>OY755205.1:32419459-33107672 GCA_963576765.1 Draba incana
CTTCCGCGACCGCTCACGCCGCCTAGCAATCTCATCAGGGGTGAGATCAGAAACCCGAGAACGCTGAGTTGGTGCAGCAGGAGTCTTAGGCGTTGTGGTCGTCAGAGCACTCGTCTGCGAGCTTGCCCTCGCTGAGATTGCGGTGCTCGTCGACACTGCCTTCTCCCTCTCTGCTCGCTGGTAGGCCGAGACTCTGGGAGCACCCCGTCCAAGAACCTTCCCTGGGAAGATCCTGGTGGAAAGCGCCTTCTGGATCCTCTGACAGGTGATCGACTTCACCCAGTCACCATCCCCAGAGGCGAGAGCGCTGTGGATGGTCGCCTCTGGGGATGGCCACTGCGTCACTCCGGCTGACTGTCTGGAGTGATGGCCTCACTACAAAAACAAAGCAATACAAAAATCAGTACATAAGGCATGAACACTATACAAAAGAAAATTTTCCTAAGTATAGACTTACCTCTCTTCCCCCAACTCGTCCTGACAAGGGGGATGCAGTCTGCCTCAATGGTCCTCTCCGAGATCTTGACGAAGAAGAATCGACACTCAAAAAGATCGTCCTTGCTCGGGAACCCATCGATGAGCGCGCGACCCGGACCCGGAGAAACAAGATACCTAAGCTCATCTGCGCGGCCCTTAGGCCTGAACACTAGGAGGCTGGTCAGCTGCTCAGTGCTAATCTCTGCGTTGCACTCCCTGCTAAGAACATAGATACCAATGATGTGCCTCAACCCTCTGGGGTTGATCTGAGCAAGGGAGATACCATTCGCATCTAAGAAGCGAAGGAGGAAGCCTGACACCGGAAACCACAACAAGCAATGCTCGATGAAGTTTTCATATACGGTGAAGTACCCCGAGGCGGAGCATTAGCTCGCTGTGTGCGATCAGGAATGACCAACACGATCTCATCTGAAATCTCGCACTTCTCGCGGAGAAGCTGCAGTGACTCCTCGTCGCAGAGAGTGGATCCCGGAGGATCCGGTCTCGCTTCTTCTTCCTAACCACTATAGGTTGGTCAACCTCATCTCCATCCTCAGCATCGGAGGGAAGGGACCTAAAGGAAGAAGAAGGATCTGACAAAGCGGCGTCGGCTGCTCCATCTGAGAGCCCCGGATCCTCATCGTTAAGGGAGAAGGAGTCCAACTCCCCTATCACGGGCCATCGAATCATCATCATCGCTAGGTCTCCTCGCATCCTCAATATCCGCTAAGTCATCGAAAACACCATCATCGCTCTCATCGAACCCGCCGAAACAAACACGCAGAACGGTGAGCTTATTGCGGAGACGAAACCCGGTGCTCGCATTATCAGGACATGCGACCACAGGGTCGGCTCGGCTTGATGATGCGATTCCAGGATCGGCCCGGCTGGATGTTTCGACCGTGGGATCGGTTTGGGTTGATGGTGCGACTACGAGCTCGGCACTACACGACGTTGCGATCACGGGGTCAACTCGATGAGGAGACGCGACCACGCCGTTGGACCAACGAAGAGGTGCGACCACGCCCTCGGTTCCACGCGAGAGCTTGGTCGCGGGATTGGTCTCGCGTATGGATGCGACCACGCCCTCGGTTTCATATGAGAACTCGGTCGCGGGTTTGGTTTCGCGTACGGACGTGACCACGCTCTCGGTTCGACGAGAAAGCTCGACCGCGAGCTCGGTGTTGCGTGTTGATGCGACCGCGTGATCAACCCGATCGATCGGCACGACCACGGGCTCGGTTCTAAGCGTCGCTTCGCCGCGATCAACCGAATCAAGGTTTTGTGTTTCCATAACTACAATCTACCTATACAAAAGTCAACAAAATAGATCACGAGTCAACATCTTTCTTCTCCACCAAGAACACATCTCAAGAACACATCTATCCCTAGAACAAATTTCAAAGGAGGATCTCAACAATTCTATCCCATCAACAATTGAAACTCGAAAGTCAATGGCAATCAAGGATTTAAGGATTCTCCTAAGCAATCAACAATTCAACATAACAAAGCTTGATTCTCCATGAAAGAGATCTAGATCTACAAGCTTGAATTTTCAATGAAGCTATGGGATTTGGAAGGACTTGTGCAAAGGGAAACAATGGAGGAACTTACCAAGTAAGAAGAGAAGTAACTAACCCACAGTCGGTAACAAGCGAGCACACGGCCGGTGTGATGGTGTCATGGCGGAAAGAAAGGAGGAGAAGAAGAGAAAAAAAAAACTTTGGAGGAAAGAGAAAGGAAAGGAAGAAGGAGAAGGTAAAGAAAAAAAAAAAAAAATCAAATCAAAACCTTATCCTCTCTTTCCCTCATCACACGGGTCCCACCTCCGTTCAAAAACACAACACTATTCCCTCCGAAAATCACCTTGCTATAACCCGAAAACGTCATTGACATTAGTAATCGCAACGCGGAGTCTTAAAATCTCCATAGGAAATGCGGAGTCTTAAAATCTTCGAGAAAGAAAAAAAAATTTCTGCAGAAACGCAGCAGCTTTTACAAAGGAAGCACGAAGTCTTAAAATCTTCATAACGTTTACAAAGTCTTAAAACCTCTTGAGAAAAAGTCACTCTCTACTACTGTAGAATAGACAAGCGCCTTGACTTTGAACATTAACGCTGATATTCAACACATCTTTTAACTCGGCATCATTAGCTCTAACACTACCGAGCTGGGGGGCTAACTGTTGGGGTCGGTTCTCACCCGCTCAACATCAACATCCAAAGCCAAAGTAACTAAAGAAATGGCTCTCCGAATTTATAACAAACGCGGCGAGACAGCTCCTGGGTCTTCACGCAAAGCAAGTCTAGTAATCATGGAAGCTGTCTGGACAAGGTGAAGGGTCGTTCAAGACTTGACGAATGGAGGCGTGTTCGGCCTCAAGGAGCTGACCGCGGCCTCGCCAGAGGCAAGCGACCACGGGCTCGCTCCACTCAAGCCTGCGACCGCGCGATCGGCGCCCAAGCCCGCGACCATAGGCTCGGTCGGGACTCGAGGCCGCGACCACACACTCGCTCATCGCCGACCATGGGCTCGCCGAGCCTGGACGACCATGGCCTCGCCCAAAGGCCGATCACATCCTCTCCAGTCGCGTCTTAAGCCCAATAACGTAAGGAGAACCCAGTCCAGACACGAGGCCCACATAGCACAACCGACTCAAGCAATTCCGTGAAGACCTAGGAGATTTAGTCAGTTTAGGAAGCTATATATATGTCATTGTAAAAACCTTAAAGGGAATCCGCAATTTTTCACATACACAAGCTCTGTACTCAAATTTACACAGCAATAAGAACAACTCTTTCTCAATCTCTTGTGATTCCTAGTTAACATAGAAATCTCTAAATTCTCTTCACGAACTCTTACAAATTTAGTTATGTTGGTTTCGACCCCCACAGTATATTTATTTTTAGAGTAAACGGCAACGACGATGAGCCTTTACTGATCGATTGGAGATATTTGGATGTTCCATGTGTGGATATAGCCGTTCGGATTCGATTGTCATACTATTCGTCTAATTATCTCCCTCAAACTAGAGGAGAGATGATGTTGATTGGATAGAGCCACAAAAAACAGTGTCATTGATGAAGGAGGTGGGCTCCGATGACCACGACAGCGGGGTGGTAGTTAATGGTGATGGAGTTATCGGTTTCATCACAAATTAAGAGAAGCAAACATTTGAGAAAGTGTCATGCACCATCTCTCGGTTTACGTTCAAGGTTTTGATTTTTCCTCTTTCTTTTTTGCTTCAACTACCAGTAATCGGATTGGATCGTAGAGATTGCTTTCTTCCAAATGTAAAGCCAAAATGTCTAAAAATCTTATTTCTATATATTTTTTTTAATTTCATTGTTATAAAAAGTCTACTGAATGACTAAGTTCAAGGATATGTCACAACCATATCTAAACATTAGTACTTTATATATACACAGCTAATAATTTAAATTTTTACGAATTTCACAATGATATATTTTTATTCATGTATGTCAACGTCTTGCAAATATAACAATCAGCAAGCCAAAATATATTAAACTTTTTGATAAAAAAAAACCCACGCATAGCGTGGGTGTAAAATCTAGTCTATACTATATAAAAGTTGATGCTATAGCGCTCTAAAGGCGTCCACATAGAATTTTAGAAACCCGATCCGATTGGTCCACGTAAGCAATTAGAATTAAAGGTAATTTTCAATTTTTGTTAATAGAGATTTTTCCTTTTTCTTTTAAGTTAGTTTTTTTAATTTTAATAATCCCTAAGATTTTCCTATATAAACATTAACCGGATAGATTAGGAAATATTCTAAATTATTATAAGATATGTATAAAAATAGCATAAATAAAAATAATATTCTAAATTATTATTATAATAAAAATAGTTATTTTTATTGGTCCACGTCGTTAGGTAACATTTTCATTTTTCTTCCTTTTAAAAAAAATGTTTGATAATACCAACTAATATTCCATATATACTTTTTCTTTTAGATGTCAATATTTAAAAAAAATTGAAAACGAAATTGTTAACTAAATTTTTCTCTTCTTAACAAATGCAAATTAATAAAACGAAATTCTCATATATCTTTTCTATTTTTTAAAAAAATCCATATTGACAATTAATATTTAATATTTCTTTCTCCTCTCCAAATTAACATTAAAAATAGAGAGGAAATTCATGTTATTACTATTTTTAAAACGGAAATTCGAGAAAAAAAAACAGTAAAATAAGTTTATCCTCCTACTTTCTTAAAAGGAAATTTTAAAGTTTTCTCTTCTATAACTTTTTTGAAAAGGAAATTTCAAAATTTCCTCTACTAATTTCAAAAAAGAAATTAATCGTCCAACCTATATAAACCCTTCATCCCCTCATCTCTATACACACACACAAAAAAAAAAAAAAAAATCCCCGACAAGGGTTGCCTTGACGTACAATGCTAAGCCATGTATGGACGTCATAGCTAGACTCATAGCAACTCCGACCGATGTTTGATCATACATAACTGGTTTGGCAGCATAGGTTTGATTCATCAATTATTCCAGTGTTAGCTTCTGTTCTGACCTCAATTTGATTAGTATTCTTTGAGGATTCTAAGACCAAAGAACTAGCATCAAAAGTAACAGTAGGCGATGCTCCTTTTCCTCCTACACCAATAGGAATCTGCCATAAAGGTCAATGTTTTCAAGATCTTTGGGACACAAGTAATTATATGACACAAGTTATGGTTTTTTTTCTTTTCTTTAGAATAGATTTACCATTAATCTCTTATATACTCAATAGTTATATATACTGCATAATTTCTCATAATATTTGTCTGATTTTGTCTGCTGAAACATTCTAAATTTCAAGTTCTTAATAACTTCTCCTTTAAAAGGTTAATAGTTGAACAATAATAAAGCCATGGAATCCTTCTTTATTGTCAAAAACTTGTGACGGCTATGTGCTTCTAAATTATTCAGAATTTCAGAGCTAGCTCGAGCCTCCATGGATAGTTTCAAGATTCTTTTGAGTTCAACAACTGCCTAGATCAAAGGTTTTATATTTACGTATTATTTCTTTATTCCTTAATTTTTTTGCTTCGGCAACAAGTTATTAGGGTACAATGTGGGCCTGATCAAAGACAAGTCGCAACTACTATTACTGCGACAGATTAAAACGACAGCAAGACAAAAGGAGAAAGAGAACGTGACGCAATAGAAAGAAAACGTGACGCAGGAGAGAGAAAGGGTCGCTGAAATTACGAGCGACTGTTGCGGCAACCTCTTGCGACTCTTTAACAGAAGCGGCGACTCATCACCAACAATTAACTTTGCCGACGTCTATTTTTCTGTCGCCATCCTTTAACGCAGCGGCACTAAAAAGAACAAGGCGATGTACAGATTGCTTTGTTATTAATTTGAAGCGAGAAAATTAGAAATTTTTTATGTTTATTTTATTCTTAATTCCCATCTTATTGGTTCCTAATATGTGTGGCTCTTTTTTTTGGGTCAACATGTGTGTCTTCAGGCCCGTCTCCGAGGTCCGGCAACATTGGCATTTGCCTAGGATCCATAAATTTAAGGGGTCCAAAAAAAAATTTGTATTGTTAAAAACGTAATAAAAAAAAAATTAATAGAACAAAGGACCAAAAACAAGAAAAAATACTTAAAGAAAAGGGTCCAGAAAAAAGAAAAGGGCCCAAAAAATAAACCTAATTAAACTAAAAGGAAAACATATCGTCATTCTCTTCTTCCTCTTGAGAGTCGACGAAGATCACAAACTTTCAAGTGCCTTCTCTAATCCGGGATTAGTAATCCCTTTAACAATCATTTCTATTCAACACTCTATCTCTTGGTTCTTGCTATTTAAGGTATTTTCTATTAACCTTTTTAGTTATTCTACAACTAATTTTGTTTTTGTAACATACAGTTTCGAAATATACAAAAGTCTATTAGTTATCAAGGCTAGGAATATAATTCTCTATGATCGTAATTCTCTGTGATCGTCAATTAGTTAATTAGTTATAAAATCTCTTACAAAAATTAAGTGGTTATCGTGCAAAGCAATTTTATTTTAGTTTTTCTTCATTGTTTCTATTAATTGATTAAACTAATACTCAAACTACTCATCTAATACTTTTTTGGATTTATTATGCAGTGATTTTTCTAGCACCCGTGGCAAGGTGTTGGTGTTGCTTTCAAGTTCTTTCTCTCTTACGTTCATTACAGAAATATCAGGTGACATTGTTCCCTTTTTTATTTAATAATGGTGTTGTGTGGGAATGACAAAAGAAAGAGAAAAAAAATTGAAGAACAATTTATAGAATCTCAAAGAGGATCTATGGAGAATTTTGTTAAACGTAAAATTCCAGTTAGTGAGAGTCCTAGTGGGGAACCTAGTTTGAATCCTCATGATCATTCAAGTGAAAGAGTAGATGATATTGTGAATGAGCCTCATGAGAACGTGTCAAATCCGTCTAATACGGGAAGCTTGAATGTTGATGACCAAATTCCTCCTTTTGATATCTATGATCCTAGTAATTGGAATAATCTTGACAATAAAACAAGAGATTTGTTGGTTGAAAAAGGACCACAAAGAGAGATAAATTTTGTGTATCCTAATGATGAGGAAACTAAAAGGCATTTTGCATATAAGTATTATTTTAGAAAATTATGTATTGGGGAAACTGATGATAGAAAGTGGTTGGTTTATTCAAAGCCTAAGGATAAGGTGTTTTGCTTTTGCTGTAAGTTGTTTCAGACTCATGGTCAATTTAGTTTATTAGCAACAGAAGGTTTAAGAGATTGGCAACGTATTATTAATAGACTAGAAGATCATGAGAAAAGTCAGGAGCATATGGTTAACATGAGAATTTGGAATGACTTAAAAGTTAGATTTCAAAGTAATATAACTATAGATAAAGAATTTCAAAAAGAAATTGCAAAAGAAAAAGAGCGTTGGAGACAAGTTTTATATAGAATAATTGCTGTTGTGAAATGTCTTTCAAAAAGACATTTGGCATTTAGAGGTTCAAATGGAAAATTGTATCAAGATAGTAATGGTAATTTTTTGGGCATGATTGAGATGATTGCTGAATTTGATGTGATTATGCAGGATCATATAAGACGCATCCAAACTCAAGAGATACACCATCACTATCTTGGTCATAACATTCAGAATGAGCTGATTTCTCTTCTCGCTTACAAGGTTAGACTTTCTATCACAAATGTTATTAAAGAGGCAAAATACTTTTCTATTATCCTTGACTGTACACCTGATGTGAGTCATCAAGAACAAATGACTATCATAGTACGTTGTGTTAATATGTCAAGTGAAAAAATAAGAATAGAAGAGTATTTCTTAGATTTTTCGAAGGTAGATGATACATCAGGACTAGGTCTCTTTAAAGAATTACAAAATGCTCTTAACTTGCTTGATCTTGATATTGAGAATGTTAGGGGACAAGGTTATGATAATGGTTCTAATATGAAAGGAAAGCACCAAGGAGTTCAAAAGCGATTGTTAGAAATTAATCCCAAAGCATTATTTATGCCATGTGCTTGTCATAGCTTGAATCTTGTTGTTAGTGACATGGCACATTCTTGTGTGAAAGCTGTGTCTTTTTTTGGGATTGTGCAACGCATATATACTTTATTTTCGGGCTCTACCAAAAGATGGAATATTTTACTTAAGCATGTTCCATGTTTTACGGTAAAAAGTCTGTCTAATACTCGATGGGAGAGTCGAATCAAAAGTGTCAAGGCTATAAGGTATCAAGCTCCACAAATAAGGTCAGCTTTATTAGAATTATATACTTTGTGTGATGATGCTATATCAAAGAGTGAATCTGAAAGTTTGGTTGATGCACTTGAAAATTTTGAGTTTTTACTTGGGATGGTTATTTGGCATGACATTTTAAGAAGTTACAAGCTAAATCTATGTGTATTGACAATGCAATGAAGCAAGTAGAAGGTGTGATGTCTTTTTTTGAGAAATATAGAAGTGATGGATTTAGCTCAAGTATGAATATAGCTCAAAGTCTTGTTGATGATATGGATGTTGATGTTGTATTTCCAAGTACTCGTCGAAGGTTTAGAAAAAAACAGTTTGATGAAAACAATCATGATGAAGTTATTCAAACCCCTGAGGATTCTTTTAGAATTCATTATTTTTTGGTTGTTGTGGATATGGCAATTGCTTCTTTGAGAACTAGATTTGAGGAAATGAAAACATTTGAGACTGTTTTTGGATTCTTATATAATTCGGTGAAGTTAAAATCACTTGATGTTATTGAATTAAGAGAATCTTGCACTAATTTTTGTAATGCATTTTCCCATGGTGGCTCATCGGATGTTAATTTGGATGAGCTTTTCTCTGAGTTAAGAATATTGCAGGTGACTTTATCCAATAAAGCAATGACACCTATCCAGGTTCTTGAGTTTGTAAAGGACATTGGTTGTTATCCCAATGTTGCTATTGCTTATCGAATTTTACTTACCACTCCTGTGACAGTAGCATCAGCAGAAAGAAGTTTTTCTAAGCTAAAATTGCTAAAAAATTATTTGAGATCATCAATGTCTCAACAAAGGTTGAATGGTTTAGCAATTTTATGCATTGAAAAAGAGGTTTTGGATAGTATGGATCTTGAAACAACTATCAATGATTTTGCATCAACAAATGCTAGAAAAAAACGTTTTATGTGATCATTTGTTTCTAAAATCATTGATACTTTTTTTTCTTCTTTTCGTTTCAGATATATTGAGCTTTTGGATGGAGTGAAGTTGGACAAACCATTGAGACTCTAATCAAGAAAATTTTTTTGTCCTACAAGCAACTTATTTTTCATTATATAAACATATTCTCAGTTTAGTTATTTTTTAATATATCAATTTTGTAAAAACAATTTGACATATTATAAATAAAGGGCCATTTTTCAGATTTTGCCTAGGGTTGTTAAATTATATAAGACGGGCCTGGTGTCTTTTTGTTGTTTACTGGTTTAATGTTTTCTATGATTCTTGATTTTTAGTGTTAAATGAATCCACTTGGATGGGACATGGCTAGCCAAAGAGTGGAACTCCTATGCAAGGTAGAAGTTTTAAACAAAACTTATTTTAATGGTTAGATGATTAAATGTTTGGACCAAAACAAAATTATTATTTGTTTCTTAAATTTATTACTTTATAGGTTGTTTTTCTTTGTGATTCGGAGTACAAATTAAGAAGAATGTGGATTGAAGATACATATATTGATCTCCATTTAAGGTTACATAAAGTTGTCACATTAGAAACTGAAATTTAATTTATATGGTTTATTTGTTCGAAACTTAAAAGTTTGAGTGGATTCAAGGTTGTTAACGGCTTTGGGAGTACGAGTAATGTTTCAAAGTATATTGCATGTAGTGAACTATTCGGTGGTTCACAAAGTATATTGGTGACAGAGAGAGAATAGTTTTCAAGTCATGACTTGGTAAATCTACAAGGCTAACTTGAACATCCTTATAATTATAGGAAATTTGTAACGGAGCTCGAGTTTCTTAATTTCTAAATGTTGTTTGCTTTTGACATCATGTTAGTGGAACAATTTCAGTATTTTTCAATGGAAATGAGGGATTCAGGATTTCTAACAAGGACAAGGAATTATGAAAACATGTCTTCAAGTTTTAAATTTATGAGTTCTTCCATCCTAATTAATAACTTATTTGAAGCAATCTGTATACTTTGTCATCCGTATATGGCAACGTCTCCGTGACTTAAAAATTAGTAAATACACCTATGTATTTAATTTATATATAAATTCATATATTAACACCTTTATAATATTTTTTTTGGCTAACTATTTTTGTTCTATTGCTTCTAATAATCAGATGTTTATAATTGTAATTTATATTACTATACTAGGATTTTTTTTCTTAACAAGTTATGATTTTGCATGGTTGTTTTGTGATCATTATACTTAAACGTTTTGTTAGTTTACATGTTTTGTGATTTTTTTGGGATTTTAATTAGTATGTAAGGCATCCTACATTATTTAATATTTATATATGTGTTGCTTCTTTGCTATGTACATAATTTCATGGCATTTTTACACTAGAGTTTGGCTTAACTCGCACATTGGATCATGTTGTTACAAATGAGTATGCGATTGTATATGTTTTTTGTTTGTAATTCTCATGGTTTACTATTTGTGTTACATTCTCTGATTTTGTTTAGACAAGGGAATAATAAATATTTACTAGAAAGGAGAAAATAGAACTAGATTTAGTTTTTTCGTTAATTTTTTTTCATAATGTGTTTCTATTGATTCCTAATGTTACTATATTCTTTTTCCAAAACTTTAATTGTTTTTTTCTCTTTCAAATAGGTTCTAAATTTGTTTTTTCTTTCCATCATAATTTGAATCTTCTATAGTTTTATAATTCAACCGATATTATATCTGAGGTTTTTGTTTAGACTAAATCATATTATCAAAGTCGCGATGATGATAGGAAGGTTTGGAACGAAGATGTTATTTGTGATAAAAGAACGATCGACGATTTGATTGTGAAAGAGACCGAAACAAAAAAGTGGGAAGTGAAGTAGCAACATCATCATGAGAGACTTTAAATTCTACGATGAGTGAAGAAGAAAGAGGAGATGCATGAGTTTTGTAAAGAAAATGGTTTGTAATGATGATAAAAATTGTGAGGTTGGATCATGCATGTGAATAATGCGTTTAAGAGGTTTGATAAAATGATATGCTTTACAAGTTCGTCTTTGACTTCGAAAGAGGTTTCGAAAGAGATTCACTCGAAGCTTCACTTATGAATCTCGAAGCTTTCTACACTTCCTATTTTCAGTGATTTTCTATATGTTTGTGGGTTTTTAATGGCAATTTTGTTAATTTCTATGAGAAGAAATAAAAGATGTCACAACATCTTTACTTGAGCATTTGTAATGTCTTTTTCAAATTATGTAATGCCAAAAATACATATTATCAAAGTCGCGATGATGATAGGAAGGTTTGGAACGAAGATGTTATTTGTGATAAGAGAACGATCGACGATTTGATTGTGAAAGAGACCGAAACAAAAAAGGTGGGAAGTGAAGTAGCAACATCATAATGAGAGACTTTAAATTCTACAATGAGTGAAGAAGAAAGAGGAGATGCATGAGTTTTGTAAAGAAAATGGTTTGTAATGATGATAAAAATTGTGAGGTTGGATCATGCATGTGAATAATGCGTTTAAGAGGTTTGATAAAATGATATGCTTTACAAGTTCGTCTTTGACTTCGAAAGAGGTTTCGAAAGAGATTCACTCGAAGCTTCACTTATGAATCTCGAAGCTTTCTACACTTTCTATTTTCAGTGATTTTCTATATGTTTGTGGGGTTTTAATGGCAATTTTGTTAATTTCTATGAGAAGAAATAAAAGATGTCACAACATCTTTACTTGAGCATTTGTAATGTCTTTTTCAAATTATGTAATGCCAAAAATACATTAAATTCATTGATAAAAAAAAAAACTCACGCGTAGCGTGGGTGTAAAATCTAGTTCAATTATTCAATATCCTTTAAAGCTTCCACGTACTCTACGCCATGATCCATATGCATCGTGAACCAAAATCACTTAATTTAAACTTTCATATAGAAAAAAAAAACATTTAGATAAGCTTATCATACAATATACATATGTAAACAAGTTTAACTAATTTCTGTGACGTATTATTTAACATAAATATTCGTATATTCTCTAGTATTATTAATTATGAATTTCTAATAACTAAATATTAACATAGAGTAAAAATTAATGTAAAGGTAAAAATCGAGCGATACCTTATTTTTATAATTATTAAGATGGTAAACACTATATTCACCCAGAAAGGGGATCATAACTTTTTCACAGAACAAGATTAATAAATCCTTTCTTAAAAGCAAACACAAGTCTCAACATCTTTCTGCATAGTGATTAACTCGGAAGTCTCGCATTTCCTTGACAACCCTTACAAATTTAATTGTGCGAGTTACGACTCGTACAATTTAGCGCCGACTAAGGGACACGTGAGACGTTATTACTCAAGAAAATCACTCTGCAAGCTGCGCAAGCGAAGATGCGCGGAGACAACAATCAACAACTCACCGCCGAGCAGCAACACATCGCTGAGAAACAACACGTCACGAAGCAGCCACGTAACGCTGAAAAACAAAGTGTCTCTGAACAAAGACGCATCTCCGATCAGCAGCATCGTAATAATGTCAGCGGCGGATCAGGAGGCATAAACACTGGAACTGGGGAAACGACAAACAACACAGCGATTGTTCCAGACACTCCTTCAACAGCAGTCGCGGCAGTGACACCCGAGTTCATGACAGGCATGAAGGCAATGCTAGAGACGCTGCTCAAGAAGACAGAGGAGCAGGAGAAGATCAATCAGGAACTACGCGTCCTTGCAACTGTGGATCGGGTCCGCGACAGAAGAGCGGGTATGTTCAGACGACCCGTGGCGCGAGTAACTCCAACATCCTTTGATTTCGCAACTCCAGTGAGAGCACCAAGAGGGCAAGGTGTGCCACCTCCTCCGCTAACACCACGCGGCGAGCAAGGCGCAACTGCTCAAGCTGGAACTGCAGAACTAAACGTCATGGTAACTGCGGCGACCAACCTGGAGAATCCAAGACCTGTGCCCAATCCAGAGAACATCGCCACCAGTAGAGCGACAACAAACGCTGAGCGAAGCAACGCCAATGCAGAGCAAGAGCGAGGCTTCAAAGAAGAAGAAGACGACCTAATCTGGTCAACGCGATCTGAGCTCGAGGAGGAACGCCACATAGCTTTTCTGACTCAGAAGGTTGAATTGGCTGAAATGCGACTTAGCATAGAGCGAGTAACCGCTGACATGAGGGATGTTTGATATGTGCTACACCAAGCAATTAGCAAGGCGCCTGAGCTTGATCGGGTACTCGACGAGGTCCAGAACACCCCTTTCATAAATCATATCAAGCGGGTTAGAGTCTCCGATCCAGGATGAATCAAAGTACCGTTCTACGAAGGTAAGACTGATCCCTCAAAGTACTTGACAGCCTTCACAATCGTGCTAGGACGAGCTAACTTCAAAGAAGGTGAAGAAGATGATGGACGTTGTCTCCTCTTCGTCGAGCACCTCAAATGAGCAGCTCTTCAATGGTTTTCCAAGTTAGAGAGGAATTTCATTGATAACTTCAAACAGTTGTATGCAGCATTCCTGAAACACTATACTATATTTATCGAACCTAAAACATCAGATGCAGATCTCTGAACTCTGCAGCAAGGTCAGAACGATGCGTTAAGGAGCTTCATCGAACGCTTCAAGACAGTATTATCAAATGTTGAAGGCGTCAACAATAAAAATGCGCTCGAGGCGCTCAAGAAATCTTTGTGGTGCAACTCCGATTTTCGCAGGGAGATGATCCTGAATAAGCCCAAAACAATCTAAGACGCTCTGCACTGAGCGACTGACTTCGCGACAATCGAGGAGGAGAAAAATATCTTCACCTTAGCTCAAGGAAATACAAAGACCACACCTCACCCTTCTCCTACTCAGAATCAGCCACATTTTAAGAAGAGTAACAAAGGATCAGGGTTCATGTACCACAAATCCGAAGGCGCTCACAATTTCCAAATTGAATCCCAAGGTTACAGCAGAGGACAAGGTGGAGGTCACGGCCGCGGTCTAGGTCGCGGTGGCTGGTAATACGCATGGACAAGAGATGAGAATAACTACGACAAAGAAGCATACTGCGAGTATCATAAATCTGTCGGGCACTCAATAGCAAAGTGCCGTACCCTTGGCTTAAAACTTGTTGCCGCGCTAGCCATACAAAAGCTTAAGGGTAACATTGATATTAAGGACTTTGAAACAGACATCAATGAGCAACAAAATGTGCAAGGCGAATAACATGCACAAGATGGACAATCTCCACCCAGAAGGCAAAACAACGAGCCAGCGGCAGGCGGACCTCGTCGCGACATACTTATGATAATGGGAGGATCTTATTACTGCACAAATACATTGGCTTTGATCAAAGCATACCAAGGGAGAGCCGAAGTCAGGAAAGATCATGCACAACCGTCCAAGCAATTGAACGACATAATTTCCTTCGAAGAAGAAGAGACAATTAGTATTAATCGCCCTCATAAAGACCCTCTAGTGGCAGGCTCATCATCAATGACTTCAACGTGTCCTGGATCCTCATTGAAACAGGGAGCTCTCTAGATGTCTTCTTCTGCAAAACACTTAAAAATGAACATCAGCCTCAACAACCTCGAAGGAAGGCCAACACTAGTGACCGGTTTCTCCGGAACGACTACGACAATGGGAACTATTCAGCTCCTCGCAGGGTGACAAAAATCATCAAATTTGCTGAAGCAGATCATCCTGCTGCCTACAACATCATCTTAGGGACTCCATGGATAAATTATATGCGCGTTGTGCCATCCACTTACTATTACATCCTTAGAAGGATTAAACAGCACGATATACAAATATATAATGTTCATTACAAGAGCGTATGCGTTAGAGGAAAATGTATGCGTAAACCCAAATGTTCATTTCAAAACCCAACTAACATAACGTTGGTAACTTCGCTAAAAAGTATTCATAAGCAGAGCGGATTTACTTACGGTAGGGTGGTCGTAAACCGAAGTATTTACTCGAAACCCAACATTCTTTAACGTTGGTCTCAACGCGAAAAACGTGTTCATTATAGGATCAGGTGCGTTAGTAGAAAACGCATTTGTAAGCCTAAATATTCATCTCAAAACCCAACTATTATAGCGTTGGTAACTTCTCTGGACAATATTCATTGAAGGAGTGTTTATTAAAAAATCCAACGTAGCTGTAAACCGGAGTGTTTATTAAAAAATCCAACTATCTGACACTACAAGAAAACAACCCCTTTTGTGAGGGAATTTTGCGACGGAAAAAAAGCCTCGCAAATTTGCGTCTAATTGCGACGAATTTGCGACGTTGTCAAATTTGTGTGGTAAAATTTCGATGCAAAACCGTCGCAAATGTATAAGTGTTTGCGACGATGTTGCGTTGATTATTTGATTGGGACGCAAAATCATCGCAAAATTTGCGACGAGATTGCGTTATAAGATATTTCGTGATAGTAGCGATAATTTTGCGTCCTTTTTGCGTCGTAATAAAATTTGCTACAAATTTGCTGCGAAAATTATTACAAAACGTTTTTATTATTCTTACTTGTTTATAGTTCAACATTTTAGTCGCAAACGGGTCGCAAAGCTTAAGCAATAACCTCCAGTGCAACCTGCCTGAACCGAAGAAGTTTCGATCCCTATAGACGTGACCAACGATTTGACAAGAATTGACCCGTTCCATAGTGGTCTTGAAGTGATATTCGAGGATTCAGATGGAAACAGGGATGAATTTGATGAAGACGAGGAAGATGAGGAGGAAGACGATGACAAAGATGAAGGCGGAGTAGAAACTTATATTTCTGATCATGATGAAAAAGATTAATAAATTAAATTAAGTTTATTACTTTCCCGTCTTTAATTGCGTTGTATTAATTTTTTTTTAATTAAAAATGGTCAATTTGCAATGGTTTTGCGACAGTTTTGTCACAAATTCGTCACAAAAAGAGAAATTTGCGACGGATTTGAGACAAAATTGTCGCAAAACCATAGCAAATAGGCCATTTTTAATTTAAAAAAATTAATACAACACAATTAAATATGGGAAAGTAATACACTTAATTTATTTTGTTAATATTCTTCATTTTGATAAGAATATTTCCAGAATACCATGTTTTAACGGTTCCAAAACGGTAACGGTTTTAAAATGTATCGTTTAGGGTATAGGATTTAGAGATTTGCGACGGTTTGCAAGGCTTTTGCGACGCATCCTCGCAAAACCGTAGCAAATCTCTCTACACCCTATACCCTAAACGATACATTTTTAACCGTTGATGTTTTAAACATCCCCTTATTGGTATAAAAAATTATTCGTATGAGTCATGTAATGAACAAGAATATTTTAAATATTATTCGAGTAAGTTACTTATGAAAACATTATCGAGAAACATAAGTATATATTATTTGCCCGGTTTTAATATGCCCTAATTGATATATTATATAAAATTATTCGTATCAATCTCAAAGCAATAAGAATATTCCCAAAACCCCAAGGTATAGGGTTTCACTATTATCGACGCTTTTGCGAGCAAACCGTCGTAAATTCCTCGCAAAAATAATAATTGCGAGGACTTTGCGACGGTTTCCTCGCAAAAGCATCGCAAATAGTGAAACCATATACCCTAAAAGATGTATAATTTACCCTGTTTTAATATGCCCTAATTGATATATTATATAATATTATTCGTATTAATCTCAAAGCAATAAGAATATTCCCAAAACCCCAAGGTATAGGGTTTCACTATTTGCGACGCTTTTGCGAGGAACCCGTCGCAAATTCCTCGCAAAAATAACAATTGCGAGGACTTTGCGACGGCTTCCTCGCAAAAGCGTCACAAATAGTGAAACCCTATACCCTAACGAAAACAATATATACCATGTTGAAATATGCGTTAGGCCTTCTTGGAATAAAAAAATTATGCGGATGAGTCGTGTAATGAATAACAATCCATCCAGAATTATCAAATAAGACACTTATCAAAACATATAATGAGAAACATATATATATATATATATATATATATATATATATATATATATATATATAACGAAGAATCATACACTTATACTATGAATATGATCAATCTATTATTTTTGACGGTTTTGCAAAGTACCTCAGTTATTGGGAAATTTTTGCTTCATACATGCACTAAGGACCTAAACACGATTATATGTACCATTTATGAATCGTAAAACTGGTCTAAAACATCCTAACCCCTAACTATACCCTAAATCTCATTTGCGACATAGTTGCGACTGAATCGTCGCAAATCCGTAGCTATTGAATATTTGTGACAGATTTAAGACGGCTCAGTCGCAACTTCGTCCCAAAAACAAATTCCATATGCGGTACTTTTGCGACAAAATTTACGTTCAAAATCAATTTAATGATCGTACATTCACCTGGGAATTTACATTTTGCGAGGAATTTTCGACGGTTTTTAAATTATCTGTGAGGCAATTGCGACGAATGGTGCGTAGTAAACAAAAAGTTTATGCGGTAAACGAAATGTTTTCGCGACAAACGTGAACTGGGTGAAAATTCGGTCCATTTTGCGACAGAATTGCTATAGAACTGCGAGGCGATAAAGTCCCTATATATGCAATTCCTACTTCATCGCTCATTTCTCACATCTCTCACTGTCTAAAAAAACCTTTCTCTCTCTAAAAAAAATCCTCCAACATTCCAAATCATTCCCCGACCTTCTAAGGTAATACTCTAAACATTTCTTGTACTTTATTACTTCAAAATTATGGATTTGTAGATAATTAATTAGTTAAGTGTGGTTTTTAGGCGAATGGTTAGGAATAATTAATTCAATTGTACTTTAGAATTGATAATTAACTAATATTGCTAAATTTAATAATGGTTTTTAGGACTAACGACACCATCTACGATAACATGTTCACGGAGTTAGCGAAGACGAACCTCGTCATTGCCGAGATGATGAATGCGAAGAAACAAGCAGCTCTGCGAAGAAGACCTGAAGCAGAAGGCACATCAAACCGGGATCCGATGGAGGATATCGATTTCGAGCTTTAGATATGTTTTCGATTTTAATTTGATGTATTAATACTTCATTGTATTTTCAAAAAAAATTTAAAAATTTTTGGTTTTTTTTCAATTTAAAAAGTATTTTAATTTTTTTTTCAAAAAAAATCATATCTAAATTCCTCGCAAAATCATCGCAAATTGAAGCCCCAATTCCGTCGCAAAACGTTTCGACTCAAAACCGTCGCAAACCGCAAACCGCAAAGCCGCAACTAAGTCGCAAATTATAGCCATAATTCCAACGCAAACACAAGCGTCGCAAAACCGTCGCAAAAAATACTGTCGCTAACTCACCGCAAATCTTTACGCGGCTAAACCGAAGCAATTTCGCCGCAAATTAGCGTTGAACAGTGACTCTCTCTAAAATTTTGCTAATTATTATCTCGCAAAACCGTTGCTAAACTAGCGATAGATTTGCGACGATCTTAATATTTGCGACGATTTTGCGACGCTTTTGGGTTTGTGACGAGCCAGTTGCGGCAAACTCAAAATTATCGCAAAATTGTCGCAAATGCACAGTTGCAACGATTTTGTGACGAAAATAGCCCTCGCAAAAGGGGATGTTTTCTTGTATTGTGAAACATTGGTCTTAATACAATGAAACATACTCTCAGCTGGAGCAGAATTGTTGATGGGAACGATTCTGTAAACCAAGGCGACCACCAAAACGAAAAAGATCATCTCTAGAACATACTCATGTTATATAAAGAAAAACTGCGTATTATATCATGATACATTTAGCGGAGGTTCAGAACAAAGCGAAACAAAGCATCAAAAGGGTAAACACCACCCAGGCTGAATAAAATCAAAAACAGAAAAGAAAAAATAAACTAAGGCATTGTTCTCTCAAGCACCACCAACGACCTCAACAACTTCCTTGGATGGAACATCAGTTGTAGACATTGACGAATCCTCATCACCAGAAGAACTGGAAGAACTCGAAGTAGACTTAACCACCTCTCGAGTAGGGGCAGTTTTGCCAAGAGTTCCTTTCCTGGATCTCAAACCCTCAAGGATCTCCTCGAGTTCGCGCGCATAATTGGCAAATTCCTCGTCCGTAGCTAATAAGCCTGCCTCTTGCTTTTTGAGAGCAGTAAGCTGCTCACCAAGACCAGGCGCCCTATCGCTCTGAAGCAACTCTACGAATTCGATATTACTATGAACCTCGGCAAGATCAATAATATTGAACCTCGGCAAGATCAATAATATTGAACCTCGGTTGATTGTTGAGCACCTTAAGCTTCTCTCTAACTCGACTAAGATTCACCTCGTATTTCGCCACCAGCTCGCTCTTTGCTTGATCAACAACTCGTTGAACGGTTGCATCATTTAAACGGATGGTTAGACCAGAGACTTCTTGCTTCAAGCATTTTCTCTCAGATTCAGACTCCGAAAACATACCATCTATCTCGCGACGCTTCTACTCAGTCTCCTTCACAGCAGCTTCCAAAGCAGCAACTCGAGCCTCCACAGCATGCTTTAGCTTCTTGTGTTCATCACACGCTCTCTGAGTATTAGTAAGTTGACGAGTAGGCATGGGCGTTCGGGTTCGACGCGGGTAGTTATGTCTGCCAGGTATCTGTTTTCAAAAATATAAAACTCATTCGGATATAACATATAATTAGGTCGGGTATGGATCTGGTTGTAGCGGGTTCGGGTATAACCCAAATACCAGAATATTAGATTATACTAAAAAAAATGATCAAAAGACAAAAAAAAATATTCAAAAAACCAAGTCTTAAACACATATTGAGTTTAAAAATGTCAAAGTTGACGAAACACCAAGATATGACAGTTAAAAAACGGAAAAGATATTCAAAACACAACCCAAATGTAGTAAATTTAGTAGTAAATAAACACACAATAAGTAAAGTAACAAAAGAATAATAATTTTCAATCCGAAAGCACAAGGATCTCGATCATGTAAGCCATAGGAAAAAAAAGATGAAATGAGTGTTTTAGGGTTAGGTTTAGTGATTAAAATATATAATCGTGTATGTGTATGTATAGATTTGGATACCCGACCGGGTATCGGGTTTTACCCTATCCGGTTCGGATACCCAAATGTAAATAAAATAAAACCCGATCGGGTAATTTACGATACCCGTACCCTACCCAAACCCTAATTTTCAGGTCGGATTCGGGTTCGGATATCGGGTACGGATTTTAAGCCTAGGCCTACTGACGAGTTTGCAAAAGGGTTGTCTCCTCATTGTCGATGGTAAGTCTGTTCACTGAAGCAAGGAATTGCCAAAAAAGAAACAAGTTAGAAGATCCGAAACAAAAAAAAATGTTGCATAATTTGATCAAGCTCATACCGTCATGCAATTTCGGACCATGTTCACATAAGCGTCTTTCTGCGACATATCTTTCGCAAGGGAAACTTCGTTCCTAGGAAAACAATCTTCGACAAGTGAGACGGTGACATACCACTGCTGCCAAAAAAATCCTTCGAATGGGCATTCTTCCTATTATTTTCTTGCGGACGCTTGCGACTTGACTTTGGAGAGTCATCCTTCTTCCTTGCATCATCGCGACGCCTCAGTGATGACTATGGACGACTATTAGCGGTGACAGTAACGATCAACTCTAGCTCAGGACGACGCGACTTGGACGCAGCGGTAGTAGTAGTATCAGCCATAGGGACTAACGACGACATTCTAGCTCGTTGCGGCATTCTTGCACTGGTATCAGCTCTAGCCTCAGCAGCTCTCTTCTCACACGCAAACAATTTCTTCCCGATACTCGATATTTTCAACAAAGAATTCGATAACAAGGAAGTGCGTCTCTGACTCGGCGTAAAGAGAAGTTTTTCTTTCAATTACACTTTTCGTAGATGAAATCGGCTTGGAGATCAAATAAGTTTTTTGAAAACTTGTTAACGCGGCTTGTAACTGCAAGACAATAAGCAAGAACAAAAAGGTTAAAACTTGACTAAGTAAAAAATTCTTCAAACGGTATCGCTAAAGTAAAGAATAAAAATCTAGAAGAAAAACGACGTAGTTAGATGAGCAAATATCTCTTCGGAATCATCTAAGTCTGGAGAGACATTCTCTTTAAGTTGCGATGAAAACCCGTAAACCTAGTCGAAACTCAAAAACGATTTCATGAACAATTGCGTTGACTTGTTGACTTATGTTGACCAATTGAATTTTGTTGACCGGTTGACCGAAGACTTTTGTTGACCAGTTGACCGGTTGACTTTTGTTGACCAAACCAGAACGTTAACCAAACCAGAGCGTAGACCGAACCGGATGTAACTTATGTTGACCTAACTGTAGTGGTCGAATTTCACCCCTTTGAGATCGATGTAACGACAATATCGATTCTCCAAAAAAATCCAGAAGAAATCCTAAACAGTTTTACAAGGACCCAAAAGCTATTTAAAATGGGTTTAATTAAATTATGGGCCTAAAAGCTATTTTATGGCTTAATGGGCCAAGCCCAAATCTAGCACTTAGACCTAGAATTATTTAGCTAGATATAGCTCATTGTATTCACCTAGAAAGGGGATCAGAACTTTTTCAGAGAACAAGATTAATAAAAACTCTTAACAGCAAACGCAAGTCTCAACATCTTTCTGCATAGTTATTAATTGTGCGAGTTACGACTCCTACATATCCCATATTCACTTTCTAGGGATTACCTATCGTTCTCGTTTTTGAGTTGAGGAGGAAATGTGTGATCCAATAAGTTCGGGTTTTGGCATATTTCTGTTGTGGCTATGTAAATTCTCGAGGTTTGAGAAGCTCAATAGATAGGTAAATGTTTATATGAGTAAAATCATGGCTTACAAATACACATCATCTCTATAATTAACAAAAGTTGTTTTGATCATTATTCTTTAGGGCAACATAAAAAAATACTTTTAAGAAAGATCATGTAAGTGGTTTTCTTCGGAAAATTATTGAGGTTGTATTCGAAAAAAACATCAAAAGTTTCAAACATCCACAAATATGATATTTGTTATTGTATTGTTTCCTTATGTGAGATTTAAATATATCCCTATGTAGACATGTATTACAACTAAATCCCTGGATTTTATTATTTTTTCACTATACAAGTTTTAGAAGAACAACTTGCGCGGATATAGGACTAGTATATAGGTATTCATAACTAATATTATAAAAAGCCCTAGAAAAAGAAAATAGCTTCATAAAAATAAATATCATCATTTCAATTTTTAGGGGAATTTCAAAAGGCCGTTATTAGTGTGTCAATTTTCAAAGATATCACCTTAAACTATTTTATTTTTAGAAAATCGTAAACTTTGAAAAAGGGTTTGACCTTTAACAAATCCTAAACCTTAAACTCTAACATAAAATAGTCTGAAATATAAGTAATATTTTGAGTAAATGTATATTTTACTAGCATATTTTTAAAAATCTTGAAAACGACACTTTTGAAAAGCAGCAATTGGACCTGATCAATGCAATAATTGTTTCCAAAGACGTGGAAGCTATTCGTAGTATGTCGATTGGGGCTATCAATATGCCAGACTCAGTTAGTTGGTACCATACAAAATCTGGAAAATACAAGGTTAAATCAGGGTATCAAGTTGGAAGTAGTAGTTTGTGAGATCCTCAAGGGTTGGTTTTTGGGCCAACAATACAGCCATTGCAGGCACATTCATGGAAGATACAATGTCCACCAAAAATACGGCATTTTATATGGCAAGTGATTACGGGTTGTCTTTTGGTTTTAGCAAATTTACAAAAGTGTGGACTCAAATGTGGTACATAATGTTCACGGTGTGGTTTAGAGGAGACCATCGTTCACGCCCTTTTTGAATGTCCACCGCTCTTTCAAACATGAGCGCTATCGACTACTCCTACGGCGCCAGGGGTTTTTCCGATGTCCTCAGTTCTGACAAACATGGATTTTCTCTTCTGGAGAATGCCTAGTGGATATGAGGATAAAAAAATTTCCTTGGACTTTATGGTATATTTGGAAAGCACGTAATGATAAGGTATTTCGAGGTATAGATGTGGCTCCACATATAGTATTCCGTAATGCAGCGGCCGAAGCATATGCTTGGGAACATGCTCAACTGGAGGATTCTTCCCCCCTACAATGAAACTAGATCCTATAATGGAACCACCACGATTTGAAGGATTGCAGTGTTATACAGATGGATCTTGGAAAGCCACTAATCTTGCCTCTGGTATTGGTTAGTTTGCTTTTCAGAACGAAGATATGGTAACTTTGATGGGTGCTCGTAATACGAGGCGTAGTTTATCCCCGTTACATTCGGAAGTAGAGGCACTTTTTGGGCTATGCAATGCTTAGTCCAACAGTAGAAGACGGAAGTAGCTTTCGCAACAGACTCTTCTGATCTGGCGAAAATGGTGTCTACACCGAGGGAATGGCCGGCGTTCGCAATTCATCTTGATGAGATACGGAAGTTGAGGACCACGTTTCAACATTTCACGTTGTCATTAATCCTGCGAACACGTAATTCACGGACTGATAGGCTGGCGAATTGGCATGAGTAGTTGATTATGATGTTTCTTATGTAAGCTCGCAACCACCTAATTGGGTCACCAATTGATGGTGATATATTTTATTACACTGTTGACCCAAAAAAAAAAAGTAGCATTTCAAAAGTTGACATTTTTCTACATTATGTTATCGTTATTTATTTTTCGTAAAGATATTAAATGTAACAAAGAGTTTTATATCACTAAAATAAATGGTTTCTTATTCCTTTGTCATTGTAAAAGTTTCAACTACTTTTTCTATAAAATTATATGTAGAAAAGTTAGCTTGATGATTTTTTTTTTGGAATTATTTTATATTATATTGTGTAATATGTGTTATAGTTATAGATGTAAAAGATATTTCAAAAACACTGAAAAAGGACGTGAGATAACAAGTGGGTTTGGTCGGTCGTTTCTTTACACCTGTGCAACATTCTCTATTCATTCATATCTTCCACGAGATGCTAAAATCCCCCACTATAGCATTCCTTTGTCTTTATTTAAAATGTGAAAAATTCCATATGATCATGAAAGTTTTAGATCTTCACGTATTGTAGTTTTAAATAAAAACATCAAAAATGATAATTACTATTGAGAATACAAACATGAAATCACAATCAGCGTTGGTCCAACGATCTTCCAAGAAGCACCCTGTATGATTCGATTTCATCACCTCACGATTATTTCTCATTTCTCCTTCGCTTGTTTGTTAGATTTTTCTTATCACGTATGTTTTATTTGTCAACCATCATGTCTTTTGGTTCTCCACTTATATATAAAAATAGCGGAAATATAGTAGAAATGAAAAACAAAGTTTAAACCAAAGAAGTAAAAGATCGGGCAAAACTAAAACAAAATTTTATACAATTTGTAGAAAATGTTTCAAAGAGTTTACGATTGGTAACTTTGTACTATTGTGATACAAGATACACAACTTTTATAGTTATCAATTAAAAACGCGGTACCAAAACGTTACTAAAAACATTACATTCATCGTTTATATTGCTTACAACTAAAAAAAATTATACCCGCTTAAAGACACTAATCAGATTCTTCATTTTTTGCTTTGTTTTTAACTAAAACATGCACATACATCTTTACATCACGTCAGAAGACATCCCAAATATTATATGAATTCTGATTTATGGAGTGTAACTTCTTGGGAGGACAAGGAAACCCGTATATATTTTCTTTCTTATATAAGAAACGTGTAACGATATATTATTTATATTTTATCACTTTTATTGTTTTTGTTAGTCGGGTTCAATTCGTGGAGAATACGAAACTAGCTTGTGTGTTCATGAAAAAATATTACCAACAAAACTAAATAAAAAAAATAAATCAATGATCCATAATGAACATAAAAATTACTAAAAGGAAATGATTTCAGATAAAGACCTCGTCACTATGTTTGGTTCGAATATATTCGCCGGTCTCTCGTGAATATATGTCAACCAATCACACGCTGCCACATCATCAGGTCTAAAGCTTAAAAAAAATCTTTTATAAGACACCTAATCTAATTTTTGGATCTCCAATTTTTAAGTTTGATATTAAATTATTCATTAAACACTCAAGTGTCCTAAATTTAATATATTTAATTCTAAAAATAATTTAGACACTTATGCATAAAGTCTCCAATGCACATGCCCTAACTTCTAATGCAAAGCAATATGAAGTGACGTTAGTCTATGTTTTAGTCTAGAACTTTTAGTCTAATGCTCAGTCAGATCATCCAATGTTATATTAAATAAAACAAAAAGCTATAAAATTCTATATGAAAATTTAGAACTTTTCTGGTTACAATTTCTTTTTATTCTAGTTTTGTTAAGACTTTTGAGTTTTGAGTGTCTTTGCAAAAAGAAAAAAAAAACGAATAACCTTTAACGAAGTAAGGATTAGTTTAGAGCTAAAAATTGAGGTTTGATCGTGGGACCCGAAAAACATGAGATGCATCAAAGGCAAAGTCCAAACAAATTAGGTCAGTGTTAGTGGTTTATCTGTACGTGAAGTTGTACGAACCGGAATTCCACGTTACATATTGCGACGCAGCGTAATTTGTCCCCACAATCCAACTGATTTCGAATTCCTTTTTTATAATCTAGAAACACTAAACAAAGTTTACTGCTTGACAAACAAAAAATGTAACAAAGATTACAAGATATTCCAAAAATAATGTGATACTCTAGCTAGAGAAAACATTGTATTTGTTAAATGTGCATGATTGTTCATAACAAATTTATTTATTTATTTTATCGTAACAAATTTACTTTTAATCGTTTTAACTAAACTTTAATCTATGTGGATTTAGAATGATGATTTAGTCTATTTTCTTTGAAAATACATTTTCTTAAGGATATTGAACTATCAGCTCATTTAACATTGTATTTGTTAAATGTGCATGATTGTTCATAACAAATTTATTTATTTATTTTATCGTAACAAATTTACTTTTAATCGTTTTAACTAAACTTTAATCTATGTGGATTTAGAATGATGATTTAGTCTATTTTCTTTGAAAATACATTTTCTTAAGGATATTGAACTATCGGCATAGAACAATTATGTGTGTTAGCTCACTAGAACCAGGCCGGCGTTGGAAATGAGCGGGAGGTGCAAATGCCCGGGGCCCACCATTTTTTTTGTTTTTCTTTCTATTTTAGGGCCCCAAATTTCTTATATTTTGGCATAAAGGGCCTAAATTATTTTTAATCAGTTAAACATCCTACAATTTGAAGAAAACAATTTATATGCCGCAGGGCCCACAAATTTAATGAGCTGTCGCTTACTAGAACCGCTACATTTTCACCTAATCGGACTGAGCCACTGCATGCATCAACACTCTGTAAAGAGTCAGATTATCGGGGTAACGATCATGGTATGCACAACGAGGACGTTGCGATCTGTTAGTGGGGGTGATTGTGACACTCCGGTTTCAGGGCATATATGGTATATGCGGTATGTGCGGAGAGGCTTAAAAGAATTGATTTGGCTACCTATATCACCAAAATGCACTTATCTTTTCAGTCACATGTCTTGAGAGAACTCCAGAGTTGAGCGTGCTTGAGCTGAAGTAGTTTCAAGATGGGTGACCTACTAGGAAGTCATTTCCAGTATCGTGTGAGTGAGGTCAAAACACAAGGAAAAGATCGTGTGGCGATTTGCAGAGTTAGTAAACATGACTATAATACCTCCCGGACTAACGCACCGACCATCGGGGAGTGTGAGCCCACATGCCGAGAATGGACGTGGAGCCCATGATAGGGGCGGTTGGGGCGTTACAAGTGGTATCAGAGCAAATCTTGATATTTGTGAATAGTCAGATTGTCGGGGTAACGATCTTGGTATGCGCAACGAGGGCGTTGCGATCTGTTATTGGGGGTGATTGTAACACCTCATTTTCAGGGCATATGCAGTATATGCGGTTTATGCGAAGAAGCTTAAAAGAATTGATTTGGCTACCTATATCACCAAAGTGCACTTATCTTTTCGGTCACAGGTCTTGAGAGAACTCCAGAGTTAAGCGTGCTTGAGCTGTAGTAGTTTCCAGATGGGTGACCTACTGGGAAGTCATTTCCAATACCGTGTGAGTGAGGTCAAAACACGGGAAAAGATCGCGTGGTGATTTGCAGGGTTAGTAAACATGACTTTAGAGCCTCCCTAACGCATCGACCGTCGGACATGATGGGCCCACGGGCCTGTGAGTGGACGGAGGCCCATGGCCGGAGTGGTCGGGGCGTTACAGTTATTATGATAGGCTATTATTTTTTACATAGATGCAATTTTATAGACTATCATTTTAGATTTTGTGTCGATCTTTTAAGAAAATTTGGCAAAAATGATTCAGAAAAATTATATTTCAGTAGATAACAAAACGAAACCTATGCTTAGAATATGAGAGAACTTGTGTATTTTAGATGTATAATCAATTACTTTCAAAAAACAAATAATTAATTCAAAATTTTTAAAAATAATATAAATTTTACTTCTAATTTATTCAGTTTGGATCGTGTTAGATTGATTCAGTGTTTACGAAACAAGTATTAGATTGGTCTGAAAGAAATAAGTTGAATATGATTTCACAATATAGTTATCAAATACCAAAATCTTTCTACTGAGGTCAAAATATAGAACTATTTTCATATATATGTATGGCTTTTGGTAGAAACATATATATGTATGTGATTGCTCATTATATTGCAAAAAAAAAATGATAAAACGTATGTCATTAATTATCTTCATGTTAAAAGAAATAGTTCTCTCTTTTTTCTGGTACATAGCAATTTTTTAATGGTTATTTAACAAATTATCCATTTTTTCTCGTCAATAATCTTTTGAAAATGGTTTAAATGAAAATTCTATGGCAAGAATAGGTCTTGTCCTATGAGCATTTGCAGATAAACTAAAGCCTGCAAATGCTCATAGGACAAGGCCTATGCGAGGGGTAGTGGTCGGCCCAGTCCAAGACGATCTTTTATTATCGGCAAGTGGGAAGAGGATGAGAATGGATAATGAGTTGGTGCAGATACCAGATAGTGTCCAGAGCACCTCCGGTTTGGAACTTCAAGTTATTGGTCGAGATGAGGAGACAAGGGTGACAATGGAGTGTTCATCTTTGTCGGGTGCTAGGAAAGACCCTGAGTCTTTGCTGGTGGAGAAAGACGCGTCTCTGGCGAATGGGGATGGAGAAGGTTCGGGCCTCTGATGGTGCGCCCCGGTAGTTCGTAGAGTTTATTCAATAATCGTGATGAATTGTATTATGTGGAATTGCCCTGGGGGGGGGGGGGGGGGGGGCAATAAACTCAACTTCCGACGTTCTATTCGATACATTCTCAAGAAGTATGTGATGGATGTGCTTGCAATTTTCACCTGAGGTGAGCATGGATTCCCGGAGATGCCCGTTTCGGTTAAAAGCGGCTTGTTTAGAACATTCGGGTTATAAAGAATTATTAGAAAGTTCATGGAACCGAAGTATGAACACTCAAGCAGCTCTTGTTAACCTTCGGGAAACTCTTAAGAAGTGGAATAAAGAGATTTTCGGTGATATCCAGCGGTGGAAGGATATGTTGTGTAAACAGATCAAGGAGACCCAAGAGAGGATAGATCGACACCAAACGGATGATTTGTTTCGGAAGGAAGAACATCTATTAAAGCATATAGATGAAGTCTTGGCTCAGGAAGAGATTGTCTGGTTTTAAAAGTCTAGAGAGAAGTGGGTGGTGTATGGAGATCATAACTCGAAATTCTTCCATTTATCCACCATTATAAGGAGGAGACAAAATAGGATTGATAGCCTACAAGATGAGACAGGGTTGAGGCTCTTCTAGGGCAAGGCTTTGCGCAATTTTCTTCAGAAGATTTGGGTCGCTTGAATGGAGTGTTTACGATTGAGGAAGTGGAACACGCTATTAGAGGTATGGGCAGTTTTAAATCTCCGAGTCCTGACGGGTTTCAACCAATTTTTTATCAAAAGGGTTGGAAGACGGTTGGTGAATCTGTCATTCGGTTTGCCTTAGATTTTTTCCAGTCTGGTTTATTACCGGCGGAGGCAGATGATGTGTTGGTTGTCTTGATTGGGAAGGTTCTGAAATCGGAGAGAATCCAACAATTCAGACCAATTAGCTTGTGTAATGTGCTGTTCAAGATTGTTACAAAGATGATGGTTAATCGTTTGAAAGGGTTGATGCCGAAGCTCATTGGACCAAATCAAGCGAGCTTTATTCCGGGCCATCTTAGTTTGGATAACATTGTTGTTGTTCAGGAAGTTGTTCACTCGATGCGGAGAAAGCAGGGTAAGAAAGGGTGGATGTTACTTAAATTAGATTTGGAGAAAGCCTATGATAAGATTTGTTGGGATTTTTTGGAGGATACTTTGAGGGTTGCAAGGTTGTCTAGTGCTTGGGTCCAGCGAATTATGCAATGTGTCTCTGGTCCTTCGATGTGTCTCTTGTGGAATGGAGAGCAAACTGAAGCGTTTAAACCTCGGCGAGGGCTGAGACAGGGGGATCCGTTATCTCCTTATTTATTTGTTCTTTGCATGGAGAGGTTGTGCCATCTTATCGAGGAA
This sequence comes from Draba incana, assembly GCA_963576765.1. NCBI lineage: Eukaryota > Viridiplantae > Streptophyta > Magnoliopsida > Brassicales > Brassicaceae > Draba > Draba incana. The sequence goes on from OY755205.1 coordinate 32,449,177, forward strand.
AAGGTTGGAAGACATCGCTGGAAACCGATTAGTTTGGCTAGCGAAGGTCCGAAATTATCTCACTTGTGTTTTGCGGATGATTTAATTTTGTTTGCTCATGCCTCTCTGTATAAGGTCAGTGTTATTAGAGGAGTTCTAGAGCGGTTCTGCAAAGCGTCTGGGCAAAAAGTGAGTTTGGAAAAATCTAAAATATTTTTCTCCAAGAACGTATCTCGGGACATCGCTAAGTTGCTCAGTGATGTGAGTGGAATTGAAGCTATGCAGGACTTGGGGAAATATCTAGGAATGCCTATTCTTCATAAGCGAGTAAATAAAGATACGTTTGGAGGAATAGTTGAGAGGATTGCGTCGAAGCTTGCAGGTTGGAAAGGTAGAACTCTAAGCTTTGCGGGCCGTGTTACTTTGACAAAATCAGTTGTTTGTTTGATTCCGATTCACTCAATGAGTACCATTAAGCTTCCTATGGCTACGGCTTTAAAACTAGATCAAGTGGCTAGGGATTTCTTATGGGGTAGTACGATGGATCATCGTTGTCAACATTTATTAGCTTGGGACAAGGTATGTACCCCCAAGCGGGAAGGGGGTTTAGGGATTCGTAAAGCGCAAGATATGAATTTGGCTCTCATCGCAAAAATTGGATGGAGGTTGTTTCATGATGGAGATAAACTTTGGGCAAGAGTGGTTAAGAATAAATATCAAGTTAAGGAGTTTCACTCTTATGCGTGGTTTGATAAAAATAAGAGATGGTCAGCGGTATGGAGGAGTGTGGTGAGCTCGGCTAAGGCAGTTTTAGCCAAAGGGCTCAGGTGGGTGATTGGGAATGGCCGTAGTGCACGGTTTTGGACAGATAAATGGATGGGAGAGAGAGCTCTCGGGGAGGACATAAGGGGTATCTTACCTCTGGAGATAGAGACCGCGACTGTGGTTGATCTTTGGGCTGAGGGAAGAGGATGGATTGACACAAGGATAACCCCGTATGTGATGGAGAACATCTGGCTGAAACTCATGTCTATGGTGGTGGATAATGTCACGGGTGCAGAGGATCGGTTGAGTTGGGGGGAGACTATGGATGGTGAGTTTACGGTTTCTTCGGCATATTACTTGCTTGTGAAGGATGACTTGCATCGGCCAAACATGGCTAGTTACTATGACCGCGTTTGGAGAGTTTTGGCTCTAGAACGTACGCGTACGTTTCTCTGGTTAGTCTCTCATGAAGCTATTATGACTAATCAGGAGCGTCGGCGACGACATTTGAGTAGTACAGACATTTGCCAAGTGTGTAGGAGTGGGGTGGAGTGCATCTTACATGTGTTGAGAGATTGTCCGGCTATGGAGGGTATATGGTTACGGTTAGTCCCTAGACATAAGCAGCGAGTGTTCTTTGATCAAGCATTGCTAGGATGGGTATTCACAAATCTTGGAGATCATAGTTTGGTGAGAGGGATTTCTTGGTTTACGGTTTTTGCTATTGGAGTGTGGTGGGGGTGGAAGTGGAGATGCGCTAATGTGTTTGGTGGAAAAAAGGTTTGTCGTGACAGGATCCGAGTTATTATGGATATGGGCAAGGAGGTGGTTATAGCCGGGGCAAAGTATGATAGTGACTCAAGGAAAGCGCAGCATGTGGAACGGTTGATTAAGTGCATCATCCGTCAATAGGCTGGTTTAAGTTAAACACAAACGGAGCATCGCGCGGCAATCCGGGGCTGGCAACGGCCGGGGGAGTGCTGCGAAACTCGGACGGAGATTGGTGTGGTGGGTTTAGCTTGAGCATAGGACGTTGCTCTGCGCCGATTGCTGAGTTGTGGGGAGTTTATTATGGCTTGGTTGTGGCTTGGGAGAAGCAGGTTGGATGGCTTGATTTGGAAGTGGACTCGAAGTTGGTAGTGGATTTTTTGTTGACAGGGAATGGCGACTCGCATCCGCTGTCTTTCCTGGTACGCTTGTGTCATGGCTTTTTATCGAAGGACTGGAATGTCTGTATGTCTCACGTGTATAGGGAGGCTAACCGTCTTGCGGATGGGTTAGCTAACTATGCATTTTCGTTGCCTTTAAGCTTTCATTTGTTTCATTGTGTTCCACCGGATGTTACTTTGATCTTGGCCGAGGATGTCTCTGGACAGTCTCGCCCGAGACAAGTATGCGTGTAGTTGCTATTTCATTTAAATAAAACTTGGAGCATTTGCTCCCGGTGAATCACCAAAAAAAAATATGGCAAGAATAGGTCTTGGGAGTTTCTTCAAAAAAAGAATAGGTCTTGGGTGATAGAATATCTTTGGACCCATGCACTTATTTACCATTGACAGTAGTTGAAACTTAAAAAGTTTGAAACCATCACCGTAAATCTTTTTTTTGAAAATTATCACCGTAAAATCTTTACTAGAAAATAAAGCCGTTACTGTTTCAACAATAACCATTTAAAGGCCTTTAATTTTTTTTTTCTTTTTAAATGTTTTATATTTATATTTGCAATATATTAGTATGTAGTTTGGCAGGAAAAGTTGCCATAATCGCAGATTATTCTGTTAAGTAAATATTGTGATATTCTTTCTTTATGTTAATCCTTGAAATAAATAAATTTTATATACTCCGATTTGCAGGAAAATTATGTTTTTATCAAAATCATTGAAAGATGACTAATTACATATATCCATAGAAAATTAATTCGATTTTATCTTAATTGGTATCGTATAGCTAGCTCGATATAAACCTTTTAATAAGATTTGTCTTCTTTTCTTTTTTTTGGGTCGATTTATTTATAAGATTTTGGTTTGACAAGAAAAAGAAACCTTTTATATAAACAGAGAGATATAAAGACAACAAAGTCCTCGTTGTTTATGAATCTCACTTACATAACTAGACATGGTCTCTCAAAATAAGTCAAATTTCAAATCTGAATAAATTAATATTAGTGACATTTAAATTAAAAAACACGTAATAGTGATAATCTTCACCGTTTTAAAAAAAAAATCTTTCTCATTGACAAAGCGATAATTATTAGGTTTTTGAAAAGGAAAAAAAAAGGAGAAGTTTACTAAAAAAAATGTCACAAAAACTCAGTTTTAATTTTGAGAATATTTATTCGGTTCATACTCGAACTGAGAATAAAAATAGCTAAAACGTTGTCGTTTAAAATAGGCGAGGCATATAAATAGAGCCACCAAATAGCCAACGTAAATTCACAACCTTCACTTGCTCACTTTTTCTCCCGAAGAATCTGGTTCGTTTCAATTTTCAATTTCCTCTGTCCTTTATTCTTCTTTTTCAATAATCATCTCGAATATAACTTCAGTTATAGTTACTTTATTTGCTTGATTTTTCCACTGTTTTTTTCTGAATAATCGTAACGATTTTTGCGTTTTTGTTTTGTGAAGCCAGAGGGAAACATGGCGACTGGTGGTTCTCTCGAGGATATTAAGAACGAAAATGTTGATTTGGTATGAAATTTTCTTCTTCTTTTCTCACTCTGGTTTAACTTCGTTGTGTGTTGTTTAGAATTGTTTGATGAATATATTTACGAAACTATAAAGTTTGATTATGCTTTTTTTCTTTTTACTTAACGATTCGATCAAATTAGGGTTCTATATAAATTTTTGTTAGCTCTCTCTACATATCGATTCGGTAGTTGAATTTTATTATTTATTTCATGTTTAGCTCGACGAGAAATAAATCCATGAAAAACTGGTATTTTTTTTTTGTTATAGGATACTAGATATTGCAATTCAAGTCTATACAAATTGCAGAATCACGGGAATTTAGTTACAATTATGTTAATCAGTATTTTCCATATGAAGCAATAGTATTATTAAGTAGTACTCTTTACTTTCACATGATTCGTTTTGGGTTATACCTAATTTGAGAATTCATAGAGAAGTTTTTTAGTCAATACTTTTGTAGATAATTAGTACGTTTTGGTTGTTTTCATATTCACGGAAAATCGCATTATCTACCGTTTGTTAAACACTTCCCTAGATGGACCTAAATTCTAATTTTCACCTGATTTTCTGGACTTTTATTGACGGATTTGCCCCTATTGATGATATCTTCCGTTAAATCAATTACAGTTGGGCTTTATATATATGAGAAATAACTTTTTCTCGTACTTCAAATTTTTTCTTTTGCTTTTTTGTTAAAAAAATTATTTTTCTAGTTGACAATAATTTTTTTTAAAATTTTTTATTATACTTTTGTACAAAAAATTTCTTCTCATCTTCAGTATTTTTTTTTTTTAATTTAGTGTAGTTACCTGTTGTTCTGAGCAGTAACTGAAGACCACTAGATTTTTTTTTTTTTTGGTCGAAGGAGGGGGGGACCATATTTTATTAATAAAGTAAAAGAAATTACATCCGGAAAGATAAAACTTTAACTTATACCTTTGCATGAAGAGATTTGCATAGTTAACACAGATTAATTAATAAGATCTATATGGATTTTACAAATTTCTGATAAATTACACTTTTCAAAGATAAACGAAATTTAACATAGATTTTCAGTTAGAGTTTAACCATTGGACTTGAATAAGAGCTACATACTTAATTGTGATTTGTATAGAAGATTATAATAACCTTACATAATTAGGTCTTGTTCATATAATCTTGCAGGAGAAAATCCCAATCGAGGAAGTTTTCCAGCAGTTGAAATGTAGCAGAGAAGGTTTATCTGGAGCTGAAGGAGAAAACAGACTCCAGATCTTTGGTCCTAACAAACTTGAAGAGAAGAAGGTAAACTAAAAACTTGTATATAGTTTGGTTCAACAATAATTGAAACTAAAAGTTAATGGACTAATTTATTGAAAACAAAAACAGGAAAGCAAGATACTTAAGTTCTTGGGATTCATGTGGAACCCTCTCTCTTGGGTGATGGAAGCAGCTGCAATCATGGCTATTGCATTGGCTAATGGCGATGGAAGGCCACCGGATTGGCAAGATTTTGTCGGTATCGTTTGCCTTTTGATTATCAACTCAACTATCAGTTTTATCGAAGAAAACAACGCCGGAAATGCTGCTGCTGCTCTTATGGCTGGTCTTGCTCCCAAAACCAAGGTCCCCTCCTCTTTCTATATCTCCTTTCAAGCTCATGTTTTGCCTCATTGTGAAAACATTATTTGAAAAACTCAAAATTGTTTTGAAACTAGTATAAATTAATAACTCAATAAATCAATTGAATTCTCCGGTCCTAAATTGAATTTTTGGATGTAATTAATTAGTATCTTTGTAAATTAATAACTCTATAAATTAATAAAATATCATTGGCCTAACATTATTAATTTGTAGTTTTCACTGTATTTGATTTTGTATTACAGGTTTTAAGAGATGGCAAATGGAGTGAGCAAGAAGCTGCTATTCTTGTTCCTGGAGATATAGTGAGCATCAAGCTCGGTGACATCATTCCCGCCGATGCTCGTCTTCTCGAAGGCGACCCTTTAAAAGTTGACCAATCCGCTCTAACAGGTGAAACGTTTCCCGCAACAAAAGGTCCAGGAGAAGAAGTTTTCTCGGGTTCTACTTGTAAACAAGGTGAGATTGAAGCGGTTGTGATCGCCACTGGAGTCCACACCTTCTTCGGTAAAGCAGCTCACCTTGTTGACAGTACAAACCAAGTTGGACATTTCCAGAAAGTGTTAACCGCAATCGGAAACTTCTGCATAGTTTCCATAGCCATCGGTATAGCGATTGAGCTACTAGTTATGTATCCGATCCAGAAAAGAAAGTACAGAGACGGTATCGACAATCTTTTAGTTCTCTTGATTGGTGGGATCCCCATTGCAATGCCTACTGTTCTCTCTGTGACAATGGCTATTGGTTCCCACAAGTTGGCTGAACAAGGAGCTATCACAAAACGAATGACCGCTATTGAAGAAATGGCCGGTATGGATGTTCTATGCAGCGATAAAACCGGGACTTTGACTCTAAACAAGCTTAGTGTTGACAAGAATCTGATTGAGGTTTGTGCGAAAGGCGTTGAGAAAGACGAAGTTTTGCTTTTCGCTGCGAGAGCTTCAAGAGTAGAGAATCAAGATGCTATTGATGCTGCTATGGTTGGAATGCTTGCTGATCCAAAAGAGGTATTTTCTAACTACCAAAACTCTGTTTTTGTTTCTTGAATAAAATTGACTTTTTTTATTTCTTTTTTCAGGCAAGAGCTGGTATTAGAGAGATTCACTTCTTACCATTCAATCCAGTTGATAAGCGAACTGCGTTAACGTACATCGATGGTAACGGAAACTGGCACCGAGTAAGCAAAGGAGCTCCCGAGCAGGTAAGGAAACTGAGTTTGCTTTGTTTTAAGTTAAGTATCGTCTCTCTTCAGTGATTAAAAAAAAAAAACTGATTATTTTGATGATTCAGATTCTTGATCTCTGCAATGCTAGAGCTGATTTGAGGAAGAGAGTCCACTCTGCGATCCAAAAGTACGCGGAGCGTGGACTCAGGTCATTAGCTGTTGCAAGACAGGTGAAAACAGATTCCACTTTAAAAATCAAGAAAGAAATACAAGAGATTTTATTTAAATTTTTACATTATTTTGTGTTTTCATCAGACTGTTCCTGAGAAAACAAAAGAAAGCTCTGGTGGGCCATGGGAATTCGTTGGTGTGTTGCCTTTGTTTGATCCTCCAAGACATGATAGTGCAGAAACCATTAGACGAGCTCTAGACCTCGGTGTCAACGTCAAGATGATTACCGGTTCGCTTTGTTTCTTATTAGTTGTATGGAAAAGATGAGATTTTAATCTTCTTGGATACTTCTTGCTTAGGTGATCAACTTGCTATTGCGAAAGAGACTGGACGTAGACTCGGGATGGGATCAAACATGTACCCATCAGCTTCGTTACTCGGTCAACACAAAGACGAAAACATGGCTACAATTCCTGTTGATGAGTTAATTGAGAAAGCTGATGGTTTTGCTGGTGTCTTCCCAGGTTTGTTCCTGTTTTATATCGCGTTTCGGTACACAAACTTGCTCTCTCTCTCTTGTGTGACATTTTGGTTTTCATTCAGAGCACAAGTATGAAATTGTCATGAAGTTGCAAGAGAAGAAGCATATCTGTGGTATGACTGGTGATGGTGTGAATGATGCTCCTGCATTGAAGAAAGCGGATATTGGTATCGCTGTTGCGGATGCTACTGATGCTGCTCGAGGCGCTTCTGATATTGTTCTCACTGAGCCTGGACTCAGTGTCATCATCAGCGCGGTTTTAACCAGTCGTTGTATTTTCCAAAGAATGAAAAACTACACAGTACGTGTGCTCTGCTCTTAATCTATAATAGCAATCTCTCACTTGTATTCAAAATTTCTTAACTTCTTTTTTTACGGTGTCTGAATATTGTTTTTCACAGATTTACGCGGTCTCAATCACCATCCGTATTGTGGTAAGTAATAATAATATCTCACTAGTATCATCATCTTTTCAAGATTTTCAAGAATATCAACAAAATACTCACTTTTTCATCAATTTTTTGTTAATAGTTTGGGTTCATGTTCATCGCTCTAATATGGAAGTTCGACTTTTCACCATTCATGGTTCTGATCATTGCTATCTTAAACGACGGTAAGTTTCTCTTTCATTTGATCAACTCTGATTACTTTAAAATAGAACATCTTCACAAATTAACACTATTATGAAATGACTCAAATAGGAACAATCATGACTATCTCAAAGGACAGAGTCAAGCCTTCTCCTACACCAGATAGCTGGAAACTCAAAGAAATCTTCGCAACCGGCGTTGTTCTTGGAGGTTACATGGCTTTGATGACTGTCATTTTCTTCTGGGCTGCTTACAGAACTGATTACTTCCCGGTATAATAATATCTACATCTCCCTTTCAATATTACCCATTACACAAGCATAACTCTTTTTTATTGTGTGTGTGTTTGCTTTTCGATAGAGAACGTTCCACGTGAGAGACTTGAGAGGCAGTGAACATGAAATGATGTCTGCTTTATACCTACAAGTCAGTATAGTGAGCCAAGCTCTTATATTCGTCACTCGATCTAGAAGCTGGTCTTTCCTAGAACGACCTGGACTTCTCTTGCTTATTGCCTTCGGGGTTGCACAATTGGTAAATCATATATTAAAAAAACAAGATTATGTTTATTCTTCTTCTTGATTCATAAACTCTCTTCATTGTTTCATAAACTTGATATTGTAGATTGCAACGTTTATTGCGGTTTACATGAATTGGGAGTTTGCGAAAGTCCAAGGAATAGGATGGGGATGGGCTGGAGTTATATGGCTATACAGTATTTTGTTTTACATTCCGTTAGATATAATGAAATTCGCAATCCGTTACATACTAACCGGAAACGCTTGGAACAATCTCATTGACAACAAGGTACGTTTTGTGTCTTCTTTATTACTCTTCTTCTTCTTCTTAAAAATGAACTTAAGACTAACGAATCGGAAAAAAAAACAGACTGCGTTTACGACTAAGCAAAACTATGGAATAGAGGAGAGGGAAGCACAATGGGCTCATGCGCAGAGGACTCTACACGGTCTTCAGAATAAGGAAACGGTTAATGTTTTCCCGGAGAAAGGCTGTTACAGAGAACTGTCTGAGATTGCAGAGCAAGCTAAGAGAAGAGCTGAGATTGCAAGGTAAATTCTATTAATTAGTAGAAAAGAAAATAAACTAGGTCTTGTTTCTTGTGTGTGAAGTTAACGTTAGGGTTTCTTGTTTTGCTTAAAGGCTTAGGGAGCTTCATACGCTTAAAGGACATGTAGAGTCAGTGGTGAAGCTCAAGGGACTAGACATTGAGACTGCTGGTCACTACACGGTTTAATAAAAGATCGACTCAGTTTTAACCAAGAAGATGATCAAAGAAGAAGAGGATCCTTTGTTTAAACAGATGATGATAATGATGATGATTTCACTAGAAGAGAAGGAATAAGGTTTTTTTTTTATTATGTTGTGTTTTAAATGAACAATTGGGGTGAACCTAAATTATTCACCTCCTCTTAATTAGCCAATTAAAATTTGCCATGTGTATTTTAAAATAAATCATAATTTAATTAATAGTGGGAACCACATTTTTTTTAGCTTACCGTAACTAATCCAAATAAAAAATAACTTTATAAATCAATAACAACCTTAATAAAAAACGTAGTGTTCTTCCCCTTTTTTTTTAGTCGACAAAAACGTAGTGTTCTTCTCTTTTAGTTTTTTTTTTGTCTTATTTTATAGTCTTTCTTCTTCAGGAACACAAACAAGAACATGTAACAAAAGTTAAGGTGAACCCTAAATCTAAATCCTATCTCCTAAAACTATACCCTAATTTGGATTAGTTAACCTAAACCAAAAATTTTAACTACAAAATTGATTTTCAATGGATTTGTAGTTTAAATTTTTAGGTTTGGGTTAACTATTCCCAAATTAGGGTTTAGGGTTTGAGTTTGGGATTTATGATTTATTTTGGGTTAACTATTCTCAAATTAAGGTATATCTTTGGAATTTAGGGTTTGAGTTTGAGGTTTAAAATTTATTTTAGGTTAACTATTCTCAAATTAAGGTATAACTTTGGGGTTTAGGATTTAGATTTGGGGTTTAGGATCTATCTAATTTTATTTAGTTAAATAATAGAGTATTAAATATTTTAATTTGTTAGATGTAGTAAATATTTAATTAAATTGGTGGTCTCACAACTCTATTTTAATTGGTTAATAAAATAGGGGTGAATGAGAGAGGTTGAACCCAAGAATTGTTCGTTTTAAATTCCTCTAAACTCTGGGGTTTTTTATTTTCCCTTATTTTAGACTTAATTATAACTTTGTTTTTAATTTTCCCCGTGTTGGAGACAAATAATAAAAAATAATATATTAGGTTTATACAATTTGAAATTCCAGAGACATGGTTGATCATATAAACTTAACCAAATTTTGAAATTTCGTCGACTTTTGAATTGCTTATTTTAAATGTGACCAAGAACCAACAAATTTGCCATTTAATATCTACTCTCTCTCTCTAAAAATTCCTCTTTGCCTTATCTTTAAGAAAAAAAAAAAAAAGAGATTAAGATTTCGATTGCCGCGTCCAGTTTTTCCAGCGCCGTGGCCGTTATGTATAATTACTAGGTTGTTGTTTTATTTTTATATGTTCTTTTGTTTCTTCTGATCTATGATTAGATTTCTCTTCCGTTCAACGGATTTGTCTTCCAGCGAGACCGGATTTTGCTTTTTGATTGATTTCAGTTAAGTTCGGATCTAGATCTGACCTTGTTCGAATTTTAGTTTTCTTTTTTCTTCACCTTTCGTTCGTTAAATATAAATTCCCTTTGGCTCTAGTTTCAATTCTCCTTTTCTGTTTTGGGCAAATAAATGGCATAAATCTTTACTCGCATAGATGGCTTATTAGGAGAAAAGTGTCTCGATCAAGACTAGTCGAAGGGCCGTTCTTTTCGATTTTGAAATTTCCTATTTCTTAAATTCAACAACAAAAGAGTTTTGATTCGTGGTGCTTTCGCTTGTCAACGAAAGGTGTTCTCATTGGGTGCATGGCTGTGTTGGGGTTGATTCCACGGTGAACAGAGGATGAAATCGTCAGTTATTCAATCTGGAATTGATGTATTGCGTTTTTAACGCATTCTAACCAATGTTTTCAAAGGTTTTTCGAGTTTTTTCTTTGATTCTTGAGTCTTTTTAGGATAAAAAAACGTTTGTATAGAGTCTAAGGCAAATGAGCAAGGATTGGAATAAAAGGAATAGAAAAAGGTCAAATTTTTGGCATTCCTTGAAGAACTTTCCACCGTTGGATTGACTTGATATTTTGACAGAAGATAGATCGTTGCGTTAGATTTCATTTGAAAGTGATTTGAAGACATTCCAACGGTGGGATCAAGAGTTATCAGAGTTTTAGTGAAGACGTGCGAATCTGCCTAAACCGACCGGTTTGCTGGAAAATAAGAAAATTGCATATTTCCCTATTTTTGACTCGGTTTTGTCAGAAATTGAACCAAAAACGTGTTTGAACCTATTTATCCTAATTTTCAGCTATTTTTTAGGCTACGCTTTATATATTCATCACACTTCTCTTGCAATTTGTAAGTTTCGTGGAGACGAATCTCTACATCTTTTGAGAAGTTTTTTTGAACCCTAGTTTTTCATACTTTAATTAATTATGCAATTTCTTTCATCTCTTTTTGCTTCCATTTCCATCATGTCTGAGTAGATCCATAGTTAGGTTTTAGGGTTTCAAAGAAATCATTCATTAGATCAGACACAAATAGGGATTTATCTTATGATGTTTTCACCTATTGTTGTTCTTATTGCTTAGATTAAATTGATCACTTAGTCTATGATCTTAGGTGAACTAACTCATAAAAAATATTTTTAGGTTGCTAGAAAAGGACATAGGTGAGCGAATTGTCCTTAGCCAACGAAAGCTAATGCTAAGGCGATTCGTGAACAAATTGAACATGTTTGTTAATGCTTGTCTACAATTCTAGATTCAACGACAGTTAAGATTTTAGGTTGTTAGGTAAAGTAACTAGAGCCACAAAAGTGGAATAGCTATATATTTATGTTTGAGTTCAAAATTGCGCTAAATTGTTCCTTGAATAATTGTCTGGTTCATGATCTCTGATTTCTTGCGAATATCCCTAAAGCTTGATGTTTTTAAATCCATAAGTTTACATCGTTTAATTGCTTTCTCGTTTTCATTATTGCATCTAAAACATTCAAAAATCATATTGTCATCTTAGCTTAATCACAATCTTAGGAAATCGTAGTGTAACACTTGGTCTCTGTGGATTTGATCCCTGTATTACTACAACTATTTGTTGTGCACTTGCAGTAGTTTATATAGGGTTAAAGCCTCTGTTATCATGAATCGCTGTCGGAGCTCCGTGGCGGTGCGTGTTCGTGAGACGAGTTTGATTATCGGTGATCTCCCCTATTTTGCTATGTGGGTGCATGTAAGACAGGTGTCGGATTATTAGGTTCCTTATCTTTTAGTCCATACACGTGTAAAATCTGATAGGAAAAATCAAAGCAATTTATGCTCCAAGTCATGTTTTAAAGCCCATTTAATGGGCCTTTTAATGGATTAAAAAGTTGCAGACCAAAAAAAAAAAAAGTGATCAGAAACTTGCTTATACACATTTCTTTCTACTAATTGTACAACCTCGTTTTCAAAGCTCACATTATTATAATATGAACCTAACAAAATCATAAATTCATCTTCTTGAATGTTTTAGAGAGGTTTTGTGTAGTTTTCGGGCAAAAAGTGAATCTCGAAAAATGGAAGATATTTTTCTCTGAAAACGTTTCTAGGGATTTGGGGAAGAGAATTAGTGATGCCAATAGAATAAAAACGACGAGAGAGTTGGAAAAATACTTGGAAATTCCAATTCTACATAAAAGAATTAATAAAGATACATTTGGTGAGGTTCTTGAGAGAGTTTCGTCGCGTTTGGCGAGGTGGAAAGGACATATGCTAAGCTTTGCGGGGAGATTAACACCCATAAAAGTGGTATTGTCTTCAATTCTTGTTCACACTGTGAGTTTAAATAAGGCGCCACAATCAACGCTCGAGGAGTTAGATAAATTGGCAAGAGATTTTCTATGGGGTAGTTCGAGTGAAAAGAGAAGGCAGCATTTAGTATCATGGAAACGGGTGTGTTTACCTAAGAAGTCGGGAGGACTTGTTGTTCAAAAAGCAAAGGAGATGAATATAGCATTGGTTGCTAAAGTTGGCTGACGCGTGTTACACAATCGAACTAGTCTTTGGGCAATAGTCTTGAGGAGTAAATACAAGATTCGTGAGATTCATGATTTTACTTGGAAGCTGGCTAAGAGTAACTGGTCGTCAACTTGGAGAAGTGTGGGGCTCGGTTTGAGGGAAGTGGTGTGTCAAAGATATAGTTGGATTCTTGGTGATGGGAGGGCGATTAAGTTTTTGACGGATTGATGGATTCCGACGGAACCATTGTGTGATATAGGAGTCGGACAGCTTCCAAGTGGTTATGAGATGTTAACGGCTTACGAATTATGGGTGAAGGGGAGAGGATGGGATATGAGCCGAATTGGTGCTTATGTGACAGAGAATCAAAGAATGGAGCTTGCAGCGATTGTTTTGGATAATGTCACAAGGGTGGTGGATAGATTATCATAGCGAGAGACAATGGATGGGCGGTTTACGGTAAAATTAGCATACACATTACTAAACCAGGATAATGTACCGCGAGTTAGTGTGGAAAAATTATTTGATCGGGTATGGAAAGTCGAAACCCCTGAGAGGATTAAGATCTTTCTTTGGTTAGTTGCGAACCAAGTGATAATGACGGATTCAGAGATATAAAAACGTCATCTTTGTGATCCAAATATTTGGCAGGTTTGCAAGGGAGGAGTTGAGAATATTATTCATGTTCTAAGAGATTGTTCGGAGATTAAGGGAATTTAGGACCGACTTGTTCTGCCACGGAGACTACATAATTACTTTTCCCGGTCTTTGTTGGAATGGTTGTATGAGGGGTTGAGAGAGGGAGATGGCTCAGAATTTGGGATCAGTTCGACTTTATTCTCCATGGCAGTTTGTTGGGGATGGAAGTGGCAGTGTGGGGGATTTGCATTAAATATTGAGAGGTCTTCCGCGCCGTTAGCAGAGTTGTGGGGGGAGGGGGGTAGTGGTTGATTTTCTTATGACAAGGATAGGTGATTCTCACCCTCTGTCTTTCTTAGTACGTTTATGCTACGGCTTTCTTGGAAAGGATTGGGTAGCCCAAATTTTACATGTGTATAGAGAGGCTAACCGCCTAGCAGATGGGTTAGCGAACTATGCGTTTGAGTTACCATTTGGTTTTCATGGATTTGATTTGGTCCCAGGTGTGGTTGATTCGATATTGAGAGAGGATGTAGTTGGGACTACGTTCCCACGACAAGTCCGTATGTAATTTTTTTTTCTTTATTTAATAAAATAGCTAGGGAACTTTTCCTTGGGTGATCCACTAAAAAAAAAATCACCTTCTTGAAAATTCCTAAAATAATTTATTTGAATTAAAAAATAAATAAAAACTAAACTTCTACTGTTAATGGAATATGTAAAGTAGTGGATCAACATAAAACAAATGAAATCCAACCCGAGCATCCCCGGATCGAAGATTTCATCCAAACCGAGCATCCTCATATCCCGATATGCCAAGTGGACGCATCTTCGGACCACTAGTGGTCTCGGATGGTATCTCACCGTCACATCAGAGAATACGTACAACGGTATACAAGGATACCGCATAAGCCTTTCTGCTTTACATGAAGAATTCGAGGGACTCCTCTGGGTAATGGAATGCATAATTCAGAAAGATTATCTACGGTTCTACTTGAGACTGATTGCTCAAACTTACTGAAGATGATTGACGATCCAATGGATTGACTAGTTTTTTAGACCGAGCTAGATCACTTCGCCGAGCTTAGAAACAATTTTTTTACTTTTTGTGTATCTTATATACCTCTAGTTTGTAATGACCGTGCAGATGCCCTCGCAAAAGCGGCACGAGCACGTAATCTTATCTTTTCCCATGTAGATCTCGATGAGTCGATAGAAAGTATCTGTTCTGAGATATATTTTACTGACCAAATGTGATTAATATATGGAGTTAGTTGAAAAAAAAAAACTAATGGAATCATATTCCCACACTTATCTTGGTCCAACAGCAACCCCGGAATACTGGGTCCGGTTTGATGAAAAACGGTTCGATTTTCTCAAACCAATGAAATGCATAACCGAATATCTTAATTCGTGGATTACATCTGTTCTTAACTAGACCACTAATTATAATCCACGTGGCACTCACTTTATCACAAAGACAAACGCAGAAGACGAGAAAGATCTTTAGAACAGAGAAGAAGAGCTTCGAACAAATTCACAGAGACAACAAAAAAAAAATGTATTTTTCCGCCATAGCTTCCTCAAGACAGAGCTTGCTGTCAAACTCCTTCAGTTTCCGACACAGTTTCAAATCTAATTCCGACATTAACCTCAATCGTCCCAAAACAATCTCTTGTAAATCTCCAAACCACGACGAAGATACTGATTCTTCCCGGTAATTTTATTTTTGACGAAAGTGCTGTTCTTAATTTATTTCGGGTTTCCTCTTATTCAATTAATAATTTTGTTAATTATGATTTAATAAGGACAAATGAGAATCAGCTGGGGAAATTGGCAATCGCGACGCTAGCGGTGGGCGTTTTGGCTTTGGGATCAGTTGGGGATGCGTTTGCGGCCAAAAGCGGTTGAAGAATCGGCGGTCAAGCGTTTCGTTCTTCAGCTCCTCGGCCTCCTCCTAGAATTAACAATCGATCCAGGTAATTATTTTTTTTCTTATTTGAACATCTTATCTCTATTTTAATTAGTAAACGTCATTTTTAAAATTCATAAGTTTAAGACTTGAATTGGGAGTTTTAATTATTTTTTTCTTTGGGTTGAATTTCACTATTCAAATGTTTTAGACCTATAATAATATCTATCACTTTGGTATAAACTCCTTCAGTTTTTACACAAACCTGTTGTTTTTAACCTAAGTTGATTGTTGATACTTTATATCCAACTGAAAAAAATCCAAGAAAACAATGAGTTTAAAGAAAAACCTTATGCTAGGGAACGCTTAATTTAAAACATTGGCAGTAATTTATGAAAATACATTGTGTTTTTCTTTCAAACACAAGAGGCTTCATGTGTGGGCCTTATATTCACATTTTAAGCCCATTAATTAGTAAAACCTTACCACCCTTGAATTTTATATACTTTTTTAACAGTTTGAACCCAATAATTACATACAATTCGGATCCAAAATATAACGACCAACATTAAATTAACTTGATTTAATGTACATTGTTGACACACAGGACCAACATCTACGTGAATCCTCCGGTCGCACCACCTTTGATCGGTGGCTATGGATATGGTTACGGCGGTTATGGATGGTCACCATTTTCTTTTTTTGCCCATGGTCCTGCGGTGGCAATTGGTGGCGGTGGTGGCTTCGACCTCCTAGCTCTCTTCATGTTTTTTGGAGCTGCTTCAGCCGTCGCTAGAAACTTTTTCCGATCAAGAAATGATGAAGACGAAGACGATGACTATTAAGGGGGAAAATATTAAAAAAAAGGTTATGTATAATATGTTGAAATAAAATAACATAGTCCCAATATACAATTTTGTATAAAAAGAAGTTATGACGTGAAAAGTGATCCATGAGAGTAGTAGTTATAACTGGAATGTTGGATTCGGGTTAGATCTATATGTCCGAGCGATAAGAAAGCATAACAAGTATACACGTAAAGGTTTTACATGAGGTTTCTCCTAATTACATCTCGGAACCTATTCCATTGCAAATTCACTAGAACATAATTGCAGCTTCAATTGCGTATGGAATTCAACACTACAATAAATATCATTCTTTTCTCAATGAATGAACTATGAAAACATATCAAGCTCGCATACCGAAAATACATAAATTTAAAATTTAACCTGTACTATAATATTTTAAATTCTGATCTTATCATGTTTCATCCTCATTCGGCTCCCGAAAACAGGTGAACAAACAATTAAAAAAGAAAACCGAATACTTGATGGTGTATCTTGTTAATGGTTTATCAGTGTTAATGAAGAAAGTTAATGAGAGGTAAAACTGAGATCAATAAATCTTGATCATGGCCTAGTAAATAATTATACTAATAATAATAAATCAGATGCAAAACAAACAAACAAAAAGATATATCAAGAAGAAGAGAAAAAGAAAGAGTCAGTGAATTAACAAAAGTCAAGATGTTCGGTTAATACAAAAGTCAAGATGTTCGGTTAATACAAAAAGTCCGTCAAACCATAAATCTTTCAACTCTTCTACCATGGTTGAAGAAAAACATCAAGACTTCTCTTAGGATGTTTTGGACCAGTACATATCAGGTGGAAGATTATAAAGAGTCACAATTACAAGCCATAATGAATAGTTATGTCCTGACATACCAAATGGATTAAAACCATATGTGCATAAACCAAGGTGAACGTTTCTTGAATCTGATGCGAAATCAGGAAATACCTCGTGAAAATGTTTTCATGCATCTCCATCTGATGGATGAGACATTTCTCCACCACTCGCATAATGTTCAGCATGTCATCTCATATCTTTTGCAGTATGATCAGATTAATATAATCTCTTCAATCTATCGGCTATCGGTAAGTAAAACATTTGGCGATATGCAACTTTTTCTGTCTAGGCTTTTGAGTAGGATGAAATCTATCTTTTTTACAGAAGCGACAACTCTCTTCGTTTTCAGCATCTTTCCAAAAGATCATGCAATTATCTTGACAAACGTCAATTTTTTGATAAGGCAAACCCAAAGACCGCATAAGCTTATTTACTTCATAGAAAGATTTCATAGACTTGTTACCTTCAGGCAAATACTCTTGGATCAACTCACAAACAGAGTCCATGCATTTTTGAGACAGATTATAATTTGTTTTCAAAGCCATGAGTCGAGCTGCTAAGGAGAGTTGCGAAAGACCTTCTTTACATCCATCGTAAATAGGATGCTTCGCAGCATCCAACATATCGAAAAACTTTTTTGCCTCACCATTAGGCTCTTATCCCATATTCTGATCAAATCTTGGCTCTGTATTAGCAAATGCATCTGAAATCATCGTCACGTAAGGATTCACTGGCTCCGTTTGAGATTCCATCTCAAAATTATCTATATTCTCAGAATGATCGTTTAAAATATCATAATCTTCACCATGAGAAACCCAAACCCAATAGTTCGGCATAAAACCTCTATTATATAGATGATTCGACACAACTTTTTCTTCTTTTAATTTGCCACCGTTCTCGCACTTGATACATGGACACATAAGCTTTTCGTTCTCAAGAAATATGGGTTGATTTTTTGCAAATTTCAAAAATTCTTCTACTCCCTGACAAAACTCTTCTGAAACTTGCTTTGTTGTATGATTCACTCTCTGGTACATCCAACATCTTGTAATTCTAATGTCGTTGTTTGACGAAGTCATTGAAATCTGTAAGTTTAGAATAAAAACACAGAGTTTGAGTTAGATTAGGAGTCAATTACGACTACGACAAAGAAAAGGGTTAGAAGTAGAACTAGAATTATAACCTTGTTCGAAAAGGCGGACGGTTTTTGCGGTCGCTAATACGTTCAGCGATGGGTCACTATGGAGAGTCGGAGCTGATCGGAGCTATTAGATGGGTTGCCAAGTTTGGATCGCCAATAACCTGGGTTAACAAAAACCGGGTATTGATCAGCAAATCCGCCGAGAACTGAATCCAAAGATAGAGAGAAACAAAGTCTAGAAGGCGATTGTTGAACAAGAAAAATCTCTTTGAAGAGCTTGAGATGAAGACGACGATAATGATGATTCAAAACAGAGAGGAAAAAGGAAATATCTTACTATGTTTTGGGTAGAAAAAAATCTATTTTAGATTTATTCGTTTTGAAAGATCTATTAAGCAATTAAGCATGCTACCAAACCAAAACATAACCAAATTATGAAACCAACGATAAACCAAATACATACCAAGAGAAGATTAATTCCGTCACACCTTTAATATGTACCTTTAATATGGGCCAATAGACTCGACCCAATAATTAATTTGATAAGGTTTAGTACGAGTTTTTGAAAAAAACTATATTAAATTTTTAAATTTGAAAGACAAGTGAAAATTGTGTACGAATATTAGAAGAATAATCTATATACATAAATGTAGGTTACATGGTTATATCGTATTTTAGAAAATAGAGGTAATTATTGAGATTGTTAAGATTATTATGAGATTTTTTTGTTCGCACAAACACATGAGATGTATTGTTTATTAGTTTTATTCGTTTCATAAATATCAGAAAATATGCCGTAATTTTAGAATTCATTTCATAAAAAAAATATAACGACATAAAACGTTAGTGCAATAGTTATAATTTATGACAAATTTACTACATCTTTTCATCACAAAACAGATACTTCCGACGCTATCACGAATTCGTTAGATATAGTAACGATACATATAGTAAAAATACCGTAATAGTTGTTACTATTGTTATTTTTGTCATAATGTAGTTACGAATTACCACAAATTATTGGTTACGATTGTGTCCGTCACCTTATTGCGACGAAACAACTATGAATTAGAGACATAAATAGTTAGTCACAATATAGTATATAAAATGTCATTAGCTTGTGACAAAATCCGTCTGTCTCAAATTTTCGTCACAATAAGACTGTTTTTTTGTAGTGGAGGTCTCTTCTTCTCTCGATCCAACGAAGTCGTACTTGAGCTGCTCATAGGCGTATTCGGTCCGCTATTTTCTTGGTTATTACTATTATTATTGTTATTATTGCTCTGATTATTACAATTATCCGATGATGATCTAAACGACGTCGTTGTCGACGAGAATTCCATGTCCCTGTTCGTATATGAAGAAGACATTCCAATGCTTAATGTCAATTCTAGTTCACTCTCTTCGATACGATCCGTTGTCGTTTTTGTAGCCCTAACCACGTTTTCGAGATTTATGCTCGAACAATTTCTGGTTCTCTCTCTTGAACAGGTTTGATCTTTGTTGTTACTAGTCCAATATTGGCTTCTATGTTTGAGTTGGTCCATCATCATTTTCTGTATATTATATAGTCTATGTAGCTCTCGTACCTGCGATTTAACACTTTGTTATATGCATTGTTATTATCATCAAAAATTTAAAGGAGTTATGTTTAATGTCGATAAACCAAATCGGTTCAATCCAATCCAAACCAACGTTAAGCTTTGAATTATCGTATAGAAAAAAAGAAACTCAAAGATATCAATATTATAAAACAATATCATTAGTATCATATATCAATTTAAAGGTATTTTGTATTTGCTATGGATAAACTGAACCGGTTTAACCTAAAATGAACTAAAGTAAAAAACTAACAAAAAAGTTTAGATCATTGGATAATTGTCATAATAAATAAAATAAAATAAAAAACTCAAACCGGAAAAGGTTAATTAGACTCAAAGCAAAAAATAAAATTGAATCATCAAAGATTTGCTTTTTAGTTTGGTCACTTTTTTATATATTAAATGAAATCTAAACCAAAAACCAAGCATTAAATCGGATTGAAATACCAAATCCATTCCATTTTTTTATACCAAATCCATACATATGTAAATATGTACCTGTTGCTTAAAAATATCTTCTTGGGCTTGCATGGTATGTCTGATGGATTCAGCTTTTTGTTTATCAAGAAACGTATCCATTGACTTTACAATAATAACCTCTTCTTTTTCCTCCTTTTTTGTCTCGTCTCTCAACGTCTCCTTTAACGATTTTCGTCGACCATCAACACCAAGTCTGATGAATCCACTGCGATCAACACTCGTTAAGCCAACTGGGTTTGTCGTAATTCCCTCAACGATCTTTGTTCCCATGCCTGAAACGTCGAATCACACACTTCATTAAAAATATCAAGATTGATAAAAAAAAGCACATAGCAAAGAACCCTAATTTTACTTAAATTGTATATGTGAATGTGTGAGCATGTGATGATGATGTTGATGATGTAATCGTCAGAAGCCACTAGATCTTGAAGTGAAGGGTTTATAGACAAAAGAAGGTTGACTAGTGGGACACACTTTTTAATTTGTTTAGATTCTCTCTCATGGTGTTTGGTCTCAAAGCCAAATATTTTTAGAAACCGAATCAAAATGTGTTGTTTGATCACCAAATCAACGGATAGAATAAGTTGATTTTTCATTTTTATTAATAACAGAGAAGTAAAAGATTTACTAGTTTTCAATCAAGCTAATTCTTTATTACTTATTTCAATTGGTCACTTTAGTTAGGGCTGGGCAAATTATCCGTTAGATTTGCTCCGATCCGTGATCCGTTTTGATCCGATCCGAAAAATTCGAATATCCGTTATAAATCAAAGCAAAGCAAATAGTAAAATCTACGATCCGTCTAAAGCAAAGCAAATCATAAATACTAATTTTAAAAATCCGAATATCCGATCCGATCCGTAAATTACATATATGTACATATAATATGATATACCTACAACATATATTTGCATTTTTTAACCTTTTCAATATATTGAACGGATATAGTTATAGTAAATTTACGTAGTTACTAATTTTGTAAATCAGTTGTCTCATATTTTTATCTAAAAATAATAATAAATGTTTCGTAGTCCACCATTTTTTCTTTCACTTTTCATTTTATTTTTAGTTATATCAAATAAAATTATCTAACTTATATTATTTTTTCACTAATTAGTTTAAAATTTATACTGAAAAAATAACTTTTTGAAAAAATAAAATATTTTTCTTTCGTTTTTTCAGTTAAAACAAATATCCGCAAATATCCGAATATCCGCAAATATCCGGAAAAAAATCCGGATATCCGTAACTCCAAATATCTAAAATTTTCAAAGCAAAGCAAATCGGAAAATTTAATATCCGTGAATAACAAATCGAATCACAAATACTATAATTTTTCCGGATATCCGATCCGCGCCCAGGCCTAACTTTAGTGAGTCTTAATTTTGTGTTTCAAATATAAAATATATTAAAAATAATACAAATGAAGATCCTAATAATAAGATTTGTGTTCTATATAAGACATTTTCTCCTCATAAAGTTAATTTTTAGGACATTTAAAAACTAAAAGTACAAAACTCAATAATAATATATATTAAAATATATTTAAGACACTTACAACATTATGAAAAAGATGAGTAATATAATTTATTGCCTCTCATGACAACATTAGACACGGATTGTCCCACCAATACCATTGCAAACCTTTATGTAAATGAAAAAGGAATAATTAACTTTCATAACCAATAGAAAATATCTAAATTATCTATGAAAAAAAGCATTGATGTGAAAAATAAAATATCTTTTTTTTCTTATGCAGTAAATTATTCGAAAAATAATATTATATCTAAAAATTGGTGAAATAATTGGTCGGAAATAGTACAATATATCATTTTCAACACTAAAGTTTAAAATAGAATGATTCGAGCCGTAAAATAGCAATTGATAGAAAAAATATGTGGTGAAGGTTCGTTCGCAAAGGATGAATCAACAAAAAAGGAAGCAAGTTGTTGATTTTTTTTTCCCTTTTGGATAAGCATAACATATGTAGAATAGAGAATAATTAAAACAAAATAGGAAGAGACAAGGGGAGGGGGAGGGGATAGCAACCAGGCGAGCAGTCGATTTAAAATCACAAATATGAATTTTACTATATATAGTGTGAATTGATGACCATGATATATATATGTATATGAATGGATCGGGTCGTTCATTATGTCATTGCATTTATACGAACAAGACTGTATCACCTAAGTATCCACTTATTTTTGTTTCCTACAATGTTTTAAAAAGTTGTCTACACACAAAATCATTAAATAAATAAAATATCACACATGTATGATGTATCTACACACGAGGAGAAGATCATTTCTATGTATCTATTTATGTACAGAATCAAATTTGATACCCAATAGGCAATAGGATAAGACAAGAACAATAAATTCACGAGAAGATAACCATTTTTTTATTATATGTATATATATCATACTTGCAGGCAAACCCGGTTCTGAGATTTATAAGGTCCAACACAAAATTAAAAAATAGACCCTATTTTTAAAAAAATGTAAAACATAATGTTTGAAGATAAAAAAAACCTACAAATTAAAAAAAACAAACAAAAATCCATGTTAATTTGATTAATAAATATGACTTTTTCATAAGTTAATATTTAATTTTCACTTATTTAGTTATATATTAATATGGATCATCACAATTAAATTTTCTTTTTCCTTTATATCATTTCACAACAAAACCATAAACACATATATGATGTGCAAAAAAAAAACCTATCCTTAAAAATTTGAAATATTTTTGAGGCCCAACACCTAGGTGTTGTTAGTGTTGCTACAGGACCGGCCCTGCATACAGGGCGTCTATTTATACGTGTAAGTGGTGCAGTGGGACCATAATTTAGAAAGGCCCTGGAATATTTTTTTATATATTTACATGTTATTAAAAATATATAAGTTTATTAACCATTGAAGATTTTTTAAAAAAATTATTTCCATTTGACAACTAAATAATGAAGAACTAAATTAAAGATTACTTACTTTTGATATATATAATTAGTATATGAAAGCGATGTATTAATTGATATCAAATGTTAATTTGGAAGGAAAATGGCGTTGGAGTAATAATTAGGTGAAAGTTTTTTACTTGATTACATTTATATATTTTTTATTAGTGAGATTTGGTATATATATTGAGAGAATCTAAAAAATTCTTCGCCAATCCTCTAAATTTTTTTTTTGCAAACACATTCATGACAAAGCTATAAATAAAATTGATTAGAGTTTCACAATATGTCGTTTTTAATCATTCAATGCAACATCTTAAGGTACTTTCATGTTTTTATTTATTATTTACTTAGTGATATATTTTAATCACATTTCTAGGTTATATTATTCTTCAAGTTACAAACTCAAATTAAAGAAAACTTGACGTGATTTTTCTTGTATGATCGATAAGAAAATGACATTGTTTAAATATAAGTTATTAGTTGAAATTGTATGATATAAAATAATTTTGAGTAATAAATTTTTATTTGTTGTAAAAAATAAGAAAAATTATTTATAATTATAAACTATTTATTACGAGGAGTTATTAGTAAAATATTTTTTTTGTTAATTAACGTTTAAAAATTAATAATATTAAGGATCTATTTTTTATATTTGAACAGTATTTCTATAAAGTTTAAGACGGCCTGATTACCTATAAATATTTTTAACAAAATATCTACTTCGCTATCAGAATTTGATTATCAACTTTACTCTTTACGAAGATTTTGGTAAACCAACTTAAAAAGCCAGTGTGTTTTTATCTTTTCCTTTTTGGTATAAGTGTGACTCTTTTTGCTTACACACATAGTACTTGTATGTGTAGAAACACCACTAGTAACAGAAATCTGTTTCATGGACCTAAAAACACACATATACATATATATATATATATATATATAACACCTTTTCTATATATAGTTAATCGATTTTATCAAGTGGGTTACTCAGAGAAATGAATATGTATATACAGTGTCATGCCCAGGGTTTTAAGAGGCCATATGCGAATTTGAAAATAAAACATTTTTTACATATTTTTATAATGATAATAATAATCTATATTTAAATAAATATTAACAGTGTTAATAAAAAAATGAAACAAAGTAAAAAATAGAAACTTTTTTCATAGCATGAAAGTGGTTCAAATTTAGTATGTAAACTCTTACCTTATTTTAACCATTAGACTACAAGTAAGTTTTAGAAATTAGCCCTAAAATATATATTATAATCCGGGTTAAGGCGAAAGCCTATTTAAATGCATGGTAGGCACGATTTTGCGTATATATACATCTATGATTTATGTGTTGTGTGTGAGGGATTATATAAATTACCTGAAAAAAAGAGTGGTGAAGCTGTGATTCTCTCCAAAGAAGCTCATTGATCACATAATCTAAGCTCATGCCGCAAAATTCACTTAGAGGAGCTCTTCAAGACTCACAGTTACCTAACTATCCTTCGGTGACTTTTTTGGCATAGCATCACACACAAAATGTTTTCAAAAAAACTATATGCTTCTTTACCAATTTGCTCCAAAGCATAACATAATGAATAACCCAAAAACTGAGAGTTCACTATAAGATTGTTTGTTCTTGCCAACAATCCATACAGAACTAAAGCTGTGTGGAGGAGATAGAGATATAGAGAGAGAGAAAGAGAGGGGAAAGAGAGAGGAGAAAGAGAAAGTGATAATGGAAATCACAGCTAAGGAAATGCTTAAATTAAATAAGGATTAATAAACAAATAATATATAGTGATGGATGTTGAATAGTTTTAAAAGGCTAATTTTGCCAGGCTGTGATATTTATGAAGGAAGGAAAAAGCTGAGCATTTTCATATACTTAGCTTTTATGTCCATCTAATTATTCTTTCTAATAGAAAAGTAAAACAATAACTATTTAAAATGAAACTCCATAAAATATGACCAAAACATCCATAACATATTGCAGATTACTGTTATACTAGGTTAATACCCGTATTGTACACGAATTTAGTTATAACCACTAATATAATTTTAAAATTATTTAATTATATATAAATGAATGTAGATATTGCTATAAAATTGTTGATACTATTAAGCAACGAAATTATCGGATATAAAAAATTGTGGATATATACTTTTGATCAGTTTTAGATATGCCTAATATTTTGTTTGCTATATAATATTGCGGCAAATGAAAAGATAATCCGTGGACCGGCCCCATCGTCTCCACTCTCCACCCCGTATGAACTACGAGATCACCCCAAGGACACCTTTCGTATCCAGGGGTCAGTCCCACTATTCGAATATGCATAAACGAAATTAAAAATGTTATTGTGTATATTCGAATTTGCAATTATTTTGCATAGAAACTAGATGACTCCTAGTGTAATACGCGGATTAAATATTTTTCTTTTTACTATAAACATAAGAGTTGTTTCTTTCAATCAATAATTCTTCAACAAAAAACATTCTAATTAGTTAAAAAATAAAATTTGTTAAGATATTTTTTATGACCATTCAATTCAGTTTTATTTGATTGAATTTTCACAAATTTAGAAAGACTGTACTATGGTTATATATTGCTAAATTGCTCAATATTTTATTTCATTTTGATATAATTGTTGTGAATTTAAAACTTTTGAATATAATATCTAAAATATTATTAATATATGATTTTTGTGATTGTAAATTTTCTTTGTATTGCTCAAAACATGAAAGTTTGCGATCATATAGATTCTATGGAAACATGTAAAAATCGAAAAAGAAAAAGCTAAAATGTTTATTTACTTTTAACACATATATTTCAATAATTTTTTTTGTTTTAAAATAAATTATTTTAGGAAATCAAGACGCAAAGAGAAATAATTTTAAAATAATAGGTACTAATTTGTTTTATTATATTTATGAAATAAAAGATTTTTCTTATTATTGGAAACATATGGAATAATCTATTGATATGTGTCTTTCCATATTCGATGTCACATTTTTTATATAATGATATGCTCAAATTTTCCTTTGAACTAATCTCTCAAATTAAGAGATCACTGTAGTACTTAGGGTATCGAATCTACATGGAATCAAATTGCACAATAGATTTTAAACGTTCGGATTAAACTAAGCAGAAAAGATGTAAATAAAACAATTGCAGAAACAGTAAATCAGGATGATAAAAATGCTTTAAATTCAGTAAAGAGAAACGCTAAGCCTTAGAGAATTCGCAGGAATAAATCCAAATTGCAGAATAAAGTTACTCTTGGGATAATTGATGATGCACAATTCTAGAACTCGAAACACTGCGGTAAAGTAAATCAACTGTCGTTGCAAATACTATCTATGTTTAAACCCTAGTAAATCAATTGTCGTTGCAAAATCAGATTGATCAAAACAAGCAATAAATTGAGATTCGATTGTTCACAAGGATTCAAAGCCAACTGTCGTTGTGAATCGAATCCTTGCTCACCTATGATTCAGTTCACGTAATTCAATAATGATGTCTCATCTATTAAACAACCTAAGATATCCAATTCAGCGCTAAATCATAGTTAATGCAATCAAGGTGAAGAATATAAATATATATGATGCAAATCCCAATAGTAATTAAACTCTACAACTCTTCATTAAACCTTTGAAAAACCCTAAAACCTAACTAGAGAATTACTTAGACATAGACATGAATAATAAATCCCTAGTATAAAAAAATCTCTAAGTAAAATAAAGCATAGCCTAAACAATGGCATAAAAGTACTATATATAGGGTACAAACACGTCTGGACCCAATTGCAAACATCAGGGCTTTCTGGCGTGAAAACAAAAATCTTCCAAATCTGGTAATCTGGTCCGTCCGAAATTGGTTGTGTCGAGCGACACGACAAGTGCGTCGCTCGACACAGTCTTCAGATTTTCACTCCGAACTTGCGACTTTGACAGCTCGTTCCATTCTGCTCCAAATTGCTCCAGTAATCACCAATTGAGTCCAAATGTCCTTGTACCTAATATAAAACACCAAACACTAGAAAACACCAAAAGACTCTATAAAACGGACATATATCATGGTATAAAAACCGGTAAAAACCATGATATATCAACTCCCCCAGACTTAGCTTTTTGCTTGTCCCTTAGCAAAACAGTTGTTCTCACTCTTTTAGGAACCACATACCTTGCAAAGTCAACAGTAGTACTTTGATGTGTCCCTAGCAGCTTAACAGTCCTCCAGATTGAATCCAAACCCCTTACCGAAACTCAGACTTTCAGTCCCAAACCCCTTTAGTTATTTAGGTGCGGTCTCATCGAGGGAATATCGATCGCAGAACTTTTTAGATTCTTTCCCTTACTTAAACACTTTTCTGCACTGCTCCTTTTTTGTTTCCCTTAGATTATTTTGTCCCTTTTCATGGTTTCATAGGATTCAACTCATTACTATTGTTTCTTGTGGAAGACATGCTCATGAGGATCACTAATAAAGTCTTAGAACATCGCTCATTATTGTTATTCCTTGTAGGAGACAGGGTCATGAGGACTGCACTACTGTGGTTTCTTGTGGAAGACCGGGTCTCGAGTATCTTTACACTTTTCTATCTAAGACTTTTATTTTCTGTTAAGGGAAAACCAAAAAAGCTTATCCTAACCTTGCTAGTGCTGAAAGAGGAATCAAGTCCGAGATTACCAACACCCAAGACAAGAAATTAGAGTTCATTAGGGGCGGGGTCTACAACATCTTTCTGGCGTTCTCCATAAGTCTCAACTCGCTCCGTTAAACCGATCCACTTCCAGTTTCCCACCTCAGTAAAACCAGCCAACTTGCATTGGAAATGGTCATTGAGTGCTGTTCAAAGCATGTTTAAGGGAGGTTTTGACTCGAAAATTTTAAAAATTGACCGAAAAACTCAAAATAAAACACAAAAGTCAGCGACTACCTCCCCTAGACTTAAACAACACTGTTCCTAGTGTTATTAAATCCGAGATTGGCAAAAGAAAAGAAATAGGAAATAAAACGAATCAAAAATCAGATGAGAATTCAGCACCTGGAGGTCGTGTCGAGCGACACGACCCTAGTGTCAATCAACACTTCTGTTTTGGTCGCGTCGAGTGACTCGGCTTCTGTCGTCGATCGACACAAATTTTCCTTTGCTGTCGAGCGATACCTACGTCTCCGTCGCTCGACACACACGTCTGAAACTCATTCTCGCCTTCATTTGTACGTTCATTCCCCTGAAAACCAAAACAAAAACCAAAACCAAACATAAAATTGAAAAAGAAAAGAAAAACAAAAAGAAAAAGTTAGTAAACTCATAAGTGGGTTGCCTCCCACTAAGCGCTAATTTCAGTCATTAGCTTGACGTTGTTAGGACTCATGCGTTCTGTAGATCTTTGGGAAGTCTTGAACCTCCCTTATCCTCTAGGATGGTTGCAGCCTTATTCTTCGTCCTACCCTTCTTTCCAGCTCCCCCAGACTTATCAGAAACTATTCTTGGAAAAAGTTTAATTGTATTCTGCATCAGTTCGCGAACAACTTCTTCGCCTTGCTCCTTTATCTCTTGAGGGATGAGAATGCAAAACTTGGAGAAAGCTTTCGAAGCTCGCTTGCACTTCTCCTTGGCGTGATCCACCTCTTTTGTGCACTCCTTTGGTAATCATGCAAATTCATCATAAGAGAAACCAAGCATTCTACGAGAAACTCGTTGCTTGCATAAGCGTGGAACAACCTTTTCAAGTTTAAAATTGCTATCAGGAGATTTGGAAGTAAGTACAGGAAGTGCGTACCTTTGTTCTATGGGAGGTTTGTGGGTTGGGAGCTTGTTTCCCTCATTGACCGTTCAGCAAGAAGTCTTCTTGATAAGTATCGAAGGGTAAAAAACCTTCTTGTTGATCTTGGAGAAAGAGATGCGTTGGTTTGGAAAATCCACAATCGCACCCACAGTAGCAAGGAAAGATGAACCAAGCACCATCGGCTTATCATTATCCATGACATAGAAATCAGTCGGGACAAGGCAATCTCCTATTTGCAGCTTCAGATTAGGAATGAAACCTGCAGGAATTACTGAAGAAGCATCAACAAGCTCGACATATGTCTCTGAAGGTTGCAGATCTTCAATTCCAAGCTTCTTTGCAGTAGCACGAGACATGACATTCACATTATCCCCATTATCTAAGAGAGAATCCTCCAGCTTAATTCCTTTGATCGAACACGGTACGACAAACTGCCATGGACTCTCTATCTTAGTCAACTCTCACAGAACTGGTTTCTCAACTTCATTCGACTCTTTCTCAATTTTGCGACTACTGACTGACTTGCAAGACTGCACAGGAGCTCTCGGATAAGGAAGTGGTGGCTTGTAGACACGTTCAACTGCCGAAACAGAAGCTTTCTCGAAATCTGGACCGATCTGCTCCTCGTGCCGAGTGACACTAGATGTTGTATCATTCGACACCTTGATTTACCTTGTGTCGATCGACATCATATGAGTGTCGATCGACAGGGACTCTGTTCCGAATTTCTCCTCTTTCGCAACTGCATTAGACACGTTGATTTGCTCTGTAACTTGTGCTTTCTCTGTCATGGACCTTAATGCGATCATATTGGAGTGATGCCTCTTCACCGATTCACTTGTTTGAGCCACTTGAGTGTCCAACTTCTTCATATGAATGTTTAAATTCTCAATCTTCCCGTTCAAGTCTGTGTAGACAGAATCTAGCTTTCCATTCAAATCCACTGTCAACTTTTATTGTCCTTCCAGCATTTGCTCAATCATGGACTATGATAAGAAGATGAGCTGTAGTCTCTTGTGTAGCTGCTCTGAAACGGCTTCTGGTAGGATGAACCGTATCCCAGCTGATTGTTGAACCTCTGACATCTAGGCCCACCGATGTAGTTCACATCTTCAGTCTCAAACATCTTAATTTCCTTGGTAAACTGAACTGTCTTCTTCCCAGCTAGAAGATCGTGCATTGAATCGAGTTTCTTTGTAACCTCTAAAGCAGATTGCCACTAATGCTCTGTCCAGACTTGCTTCTCTCGTAGTCCACGCTCTTCGTACTATTGTTGTTAGCCAAGTTCTCAATCAACCTCAAAGTAGTCTCTAAAATATTCATGTTGAAATTCCCATTGCTCGCAGCGTCTAAAGTGATAATATATCTCGTGGCAATCCCTCTGTAGAAAATACTAAGCAGCTGAACCTCATTGAAACCGTAATGCGGGCAGTCTCTCTGGTAGCCGTTGAATCTATGCCACGTAGCCTTGAATGCCTCAAAATCTCCTTGTCTGAAAGTAGCAATCTTTGCTCTGAGATCCTCAGACTTTGCATCATCAAAGAAATTGCTTAAGAATGCATTCTTTGTGTCTTCCCAGTTAGTTAGCGAACCTGGAGATAGCATCCTTAGCCAATGCTTAGCTTCCCCTTGAAGAGAGTAGGGGAAGAGCTTGCAGAACAGGTAGTCTTCAGATACTCCATTAGCCTTGAAGCTAGATCCAAGATCCTCAAACTTCTTGATATGATCCATGGGATTCTCATGAGGAAGACCGTAGAAAGGGTCCTGAGCTACTAAGCTGAAGAAGGCAGGTTTCAGCTCGAAGTCGTTCCTTTGGAACGGAGGTGGACGAATTGTAGATCGATTGGCATAGAACTGCTCTGATCTCTTGAAATATGCTAGTGTTCATCCTGCTGCAACATTCTCGTTCCTCAAAATCGCAGGATTCTGGGCTGGGTGTCGAGCGACACCATCGTCGTGTCGATCGACACCATTATTTTCACCCTGTCGAGCGACAGCTTCTGCATGTCGAGCGACACGTCTCTGTTCCACGTGTCGAGCGATCTCCTCCTTGTGTCACTCGAAACGAGCGTGTTCATCGCGAGCAAGTCTGATTTCTTCGTCGCGTCTCTGCTGCTCGTCGTCGATCTGCTCGACGATCACAGTACCACCGTCGTTGATCATTTCTCCTTCTTCATTGTACTTCAATTATGTCGGATCACGCATGATTCCATCTTCTCCCGGTGATATGCTCAAATTAAAGCTAAGAGCTACTCTCTCAAATTAAGAGATCAATGCAGTACTTAAGGTATCGAAATCCACAGGGAATCAATGAAACACAATAGATTTAATGAGTTCAGATTATGCTAAGCAAGATTATGAGAATGCAAGTAAACAAAAGCAATTAAAACGGTTGTGAGAATCAATAGAGAAAAGCGCTAGGCACAGGAAAATCTCAGGTGAATCAGATATGCAGATGATCAATTAGCAATAGGATTTATGAAGCTCAGTTCCTAAACATGAACACGAAAGTAAACACAAACCAGCTTCCGCTGCGAATATTATCTATGAATAAATCCAAGAAAACCAAATTCCTTTACGAATCCTATGAATCTAAACAAGCATTAGTTTCAGGTTCAATTGTTCACAAAACCCAAAGCCAAATTCCTTTGCGAATAGGAATTTTGCTCATCAAAAACTAGTTCAGGTTATCAATCAAACTGTCGTTTCTATTAATAAACCCTAGATCAGATTTAAGGTAGCTAATCAAGAATCAGCAATAAGAACAAGTTAAGATGAAGAACTTCTAATGATATTAATCCTAAGCAATTATGATCAGATCTAGCAAATCATCAACAACCTTTGAAAATCCCTAAACCTAACAGGGAAACTACTCAGACATATCCAATGATGAAAACATGTTTTTATTAAAAGATATATCAAAGAGTTAAGTAAAATAAAACATGAAGCCTAAACAATGGCTTAAAAACGTATATATAAAGGTCCCAAACCGACTAGAAAAGAAAAGTAAACATCTGGAACTTTTGGGCTTTGATCAGGCTTCTTCTCATTAAAATCTGGCTTTTTCTGTGAAGGGTGTCGATCGACAGCCAGAATGCGTGTCGATCGACACGTGACACTCTGGAAAATCTTCATGTCTCACCAGACCTCCTGTCGATCGACGCTTAATTCCCTGTCGATCGACGCTGGCTCTGCTGGCAGATTTTGACTTTTTGACGCTCCATTCCGCAATGCTCAAAAACTTCCAGTAAACATCTTTTCTGCTCCAATCGGTCTAGTTCATGTAAAGACTCTAAAAACACATA
This sequence comes from Draba incana, assembly GCA_963576765.1. NCBI lineage: Eukaryota > Viridiplantae > Streptophyta > Magnoliopsida > Brassicales > Brassicaceae > Draba > Draba incana. The sequence continues at coordinate 32,481,352 of OY755205.1, forward strand.
GAAAACACCAAAAGACTCTAAATCATGGACTTATATCATGGCTTAAACAGGGTAAAAACCATGATATATCAACTCCCCCAGACTTAGCTTTTTGCTTGTCCCTAAGCAAAACAGTGTACTCACTCCTTTAGGAACCACATACCTTTGCAAAGCTAATCTGGTGATACTTCGATGTTTCCCTAGAAGTATAGCAGTCCTCCAGATTGAATCCAAACCCCTTAGAAAATCTCAGACTTTCAGTCGCAAACCCCTTTAGTTATTTAAGTGCGGTCTCATTGAGGGAATATCGATCGCTGGACCTTCTAGATTCTTTCACTTCCTTGAACACTTTCCTGCGTTCACCCTCTCTCTTCCCTCTGAAACTGTATCCAATTAAGGATATCATAGAGATGCAATGCCTTTGATGATTGAATTTTTGTGATGGCGGGTACCTCAGCAGAGGGTCCTTTACCACCAGAGCTTGAGCGTTTTATTCTGGCATGCTTGCACTTTTCTGTAGACTTTTTTTTTTTTTTTTTTTTGATGACATCTCTATGATCACTAGATCAGCTCTCATTATTGGTGTTCTTGTGGAGACAGGGTCATGAGGCTTTTTCTTTTTTTTTCGATCTAGGACAGTTGTACTCGTCATTCGGGAAGAAGTTTCAAGAGCGGTCCGTCCTCGCTTTCAGGTGTTTGGAAGCCGAATCATTTTCTATAAAGATCCAAATCATTTTATATTAGTGATAATATGAAGATTTGGTGCCGATATAAGTGAGTTTTTTTTATATTAGACTATGGATAGTTAGCGATAATATTCCAAAGACTATGTAAAATTTGATTCCTATAATTTTAACCATAAGAATAATTTATTCTACAAAAACAAAATTGGGCTAATTATGATACATATGAGATTTTTTTTTAGGGAATTAGCTAAAATTAGTTTTTGGAAAGAATTTGGTCATGTCACATTTAAAATGATGCCATGCCACATTTTAAGAGATTCAATATTACATTTTAAATGAAATCACCTCCCTAATAATGTATAAGGGATGTGTTCCACCTAAAAAAATCGCCAAATCATAACTCACTCATTCGAAGTCGAACCAAAATATATAATAATTTGAATGCACACAAATAATTTCTATACTAAATTATCTAAACAAACTCTAATTATAAAAATTCAAACCGAAGTAACCAAAAATTACTAAAATTTATTACTTTGTTTCTATATTTATATTTATATATATTAATTATCTAATTTTTATCTCATAGTATTTAGTCTAGTATTGCTCTCGTAGTTTTAGTTTTAGTATCTTTTATGTATGAATCAAAAAATTTAATTGTTAACCAGTATGTTTTCAAACATAATCAAGTAATGTTTTTTTAAAATCCTAAATTTGTCTATTTATATATAAATTCTTTTATATGTTCATAGATTTCAAATTGAAATAAAATTTTATTTATTTTACTTCTTGTTGGATTATGTATTTATTAATGGGAAGTTTAAAAATTTATTATTTAATGTATTAATTCGAAATAATAATTTTGGCAAGTATATAAATATTCATATGTGTTTGGCAATTTGATTTAGAGTATATATAGAAATAATTGTGTTTGGTAGTGAGTATAGTAGAATTAAATAAATGAAAAATATAAATGTTAAGAAAATTTGTGGTGATGACACCTAAGCAAAATTAGCGTAGAATGTTTCTTCTTTAATATATAAAGAATTATATTTTAATCTCTCATTAAAAATTTTGTATCTTGATTTTATGGTTATTAGACAGTATTAAAAACGATGATATCATTATCTCTTAATTATTCGAAGTACTATCTCGTTTATCAATCTAATTCATTTTAAGGTGAAGGTTTTCCATTAATTGTAGTGCCACTATTCAAAAAAATTGGATGAGAAGTGCCATTAAACTCAAGATGGATACATATTATATCGCAGAATTTATATATATATATACACAACAAGTATCACTGATGAAGTATATCCTAAGTCTTATGAATGTAGATTCTATATATTATGTGTATGGAAATAATTTATAAGTGGGGATTCGTGATAATTAGATGTGTTGATATAATATTAAATTGAGAAGATCAAGAGGATTTGGACAAATGAACAATAAACCATCCTGAAAAAAATGTGCTTTTAGCCAATATATTCCAGACTGACAAGTCCTCCTCACTGGACATGATCAAAATATGCATGTCTCCATATATATAAAAACAAATTGCATTATAATAACAACCAATTGAAGACAAAGCTTATATCTTTTTTTGTAACATAACAATGTCATTTCGTTTTCTGTATTATTTTTTAAAAATACAAATGATGTATATGTTTTTTTAATCAAAAATATATATGTATAAAAATGTATATATTCTACAATCTCCACCATCATCATCATCCGTACTGGGTATTATCCAAGCATAGCCGAAAATCCCATGATTGTCATTTTTTATCTGACACCAAGTTTAATATTTTTCTCTTTTCCTGGGAAAAATATATAGAGAATTCTTTTTCTGTCTTCAATTTTTTTAGCTTCCACATATTTGGAAACAAATATAAATAAGTCCAAGTGGAATACGTAAAAAAGTGCATCTAGATTATTCAACTAAGATACACCGCGAATATATTAGGGTTGTGATAATTTTGCTTCAAACTTTCATAAAACCACGGCATTTTGAAAATAATTTAACTATATCATTTCTTGATCTATTGGTGATTGGCACAAGGCCCATGTTTCAACTGAGCCGGGCCTGAGACGTACATATATCTACTTATATGCACGCGTGGGGCCCAATGCACATGCACAGCCCGCACAGCATGAGAACCGGGCAATAGATACTGAAAGAAAACTGATTACAAACCTCGTCTGGAAATATAAATATGAATTTTTTGAAGAAATGGAAATAGAAATATTTGGGTTTTTATTAATGAAAAAAATAGAAAAACTCGATCATCTATCCAATCGCATATATCATAAACTATCAAAGATTATGCAAAAAATATCATTTATGGTAAAGGTATCAACGAGTTTAATTTAGTCTCAAACTCATCAATATACATATTCCACCGCTAAAATGGTAACGATCCATTCTAATCAATCAGATACGTGCAAATATAGTAGTATAATAATATTTTATTTTGGAGTTCATAAATCTAACCGATCTTTTCAACTAATTGCCGGTGAATGAAGAAACACATCTCATCGTGGTTTGCTATTACCATCTTCGAATCCAGATCCCAAAATGATTAATGTGTAAAGAATTAAATATTGATCTGCGGCTAATATTTAATTCCAATATGTTGTTATAGAAAAATCAAATGATTCCTTCCGCGGTTGCATGCGTATGTTATTAAATTTATAATTGTAAAATAAAACAGCTTAACCTAATTATTGTATAGAAAAAGAGCTGGCTGGATTAGGCGGAGCCATGTGAAACGAGAAGCAAGGAGGAAACGAGAAAAGGAAATAATTTAGAATGATTAATTATGTTACTATATTCTTAACCCAATCTAAACACATACTCAAGTACAATACTTAACGGTAATACAAGACACGATAATTGTTTTGATTGGCTTAAATGAATACAACCAGACTTGCTTTAGAGTTCCAAAGTTTGAATCTGCAGGTCAACATCTAAATTTCGAATAGTAAGTACATCACATGAATTATTGTCTGTTGATTCTGTATAGACGGATACTTACAATGTTTTGTATTGCATGTGTTTTATATTTGTTTGAGAATTTATATTTTATCATTACTTTTCTACCTTTATTTTTTTGTTTGTCAACACTTTTATACCTTCTTCTAGCTTTTGTTTTGTTAATTGATTCCTTCAAACTTTACCTAAGAATTTGATGACGTGAAATTGATGGGGGATAACAAGAAACCAGCGAAATCGTGAAATGTATAATGTATTTGTCCGCCGCATGTTAAACAATGGGTTATATATATATATATATATGAATACATTTTTTTGTTTTATTGTTGTTTGTTACACCTAAACAATTAACTACTAATAGAATTATAGGAAAACGAAAACTTCCGACCAAAAAAAAAAAAAATAGAAAAAACGAAAACCAAACTTAGAAATCATCCAATATTATTAATAAAAATAACAAACAAAAATACCTTTGGATTCACCTTCTTTTATAGAGTTTTCTTTCAAAATGGAAAACCTAATTATTTCGTTTATATAATGACTTAATATAGGCTCAGATTGGTAACCGTCTTTATAGCGTACTGCCTCTTTATAATTTGTACCGTTTTAAATTTTTCCAATCACCTAAGCGATACCAAATCTTTATCAACACTATTACACTAAGCTTTTTATACAGCTTTCTTGTACAACTCTTTTATACCGCTCTTTTGTACAGCTTTGCACTATTCTATAAGCTTACCGCTCCAGCTTACTGTTGTTAACCAATCTGACATAATCTCCTTGCCAGAAAATATAGCTACTTAACAGGTGATTTGGTCAATACGATTTAATTGAATAATAATGTAAATATAAAATCTTATTATATAAAAGAGATGACAATTGCAAATATGTCACTGTTCACAAAAATTTAATCAAATATGCACTGTTCACAAAATCATTACGAGCGTGCCACTGTTCACTGATTAATTAAAAAAGAACAGATCTCATTTTCTCTCTCATTTCTCTCATCTCTCTCACGCTCATCTCAATCCTAATTTTTTTCTCTCACAAAATTCTCTTCTTTGAAATTGCAAACTGGATTTGGGTTATGGATCGAGAGTTTTTGATTCTCTCTCTGACTCCATTGGACGCAAATGCAGCGAGGATATATTTTTTTCTCTCACAAAATTCTCTTCTTTGAAATTGCAAACTGGATTTGGGTTATGGATCGAGAGTTTTCGATTCTCTCTCTGACTCCATTGGACGCAAACGCAGCGAGGATATATCTAAGATTTTCGATTCTCTTTCATCCATGTAAATCTCTGTAAATTCCTTAAATTGATTTTGATTTCCTGAAGAATCCATGAATTTTGTTTTTTAAAATTCGATTTTGGTTACAAATTTGAGTTTTTGGTTGGATTTTGGTTACAAATCTAAGCTTTTTATTCGATTTTGGCTACAAATTTGAGCTTTTGATTCGATTTTTGTTTAGATCTGGATTTTGGTTAATTTTTTGTCACATCTAGGTTTTGGTTATTTTTAGGGTTTTCCCGTTTTTATAAAGTTTTTAAACAGTTTTATAAGACTTTTTTACTTATCATTAAAAACTAAACAGTTAAATAATTTATAAGGTTTTTAAAAGGTTTATAAGGTTTTTAAAAGGTTTATAAGATTTTTATAAGTTTTGTAAAATTTTTAAAAGGTTTATAAGTCCAAACTTATAGAAAGAAAGAAAATTCCTAATAGTTAACAATTAACTAAAAAAAAGAAAATTTTAACAGTTTAATCGAATTATGGGAAAAAATGTAGTTGTCAATCATTGATTTATATGTGATGTTAACAAATTATTTATAAAATATTTTTCTATGAATCTTTAATATATTATTTATCTATAGATCTTTAGTGAATTTAATGGATTTTTTTTAAAAAAATTATCTCTATATTATTTGAACTTTTTTATTATTTTATTACATATCTAATATATTCAAAATGTGTAAGAATATAATTTCTTTCTTTTTTTATTAAGAATATTATTTGAAATTTCGGTTATATATATTTTTGACTCCGCATAATATGAATTAAGACATGAAAATTAAGATATAAATTGATCTTCAAGGTTTAACTTCATGCTTAAATACTACTATTTCAAAATATTTTTGATAATTTAGCGGGCAGAAAATTAAAATTTAAATATTTATATAAATAATTTTAAATATTTTTATTCATGTATTTACGCGGGTCCTAATCTAGTCTGTAAATAAAAGAAAGTAAAAGTGACGTGACGGCATGTGGAAGCAAAGAGAGAGTTCGATAGATTTTGGATTAATACTATTATAAATAATAATAATTTCGTAATAAAAAGGGTGAACACGCGTTGTAGCCTTTCTAACACACACTATGGGTCCTACTTATACCCCACTATAGTGACTATACACACATCCACACATATTTTCAGATTTATTACTATACACATTCAATGGTCACTATTTATCACCATTTTCATCTGTTTTCCTTTCTTTATCTGTTTTCCTAATTTAAAGATCAAATTTTCAAAAAGAAAGTAAATCTGTCAACTAAGTTATAATCTTCTATGTAAAATTAAATTTTATTCTAATGTACTCATTTTGAAATTAAATCAATATTATGTATAGATTCGGTATTACAATTAATTATGGTGGTATAAATATTTATAGAATTTATGAGATCAGACCAGAATCCAGGGTAAAATAAGAAGAGAAGATCAGACCGAAAGTTGTCATATTCACTGAAGTCCCAAAAGCTAAACATCTTCAGATAATAATAGGTAACTCCATAGGATAAAAACATTTTTTTGGTTTAAATTAAATAAAAGAAAGTTCAGATTATAACGGCATCGTTGTGGGTCCTAAAATCCACGTGTTGGATACCTGGACAATACAAATGGGCCTGGTCATATGGGCTTTTTACTTCAAGTGCAGTTTTCTCCACTGGTCACTCAACTATTTGATTAGCTTTATAGCTTATCTTCATTAGAATTTATACTTTCTGCTTTTGGAGATTATTATTTTTACATAAACATATGAGAAATTGGGTTGAATAACCCCAAATTTTAATGGATAGAATTTTGTTACATATGTTATTTTTTGTTAGTTTTCTAATTATTAAGTTTTTTTTGCTATAAAAAAACTAGGAGAATTTTCAAGAAATGTCACTTTTAACATGCCAATTTGCAAAAAATGCTACTATCACTTTTTCAAAATTTTAAATTATTTATATTTAAATTAAATATATTATATTAGGGTTTAGTTTGTTAGAGATCAAATTTTTTTAAGATTGTGAATTTTAAGATATAAAGTTTTTAAACGAATTTATAAATAGCATTTTGATAAAAAAATAATTCAAAAGTGACATGTTTGTAAGAGATTCAAAACTAGTATTTTTACAATTTTCCCAAAAATTAGCCATAAACATATATAGTCCAACTGAAAATTAAACTTAAACAACATAATTCAATGAAAAACACGATTTTTAAAGTGAATTCCACAGTTGTCTCCTACTCAATTATCCACAATTTCATAACAGTATTAGAGTTATTATACGATCTCTCTTGATTTCCATATATATTTCTTTTGTTCTTACAATTATTACTAGTTTTAAAAATAAAAATAAATACATTATACATTATACATTATACATTATTTACTCTTTTTTTTTGGATAAAGGATTTATGTTAGATTAAGAGCTTCCAACTCAAAACCAATTGGCTACTAGTGGAGAGACCCAATCTCTTTATATATTACTACATATCCCATTATATAACCGATGTGGGATACTTTAACAATTTATTTATATATTGTTCACTTATGGTTATGTCTATTTCATTATTTTACTAATGAAAGCCTTAATTTCATCCAATTTAAAACTTTTAGAATAGACAAATGAACCCGATTTGGATATTACATTATTTATTTATTTTTTATAATGTTTCTATATTTTATAGGGTTTATTTGCTCAATAATACAAAAATATTATAATTTAAAATCTAACCAAAAGACCTTAATCCAATGATCATAATTTTGCCACATGCCAATTGTTATTAGTTTTTGAATAATAATTTTTTTCTTTGTTATTAAGTAAATTAATCCTATTTTATAAATTAATAGCAATTACAATAAACAACTAAGGACGATTTACCAAAAAAAACCAACAACTAAGGACAGCCTCAGCTCCCCCACATACAATGAATCGGATTCAGAATGTGACTTCGTAACCAATGAAAAGCATTAACGACAAAACACCATTAACAATTATTTTTATTAAAAAATATTAAAAGTTATGGAATCTCTTGATGTTCGAGCCAGACGTAATCTGGTGTGGATCCAAAAAAATGTCTTCGATTTTATAAAATGATGTTTTAGTTTTTTTATTTGTTCTATAAAAATTAATTTTTTAGATTTTATTATATTTTTATTTGTTAATATTAATAAATTATAAACTTCAAAAAGTATTAAAAAAAGATTTGAATACTATTGATTCATAGTTATGGAAAATTGGTTTGGTGAGAGAATTAAGAGAAATTTTGAGTTATGCCACTATTGGCATGCCACTTTCACTATCTCTGATCTCTGTCGTGATGCCACTTTCACTATCTCTGATCTCTGTCGGGAGGAAGAGGAGGAGGAGGAGGAGGAGGAGGTTTTCGAGTTTGGGTTAACTATAATGCATTTAGGGTATAAATTTTGGGAGGGGGCGGATGGTGGTAGGCTTTTACCTTTACATTATAAAACTGTTAAAAAAACCTTATAAAACTATTTAAAAACCGTGTAAAACAGTTTATAATGTTTTTGTAAAGTTTTATAAAGTTTTTAAACAGTTTTATAAGGTTTTTAAACAATCTTATAAACCTTTTAAAAACTTACAACCCTTATAAAAATCTTATAAACCTTTTAAAACCTTATAAATTGTTTAACTGTTTAGTTTTTTAATGACATGTACAAAAGTCTTATAAAACTATTTAAAAACTTTATAAAAACGGGAAAACCTTTAAAATAACCAAAACCCAGATTTAACAAAAATAACACCCAAAACCCAGATCTGACAAAAAAATAACCAAAACCCAGATCTGAACAAAAATTGAATCAAAAGCTCAAATTTGTAACCCAAATCGAGTAAAAAACTTAGATTCGTGACCAAAATCCAATCAAAAACTCAAATTTGTAACCAAAATCGAATTTAAAAAAACAAAATTCATGGATTAAACGTGTTCTTCTTCTTCCTTCTTCGTCTTTTTCTTCGTCGTCTTCCTCTTCTTCTTCCAATTCAGGAAATCAAAATTGATTGAAAGAACTTACAGAGATTTACATGGACGAAAGAGAATCGAAAATTCTAGATCCATAACCCAAATTCGATTTGCAATTTTAAAGAAGAGAATTTTGTGAGAGAAAAAATTTGGATTTGGGCGTGAGAGAGATGAGAGAGAAAGTGAGATTTTTTTTCTTCATTAAGTCAGTGAACAGTGGCACGCTCGCAATGATTTTGTGAACAGTGACATATTTGATTAAATTTTTGTGAACAGTGGCATATATGCAATTGCCCCGAGAACTAATGTATTTATTACTCCCTCCGGTTTTTTTATTGAAGTTCTAGAAAAAAATTGTTTTTAAAAGATTGATTTTTCTTCTTTTCAATGCATTTTTAAATAAATTATAATGGTAAATTGTAAACTTCAAGACATAATTATTGATTTTATTGGATTACTATTGGTTTAAAGTTATGGAAATTTCTCTATTGCAAAAATAAGATATTTATAATTAACCATTAATGTGTTTTCTTAACATTTGTGAAAACTCTAAAAAAATCAAACAATTTAAAACGGAGAGAGTATCAAACATTTGTTGTTTTTTTTAGTAAGTGTGAAAATGTAGAACATCAAATTTTGAGGAACGGAAAGAGTATTAATTATATTAAGCCAGGATTGTGAATTTTCACTATCAGAAAACAGTATCTTTGTTAGTTGTATATCTCCCACGTACCGTCCTCTTGTACTAATGTACTTGATCTCGAGTTACTAATCAATTATTATGGCATTTCAATAATTGATGTCCATATCAAACCATTAACTTTTGTAATTATACAATACAAATCTTTTTAAAAAAAATGCTAATTATGAAGTTAATGGTCATTTGTTGGCATTGTTGCCACTTAGACAATAGTGAAATAGTGGACAGGGTGACGTCAATAATAACTAATCACACCATATTGTTGGTGTCACTTTCTCAATGAGCTTAAATTGTTATTTCTTAAAAGATCATAACTTCTTTAGATCCCTGTCAGATTTTGAGATTATTAAAGACTTATTATCCTTGGATCAAAGTTCATTCTGTTCGTTAATCATTTTCCCTTGGCCAATTATATATTACAAGTAGCGTTTAACTTTTTTTTTGTTTTTGTTTAACCAAAAAACCACAAGGGAAATTGGGCTAAATAACCATAAAAAAAAATATAATTCACAAACTAACAAAAATGGCCTTATGTGGCAAAATTTCAACCCTTAGATTTAGGTTTTTTTGCTAGTTTTTGAATTATAATTTTTTTTTATGGTTATTTGACAAATTAACCCAAACCACAATCTATTTTTTCAAGGGAAATTATGCCATATAACCATAAAAAAAACATAACTTAAAATCTAACCAAAACCACTATATGTGACACAATTCTACCCATTAAATCTAGGTTTTTTTTGTTACTTTTTTGATTATATTTTTTTTCTTGGCTATTAACCAAATTCACCATTTTTTCAATCCTCATAGTTAAAACATATTCTCTCTAGCCTTTTTATCCCAAAGTTAGAAGTTGAAATACCTATGGACTCGACCGGACAAAGGCTAGCAGTGTCTAGAAAGAAGCACCGAGTAGTAGTCTACCAATATTATTTCGCAATCGAGTAAACTATAACGAGTGAAAATAATCAAAATATTATGATCTTGGTTCGAAAATCGTTATTGTCTGTGTTTACGAAAGAGAAGTAAGAAGCCACATTTTTTATTCGATCTCATTTTCTTTTAATAGTATAATCCGATGATCTTCAAGCCTTCCTTCACTCGTTTTGCTGCACAAAACAAATGTAATTTGTATTAACACTACTACGGTATTGAAAAATCAATATATAAACATAAAACACAAGAAAAACTATAAAGAGTAAACTGAAGTTACCTGCAATTAGAGAAGAAAGAGAGAGGAGAAATATTCATTGGAGGACTTTCTTGGGATCAAGTTGTCCACTAGAGTAACTAGAAGGAACCGCAGAGAGTTCGAGTCTTCCTTTCCACTCTTCTCCGGGTTTCAATGTGATCGGTCTTTCGATAGCCGCAGCTTCCACACAAAGCATATGCTTATAGTCTTCATCTCCCAAGTCAGCGATTGTCTTTGATCTCTTGTCCCAAGGATTCCACACCACTGAAAGATGGATATCAAAGGATTCAGTATTGCTTTTGTAATAATGTAAAATTCGGATTCTTACCAGCATCAGCAAGCCCATCCTTGCGAACAACGAAAGTTCTTTTTTTCTCATGGTCCAAAATTGCAATCTTTGTAGGGGTGCTTAGGTAAATCTTGTCGATCTATTTTTGGAGAAAGTTAAAAAAGTGTTTATATTATTGAGTGATGATACTTGACGCAGAGATAATTTAAAATGAAAGAAAGAGAGATTGGAATTGCAAACTTACTTCGGATTCAAAAGTTATTGCATCACCTTGTTCGGTAAACCGTTCTCTGCTCTTTAAGTTGTCAAGATAATCCAGCGTCTCCAATCCTTCAACCCTCACTTCACTGAACACAAGCAAACCAATGCATATCACTATTTCTATTCTAAAGCTTCCATGTAGGAACTTGATACAAATAAAAGAAAGTCCATCAAATGAAAACAAAAGACATGATAAAGAAGTAACTATCTGAACCTAGCTGTAAAATATAAGAAGTACCTATCAGAATGCAATGAGATTACCTGATGTCGGAGACAGAGAAATAGGTGTGATAAGCAAATGTGAAGGTAAACGGCTTTCCATCAGAGTTGGTGTTTCTGATACGAGATGTCAGTGTCAATTCTCCTTCGGTTCCCAAGGCTACCCTCAGCCGGAACTCAAAACTGGAATGGATACACCAAGGTGAAAGTTAGTAATGCTCTGAATCTGCAGTGTTAGAGTTGGAAAAGACAAAAGACCACATTTTCTATTATGAGAAAAATATATAGAGCGACTTTTGAAGGATCTTTACTTGTAAGGCCAGGTCTTTAGATCGTCTTCTGAAGGCCTTAGGAGCAGGTCAACGAAAGTATTAGAACCAGAATTCGAAGGCAAAGGAGGTGGGCTAGCATCAACTTCCCAGAGCCTATTTCTAGCGAATCCATGTGATTCAAGTGAACCAAAGTTACTGAACTGCACATACAAAAACATAATTTCATCAGCATAGTGAACTGTAAAATAGAATAAAGCAAAGAAAGAAATAAGAGAGCAAGTACTTGTGGAAAGCAGAGTGGAATGCCTCCACGAATTGGTTTTGGAGGCTTGAATATGGCCTGCACAATTCATAGCCCATGGTTTTAGATCTCTATTGCTTGGAGCTCATACACTCACATAAACGAGCAAGACAAGATATTCTAGAATAAGAAAATTACTAGACTCAAAACTAAAATGTTCTCTATTCTTACTAATGCTACTTTAGGAAATTGAGCTAAAAAAATGAACTGAAGGATTCCTTCTTTATAAGTAATGATCATTGTAACGAATGAAATTTAAGCGAAGATTTTTCAAATCTTTCATAAAAAACCTTGAGCCATTCATTCTTGATAAAAAAACACTCTTTTCACTTAAAGAGACACATCCAATCAGAGAGATAACATGAGATACATCATACATCTAACGATATCTGCATTAGCTTCCGATTTGAACTTAGTATAGACTCATATCGTATTTCTAACATTTTTTTTTTGACGAACCAAGAAAAAATGTACCATTTCCAAGAGAAAATCAATCTAAGGGAGATGGTGTAGATCAGGAGTACCTTGTTACTGAGGTAAAGTAACTCCTCTCCGTTCTCATTCTTCCAAGATGTCACATGAGCACCATACAAGTATACCTGCATTCGTTTTAACATGACTGAACTTAAAGGAAACATAATAATAACACAGAACAATTAATCAAAATCAAAATCAACAGATCCAATCTCAATAGATTCATCGATTACGCAAAATATCTACACACTCATCGCAGAAGATAAATGCAGAGATCCGGTTCTTCCGATTACTCAGTCACTACAGCTAAAACCCCATGGATCTATCGAGAATCACAATTCGAAATCATACTACAACATCCTTCTCCAACAATCAAATCGATCTAAATCTCAGATCAATAGAGCAAGTAGTAAAAATTCGGGATACAATACCTCGGTGGAGCGGCCGCGAGACTCGCGGAGGACGATTTTGTCGAGGCCATTGTTGCCTTTAGCGAGCTCGAAAGGAGGATGCTCCGTCGTCATGGAAAGTAGCAAAATCAAAAATAAAATCGAAATCCCAAAATTTGCCGATTTTTCCGTCGTTCCTACTCTTTCTTCCTCTTCTCTCACTCCCTTCCTGTTCTGCTTCTTCACGCACGCAAAACTTAATTTTTATTCTTCTTCCTTTTTTTGCCGTTTTTGTTTAAATCGTTTTTATTTCGGGAAAATTAGATTTAAAGAATCATTTTTCAAGTTTTTGTCTATCTATACATTTGTTACCTTAAGTTTGGTGATCGACTATACTCTAGCTGATTAGAATTCTTTAATATCTTTTAATTTTTCAACTATATATTCGTTTTAAAGATTTTAAATATTTTTATTTCCTTAATTCAGAATTGATTTCCTAAATTTTGTTAATTGGATATTTTAAATGGAAAACAATATTTAATTTTGAAACTCTCTACTTATAAGAATGTTCTAATTTTTGGGTATCATATCCAAGTACACATTCCACACAATCTTTTATATTATCGTTAGAGCTAAATCTGACTAACTAACTTACTTTATTTGGAATCAAAATTGATTAAAAATTTGGAAATCTTTACAAAATATCAAAAATCTGATCCTTGAAAATATTTGATTTCAATGAGAAACTGAAGATTCTAAGGTCTGATTTATTATTAGACATTTCCATATAAAAATCTTGATGAAATCTCAAATTTTAGTAAGATCATTTCCAAATCTAAAAAACATTTAATGGATATAAATGTTACAAATCTATTTGTATGGATTACCATTAACAAACTCATATTTTAAATGTTCAAGGAATATATTAAATGTTCTAGAAATGTTCTATATACTTTAGTATATTCTAGTCTTATCTATTCAAGTTGTACACTATGAGTTCGATTGGCAAAGTATAATGGAGCTGGAGCTGGAGCTGGAGCTAGAGCTGGAGCATCAAGCAGCATTAACATTATGCTATACTGCTCTGATTAAAATGCATGATTGACAGAGGTATGAGTGATTATTTATAAAATTAAGATAAATTATTACTATTTATATGTATTCTTATACATTATATATATATGTCATAAATTATACATCAAATTTTTAAAAATTTGTTATTAAAGTACTATTTCATTATTATACTATTTTCACAAATAGTATGTTCACTAATAATATATATTAAGTTTTAATGTTAATATAAATATGTTTATAAATTATTAAACTGAATATGTTATTATTCAAGTTATATTTTATTAAAATTAATTTAAAAGTAATTGAACATAGACAACAACGTTAAATTTTAATATATATATATATATATATTATAATTACATAAATAACGTATATTCATTTTTAGTGAAATGCATTTTTTATATATTATATTTTTAAATTATGATAAGACTATTTCTAATTTTTCTAATTTAAATTACATTTAAATGAATTATTTTTTTTATAATATTCTTTCAAACTATATAACAAATAAAATAATGATAAACATGAACTAAAATAAATTAAAAGTTTTTATGTATAGAATTTGTTTTGATGTTATCTAAAAATAAATTAGTTTTATAATTTTATTTTATTTTTTTTGAATATATTAGAGCTCAATCTTCAGGATAAGCTCTACTTGAGAGCATTGAGGGCAGGAGCATTTGGGAGCATTAGCAGTTAGTAATGTTCTGCTTAATGCTCTATTAATTACACGTGATTGGATAGTACAGAACATGATGCTCCTTTAAATGCTCTGCCAATCAAGCCCTATATATAGAGTTTGACTGGTGTAGCCGCAGCGGTTGCGGTTACGAGAGTTTGCGGAAGCGGGCGGTTGCGGTTTCAAGCATTTTTGAGCGGTCTGAATGACTGGTGCAGCGGTTAAATATTGATACATTTACGAAATATTTTACGATTGGTTGACAGCGGGTGCTGTAGCGGCTAAATAATAAATTAACAATATAAACACATTAAATAATTATTAAAAAATCCAAAATCATATAATTATAATAAAATATAAAAATTATTAATTCAATAAATTTAAATACTGAAAAATCATGTATATGATACTTAAGTTTATTATTATTCTTATTATTATTATTATTTTGGATTAAAGTTATGAATTTAATGGAGAATTTGTTTCTTTTGTAGATTAATGTTACATTTTAAAATTTGAGTTTGTAAAATTTATTTCTATTTGTGATCGTAATTTATTAAGAAAATTTTGGTGTGAAGATTTTATAAATATAAAATTATAATAGGCTACTAATTAAAAATATCAAATTATTGATATATTTCATAACTATAATATTAAAATCTTGATTTTTTAAAATTTATTATATATTTTCTGATTTTTAAGTACATTTTATTTTATTTTCTAATAAAAGATAAGTTTATTCGCAACCACCCGCAACAACAAACGTTCGAAAAAGCAGCTTTTGGTTTTGAGCGATTTAGAGCGGTACAGAGCGGTAGAAAGCGTTTTCCATGATTGTTCTCAAACGCTAGGAACCGCTACCGCCCGCAAACGCGGCGTTTGCGGGTGTACCAATCAAGCTCATAGTTTTGTTCTTTATGGAATAAATCATCATCAATTCTCATTCTCTCTTCTCATTTCATAACACGTTATCAACACGACACTCTAACCAATTGTGCAAAAACCCTAAACTCTCCAACTCATTTTCTTTGCCTTTGATCCGATTCAAATCAAGTGAGCTATGTCAAATTTCACCAAACTTGAATTTGAGGCACTTGACATAAGTGGGAGCAACTACTTATCCTAGGCGTCAGATGTCGAGTTTCATTTAAGTGCAAAAGACCTTGGTGAAAAAATTAAAGAAAAGAATGCGGCAACGCCTCAAACCAAGGCGAAGGCTATGATCTTCCTTCGCCATCACTTCCATGAGGGTCTTAAGATCAAATATCTTACTTTGAAAGACCCTCAAACCCTTTGGAATGATCTAAAGGAAATGTATGATCACCAGAACACTGTGAACTTACCTAAGGCTCGTTACGATTGAACACACCTGAGATTACAAGACTATAAGTCTGTAACTGAGTATAACTCAGCGATGTTCAAAATAACTTCCAAGATGAAGTTTGGTGGAGAGAAAATCTCTGATGCTCATATGTTGAAAAAGACATACTCAACGTTTCACGCGAGTAACCTTGTCCTGCAGACACAGTATGGTCGAGGTCAAGGTCGAGGTGTCTCTTTCAAGAATACAAACTCCCACCAGAAGTGGGAGCATAAGAATGGTAACAAACAAGATTAAACTAATGGGAATGTTTGTTATCGCTGTGGATGAAGTGGTCACTAGACTCGCACATGTCGTACACCAAAACATTTGGTTGAGCTTTACCAACAAGCATTGAAAAGAAAAGGAAAAATGTGGAAACAAACCTCGTTTTTGAAGATGACGAAGATGATTTTGGTCTGGGTGACATTGGTCTCCCCAGTCTCAAAGAAGCTTATTGAGTTTCAAAGATATTTGCCAGAATAGATATCATATTGAGACTATGAGTGAAGGAAATGTCGAATACCTTCAAATCACAAGTACTACCCAATGTACTAAATGTATTTTAGAGAAATTTCCTACATTCTCCACTGGAATGTACTACACTAAGCTTAGTACAATTGAGGCAAATGCTATAGGAAACCAGAAGTTTACTGAAAATTTAACAGTTTGGCATGACTGGTTAAGCCATCCTGGTTATCTATGATGCGAATCAATAATTCACGTGGACATTTATTAAAAAATTAGAGGTTTCCCCTAATGATTTCTCATGTGCGGCAAGGCAAATTGATCATAAGGCCTTCACCAGCCATGTAACTTCTAAATCTATCGGTTTTCTGGAACGCGTACAAAGCAATATTTGTGGGCCGATTCACCCACCGTGTGGAACCTTTAGATATTTTATGGTTCTTAATGACGCATCAACAAGATGGTCACATATATCCTTGTTATCAACTCGCAACCTAGCATTTGCGAGGTTACTTGCTCAAGTAATAAGATTACAATCATATTTTCTAGATTTTCCTTTAAAAGTAATTCGCTTTGATAATGCTGGTGAATTTACGTCTCAGACATTTGACGAATATTGCATGTCCATTGGGATAACTCTTGATTATCCTGTAGCTCATGTTCATACACAAAATAGTTTAGTTGAATCACTTATCAAACGTTTACAGTTGATTGCTAAACCATTACTATTGAAATCCAAACTCTCGATATTTGCTTAGTGACATGCTATATTACAAGCAGCGGAATTGATTCGCATTAGGCCAACGATTAACCATCAGATCTCCCCATCACAAATGGTTTTTGGTCAGGAACCAAATATTTCCCATCTAAAAACTTTTTGATGTGTAGTATATGTTCCAATTGCTCCACCACAACGATCTAAGATGGATCCTCAAAGAAGGATAAGGATATATGTTGGCTATGAATCTGCCTCGATAATTAAGTATCTTGAGCCAACCACATGAGATTTATTTAAGGCTCGTTTTGCAGACTATCATTTTAATGAGTCTATTTTCCTAACATTAGGGGGAGAAAATAAACACCTGGAATAAGATATTAGATTGAATAAATTATAATTATCTTATCTTGATCCTCATACCAAAGAATGTCAATTAGAGGTACAAAATATAATTCATCTACAAAGATTAGCAAATCAATTACCAGACGCATTCGGTGACCCTAAAAGAGTGAAAAAGTCACATATACCACCTATAAATGCTCCAGTTTGAATTAATGTCCCAGAAGGACAACATCAGACTGCTAGTGAGTCTATGGCACGCATGAAGCATGGTAGATTAATCGGTTCTAAAGATAAGAATCCTCGAAAAAGAAAAGGAGCAAAAGTTGACAATGGCGAATCCGAGAATCTAACATTTTTGAAGGATCTCTAGAAGAGAATATAGACATGAGAAATACAGAAATTCAAGTACCTCACAATGAAGAGGTCCCAATTAATTATGTCATGTCTAAAATATAATGGAACCAAAGCAAATATTACGGGTGTTGTTACAACATTTTGGATACAAATCTACTGGATTTGGGTTCATTTTTACGGTGGTGTTACACATGAACATACAAGCATTACCGAAGAGAATCTTCACCGCCGCAAAAAACCGTTGGAGATCGAGCCAATTTCTCTCCCACAAATTAGGGTTTTGTTCTTATCACTGGTGGAGAAAACACAATTCCATATTCTTTTGTTCTTTTAGGCAGCTTAGAGGTGCCGCAACTAGGCTTCTCTGATGCCGCACCAGTGACCGACGCACATCATCGAAATATCATCAAAATATTATCGAAGCAAAAATAATAATATAGTTATTCGTATAATATAAATGTTAGCGAGTACGATTCTACTCAAATAAGTTCGATTGTCTTTGACAAAGATATCAGGATTTTGGTTCTTTGTTTTCATGTGGTGTTACATATGTACATACATGAATAGCCAACCTTCTAACATCACTTTGATTTTAAAAGTATTATACAAATTAGCTGGTAACACAATGCATTCCCAAAAAGTTATGGTGTTGACTCAATAAATAAGTTTTTACCTTTGACACAAGTGATCAAAGAGAAGATGCAATGTTAATGATAAATAGATAACATCGAGTCTAACATGACATATTAGTTGTTATCATTGTCTCCCCGACGTTAGCCAATGTAATAAAATTTGGATAACTATAACTTTTGAGTTAGCCATTGTTTAGTTAAATAAAGCGGTATAATAGTTTTTGTATTGCAATAAACATATAAATAACTCACTAATGACTATAAAAGAGTCAAATTTGAAGTTCACAGACATTAATTCCTTAGGAACAAAATTATTATATCTTCAGAAAATGATTTAATGAAGAGAAACATGAAAGTTAACAGACAATTATATAGAGTTATCGCGTTAAACAAAACGTTATAAATACAATTACATGTTTATATCGTAAAATAAATATTTTAGCATGTTACAGTATCGTGTAACTTGTTCTTGAACTAGATATATGAGTAATTTTGCATGTATCTCTACAATATATATATATATATATATATATATATATAAGATTGACACGAAGGTTAATAGTGAAGAACATGAAAAAAATGACAGTAGAGTTCTCCGCCGGTATTTTCCGGTGCTATTATGACATGATCATTGTTATCATATGAACTTGCCAGAATTTTACCGGATTTCTCCGGATTTTACCAAACTTTTGTAAGATCTCACTGAATCTTCACCGACTTTTTGTCGGAGTTTTGCTGAATCTTTACTGGATATTGTCCAGATTTTTGTTGGATTTTGTTGATAAAGTTATGAATCAAGATTTGCAGAAAAGAGGAGAGAGGATCACGTACAAGATGAAAGAAGAGAGATAATTGATGCATTGAATCTCCCACTATTTGAACATTTAATGCCAACTTGCGTTCCCACATTTGTGTGGTTTTAAATGCATCAACGTGTTGCATAATATTAAGATGGAATATTTACGGGAGAAAGTATTTTTTTGAGAACTTATTTCATGAGAAGATACTTTCTAGGGAAAGTATACTTTTTATGTGGTGTATTACTCTTCTATCCTCTTATGTCTTTAGGTGTTAATAACCCTTATCAAAACTGAATCTAAAAATAAATCTTAACGCTTACACTTACCAGACCAACGCGCTTCACTCCTTTCTCTCCCAAACTTTTCTTCAATCCTTTGCCACAAAAAACAAAATCGCCAGTTTCATTTTCCGATTCCGATCCCAAAGGTATGATTTTTATCGTTTTCTAGTGTTCTTAGATCTTAAAGTTTGATGTTTTTCCTTGTTTAATCATCTGGGTTTTGCTTCAAATCTCTTGATTAGGAGAATCAAATCATACAATCAAGTTTTATATGCTTAGATCTTTGGTTATCGATCCATCTTAATCAAGAAATGATGAATCTTTGATCTTATAAAGCGTTTTCATTTGTGGTGTCTGATTCGCTTTTTCGATTTGATTCTCCCTCTGTCCCAAATTTAGGGTTAATGATGTTTGATTGGATTAAATTTTGATTAGTAATCTGATTTTTGTGTGCAGATGAGTGAAGAAGCGAAAGAGAATCAGAAGCTATAGAGACCAACTCCTCGTCTTAACGAGAGGATTGTCTCATCTTTGTCAAGAAGATCTGTAGCTGCACATCCATGGCATGATCTTGAGATTGGTAATAATCAATCTCTTTAGTCTGTTTTATTTGTGTAATTTTTGAAACTGAAATGATGAATATTTTTGTAGGACCTGGAGCTCCACATATTTTCAATGTGGTAAGTTTATAAACTTTCTTTATTAGATTCTTGAATCATTTTATGAGATTCTTGAATTGTTATGTTTGGATGAATATTAGGTTGTTGAGATCACAAAAGGAAGCAATGTCAAATATGAACTTGACAAAAGACTGTACTCTTTTTTCGTTTTTGTTAGATATATGAGTTTACAACTTTCTCTAATGCTCTTGCTTCGTTGGTAATCCAAGCTCTCTTTTCTCTTCTTTGTTTAGTTTGTCTTTGTTTATGGATGATGTGCTATGGAAAGTTTCAACGTTCGTTCTCCAGTGGATGGATCTCAGGTGGATGCCATGAGGCATATTTTGTTTCCAGTTCAATGTTCGTTCTCCAGTGGATGGGTCTCATGTGGATGCCATGAGACATATTTTGTTTCTAGTTTAATGCACCATTGTAATTGACTTTATATCATGGACATGGTTATGTTGTTTGTTGTTAAGCAAAAACTCATTGAAAAGAATCAATTTTGTTCTTATTTCGATTCAATTATATGTGTATGTATGATGTGATATGGATGATGTTTTCATACGGTGGATTCGCGAATGGTGGATGGTAATGTATGAAGGGGAAAACTTTTTTTTTTTTTCTTTGTATATAATTAGCACAACTTTAAAATTAGTTTTGTTCAAGTTTAAGATATTTTACATCAAAATCTAGTTTTGAGAAATAAGATAAATCAGAGAATCATGGAAACTAGCACGAACCGTACCCACAACATCAAGTCAATCAGAACATCTATTCACCGAACCATATCCACGACATCATGGCATCAAGTCAATCAGAACATCTATCCACTTTTCTCATGTTTTTATGGATGGGTCACTTGTGGATGCCGTAGCTGGAAAATGATATTTTTATGGATGGTCACTTGTGGATGTTGCCAAGGATATCTACTTGTGGATTGTTATCCAAGAAAATCCATCAATCCCTACTTGTGGATTTTTATGGATGGTCACTGAAACACACATATCACAAACAATTGTCAAAACTTTGTTTCTAAAACTGGAACTGCTAAAAAAAAAGCTAAAATTTTTCAAAATCCAATCAAAATCCCTTCTTTGAGCCATTAACGAAGTTGCTTCAAATCTATAATATGAGAGATTCATGTCATTGCTAAAGCTCTTCAAATAAATTTTCAATCTATTTTCTGGATTTTAAATAGATTCGTCGATGGTGTCGAAATCTAAAGATTGATGGATTTGGGTTAATGAGTCGTTGAGATTTGAGGTTTGATGTTTACTCAAATTGATTAGCGATGGAGAAGAGATCTATTTCCTGCTATGTCCGTTTGATTAAAATCATAGTTTTCTTAGAGATTTTTCTTGGATTGAAGAAGATGATGGAAGAAGATAATGAGTAGAAGTGAATCGGGAAGAAGATAAAAGTGGTCGAAGGATTCTAGGGTTTGTGGTTCTGGGTAGATACGAGAATGGGGATCGGGGCGAAGAAGGTAAGACATGGTTTTAGAGGAATTTTGAGAGAGAATATTGAGAGATCTGAGGAAGATGAGAGAAACTCCATGGAAGGAGGATGAAGAAGGTCTCGTGAGTTTTTATTTTTTGTCTTTAGTGAAGAGTATAAAGAGGAGAAAACGAAAACAGAGAACAAAGAGGTTTCGGGCTCCGAGAGAAAATGGCAAATTCGTCATAAAATTGACAAAACAGTATACCTCCCCTCAAAAGTATGTTTATTGTTACTAAAAGTTAGAAAAATATCTATAAAGGTAAATAACCCTATTAAGATCTTCTATAAATCTTTTTGTTTATGGATCATAAAAGGTACGTTCGTCATTTGCACTCCAAGATGAAACATGCTTTTTTGTTTCCTCCGATATTTGGTCTCTCACCTAATATATCATGAATCATGATGAATATAGATCTAATTTACATTGTTTCTTCAATAATATAAAGCAACAGAGGAAAAATCAAGGTCAGGGAAAAAGAAAAATATCACAGCCAAAGGTGAGATCATTAAAAAGACACAAATCCTAAGTATCATAGTAGGAAAATCTGAACATGTATAAAAAATAGAGGATATAGGATTTTTAAAATAAATATATTCGATTATTTGTAAGCAGCTCAAAAGATGCAGAGAAATGTTAAGATGCCTCTGTGTTTTCTTCAACTGCAAAACAAAAAGAGGAAGAAAGATTAACATAATATAGACTCTATACTAAACCCGTTTTATCAATAGCTGTCAGAGTTTTTTTTGCAAAAGGCGATATCATATCTTGATCAACCAATATTGATAAACATTGCATCAAAGAATCAAAGTATGATTAACAATAGGTGTAAGATTGAACCAAACCGAGATTAAAAGCCCGAGAAAAAGTCGAAAAACTTACGGGTTTTGGGTTTAAGATGAAGAAGACTGAGTTCTTGTAAGTATAGTGTTTAGAATAGCTGAACAGACATTTTAAGCTTGTTTTGTTTCCACTTGGGGAGTTTATAGAACTCATTCTTTGTCATTTCAAATTTCTCCTTGAAGTCTGATGAAGTCAAGTACGCCTGCAATTGCAAAAGAAGCTTTTAATAGGTTTTAACACAAAATCCAATAAACGAATGTTTTTAAAAAGGTTTTTTTAAAGAACCTGACCTCTCTTCTAGTGAGATCGATGTCTGAAGCAGGATCCTCTGAGTCGGTTTTGAGGCGTTCGTAAGGGAAAGTAGGGAGGTTGCTTTCTTCTTCTGCTTCTCCTTCTTTTGCTTCTTCATTGATACTGCTCATTTCTTCTTCCTCTCTCTTCTCTGATGTCGGGTTTGGTGCCTCTGCTTCGTTTGTAGCTTCATAAATCAAAAATATAAGAGAAAGGTAAGCTCAGGATCACCGACAATTCACAACAAGTATGTGAAAATGTGAAGTTTTTGTTTGCTGCAGACCTTCAGAAGAACCAGGGCTAGTAGGTGTTTCTTGAGAAGCGGGCGGAGATTTCTCGAAAAGCGCTGTGCGGGCAGCAATAGCTGAAGATTTAGGGGCAAGCTTTGTGAGGTCTGGGGCAACAGATTTCGGGTAAAGCTTCCGGACCAATGGGCTAACCATAGGTGGTGGAGTTGACTGGTTTCTTGTGTTTAGGCTCTCAAAGTTTGCGGCAAGTGCATTGAAAGCTGGAGACCGTCCCCTCACACGGGCTCTGTCTGGACTAAACGTCATACTTCTGGACCGCGGCTGCGCTTTGTCTGGAACGCTGGACCGGCTGCTGTACGCAGGGACTCTCCTTTTTGGTTTCTGAGCAGAAAAGGACAAAATATCAAGACTGAAATCCAGGGATTGATTTTGCAAAGCTATGTAACCAAATGAGGTAAAGCGTTTACATCTAGACGCGGCTTTCCTTTGTTTGTTAGGATTGCTAGCTTTCTCTGGAAAGAGTTTCCATGCATCTGCAAGAAGCGGTTTTATGTGTTAGATTCTGAGGAGCAAAGTTTAGAGAGAGAGATAGAGAAGTCACTTACTGCAGATTTAGAAGAGTCCCAAGTGAAGAACCGTGTGAAGAATGGAGGTTCATTTCCTTCTGTTACAATGTAAATCGGTGTTTCGCTTGCTAGATTCTCTAGGAGGAAATCATGTTTAAGGAATTTCTGTTGAGGAAGACAAGGAGGCAGAGGATCTATAAGTACAATTTGCGGTTTTGTACGTTAATCTAGTTGAATGGATCTTTAAAGTACCTCTCCGATAGCTAAAACTTGCGGTTTCTTCTTGGGGTCAACTTGTTGCCCCACCCAGACAAAGATCTCAGTGTGACAATCAAGTATGAAGATATCTTCAGTCATCAAATCATCTTGAGTAAAGTTGAAGATCTCGGTAACCTATATGGGAATCAAAAGAACGAAAGAAGAGCCTCGATAAGAACCCAAGACATAAAAAATGACTTCTACAAATGAGAGCCATACTTTACCTTCAAATTTTCTGGTAAGGTAAGCAGAGTAAGAAGCCAACCGGCAAAAACCATCAAATAAGAGTTCAGATCAGTTATTGGATTGAGAAAAGATGGAAGTCAAAAATCACGCAAACAGATGGCGCCAATGGTTTTACCGTTTGAGAATGTGCAAGAGAAGAGATGAGGATCACTCTCTCCATCCTCTTTGATCTTTTGGCTCGGATA
The DNA here is from genome assembly GCA_963576765.1 of Draba incana. NCBI lineage: Eukaryota > Viridiplantae > Streptophyta > Magnoliopsida > Brassicales > Brassicaceae > Draba > Draba incana. Next base: position 32,505,868 of record OY755205.1, read on the forward strand.
TTCGATTTTTCCTCCTAATAATTCCCAGAACTGTTCAGTCTCCGAGCCTTCCTTTTGTGCCCTGGTGTGGTCATTTGGCTGGGGAAACAAAGAACCAGAGGTTTCAACCATATGAATCTTAGAGATTAGATCCCAAATGCAGAAACAAAGCTCATTGACACATTACCTTAATCAGATCCAACATTCTCTCCATAAGCTCTTTATCCTCCGAGGAAGTTAGATTGCCACACCAAGTGAAAACAGCAGAATCACCATGTAATATATAGCAGTGGGAAGAATTTAACCCTGTGGAAACCTGTCAAAGCCAGATACTATGTGGATTACCAATATAAACTGATGAACAAGAAAGTTGTTTGATTATTGTATTTCAGTACACCTACCGCTTCTATCTGTATGGCTTGCATGTTCTCGGGTCCAGAACCTTGAACCCGAAACAACGCAACACCTTCTGCCTCGTAAGTAGTATCAGGGATTTCGTTCTCTGCTATGTACTTTTTGAAAGCATCACTTAGACCACCCTGACACAAAGATAACAACTTTTCAGAGATCATGATGAAGATTACTTCAAAATTAACAAAAGAAAAACTTAGATACAAAACCTTAAATGTGATGAAGCTTTGCATGATCACGAAAAACTGAATTGGTTCTTTTCCCTCGTAAATGCGAGCCTGCACGGATTGAGACTAATAAAGGTATATCCAAAATGAATATCAACCTAAGAATCTATAACAGAAACAACGGGAAGAAGCACCTGAGCCGGCATAAACTTCATGGATTCAACCATCTTGCTTGCCATGGAAATAGCAGATGTTCTGTCTTCCTATATAAATTTTCCATCAATGAGCACACATAGAGAGTAAGAAGCTTTATATATTTGTGTGAAAAAATTCACCTCGACGCTTTGCTTGCCAAACCAAGTACCCACTAGATATTCCTCTCTGTCTTCTCCGGGATACGAGTACTGGAATATATAACAATCTCCACTATAGAACTTCGATTGCTCCGCTGCTTCAAGAAGGATCTTTTCCTCGCTATTGATTCGCCATACCTGCAAAATTTTGTAGTTATCAATCAAAAGACTGTGTTTTCGCTAAGTTTACCTATGAATGCCGGTATAATAAAAGACACACTACCTGGAGATTTCCTGTGCCATCAATGTAAGGCTTAGGTTCGTCTTTAGAAGAAGAAGAAGAAGTCTTGACCAGCCCTTGAACGTTGACTCCTTGCCGTTGCAAAAGAGCTGGTGAAAGAACAAACAGATAATAAGTATCTCATAACTCAACGTTATAAAACTTCACCAATTTGATCAATGCGAATAGAATAAGTACTAGTCTACTACACCTGCAACTTTGCCTCTGCCTTGCTGGGGCTCAGCTACAGTACTTGAAGCGGGCCATGAATCAAACTTAGATCGAAACATAACTGTTTCAAACCCTTCCATTACACTAACCAGGTTTGAATTTGGACGTTCAGACGAACGGAAAAACTCCTGAAACAATGAAGAATGACAGTTAACAAAACCCATCAACAAAACAAGACTATTCGTTTGGTCCATGAGAAGAAGTGTACTTCTGCAGCTTCACTAGCGTTCTTTCTTTGGTCGATTGATGTATTTCGTCCCTTCCAAACAAACAATTCGAGACCGCAATCGAGAATATAACATTTGTTAGTGTCCAGAAGCTCTTTCTCCAAAGTCTCAGCCTCTACAGCTTCTGTCTTTCCCTTCTCAACACTTGAAAGACCAAACATTGCTCAAGTCAGAACATAATGTCAGTTATGACGCTACTTCTGTTGAGATCAAAGGTGTTCTACCTGAAGAGTTTGATCCCTTCAGATTCGGCGGTACTCTCATCATTGAGTGTAGGTTTCTTTGGAAGCGGAGCAAACCCACCAAACAAACCCCAGAACTCTCCAGCTTCAGCATCAGCCATCATCCTCCCATCCTCTATAAGAAAGGAAATCACATTAAACTCGGTATAAAAGCTAAGCCACCATGGTTTGTGATAGTTTAGTTCTCTCACCAACAGCTGCGATATCGCACTTTCCATCATGGTAAGTGTCTTTAATGTACTGAACAACCTCAAGAGCTTTTGCTCTTTCTTGAATACTCGATTGGGTACCATTGAATTGAAAAATTTTAGACTCTGTATCAAGAATGAAAACGTCGTCATGGTTGAGAGTCGACCGAGCAAAGGAAACCTGTAAATGAGAGAAATTGAATGAAGACATAGAAGACCATTTGAGAGAAGGTACAATTCATGACACTGTTAATTGACTTGCCTCTTTTACACGGACAACATGTTTGCCTTTGCAGATATACAAACGCGTCTGATGCTCCTCGGGCTTTACATGGTTGAACCCGGAAGCAACGCCACCTTCTTGGGGTATTATACAAGGTTTAAAGTAGGAAAGGAACTTTTCGGTCTCGTGACCCTGTACTTCTCGGTATTGAATAGCACGCCCACCTAACGCTGAATCTAACTCAACTGTCTTAACAGCTACAGCACCTGCTTCATCCTGTTTTCATCAACACACCACCATGATTCTTATTTCCTAAAACAAGTTGAATAAAATTCAAACGAGAATATGAAGAGATTGTTACCTGACTGGAATCTTTACCGAGCCAGTAGTGAATATCATGATGCAGGGAACCGCTTCTTGACGCTGTGGTCTGGCATGAGATAAGGAGATAAGAAGGTTTCATACACTATTAAAAAGTAAAAACCTAAATGATTTACACGAAAGAAGAGAAACAAGAACGACTACCGACCTTTAAGACTATATAGGAATCCCCGGTGAAGAATTTACCATGAGACTCTTTTGGAACAGCGACAGGGTTGAAGCTCTCCATGCGCCATATTTCAATCCCACTGTATATACAAGCGGGAGATATAAAATATCCCGGCAAGGACTAGGATTGAAAAGCTTAGACGGCAAGGACTAGGATTAAAAAAAAAAAAACATTAAAAGTGAAAGAAGGTTTACGATTTCTGGCCAGCTCCTTGGAGAGCCTGATCTATATCTCTCATGGAAAACGTCATTCTGATTATTGAAAACCTTAAACTCTCTTCCCACCTTCTTAGATATTAAGAATCAAAAACCAAACCTGCAAAGATGCTAACGAGCATTATGACTTGACCCTTAACTCGGAGTATGCAAATTTCCGGAAAGAACACAAGAGCTTCTTCCTGATATCTCGAATAAACAAAAAATTCTCTATATCACAATGTTGTTGATACAAAAAGAGCACATTCTAGAATCGTGTTGGTACTAGAATCGTTGTAACTGAAATGTGAAACCCTACAAGCATTCTATACCATCTATTCAACCAAAACATTAAAAAAAAAAGTACCATGATTCCAAGATCCTCAAAAAAGCTGCAAAATTTAGACAAACCACAAGAACAGAGGAAATTCACCAGCAAAAACACAACAACAAGAAGAAGAAAAAAATCCACACAAGCATTTCAATCTGAAAAAGTAGATTCATACCAGAGATGGAAATCCAGCCAGATTGGTAATAAAACAAACGTTGTGAGGAAAATCTACATGCAAGTTCTAAATGGAAGGATTAGAGGCAGAGAACAACCACAGATGCAAACAAAGATTTCTTAGAAACCCAAAAAGGAAATGAGTTTTTTTTTTAATTATATTATGTACATGCATGTAGCTGATGCAAAATCAGATAATGAATTTAGCTATATCTGTAAATTTACAATAAAAAAATTGAAAACAAGGAAACAAAAGGAATACCTTTTACAGATATTTGTCAAGAACAACGTGTAATGCCTGCATTTGCATACTTCTAAAATTTCTCTTTGAATTCGGAGAAAGGAGAAAACAAAATTTTGGTAAAAGGAAAAAAAGAAAATGTGATCCGAGAAAATAAAAACGAACTTTGTGGTGAGTCTTCCCGCTTTTTCAGCTTTACACTTCCAAAAGAGAGAGAGAGAGAGAGAGTCACTTGGCATTATATTCTGTTTTTAAATAAAAATATTATTGAGATTTTCTCTTATTACTCTCTCATTCTTCTTTCCCCAATCGCCGTTCCAAACAACGATTCCGAACATAAACTTAGCCTTCAACGGCGGATTTCTGCGGTAACCACCGTTCAAGTGATTTCCGTTTTCACTCATTCTCCAAGTCTCAGTCTCGTAATTTAGGTGCGATTCCTCTACTTCCACTTAAAATTAGAATAGATTCTGTCCATTTCACTAAAAACTTCGATTTAGGGTTTCTTCGACCAGAATTTTGTGATCCTTTTTGGGTTTTTTTTTTTGAAAAAATGAGTTTATCGGTTTAGCGAATTTACCGGATAAATTATATAATGGGCAGGAACCAAAACATAATGGGCCTAAAAGGCCCAATTTAAACTCCGTGAAGAGTTCGCCGTTCTTCTTCCTCGGTCAAACTTTTGGTACGTGCACTGTTTACACAACACTCGATCTCGGAGCTGTGAGTCGAACGATATTTTTGGATTTTCTTAAATTGGATTTCATTGTTTGAGCTCTTGATTCGTCGTTAATTCTCTCGAGCCCAGAACGTCCCATCTTCGTCGAGCATAATTTTTCAAAGGTTAGATACCAAATTAGGGTTTCGGTTTTCTTTCCGGTGTGTGTCGGTTAAGCATTTATGTTCTGGGTTTAGTTGCAGAACTGATTTTTCAGCTTCAAGATTATTGTTCAATCGGAAAAGAAGAGACTTTGAATCTCAAATTCGATGGGTTTCTGAAAATTGACCATATTTGGCGGTTTTTTCCCCCTAGCTGTTTTGATCCTTTGTAGGTGAAATGATCTCTCCTTATCTAAACTTGTGGAATTTGGTTGCAGGAACAATATTTGAAGTAGACAAGTATAATTTCTATACAAGCTATGGCACTTCGATTAGTAAGCAGGAGGCTTGGGAGCAGATTTTTAAGTTACCGTTCCTCTGTTGCTTCACTTCATTCTCATGCCACAAGTTTCGGTATTACTCTCAAATTCTATTATTTTCTCTCTTGATTTAGTTGTGTAGTGTTCTTGTGGATGACTTTCATTTCAAGATCATGTGTTTCATGCTATACGGTATTCAGATTTTGATTTCTCTTTGGGTTTTACAGTGTGAGTTTCACTTCATTTGTTTGATCTTAGGGTTTCAAGAAGTAAAGGAAGAAGATAAAAGCAAATTGGTTGGTAACGTTTTCACCAATGTAGCTTCGAGTTATGATATTATGAATGATGTTATGAGTGGTGGCTTGCATAGGCTTTGGAAGGAAAGGTTAGAACCCGTGATACTATTATCACATGCGTTACGAATTCCTCTTGTATAATTATTGACACTCTTGTGTGGTTCTTCAGACTCGTTGGGAAGCTGGGCCCATTCGCAGGGATGAAGCATCTTGATGTGGCCGGTGGAACAGGTTAGTCGAAACAGTTTTATCTTTTTTCACTCTTGTAGCTGGAAATGTTATTTATCCGTTGTCATAGATATTGTTTTGAATATGCAGGCGATGTTGCGTTTCGGATCTTTGATGCTGTAAACAGTATCAAACGAAGAGCATTGCAGAAAGTTGATGAGGCTTCACTTGAAGAAACTCAGATATACGTATGTGATATTAATCCCGACATGTTAAACGTTGGGAAACAACGAGCTGCCGAGAGAGGTGAAAACATCAGATGTTATGTTTGTGCATCAAATCTCTATCCTCTTTCGTTCCTTTTTATATTGCTTCTTAAGAGTGAGCTTTGGCTTCCTTTGCTATATTTAATTAGGTCTAGGAAATAACAAGTCACTCGTATGGGTCCAAGGAGATGCAGAGGCCTTGAGTTTTGATGACAATTCCATGGATGGATACACTATTGCATTTGGAATAAGGAATGTCACACACATTGAAAAGGCTCTCGCAGAGGCTTATAGGTACAAATATTTAAACCTTCTTCTCTGCCTTGGTCGTTGTTTTAGTGTGTCAGAAAAGCGGGTGAATATTCGTCTTATAAAACTCTTCATATTGTTAGGGTACTAAAACGGGGAGGACGATTCCTGTGCCTTGAACTCAGCCATGTAGACATCCCTGTTTTCAAAGAGATGTAAGTGTCGATAACTAAAGATCTTGTGGAAGCAAGTCTCTCAGTCATTTTTTGATGATAATCTGACTGTGTTTCTGGTTGTTGCAGATATGATTTGTATTCTTTCCAGGTCATCCCAAACTTAGGGGAACTAATTGCCGGTGACCGGGATTCATATCAATACTTGGTTGAGAGTGTTCGTCGGTTTCCCCCTCAGGTTCAACATTAATCTTTTTTTGTTCTTTTATTTCTCGAAAAAATGGTATAAAACATGCATTATTTTGCAAATAGTCCGTTTAGGAGAGTTTGAGTAAATGGTGTAGCGATCATCATGTTTTAACTTGTGGGTTGTTTATTCAAGAACATTTAGTAACAAGAAGCCATGATCAAAATCTTTAGTAGAAAGGTTGTGTGAAATCGCTGGAATGCTTGCAGGAGCGATTTGCTTCGATGATCGCAGTCGCAGGATTTGAGAAGGTGGAGTACGAGAACCTTGTTGGTGGAGTTGTGGCCATCCACTCTGCCATTAAGCTCTGAGCTTCTTTTTTACTTGTCTTTGCTTGTGCGTTTTGTCTCTGTTTGTTTCAAAACTCAAACTGTAAAAGCTCATAGGTTATAAAACTCTGAACAAGAGCAAAACTGTTTCATAATCGTTGATTTCCCTTGATTTTTGGGGAATTTTTGTTGATTTTGTTCTATGCTAATAAAAACTTAATATTACTATTTTGCTTTCGGTACAAGATAGCCCAGCACAAATGCCAATTGCACGTATTGATTATACATGTATTTTTGTTATTAATTTGGATTATTCAGCACAGTAATTATAAAACAGCATTACTCGATGACAAAAAAAAAAAAAAAAAACAGCATTACTCTCTTAGTGGGTTTAGATAGTTGGCCCATTAATTATAAGCCCGGTTTGGTTTTTTTAGGGTTTTCTCGGTCTTTCATATATAAACTTACTAAGCACATTCTGCCGTGGGACTGAGTAATTCATTCTCGCCGCCGTTAGAAGAAGAAGAAGAAGAAGAAGATGGGAGTTTACACTTTCGTGTGCAAGAGCAAAGGCGGAGAATGGACCGCAAAGCAACACGAGGGAGAGCTTGAAGGCTCTGCTTCTTGCACTTACTCTCTCCAGCGCAAGCTTGTTCAGACTGTTCTCTCCACCGATTCTTCCGGTGGCGTTCAGTCTTCCTTCTCCCTTGTCTCTCCTACATCCGCCGTCTTCCAGGTCTCTTAATCGCTTCCTCTTTCTCTATAAGCTTGATTGCTGGATCGTAGTTAGGTTCAATTCTCTCTTTTTGAAATTGCTCAAGGAATAGCTAGATCTGTTCAGATTTTTGTGTAGTTTAGGATCCCATTCAAGGCTTACGATCACTGAATTTGATTCGATCTTAGTTGGTTTAGTCTAATAAAGCTGTATTACGGGTTTTGATTCATATTTGTGCTATGATTATGTTGGTGAAGAACAATTTTTGAAATCTGATTCTTCTTCAAATGCATAGATTGATATATAGCTACATTGTCATTTGATTCATTCTTGAAATGTATCTATTTCTGATTTTGAAATAAAAACACTACTCTGGCTCAAACTAATTTTCATTTGGGTGTAGAATGCATGATATGTATATGATAGTAGGTTGCTTGTTGCAATGGATTGTTGAATTTAATTTGAAATTGGATTCCTTGTGTTAATAGAATATGTTATGTTTTGGATCAGGTGATCATCGGTGGCGGTTCTGGAGGAGGAGGTGCAGCATCTGGAGGGGGCGGTGGTGGAGGTGAAGCCGCCGCAGCCACAAAGGAGGAAGAGAAGAAGAAAGAAGAATCTGAGGAGGAAGAAGGAGACTTTGGATTTGATCTCTTTGGTTAAGAGACTCCTTTGAAGCTTAGTTTTTGAGGTTTTTTACCTCAATTTTTTTTGTTTCCTCTTTTTAAAAAATATCTTTGCGAGATTAAACTTTCTGTCGTGAGACTGATTTGGTAATTTCAGAAATATATGTTTTTCTGGTTTCAAGCCGTATTATTATTCAATCGTATCAAGGCTTTAAAGCATAATATTCTTCATATTTTGTGAAGTTATTATATGTTATTGCTTACGTGATGATACTCCTTGTCTAATTCGAGCATTCAACCATATTCTATATGTATTGAACTGGATTTCCTACATAATTGCTGAAACTAGGTGATATGGCCAACACTTACCATGAGGTTGTTGTTGGCGTAAGGAAACTAGATGATATGGCCAACAAACTAGATGATATGGCCAACAACAACAATTACCACCGGCGGCGTTCAGTCTTGCACTTACTTGATTCTTTTTTTTCCTCTGATTTTTGGGTTTGGTGTGTTTCGATGCGATGATTAGAGTGAGACGATGGTTTTGATTGTTGGCAAACCCAAGCCAAAATCGCTAAGACTGTTGTTCTGCATGTTATATTGTGAAGAAGTTGATTATCTATTTACTTATTCTGTTGGGGTTTATATGTATTCAGTTTATGATGGATTTATGGATTCAGTTTATTCTGTTGGGATTAATTTCAGGCTGTTGTTGGCGTAAGGAAAAGATCACCCTTTATCCAGAGGACCCAGCTGCGGGAAAAACAGTTTTTTTTTAAAACATTTTTTTGAATAACTAAGAGGTTCCGGGTATAGGCCCGTACATCCCCTTAGGCCCGGGACCAGAGCATGTTATATGCTCCTGTCCCAAGAGCCACTGGGAAAAACAGTTTGCATATGTAATGAAGATCATCAGGCAAAAAGTAAGCCTCTTGTTGCACTTATCTAAATTTTATGTTTGTTTATTTAGCTTGTTTGTGTCTTGGTTTCACTTTATGGTTTCCCCCAAGCTTATTTCACATCTAGGTCATGGTTACTATTTTTCCTTGTTAATTTGTTTGTTTTCATGGTATGCAAGACAAATATATTCTCAGAATCACAACGCATCAAATATGATATTGAGAACGAGACTAGAGAGATATATTTGTCCAAGTTGAAGAAAATCCGCACCATGTAAGTGTTAGACTTTGAATTAACTCCAGTCAAGTTGCTCTTCTTATGTTAATAAATTTAATGCCTGATGGTCAAATTAATTTTATTTTATAAGGAGAAGCACCCTGTAATATCTAGAAATGTGCTCCTTAAGCAATAATTTGAAAATTGCATATTATCGTCATTGTTTGCAAAATTTAAGAAATTGCTTTTTTTTTTTTGTAATATTTTTTCAAATTTATGCAGGAAATTAAAATTACAGCCAACCCAGCTTTAGTGTTTTTAGGAAGCTCAATAGTTTTTGGAAGAAGTGGCCCAGAACAAAACCCAAATTATAAGGAACCTAGTAAACCAAATAATCAAGATACCAATACCAACGGTGAAAGGTTTTTCCGAGGAGGCAGATGTTGTTACCGGTAAAATTATGTGGTGAACCAAAATTGAAGCATCAAGGAAGCCAATCCGGGGTTTAAAGCAAGGATGCTTGATGCTCGATTTCGTACCATCCCGTCAATGGCCCCAATTATAGAGTCAGCCGATTTGAAGTTATTTCTATGCAACTGGTTGTTCCTTTCGGCCCATATGAAGTATATAGTGCACTGCCAAGCAATTCGAGTTACTATCCTCTTCTCCTTCGGTCCTACGATGTTTTGCATAACAGTGAGAGTTATATTCCAGTCTCTGGTGGGAAGGATTTGGCATTTGGTTGCAACCTGAGACCAAATACCCCAAGAGTAGCCGCATTCAAATAGAAGGTGGTCTCTACTCTCACAACATTGGTTACACAATAGGCAGAGAGGAGAAGTCACTAATCCCCAATTGAGAAGCCTATCTCGAGAGGAGAAGTCACTAATCCCCAATTGAGAAGCCTATCTCGAGTAGGGCACCGATCCAGAACAAAGAGCCATATGAGAAAGCTGTGTTTCGGGATTCCTCTAGAATTCCAAACAGTCTTCTTTCAAGGGACAGAAGGACAGTGGTGGGTGAGTGCATTGTAGATGTGACCCGTAGAAAATTGTTTCATTACTTTCTCTTCCATTTCCTATTCATAGTAATCCTCTGAAGTTGTTAGATTAACAGTTGTTAGATGAACATGCAATAATACCTGGTTCTCTGACCTTGCAAGGGGCAAATTCCAACCAGAGTAGGTTTTGAGATCATGTAGACTAATTGCAGAAGTAATTCCCAACCTGAATCTTGATGAGCCTTGAAGAAATAGTAACATACTACCATAAGGTCACCAATTATCCGACCAGAACTTGCATGATTTCTCATTTCCTATCCTCAGCTTGAGTAGTTTGTTAGCTATGTCTCTTAGCTTGAGTAGTTTGTTAGCTAACCATGAATTCCTTCTACTTGGTTGCAGGGTCCAAAAGTTATTGAGGCTACTCTGCACTGGCATAAGGGCAGCCCTAGATACTTCATTGGAAATGAGCCTCTCATCATGCTAGTGCAGAAACTAATTAACTGGAGACTTCATTGGAAATGAGCCTCTCATCATGCCAGTGCATAAGGGCAACCCTAGTTCTCTGTTTTTGTGAGTCCTGAAGAGAAGAAGCATGATTTCTAAAGACTTACTTTGAGACCCGAAAGCAACTCAAACTCCCTGAGAATTCTCAAAATCACCTCGACTGAGCTGATGGATCTATCAATGAAGATAAGGAGGTCATCTGCAAAGCATAGGTGAGTCAGTTTTATCTTTTCACAGTTGTAGCGGTAGTTGAATTGATTCTCTTCATCTGCCTTATCTAGGAGGAAGGATAGAAAGTTAAGTGCAATAACAAATAGATAAGGCGATAGGAGATCTCCTTGGCGTAACCCTCTCTTTCCTCTAAAGTATCCATGAACCATCCCATTATAACCAATAGTAAAGTTAGGCGTGCATATACATGCTTGAATCCACCTGATAAACTGATTAGGAATACCTAATCCTTGGAGACAGTTTAAAAGGAAATCCCCTATGAGAGTATTAAACGCTTTAGCTATATCTACCTTTATCACATTTCGTTTAGGACCCTTGTCTTTATGGTAGTTGTGCGTGCTGGAAATTCGCACAATCGAATTTGTGAAGATTCTTATGAAGTAGAGCTCCTTTAGGGTTTCAAACACTTAGAAAGATTTAGAATTAGATTATGAACTAGGGTTCTTATTTATCAAGATCAGAGCGTTTTTACCAAGTTTTTCCGATCCCTCACAAGTGAGGGGGTACATGTTTATTTATAGAGAAAGTAGGTCGGTTCGGATGAACAGTAATGGGCTGTTAATGGGCCGCTATCTTCTGGATTTGACTATTGGGCTGATTCGGCGAATACGACGTCGTTTAGGCTTATCGATTCTTCGAGGGGGGATCCGACCCCTACAGTTAGCCCCCCAGTTCAACAGTTTTATAAATAAAAGTGTTGAAGTAAGGGTGTCCGAGTAAAGAACCGATTTCCGCTTAGACGGTTTACGTGTTGATGATGATGTTGAGCCCAGATGACCTGATTGCATTGAATCCAGCGAGTCGGTTCTCAAAGTCGCGCAGTGACGAGATGAGCTAATCCACAACCTGCGAGTTGCTGGTGAAAGGAAGTCACGAGCTGATCGAGTGCGATGAGATGACGATCTTGCGAAGTCGCGAGCCGATCGAGTGAGACGTTTCAGGCGAGTCGATTTTGATCTTGCGAAGTCGCGAGCTGATCGAGTGAGACATTTCAGGCGAGTCAATTTTGATCTTGTGAAGTCGCGAGCTGATCGAGTGAGACGCGAGGCGACGAGATGACGATATAAGTATGCGAACAGACCCGATGGGAAAAAACCAGACTAAGGGAAAAAGAGCGCGAGTCGCACACTTGCTTAGGTCGTCTTTGTCGCTGAATTCTAAACTTGGTTTTGTTGGTGTATCCACTGAATCCTTTGGTGTAACGAAAACCATTGCTGATGCGAGGCGAGTAGATACACGAATATGCGAGATGACTTCGAACGGTTGGTGGTGAGATGGCGAAGTGAAGTCACATACTGATCTTCGCGAGATGATCGAGTGCGGCGTTTAAGAATGTCATAAATACGCGAGTCGCTCGTTATACGCGAGGCGACGAGAGGGATATATATAAAAAATCTGCGAGTCGCTCGCTATGCGCGAGGCGACTAGATGAATTCGAGAGACGGCAAAATGAAGTCACAAATCTGCGAGTCGCTTGCTATGCGCAAGGCGACTCGAGATATAGATCGCGAGGTGGTGAAATGAAGATAGTCGCGAGGTCGCGAGCTGATTTGATGTAAAAAGTCGCGAGGTCACGAGCTGATTTGATATAAAAAGTCGCGAGGCGGTGAAATGAAGATAGTCGCGAGGTCGCGAGCTGATTTGATGAAGAGAGCGACTGGACCAAATTGCGAGGGTGCGACTCGATCGAATTCATGGATATTGTGAGGTCATGGTAATCATCGAGAATTGAAGTCTTGAGAACGTGAAGTCCTGAAGTCGCGAATCAAATCTGAGGTGAGGTCGCGGGGTCGTGCTCTGAGCCAGTTGGAAGTCGTAGAATCACAAGTTCGGATCAACCTCCCTCAAAACTGATCTTCCGAGCCCAGACTTTTGGACCCATTACGAAATGAGGCCCACCTCGAAACCCGAACCGTCAAAAAATGTCTTTATAAGGTGCGATGCTCCTCACATACTTCTCATTATTTTCATTTCTCCGAAAACAGGTTTGCTCTCTCCCCCTTTTCTCTTGTTTTTCTTTCAAGTATTAGATAGGATTTTTGCAGTCCCATCACTTCGCCGCCGCCGTGTTCCTTTTCGCCGCCGCAGTCTTTTTCAGAAAAATTTGAAAATCGTCACTTTGATCCAAAGAAATAATGTCGTCAATGAGTTCTTTTGAGTCTGCGAGATCTGCCGAGTTCGCTGAGAAGAGAAAGTCGATCTGGGATTATTCTGCTAACAGCGAATCGGTCGTTGACGCGAGCTTAAGTTGTGGTCAGTTCCGCTGCAAAGAGGACGCAAGTACTTCTGGTCGCGAGGACGCGAGCCCTTTTTGCCGAGGGGATCGAGCTGGAGGCCATTCCCCTCTTGCCGAGTTGTTCTCCTATCCCTCCCCTGTCTTAAGGCAAAGTCGCGAGACGAGGGAGATTGCTTCACCAGCGCGAGCCCCACGACCTGACCTTGAAGAAGGAGTTGGGACCTCGCGCCCCTCACTAATTGGCGAGGCGTCTGCTGCTAACGAGCAAAGGCTTGTCATCGAAGTTCCGTACCTTCGTGACGAGTCCCTTACTCCTGTCGAGCCGTTTCGTCAAGTAAAGATCGAGGAGCGCAACTGGGAGTACAACCCTCTAGCAGAAAAGAGAGGTTCCTAGCCTGGATCGGTTCTGGAGCGGCCGAAGTCGTGAAGACGAAGAAGTCGAGGCGAAAGCAACGCCCGCCTCCAAGCTCTTAATGGTGTGACGAGGAGTCGCTGGATATCCTTCGCGCAGGATGCGGAATCTCAGATGCGGTCGAGATGATTGCGCTGACTCCCGATCAGCGAGAAGACAATCTGCCCGTCGGTATGTTCACCGCATACGAGTGCTGGTTTAGGGGCTGCTACCTCACATTCCCCATTCCAAAGTTGATTCTACGGTACACATGGGTTCATTGAATCGCGCTCGCGCAGGTGAACACAAGAGGAATTCGTCAACTGGTTGGTCTTTTGACACGAGCCGCTGAATGTGGCGAGCCCATTGGAGTTCGCCATCTTCGCAACTTTCTCGAGTTTCGTAAGCATGTCGACCCGAGCGGCAAGAGGCTGTATAATCTGGCGAGTTGCCCTCATTACAAAATTTTGGACGACTTTCCGAACAAGGACCACAGTTGGCGAAAGTATTTTTTCTTTGTGTCGGTGTCAGCCGCGTCTGTTGAAGAAGAAGACCGGGTGGTGGCGAAGTGGGGAACATTTGGTAGATTTTCTTGATGTTTATCGCGCGAACTGCCGCCTTTTGCTTTATATTAACCTTTTGTTCAATTGCTTTCACAGTTAACAGACCGCTATTCACTCCTGTTCCTGGAATCGACGACCTGCACGATAAGTTAAAGGCTCGGAAGTGTCTCTGGAATCGTCACTTCCACCATCGAAGAGTTGTGCGAGCTCGCGAGTCTGTTCTAAACGACGAAGACGACGAGTCTGATTTAAGCGAGTCCGAAGATCTCGAGACAATGCCACCCAAGCCTACCTTCCGCGACATCGCCAAGCAGAAAGCTGCGAAGGCTAAGAAGGCCGTCGTTCCCGCAGTTGAAACGTCTGAGCGGAGTGTTGATAAAGACAACACTCCTGCCGCAAGGAGTGACGAAGCGGCTGCTGTAGCTACGAGCGGTACTTTGGCTGTTATTACTTCACAACCAATTACCATTACTGACGAGCCCGTCGAGTCCGAGCAATAGCTGACTCGGAAAAGAAAGCACACTTCTGCCGAGAAAGGCAAAGGTAAAGGTGGCGAGAAGAAGTCTCGTCGCGAGCTACCGACTCTGCCCCTAGGCGAGTCCATTCCTCCAGGTCCGCGATCTGGAAAATCTGCTGAGCTTTATGACGATCCCTTAGCCGCGGCTGCTCTAATGGCTAAGGTCACGTATCCGGGTGACAACCTTCCGATCCCGGAGATGCTGGTAAAGAGCGAGCTCTACAAAGAGTTCGCGTCTCGCCAGGCTAAGGTAAAAGTCTATTGTTCTACTTGTTCCGTTTTGCTTTGTTTCTCATATTTCAAACTTTTCTGCAGGCTATCGCCCACTGCAATAGGATGGTGATAGCGTACGACCAAGAGGCGAGGTCAAGGCAGGCCTTTATTGACGAGGCCAGGAGGAAGGAGGAGGCCGAGATGAAGAGACTCGCAGAGAAGATGACAAATATCACTGCTGAGCGCGACGCCTACAAGAAGAGTTCTGACGACTTGGGCGTGCATCTTCAGAGAGTCGGTCTAGAGAAGAAGAAGGCTGAGGAGAAAACCGCCGAGCTGGAGGTCGAATTATCGGCTCTGAAAGCGAGTCGGGAGAAGGATCTCGAAGCGGCTGCTTCATCTGCGAGGCGATCTGCAGCTGCCGAGGTTCAGTCTAAATTGGACCATGCTTACGAGCTGTTTCGTCATATGATGAAAAAGCCGATTAAAAACATGGTCTATCTCTTGCAAGCGGTCGCCAATATTCAGCTTCTTGATGATATGGAGAAGCCTAATGCGGATGAGCCGTTTGATCCCAAGGCTGAACGCGACATGCTCGAAGAGAGCAAAGCCAAGCTGGGAGACGCCGATGTCGTCTTTGATGAGATAGTTGCTGAGATGAGGAAGACGCTAGGTACGAACTATGTCGTCCCCATTAATGTTGTGGATATAGTTGTTTCTCCGCGAATCGAGATTAGTGCTAAGTCTGTTGGTATTCATGTAGCTTCTGGCTCTAATGACGGCTCCTTGGGTATGCGGCTGCGAAGTGCGAGCGAAGAGCTAAGTGACTGCGAGTCGGGCGAGGCGGACGAGACGGTCGATCCTGATAATGCTGTAGTAACTGAGTCTCAGCACGAGCCGGCTCCCTTAGAACAGGATCCCAAGACCGGCGAAGAGGCGAGTTCGGCAGTCATCGTTGCTCAAGTCGAATTTCGAAGTGTTGAAGAAGGCGAGCTGGTCGCCGATGATCAAGGAGCTGAAGATGGCGAGCCTGTCGCTTGATCCAAACTTGTAATAGTTTTTTAGGATTTTACTTTTGTTTTTGCTTGAGGTTTTAAGACTCGATTTTTGTTTTTGTGCCTGGATGGATTTATCCAACTCGTAACATTTTTAATTGCCGAGTTGGTCGGACCAAATTTATATAAAAATTTGGATTTCTTGCGACTTGTTTGATTTCTTTATGATTCATCTTTACGATGCGGTTTTAAGACGCTTAGGTGCGATACGGTTTTAAGATGCGATGCGGTTTTAAGACGCTTAGAAGCGAGGCATGTTAGAGTTTGTTTAGCGAGGCGGTTTTAAGACGCTTAGAGGTGATGCGGTTTTAAGATGCGATGCGGCGATGCGGTTTTAAGACGCTTACAGGCGATACGACTTATCGTATCGTTGTAAAATTAGCCATGTTCGACCAGTGTTAGGTATAACTGGGTTTTGCGAGACGAACACCCTGGTTATATTCTACTGAATATATCTTATCCAGGCAAATATCGGTGCAGAAGAGTTCGACAGAATTTCTGACCGATTATATTTGCTAAGTTCGACCAGTTTGTTAAGTAAAAACTGGGTTTGCGAGTCAAACATCCTGGCTAACGGACACACTCTACTGAATGTGTCTATCCCGAGATGGACTCGCGAGATGGACATCCCGGCTAACGGACATACTCGCACTGAATATGTCTATCCCAGAAATGAACTCTAAATTTATATAGCGCGCTTTATCCGTTTGTGGATGTATATGAAAAACTTTTTGATGAAGTTTTATAGATCGTCAGTATAGCTAGTAATGACGAGTCGACATGGACGTCGTATTTAGACAGTTAAGTCGTTTGCGAACTGATGTCATCGCGTTTTAGACAGTTAAGTCGTTTTGCGAGCTGAACGAATTGTAACAAGACTTGGTTAAAACCTTAAGTCGTTATTGATTGTCGCGTTTAGACCGGAGTCGTTTGCGAGTCGATTTGTCGCGTTTAGACCGAAGTCGTTTGCGAGTCGACTTGTCGCGTTTAGACTGAAGTCGTTTGCGAGTCGACTTGTCGCGTTTTATACCAAAGTCATTCGCGAGCTGAACGAATCGTAACGAGACTTGGTTAAAACCTCAAGTCGTTATCGATTGTCGCGTTTAGACCCGAGTCGTTTATGAGTCGATTTGTCGCGTTTAGGTCGAAGTCGTTTGCGAGTCGACTTGTCGCGTTTAGACCAAAATCGTTTGCGAGTCGACTTGTCGCGTTTAGACCGAAATTGTTTGCGAGTCGACTTGTCGCGTTTTAGACCGAAGTCGTTCGCGAGCTGAACGAATCGTAACGAGACTTGGTTAAAACCTCAAGTCGTTACATACTGCGACTGGGAGTATGAATATACGGACCCACTCCCCCCTTTTTTGAATAAGGGGGGCGACTGAACTCGTCCGAAAACGAGCTGCCTACGTACCCAATGAAAGGATCAAGTAGCGTCGTAGTTCAAGGCTAATGACTTAGTATTTTTAGCAGTGATATTTCTTCAGATGTCGCGCATTCCAGGAACGCGGGATCATCTCGCCTTTCATGTTGGCGATTTCGTAGACGCCCGGGCTAACTACTTTTGTGATCTGATAAGGTCCTTCCCAGTGAGCGCCGAGCTTATCGGCATTGGTCTCGACCGTATTTTGAAATACCGCGCGGAGGACGAGGTCTCCTTCATAGAAACGCCGAACTCGTGCTTTTGAGTTGTAATATTTGGACGCTGCGATCTGATATTCGGTCATCTTGACGAGAGCTTGATCGCGTCTTTCGTTGATGAGGTCGAGCTCGTCGATCATGAGGAGGTGATTAAGGCCTTCTTGTTCTGGAAGCAATCGTCGGCGAACTCTTGGGAAATAGACCTCGGGAGGGATCACGCATTCTGTTCTGTAGACGAAGACGAAAGGAGTCTCACCCGTAGCGCGACGCGGCGTTGTTCGATAAGACCACAAAACGCCTTCGAGTTCATCTGCCCAACGGCCCTTCTTAGCGTCGAGTCGAGTCTTTAATCCGTGTATAAGCGTCTTGTTTGACGACTCTGCTTGGCCGTTGCCTTGTGGGCAGCGAGGTGTCGACTTGCTGACTCTGATTTTCCACTTGTCGCAAAAAATTTCGAAGTGCTTGGAAATAAACTGCGAGCCGTTGTCAGTTACTATTTCATAGGGGACGCCGTGTCGACAGATGATATTCTTCCTGACGAAGTTTTTGACATGCTTGTCCTTGATCGATCCGAATGCTTCCGCTTCAATCCACTTGGAAAAATAATCCGTTAGGACCAAGAGGTATCGCTTTTGTCGAGACGGATGTAGCGGGCCGACGATATCCATCGCCCATCTCATGAATGGATATGGCGAGGTGACGGAGCTCAAAAACTCCGAAGGTTGATGGATGAAAGGACCATGGCGTTGACATTTCTCGCACTTTGCAGCGAACAACTCGCAATCTTTTATCATGGTTGGCCAAAAATATCCATGTCTTTTGATTCGGATGGCGAGTGAGCGACCTCCGAAATGGTTACCGCAAGACCCGCCGTGAACCTCGTGCATTATCTTGCGAGCTGCTTCCCCCTCGACACAGATGAGGAGTGGTCCGGACAGTCGCCATTTGAATACTTCTCCGCGAAATAAAAAGTAACAAGATGACTGCGCCTTTAACTTGCGAGCCGCCCATTTGCCTACTGGCATTTTGTCGTCTGCGAGATATTCGCGAATGTCTGCCATCCACTTGGTGTCGCAACCGTAGACTGTGGTCTCGTCGTCAATGGGAATATCGACGACTTCATGCTCTGGGGGCGGCTCTTGGCTACACGGGTAAGCATCTTCTGGGGATTCTTCGAGTTATTTAGGAAGGAGGCCGCGGTTGAAAGTTGTATTATTCGGGTCGAGCTCGTTGTCTTTTGCCATTACATCGGTCGTTTTGTCTGTGCCGACCGTGTCGGAATGGTCGAGACCCATCGGATCCGGCTCTGTTATTCCCCTTGTTTGGTCGAGGTCAATTAGATCTACGACAGGACGAGTAGGCGAGCCATCGCTTATGTCCATTTTTCGCTTCGCAGCTTGAGATCTTGTCAGCATGTTGACTTCTTTAGCGATTGCGACACTTGGTGTTTCAATGAATTCGACTTTGACGATTCTTTGAAGATCTTTATCTGGCTGTGCCGATGTGCCGAGTGATGTGAGGGCATCTGCTTGCGAGTTCTCCGCCCTTGGAATTCTTGTTATTGTGAAAAATTCGAATTCCGCCGCTAATGTCTTGACGAGGGCGAGATATGCCTCCATACGTTCATCTTTTATAGCGTACTCGCCGTTGAACTGATTCACGACGAGCTGAGAGTCGCAAAAGGCTTCTATCCTTGTCATTTTAAGCGCTTTCGCCAATCGAAGACCCGCGAGTAAGGCAGCGTATTCTACCTCATTGTTCGATGCTCTGAAGCCAAGACGGAATGACTGTTCCAGAGATTCCCCGTGTGGCGACGACAGTCGAATGCCTACTTCCGACCCATGTTTAGATGACGAGCCGTCGACATGTAATTTCCAGGTCTGAGATGACGAGCTGTTCGTGAGTGCATCTTTATTTTCGGACGAGGCCGTCGCCTCTAGTAGCTTAATTAAAAAGTCGGCCAACACTTGTGCTTTGATAGTAGTCCTACTGCGGTACTCGATATCGAACTCGCTGAGTTCGATGGCCCACTTGGCGAGTCTCCCGGATTGAGTAGGACTATGGAGAACAGTTCGCAATGGAAAATTACTTTGAACCACGATCGAGTGGGACTGGAAATAAGGTCGAAGCTTGCGAGCCGATGTAATGACTGCGAGTGCTACTTTCTCCGTCAGAGGATATCTCGTTTCTGCATCGGTTAGCGACTTGCTGATGTAGAAAACAAGCTTCTGTTCTGTGCCGTCTTCACGAATTAGGACTCCACTGACCGCCGAGGTCGAGACCGCGACGTAGAGATAGAGCGGTTCGCCTTCGATGGGTTTTGTTAAGACAGGGGGACTCGCAAGATATTGCCTCAACTTTTGAAAGGCTTCTTCACACTTCTCTGTCCATTCTAAAGCTTGTCGAGCTGCTCCCTTTTTATCCCTGAGCATGTCATAAAAAGGCAAACATTTGTCGGAAGAGCGCGAAATGAATCTGTTCAATGCCGCGACTCTGCCGTTTAGCCGCTGGACTTCTCTTTTTGATTTAGGCGAGGCCATCTGGATGAGCGCGCGGATTTGTTTTGGATTCGCCTCGATCCCGCGACGGGTCACCATATAGCCGAGGAACTCGCCCGATGTTACGCCAAAGCGACACTTAGCCGGATTGAGCTTCATGTTATACTTGTTTAACAGCGCGAAGCATTCTGCGAGGTGGCCGACGTGGTCTTTTTCCTGGAGCGACTTGATGAGCATATCGTCTATGTAAACTTCCAATGTCTTGCCGAGAAGGCCCTCGAACATTTTGTTGACGAGTCGTTGATAAGTGGCCCCGACGTTTTTTAGGCCAAAAGGCATGACCTTGTAGCAATAGATCCCGTGATCTGTAATGAAAGAAGTCTTTTCGCGATCGCCGGGGTGCATGAAGATTTGATTGTAGCCAGAGAAAGCATCCATAAAGGATAACAGCTTGTTCCCAAACGTCGCCTCGACGAGGCGGTCGATATGAGGAAGAGGGAAACTGTCTTTTGGACATGCCTTGTTCAAATCAGTGAAATCTACACAGACTCGCCACTTGCCATTTTTCTTTTTTACGACGACTGGGTTAGCGAGCCAGTATGGATATCTGACTTCAGAGATTGAGCCGACCTGTAAGAGTTTGTCGACTTCGTCGTTTACTGCTTGAGCCCTATCAGGACCGAGTCGCCTTCGCTTCTGTTTTATAGGCTTGAAGGTTGAGTCTACATTCAACTCATGACTGATGATGCCGATATCGATCCCGGGCATGTCTTCTGCGGCCCATGCGAATGTATCGACGTTCTTTCTAAGGAACTCGACGAGGTCAAGCCTGACGGCTTCATCTAGTACCGCGCCTATTTCTACTCGTCTTTCTGGGAATTCGTCGTCTATGCAAACCGATACGACGGGTTCGCATGTTGGACCCGCTCCTTCCTCTTCGGCGGATTCCGCGGTCTGTAGCTGCTATAACAGGTCTGAGATCTCCTTGACGGGTTCCCTGTCTGTTTTGAGCTTTTTACGCGGCTCGCTTGGAATCGGTTCCGTCGCGCGACTTCTTAGTTTATTTGCGGCCATGAAGCAAGATCGCGACGCTGCCTGACTCCCTCTGATTGTTTTGATCCCGCTTTTCGTAGGAAACTTAAGGCAGAGATGGTATGTCGAGGCGACTGCGCGCATCGAGTTTAGCCAAGGGGTTCCCATTATTACATTGTAAATTGCCAGGTTATCCGATACCGCGAACTCCACTATTTTCGTTATTCTTTCCATACGCACAGGAATTTTGATCGTTCCAAGTGTCATTGTCGTCTCGCCATTAAATCCGGTTAAAGGTTTAGGATGGGAATCGACTTGGGCGAGGTCGATTTCCATACGCTTAAGAGCGTCTATGAAAATGATGTCGACAGTGCTTCCTGTATCGATCAAAACGCGACCCGTGTCACATCCTGCGACGGAGAGTCGGACGACAAGCGGATCGTCGTGCGGTTTGTCGATGTCGTCAATCTCATTCTCTTCGAACTGAATGACATTGTTTGGAAACTTCGACGGGCTTGGCTTGTTCGCTCCTACCTCGGCTCGCCTCTGATAAGCTTTGATAGACGAGATGGTGTTCGAGCAATAGCGCGAGCTGCCCATGATCATGTTGCAAACTTTTTGCTTCGAGCCGCCTTGGCCATCGTTATTGTTTCGTCTGCCGAGGTGGGCCTCGTTTTCGTTCCTCTTGTCTCGTTTGTTATTCTTATTAAAGTCTCCGGACGAGTGGTCTTCCTCTCTTGCATCGTCGAACTGTTCGAGCTGGAAATCATTAACGTTTATGTTTCCTCTGAGTTCGCCTGCGGCCAGCTTTGCTGCGAGTCTCATTCCGAGCACTCTGCAATTAGCTGTCGAATGTCCGCCCATTTTGTGCAGTTCGCAATATGCGGATTCGTCGTACTGCAAGTTCCTCGTCCATGTGTTGCCATAACTGCGGCCTGGCGTGCTACTTCCGCGGCCTGAAGCGCCATTTCCGCGGCCTCGTCCTCTTCCTCTACCGTAGCCGGGCGAGTCCACTTGATAGTTATGGGCCCCTTTGAAGCCTCCTTCGTGTCGCGCGAAGTTGTTTTGCTTCTTCTTTTTTGTCGGTGGGGCTTCTCGCGGATTAGGACTTCTTGTTTTTCCATACTTTTGGTCCAAAACCCGCGTTTCTTCCTCGTTCCTTGCGAAGCCATTTGCGCGATGGAGCGCGTCTTGAATGGAAGAGGGCTCGTTGATTGTCATTTCCTTTCGAAAATCCGAGCTGTACCACAGGGCTTTATGCAAAGCGCTAAGTGCGGATTGGTCATCGATTCCCTTCACTTGAGTAAGCATTGCCTTGAAGCGCTCAATGAAGACTCCCAAGGGTTCGTCGGCTGCCTGTGACAGGGTGTAAAGATCCGCCTCAGACGACCTCCGTTTGATTAGGATCGCGTATTGTTTTAGGAATGCTTCGGAGAGCTGGGCGAAGCTGTCGATCGAATTTTTCTTCATTCCTGTGAACCAATAGAGAGCTGCCCCCTTGAGGTGCTCTACAAAGACGAGGCAGCAGCCAACGTCGATTTCGTCGAGTCGGAACTTGGCTCGCCCCATGCCGATCGAGAAAGCCCTAATATGCTCCGTGGGGTCGCCCTTTCTGTCATAAATAGGAAGCTTCATCTTCCCCGGATCAGACAGACGTGCCTTTGTTAGTCGCTCGGTAAAAGGGGTAGTGCGAGCCTCTTCAAGGACGCGGTCGATTTTGGGTGCCTTGCTAGTTGCGCGATGCACTTGCGTTCGCATGTCCTTGAGGTCGCGAGCCGTCCGCTGCATAATGGCTTTGAGCTCGTCCATCTCCCTTTGCTGCGAAGCGATATCTCCGCGACTGATCGGGGCTTCAGGCTGATCCATCCATCGCATGTTTTCTGTGACTTCGCCCTCATCCCGACTTTGGATACGACTGGTCAGCCGACTGGGTCGAGCGTCTGCGACTCCAATCGTACCGCCTGTTGCATCTGCAACGAGGACGGCCCCATCTCTGAGAGGCGTTGGCGTATGATCTTCGCGAGCCCCGCGAGCTGAAGGCGAGGCCGCTGGGGAGAAGTCAAGAGCGATCGGGGTGACACGACGTGCGACATCCTGAGGTAGACTTTGAGGCTGACGAGCTGTCGACAAGGCCCTGATTTCGGCAGTCAGGTTGCTGTTGATAGTTTCCTGTTTCTGCGACTGCTTGAGCAATTGCTCAAGCATTTTTTTGAGCTGATCGAAAGCTTGCGGTGTTGCCGGATCGGTCGAGTTTGCACTGGCGGTTGCCAGGTTTTCTGTAGGGACAAATCTGCCTCTAATGCGGACTGGTTGATTAGCCCAGCTACAATGGGCTCGCTCGGACCTGAACCATCTTCGGTCGCTGGAGACTGCGGGTTCGTTATTAACATGTTGACGAGTTTGTCTAAGCGTTTATTTCGTGTATGAAGCTAGTGTTGCAAGTATCCCCTCCTTCTAACGCCAAATTGTGCGTGCTGGAAATTCGCACAATCGAATTTGTGAAGATTCTTATGAAGTAGAGCTCCTTTTGGGTTTCAAACACTTAGAAAGATTTAAAATTAGATTATGAACTAGGGTTCTTATTTATCAAGATCAGAGCTTTTTTACAAAGTTTTTCCGATCCCTCACAAGTGAGGGGGTACATGTTTATTTATAGAAAAAGTAGGTCAGTTCGGATGAACAGTAATGGGCTGTTAATGGGCCGCTATCTTCTGGATTTAACTATTAGGCCGATTCGGCGAATACGATGTCGTTTAGGCTTATAGATTCTTCGAGGGGGGATCCGACCCCTACAGTAGTTGTTAAGAATTTCAGAAGCCAACACTATATTTTCCAGAAGAATTCTCCCTTTGATGAAAGCTCTCTAGTTAGGAAGTATTAAATCTGTAAGAATAAGTTTTAATCTTCTCACTAACAGGTTTGAGATGGCTTTGTATAGAGTAGTGCAACTGGAGATGGGTCAGAACTCTCCAATTGCTGAAGCTCCAATGAACTTTGGGACAAGGGTTAATATAGTGGTATTTGCAGCTGAAGGCATAAAGGCAGTTGTGAAGAATTGAGAGACAGAAGTAGTGACTTCTGATCCTAGCACAGACCAAGCAGCTTTGAAGAAACTTGAAGTGTACCCATCAGGACCAGGTGCTTTGTTGGGATTCAGCTAGTGTATCACTTTTGTAATCTCTTCAGAGGAAGGAAGGTTGGTCATGGCTTGTTGTTGAGAGACAGTACATTTGAATTGGGTTATTGATTGGATCCAGAGAAAGGAAATCATGATTAGAGGGAGGTCATCTGGAGCTAGGATGGATTTGAGGTAGTTGATGGCATGATGACTCATTTGAACAGGGTCAGTGAGAAGAGATCCACATGGGAGCAGGAAAGCTCTAATGGCATTCTAGTTATTCCTAACTTGAGCCACCCTTTGGAAGTAGGTGGTATTCTGATACCCTTCTTTTAACCAATTGATATGAGATTTCTGTCTGAAGTATGCTTCTTTAATACTCCTGAGAAAGTTCCATATGATATGTAGGTTTCGTTCTTGAAGGTAGAGAGCTACATATGGATTTTGAAGAGCTAGAACCTGCACACATTGCAACAAAATGTTAGTATCCCTCAGTCTCTCTTGTATTTGTGAAAAAAATTATTTACTCTAAGTTTTGAGAGCTCCCTTAATGGTTTTCAACTTCAATACAGATTTGTCAAATTGGAAGCACAACTTCCGGCCTGAATCCATACCTCCTCCACAGTTGTGGTAAAGATTGGGTGTTTGGTGAGGAAATTAAATAATTTAAAGGGTTTAGAGCTAGATAAAGGAAGAAGTGAGGATAGATCAAATAGGAAGGGATAGTGGTCAGAAAAAGAAGGAGCTAGAAAGGAAGCTTAGCTATTAGAAAGGGTGTTAGACTGTTCACCAGAAGCCTGTCAAGCTTTTTAGATTTAGGGTTGTCAGGCTGGTTATTGGACCAAGTATAAGTTGGTTCCTGATAGCTGACAACAAATACCCAAAGTTGGAGAAGGGTATCTATGAGCTCAATCGTGCGAATGTCAAGGGAGTTGACCGTAGACTTAGAATGTTCAGCGTGATGTATAATCTGGTTGAAATCTCTTCATATGGCCCAGGGATAACTAGCTAGAGAATGTTGTTGATGGAGATTCAGAAGTTGAACCCACAAATATATTCTTTCAGGATGGAGATTTGAGGCATATAGAGCAGTGTAGTGAAAAGGTTGTTGGTTTGCAATCTGGACAAAGCAAGTCATGGACTCTCTTGACTAATGAATGACAGTTACAACAGCTGGAGCATTCCAAATCAATATGATTCTCCCAGAATCATCCATGAAGTGATTTGAAATAAACTCCCAGCCAGGACATGCTCTTGACATGACACGGTTTAGGTTAGGTTCCTTGATGTGGGATTCTAAAATACTACCAAATATAGGCTAATTAGCATAGAGCCAATTACAAAAGGGCTGGTGTCTATCCAGGTCATTTAGACCCCAAACATTCAAAAAAAAGAGTTTTGTACATATTATAGGTTGGAAGAAGTAGCCCCTTTATATAGGGAGCTACCAATGGGAATGGGGTTCGTTATTTGGTTAGCAAGAGGCTTTATGGTGGCTGGGGATTGGTCTGTAACAGAGGTTAAAAGGTTGGTGTTTTTAGGTTGTGTTTTAGGCAGTGGGGGGTTTTTGTGATTTTTAGCCTTTGGTGGTGTAAGATTTATTTGGGGGTCTATTAGAAGGTGGGATAGGCAGACCCACAATATAGGGGACAAGAGATCCTGCAGGGGATTCAGGGGATTAGGGGAGACAGGAGACTGAGGCTCAAGACTCAAAGAGGAACCAGAGGGGGAAAAAGGGACATGGGTTTCAGGCTGGTTTGTGAGGGGATTAGTTGAGGGGCTAGGAGAAGAAGCCTGAGAGAAGTTAGTTGAAGACTCTTGCATTGGGGTAGGAGAACCTGGGTCAGTTATTGTGATAAGGCCACTGATAGGGGCAACAATTGGGGCACTCTGTTGGGGGTAAATGTGATTCAGTAGGAACTAGTCATATATAGCTTTTGCAAAGAAAGTTGATTAGTTTTACAATTATTTTCGAGTTCTAGAACGGTTCCTAATAAATATCCCGATAGTAATTTAGTGCTTCGATTTAAAGTCATGCCTGAGAATTACCCGATGTCTAGCGCTTCGTTTTATTGAATTTAAAAGAACCATAATCATCATTTGTTTAGTTTTAATTATTTAATTTACATTAATCATATTTCTCTAAGCTTAATTTGAAATTGAAACTTTATTGTGTGATTCTTTTCTCCATGGATTCGATCCCTAAGTACTATACGATCTCTTAATTTGAGAGAGTAGCTCAGGGTAAATTTGAGCCTATCAAATTTTGGCACCGTTGCCGGGGAATTGATATCACCATTAGGATTTCAATTAGTAGAATTTTGACTAAGTTTTTTTTATTTTCGTTTTTAATCTACTAACTAGTTTCTTTTTGTTTGCTTTTTGTTTTGCGTTTCAGGTGCATGCCAAGACACATCACTAGAAGCAATACAGACAAGGACTTAGTTGGATTCGATCTTGATACGTTAGCACTCTTAGAACGCACGAACATAAAAGCAGTTAAGGAAGCTAAGATGGCTGACAGACTAGTGCTATTGCCGGTTCTAGGAGAAGAAGGAGTATTCCGCGATGGAGCAGGGTTTAGATACAATCAAGAAGGAGCAAGGATCGACGACGAAGAGAATGCAATTATCAAAGTGGCTGCGCCTGTGGAAAACGCTGGTGTCGCTCGACACCAAGGAGCTGGTGTCGATCAACACCAGGCTCAAAACGGTGGTCGTGGTCGAACTTTGGGTGACTACAATCGCCCGGATCAATTTTACGCTAACAGGGCTGCAATTCGTCCACCTGCGTTTCAGAGAAACAACTTTGAGCTGAAACCTGCATTTTTTAGTCTTGTGGCTCAACATAATTTTTATGGACTTCCACACGAGCACCCCATGGACCATATTGAGAAGTTCGAGCACTTAGCATCGAGCATTAAGGCTGATGGAGTGTCAAGCGATTATCTTTTCTGCAAGCTTTTTCCTTACTCGCTAGGCGGAGATGCTTTTTACTAGCTAAACCAACTTGAAATGGGATCATTGACTACTTGGGAGGACACCAAGAATGCATTCCTCAACAATTTCTTCGATGATGCAAGATCAGAAGACTTGAGGATGAAGATTGCTACATTCCGCCAAAAGGAGACTAAGGCATTTAAGGCTTCGTGGGCGCGATTCAAGTCATATCAGAGAGATTGTCCTCATCACGTATTTAGTGATATTCTGTTACTTGGTATCTTCTTCAATGGAGTGGACTGGAGGTACCAAATGACATTGGATGCTGCAAGGAGTGGAAATTTCAAGACTAACTATCCAGTGGATGCCATTGCGCTTATTGAGAACTTTGCTGCAAGCGACAGTAGTAAGAAAGCAGACTTTGAAAGGAAGAGGCTTAGTGGGAACAAGGATGGTGGTCAGTTTGCTCAAGAGGTTAAGGCTAAAATTGACGATGTGCATAATCTTCTAATGGGAAAGAAGTCGGTTCAATTTGCTCAAGAGGTTGAGACATTCAAATAAGAGGAAATGAATGATGAAGAAGATGTGAACTACGTCAACAGAACCAGATTTCAGAGTCAGAGGTTTAGGAATCAACAATGGAACACAGGCTACCAGAGCAACTACAACAACAACTACCAGAGACCTTCAAGCCCGCAGTACCAGAAGAACGAGTTTTAGAAACCATTCCAGAGCAGCAATTACAGTAGAACCTACGGTGCTTCTTCTTATCAAACGCCTCCTGCTAAGTCTCCGGATAATGATGTGAAGTCCTTGCTTGAGCAAATCCTAGAAGGTCAGCAAAAGATGACCGTTAGCTTTAACGGGAAGATGGATGATATGTATCGGGATCTGAATGGGAAATTCGAAGCTCTTAACACTCACGTCAAGAAGCTAGATACACAAGTGGCTCAAACTGCAGAATCGGTGAAGAGACAGGATGAATTTCTTCTATCAAGAACATATACAAATCCAAAACGTGGTGCTATGGCTATCATGACACGTAGTGGAAGGAAGCTGGAACCGATTTTGAAGAAAGGTTTTGATACGGAGCAAATTGACGAGCTTATCAAAGTCTAAGAAGATGAGATTGTTGATCCGCAACAAGTTTCGATCGACACTGAGGAAGAGTGTCGCTCGACACCCCTCGAGAACCCATAATCTCCTTTGACAAAAATAGATCCAAACTCGACATCAGAGTCAAGTGTCGATCGACACCTACATGGGAATGTCGATCGACACTAGTCGCGGAATGGTACCGAAGTTGCAAAATCTCCAGTTATTGCTGAGGAACGAATCTAAAAGCCTAAACTACCGTATCCTAGGAGCAACAAGAAGTCTAAGCAGGAGCTAGAGGATTCTAGGTGGAAGGCTATCATGGATAAAATCATCGTAGAGATACCTTTTATCGATGCGATAAGATCAACTCCAGTGATTCAAAGATATGTGAAGCGGATGGTTACTAAGGGCTTGAGTCTTGAGGAAGGTTGCGCGATGATCTCAGAGCAGGTTAGTGTGGTAATTCAGAACAGAATTTCAGAGAAGCTCATTGATCCAGGAAGCTTTGTGTTGGATTGCTTGATCTTCACAGATAGGTTTCCGCGTTCGCTTTGCGATTTAGGTTCAAGTGTGAATTTGATGCCACTTTCAGTCGCCATAAGTCTTGGGATGACTGATTTTCAACCCACTAGGATCTCTCTTATCCTAGCAGACAGAACGGTGAGAATCCCTGAAGGAGTCCTTGAAGACTTTCCAATAAAAGTTGGAGAATGCATGATACCAACACACTTTGTGGTTCTGCAATATGGGGAAGAGCCTAAGGACCCTTTTATCTTGGGAAGACCCTTCTTGGCTACAGCTGGAGCAATGATTGACGTCAAAAGAGGAATGATTTCACTGAACGTGGGCAACTTAGAGATGAAATTTGACATGGATAAGCTTATGAGGAAGCCTACTATAGATGGTCAGACTTTTGACGTTGATACATTGGATCATCTTGCAGAGGACTACTTTCATGAGATGCGCTCTACGGATCCCTTGGAAAGGGCATTTGTTAATTCTACATCAGAGGTAAAGTATCTGGATGAGATTGCTGAAGGTTATGCCTCGATGATGGATGCAAGTGAGCAAGTTATGCAAGTGGTTGCTAACAAGGTACTGGTTAAAATTCATGTGAAAGCTGCAAAGCTTAGAGCGAGAAGAAGGCTCCTAAAATCGATCTCAAACCACTTCCTGCATTCCTTAGTGCTAATTCAACTTACCCTGTTATTGTCAATGCTTCTTTGAATAACGCAGAACTCACGTTATTGCTAAGTAAGCTTCGCAAGTTTCGCAAGGCTCTTGGCTATTCTCTTGATGACATTTCAGGTATTTCTCCGGACTTGTGCATGCATATGATTCACTTGGAGGATGAATCAAAGTCATCAATTGACCATCAGAGGCGACTGAATCCGAATCTGACAGAGGTTGTTAAAAAGGAGATCATGAAGCTTTTGGAAGCGGGGATCATCTACCCCATCTAAGACAGTGCTTGGATTAGTCCAGTTCATGTGGTTCCTAAGAAAGAAGGTGTCACAGTGGTGAAGAATGAGAGGAACGAGTTGATTTTTACTAGGACAGTGACTGGACATCGAATGTGCATAGATTACAGGAAGCTCAACGCGGCCACAAGGAAAGATCACTTTCCTTTGCATTTCATTGATCAGATGTTGGAGAGGCTCGCGAATCATCCTTACTTTGGCTTCCTCGATGGCTACTCAGGATTCTTTCAAATCCCTATTCATCCAGACGACCAGGAGAAGACGACTTTCACTTGTCCTTATGGCACTTTTGCATATCGCAGGATGCCTTTTGGACTTTGCAATGTTCCTACGACATTTTAGCGCTGCATGATGTACATCTTCACGGATATAATTGAGGATTACATGGAGGTTTTCATGGATGATTTCTCAGTGTATGGATCCTCTTTCAAAGACTGTTTCAGCAATCTAGAGAAGGTACCAGCTAGATGCGAGGAAAAGCACATGGTTTTGAACTGGGAGAAATGTCACTTTATGGTGAAAGATAGCATAGTGCTTGGACATAAAGTTTCAGAAGCTGGGATTGAAGTGGATCGCGCAAAGATCGAGGTTATGACAAGTCTTCAACCTTCTAATGAATACAACTGTCCTAGATCGAAACAAAAGCCTCATGACCCTGTCTCCACAAGAAACAATAGTAATGAGCACTGATCTAGTAAAATCGTAGATATGCCAAGGTATTAAAAAAGTTTATAGAAAAGTGTAGTTCAAGCAGAAAAGTGCAAGTCCGAAAATCAGCTAAAAAAAAAAAAGTTCAACAATGGGCATTGCATCTCTATGATATCCGTAATTGGATAAACATTTTCAGAGGGAAGATAGAGGGTGAAACGCAGGAAAGTGTTAAAGGAAGTTAAAGAATCTAGAAGGTCCAACGATCGATATTCCCTCGACGAGACCACACATAAATAATGAAAGGGGTTTGCGATTGAAAATCTGAGATTCTCTAAGGACTTTTCTGGAGGACTGCTAAGTTTCTAGGGACACATCGAATTATCACCGGATTGGCTTCGCAAGTATGTGGTTCCAAAAGGAGTGATTACATCTGCTTTGCTTAGAGACAAGCAAAAAGCTAACTCTGGGAGAGTTGATATATCATGGTTTTTACCTATTTTTAACCATGATATAAGTATGTTTTTAGAGTCTTTTCGGTGTTTTCGTGTTATTTTAGAGTCTTTACAGGTTTTAAGGCATTTGGAGCATAACTTGTGGTTTTGGAGCATTTTGGCGCAGCAAGGAACGATGCATTGAAGAATTCAAGTCGGATTAGAAATCCAGCTTTGGTGTCGATCGACACCCGATCGTGACGAGCAAATAATCAAAGTTTGAAGATTTTCGTTTTTGCGCAAAAGGTTCCAAAGTTTACAAGTCCGCCCCAATACGTTTTTAGACCTTATATATATATATATATATATATATATATGTTTTCTTAGCTATTTTTTAGGCTATGCTTTTATTCTATTAAGACCTAGCAAGAGATTGATTCATAGCTTTTAGGGAGACAAGTTCAGAATCTTTCCAGAGATTTCTTCAAACCCTTTTGTATCTCTATCTTTATCTCTTTAATGCAGTATTATTCAGTTATTGTGATGTTTTCTATTGCTATGTCTGAGTAATCTATTAGTTAGGTTTAGGGTTTTTCAAAGGCTGATGATGAATTGTTAAGAATTATATTACTGTTGGGATCAATCTAATTTGTGTTCTTCACCTTGATAGTTTTAATTCTGCTTTAGGATTGATCACCCTGATTTAGATATCATAGGTTAATTGATAGATGCGAAAGTATTGTTAGTTATCTAGATTAATATCATAGGTGAGCAAAATTGTTATTCGCAAAGAAATTTTGCTTAGTAATTTTGTGAACAAATCGAAACTGCTCGTAATGCTTGATTAATTTTATAGAACTCGCAAATAAATTTGGTTTTCTAGGATATAGTCATAGATAGCTTTTGCAACGAAAGTTGATTAGGTTTACAATTGTTTTCGAGTTCTAGAACGGTTCCTAAAAAATATCCAGACAGTAATTTTGTGCTTCGATTTAAAGTCATGCCTGAAAATTACCCGATGCCGAGCGCTTCATTTTATTGAATTTAAAAGAACCATAATCATCATCTGTTTAGTTTTAATTGCTAAATTTATATTAATCATATTTCTCTTAGTTTAATTTGAAATTGAAACTTTATTGTGTGATTCTTTTCTCTGTGGATTCGATCCCTAAGTACTATACGATTTCTTAATTTGAGGAGTAGCTCAGGGTAAATTTGAGCCTATCAATATATATGCTTCAACTTTGATGTGAGCTCATTAACTCAGGTAAGGTTTTTTGTAAACTCATCCATTTCTTTAAGGAACCCAAGAAGTTCTGCAACATGACTAAGTCCATCGTGGATCAGCTCGAAGGGAATACCTTTCAGGTGAGCCCAAATGGGAATCTTTGTAAGCCTAACAGTCAGAGGAAGCAGGGTTCTGTGAAGTTGTACTTTCCTCTTCTCCCCATTGGGCTACATGGAACATAGTATCCCCAACATACCATATCTTCTTTTCCATAACTTTATATCTGATGAACTCATTTGGAATACGGACCAACATTGATTTAGCAGTAGGGTTAACATGAATTTCCAGCCGTTGCCCTTTTCCCCAAATGTGATTCAAGAAACTCTGGATGGAACCATAAGAAGGACTACGACCACATAAATAGCCCACAATAAACTCTTTATGCAGGCCTGCTCCCTTCTTGACCACCGAGTTAGGTATTTTGACTCTAGGTCTGCCAGAGGTAGATTCAGTTATGATGACATGAATAACCTTGTGTAGCATCTTATCCTCAGATCTCTTAATCTTTTCAGCCAGAGTAAGAGGGGCCAAAGGAACAACTGGAGTTGAAATTGGAGCAGACTGAGCAGAAGGAGCTGCTTTAGTTGGAGTTTCAGCCTGTAGAGCTGCTTTAGTTGGAGTTTCAGCCTGTAGAGCTGCTTGAGTGATGGGTGTTTCAACATGTTGAGTTGCGGTAGTGGATGTACATGCATGGTTTGTAAGAAGATGAGAGGAAGATTTGGGATGGTGAACAGTGTAGGGTTTCTCAACAGTGCCAGTAGATCTAGGATTTAGAACAGTTGGATTTTGCGAGTGAGTGTTTGGTTCATCTATCTGAGTCATTATAACAGCAGCAATGGGGGAAACATTAATCTGAGTCATTACAACATCAATAGTAGTGGAGATTTCTTTCTCAGAAGAGATAGTTTGAGAAATTGAAGAAGAAACAACTGGAACAGTCGAAGAGGTAAGGGGGGGAAGAGAGAAGGGTAGGGGGGAATAGGTGGTGGATGGGGATTCACAACTGAGGAGGTGGCAGAGAGAGTTTGCCCTTGATCTGATTCTACTCTAACTTTCTTGATAAATTGTTGAAAGCAGTCTTGAGTTATTTTTCTGCATGTGATACATTTTGCAGGAGGGGCCTTATGAACTTTGTGCTGAGGCCATGATGTTCTAGGCTTTGGAGAAAATTGAGAAGGAAATAAAGTACCCTCTCTTGAGAAGCGACAAGAAAGGAATGGATCTTTTGGTTGCAGGATTTGAAAAACGCAACAAAAAAGTGTGCATCACACTCATTAAACACCCATAGAAACCAAGAAGAACAAATAGTTCCCCATATATATTATCAGTTACATATTAATTTTTGATTAAAATAAACTTTCTACATAAATTTTGTAAATAATTTTTTTTTTGTTGAAAACAAAATAAAGCATTTGAGAGTTTGAGCCGAATCCGGTCTGATCAATATCGTGCAACTAGACTATAGTAGATTTATGAATTCCTGTGGGTTTATAAACATGAACCAGTTCATATTTTAATCCATGTCGACTATCTGGATAGTAAAATTCAGTAATACAATATTAATATACGCAAATTTAGTAATCATTTTTAACAGCTATTGTAAGAGAAAAATAGTTGTGTATAATAATCATGATTTGATGATAGTTTTTAACTTGAACTAGAAATGGATAATATAAGAAAATGCAAAGGAAAACACTTTGTATTTATACAAGAGATGAAAGCTTTTATTTGTGAACCTAAAAAAGGAGGCTAATAGAGAAAAATCTTAGAATTAAAAGCTGAAATATTAATTTAGTATTAACAGTTGGATAAATGATAAAGATGTATATTAAAATTTTAAATTGGATCATAATAAATCAGTAAATAAAAGAAATATAATTTAAATTTTGTTTAATTATAGTCCTAAACGAAGAGCATTACAACCAAAAATCATAATTGGCCGCAAGGCCCGCAACACAATCCATATTACATGTACAAGAAATCATATGAAAGTCTCTTATTTATAACTAGATTAACACCTCATTAAATATGTTTTCCTAATGTTTTTTTCCCATCTTTATTAGATTTACTAATTTTTGTTCTATTAGATGATGTTTTAGAGAAATAATTTTGTATCAAATTAGTTTTCACAACCTTTTTCCCTTTGTTTGAAAGTGGTCGTATCCTCTTCCTTTTCTTGGAAACTGGTCGTATTTCCGAACTTAGCACCGGAAACCTTGAAGAATCTTCTCACAGTTTTGAGTTCTTATGTAGTGGCCTGTTTGGGATCCGAAAAAACAATCGGTTTCGTTGCGACGATTTCTGGAGGTAGAAGTTCTATTTCGAAATCACTTTGGAAAGTGACCAATTTGAGACTCTCTGGCTTTGCCACGAAAATCTTCTTGACGCATCTGAAGCATGCATTGGATTCGATGTCTATCTCTCGTGATGATCTATCTGCTTTATGTTTTAATTTTATTTATGTTGTAGCATAATTTGAGGATGTTTAATTCCTTCCTTTTGTACTTTCAAAGTTTAAGTTAATGAAAAAATTGTGCACAAAAAAAAAAATGGTAGTTTTGCTCTCCAATTGTTTTTTTTCCGCATAGTTTAACTTTTAATTTAAATTTACTACTCCTCAACAAAGTGTAGAGTAATTCTTTTTGTTTAAATACTTTTAACAATCCTTTTGTAAACTAAATAGCTTGACTAAATCAAGTAAATGTAACGAAGTCATAAA
Organism: Draba incana; assembly: GCA_963576765.1. Taxonomy (NCBI): domain Eukaryota; kingdom Viridiplantae; phylum Streptophyta; class Magnoliopsida; order Brassicales; family Brassicaceae; genus Draba; species Draba incana. The sequence continues at coordinate 32,540,472 of OY755205.1, forward strand.
ATGTAAAGGTCTTATAATTCAAAATCCATATATTTGTTTTTATTAATTGACGAAGATAATAAAAAAAAACCACTAAGTCACCGGATTTATTTAAAAGAGATTAACATAAAATTAGTTTATTATTGAAAATTAGTCTATGGGAGTAAGTGAAGCAAATAACCATGGGAGCTTCTGATGCAGTGAGAAAAGCAGACGTTAGGAGGGTTAACACATTTTAACCTCAAAATAAACACATTTTAATGATACATAACATAAACGAAAAGATAAATTGAAATTTTCAACGAAGAATGCATTAATTATTAATTATAAAAGAGAAAAAAATAGAAACACTTAATAATGCATATAAGTAATTATATGGTAATTAGTTTGCTCCCCAATTATTTTCTTTATGTTTGGAGCCCATGTTCTAAGAGCCAGGTGCGGATCTCAATCATTGCTTGTTTCCTGCATGTTACATAACCCGAATTCGGTGTTAAATAATTATTAATTACCATTGAATGTTAAAAAAAAGGGTGAAATTATCGGTATTTTGACCCTCCACATGGTTTGAACCAGGTTGGAAATCCAACTGAGCGAAGGGAGTCAACACATTTTTGTACAAATGAGGACTGTGCAAATGTGGCTGGAATGACAGCATCAGCTGCAAAAAAAAAACACTGGTTTAATTACTTAATTAGATATAACTTAGCATGATCTCGAGACTAATATCTAAATACTTAATTAGATATAACTTATAACACATATAAGTTCCATGTGTAATTAAGAGCCGGAGCGATATAGCAAGATAATTACTCCTGGCGACATTATTCATATTGGTTTTTAAGTTCCTACAAGATTAAAAGGTAACATATTAATTTTAAAAACAATTGTGATAAATTATACAAAGACTTGTCGAAGAGTCTACCTCAAGTTAGGTAGCCAACCGTTGATCCCCATAACAATTTTAGGCTGACTTTTAATAAGGTATAAGCAATCGCGTAAAAGAGAGCTTGCGCTGCACCCATGCCAACGCCTCCAACTCCTTTCATAACTACGAAATCCAACATGATATACTTACTAATTAATCGCAAAAATACTTCTTCCTTTTTTGTAACCTTGGATGATATGTCATATGTGTGAGCATTGGACTAGGTCTACGACTAGAATCTGCCCAAACTTAGCCGAATTTAAGTCATGTGGCTAATCCCAGATGTGGAGAGACTGGGGTTTTTTCACTCAAGGGATCAAAGTATAATAGATTTTGCAAGGACCAAATGACACACCAACAATCTAGACTACCAATTTTGTTTCTATAGTTTCTAGAAGAATTCAAACTCATGACATAAAGATACACATTTCTTTCAGAAGTCAATTCGCCACTAGACCACAACTTATCGCATAATCATACATATACTTGATGTATATTATATAGTTTAAAATTAAATATGCATGTTAAGTGAAAATAATTTGAATTACCATGGGGTGGTTCAGAAGATAAAAGTGTAGTAACATATGTATTTACATTTTCCAAAGATATTCAATCATCGTGCATGTCTTCAGAAACTTTTGTGTATACGTCAAACCCTGATTCATCGTAAAGGATTATACATCCAATATTATAGGTTTTCAGTTCTAGTAATTTTTTAGAGATATCAATTTTTTTAAAATTAATTTAAAAAAAACTAATAGTCTTACATTTGTTGATTCTCTGTGCACTCACAGAACTAATGGCACGTAGAGGAGCAGTCGGACAAATCCATTTTATCTATGCCAAATCATGTAGTTTGATTAGAACCATCTATTAAGTTTCCATTTTGGCTATAAATTAAGAAATTTTATTCATGACAAACGTATACTATATGTTAGTGGATCTGTACATTGGGAATTTTCAACGTTTTAAGAGCCTTTTCTGAGCAGGCACAATAAACAAAAATGTAGTCAGAATAACACTTAAGATACAAAAAAAAGTATTATAGTTAATGGATATAACAATGTTTTTTTTGGGGATAAATCGCCCACATTATATATGTTTGTAATTTAGTTTCTTTGATTGTTGAAATCAATATGTAGTATAATAATTAACAATACAAAATAAAGCATGTGAGAGTTTTACTCGAAGCCGGTTTGCCCAATATCGTGGAGCCACACTATAGTGGCTTTATGAGCTCCTGAGGGGTGAATAACATAAATTTGTCCAAAAGCTAAGCTGTTTCCACTACCTGTATAGAGTTGTTATTGGATGCAAATTCAGTAAACAGTTCAAAGAAAGAAAAATATTTAAACAATTTTGATTAACTATGGAATAATCATTTGATAACCAAAAAAAAATGAATAAAATTTCTTAAAGGAGTAAAAAACAAACAAACCAGAAGCCATGCTTTGATAAAATTTCATAAATTATTTTGAAAGTTTTGAAATTGCACTAGAGATGGAAAATATAAGAGGATACATTGTATATTTATACAAGAAATGAGGCGTTGAGTTTCTTTTGTCAACCAGCAAAGGAGCTTTTGAAAGAAAAATCTTAGTACTAAATGCTGACAGAATGTTTTTAATATTAAGATGACAAAGATCTTGTGATTATAAATTGGTGATCAGAAATATTATTAATGAATTAATAAATTTTAATTAATTAATTCCCAAATTCAAAAGGGCAACAATCGCACAATTAACTTAACTGGGTGGAACACAATCAAATATGTATTAGATATATGTAGAGCTGTCAAAGTGGGTCAAAACCTACGGGTCTGACCCAACCCACCCTACAATGGGATGGGTATGAGTTCAATAATATAAACCCAAAAAAAAATGGGTCTCATGGGTTGGCCCATGACGGGTAGCGGGTTTCGCGGGTAAAACCCATAAAAACTCACGGGTTAATGGGTTACCCACCAATTTTTAAATATATTATATATAGTTTTAAGTTTATATATACTGTATATATATATTATATAAGCTAATGTGTATATCTAAAATATAATAATATATATAATAAAATTAAACTTAAACAAACACGAAAAGTCGAAAACCCTAAGACTAATTGACTCCTAACCTATATATATACACACGTATCCAATATTTTTCACATACACACGACTCAATCCTCTTTGACGGCAACTGCAACGTTTGATTCTTCTTATCTAGTAAGTGCTTCTTCTAATCTAGCTTCTTTGGTACTACGCTGTTGGAAATTGTAATAGGAAATTGTAATCTTCTTTGTTACTTTGTTTTTTTCTATGTGTGCTTTTTTTTTGTTTAGCTAGAAGCCTAGAATTTTAGGATTTGTCTGGTGATTCACTGATTTGTAAGTGAGCTTTGGTTTTAATAACTGATTGATGTTTATAAGTTTCTAAAAAAAGTATGTGATTGTTTGGGTTTGTTAAATTATTATGTGTTTGATCTTTTATCTCATCAATAAATTTGTGTAAAGCTCTCTCTTCTAACTGTCTAATGACTAAGATTATTTTTCTTTCTATTAATAGAAATCCTGCAAAAATGAGGCCATTTGATTTGGAATCTCAGAGAGTTGTGGACGCCGCAAATGCTGAATCTGAAGAACGTCAACACTTTGCTGAAATGGGGTCATCAAAATCTCATACAAGAACCATCTTTGAAGTCGAAAGTGATGAGGAAAATGAGTTAACAGAGCCGAAACAAAAAAAAACAGAAAGGGAAAAAAGAATCTGAAGAAGACGAAGAGAAAACAAGAAAGCAATTCTCAGAAGTGTGGGCACACTTTACGGTGATAACTAAGACAAATCAATCGGGGAAGATTGAAGAGAAAGCACAATGCAACCACTGCAAAAAAGAATATGCATATGCGAGTCTTAGTGACAAGAAGAATTATGGTACTTCGGCTTGCAAACGTCACTTACCTAAGTGTAAGCTTATTCCTCGAAATGGTGATGTTGGGAATATGCTGATCAGTGCAGATACAAAATTGCAAGCCAAGAAGATCGATCAAGAAGTTTTTCGCGAGATGGTAGCCATAACTATTATCCAACATGATCTCCCTTTTTCTTATGTTGAATATGAGAAAGTTAGGTCGGTGTGGAAGTATTTGAATGCCGATGTCAAGTTTATTAGTCGGAACACAGCTGCTGGAGATGTTTACAAGTTTTATGAGAAGGAGACATTGAAGTTGAAAAGTGAATTGGCTGGTCTTCCCGGAAGGATTTCCTTTACTTCTGATCTTTGGACTTCTATCACCCACGAGGGTTACATGTGTCTGACAGCACATTATATAGACAAAAACTGGAATCTGAAAAATAAGATTCTTGCGTTTTGTTCTCTACCGCCTCCACATACGGGTATGGACTTAGCAATGAAGCTTATTGAAACGTGGAAAGAATGGGGAATCGAGAAAAAGGTGTTTTCTCTTACCTTAGACAACGCTACTAATAATGATAGTATGCAAAACATTGTGAAATCCCAACTTGTGATGCAGAATGATTTGTTGTGTGAGGGAGATTTTTTTCATGTTAGATGCTCGGCGCATATACTTAATCTCATTGTTCAAGAGGGGCTGAAAGGTTGGTGGTTCTCTGCATAAGATTAGGGAAAGTATCAAGTTTGTGCAATCATCTCAGCATCGTGAGAACTTATTCGAAAAATGTGTAAAGTCAGTTGGTATAACACTTAAAGCTGGTTTGCTACTGGATGTGCCCACCCGATGGAATTCAACATTTAAGATGCTTAATAGAGCTATCAAGTACCGAGCGGCTTTTGCTAGTCTAAGTACCATTGATAGAAGCTACAAACATCTGCCAACAGAAGATGAGTGGAATCGAGGGAAGATGGTGTCTGACTTTTTGCAGCCATTTGATGAGATCACTCGTCTCTTTTCAGGTTCTAATTATCCAACTTCAAACTTATATTTTATGCAAGTTTGGAAAATTCAGATGTGGTTAAATGAACATGAGGATTGTGAGGATCAATCTCTTGGAGATATGGTTAAACCTATGAAAGAGAAGTTTGACAAATATTGGGAGGATTACAGTGACATTCTTGCAATGGCTACTGTTTTTGATCCCAGGTTAAAGTTGACGCTTGCAGAATTTTGTTTTACCAAATTTTACAAGTATACTTGTCAAGCAAAGTTGGAACATGTGCGTGAGAGGCTGAAGACTCTTTTTGGTGCATATAAGAGCAAGTCAAAGTCAAGCTCAGAGATGCAGGAACACGTGAGTGGAAATATTGCTAATGATTTCAAAGAAGACGAAGGAAATTTCACCAATTACGATGTAAGTGCTTTACTTTACTATTATGGTTTTGTTTCATACAGTAATAAATTATAATATATACTTTTGTTAATGGTATAGGACTTCTTTGCTTTCCGGACGACTAGTGTTGCTGCTAGTGGAAAAACATTTCTGGAAATGTATCTAGAAGAGCCGCCATTGGACATAGGAATTATGCGAGTTTGGACATTTTAAAATATTGGAAAGATAATTCTGAACGCTTTGGAGAATTAGCTTATATGGCTGCTGATCTTCTTAGTATTCCTATCACTACGGTAGCTTCGGAGTCGTCTTTCAGTATTGGAGCTCGAGTTTTGAATAAATATAGAAGTTGTCTTCTTCCCAAAAATGTTCAAGCATTAATATGCAGTCGAAATTGGTTGCGTGGATTTGAAGCTTATGAAGGTAAAGATTTATTTATTTTTTAAACTTGCAAAATCATATACTAAATTTTGTTTATTATTTATACTATTTGTTTGATCTATGTAGAGGATAAATGTGAACCTGAAAAAGAACCTACCACACCTTCCGAAGAACGTAGGCAAGAATGACATTGATTCGGGTCAAGGAAGCAAGATGTTTTTTCAAATTATGGACTTTTATCATTTTTAGTATTATTTCTTATTTCAGTTTTTTTATTTGGTTTTTTTGGTTTTCAGTTATACAATATGAATTTATAATGTCCAATTTTAATTTTTCTATGTTTCTTTGAATTTATTGGAATTTATTGGTGTTTTTTCTTTAATAAATCAATTTTTATTTTTATTTTATAGTAAATATTAAAACCCATGGGCCGCCCTAAAAACCCATGATTTTTAGTGGGTTGGATTTGGGTCTATAGATATTGACCCGCGGGTCTCATGGGCCGGCCCACCGTGGGCAAAAAAAAAATAAACCCATGACGGGTTGGGTCAAATGGGTTGGGTTGGCCCATCTGACAGCTCTTGATATATGTAAACGAAACACATAATATTGATATATATCTATAATAAAATTAAACTTTATATAGTTATATTGACACCTCATCAAAAAAAAATTAATGGTTTTTATAACTTTTAGATTTAGATTTTACAATCTATTTTAAAAATATTGTTGATAAATTTCATTATTTATTTTATGTCAAGAAAATACAAATTCTTTTGTAAATTAAATAGATTCTTGATTTCATCAAATAAGTTTTACGTAAAATTAAAATTAATTGAAAAAATCAAAATTCATCTTTTTTATTAATTATTCAAAAGTCATGGGATTTCTTTAAACAAGATTAACCTATTGATTTAATATCAGCAGTTATAAGTTTGAGCACATGCTTGTCAAACCTTGAACAATTAGCATTTTAGGAGAAAAACAATTAACATTTTATTAAACAATTAATTCTCCACCTCCAACAAAAAAAAACAATTAATTCTCCACCAATACAAACGTATTGATATAATAAAAAAAAAACAAGGGGTAGTTTCAAAAATGCATGTCCCCAAAAGAACAATAACAATCTCCTTTATATAAAAGGGAAAGAATTAAAGGCTTCTTACGGTCTCCACATCAGCAAAAAAACCACTGTTTTAATCAGATTATATTCAACCAATCATGTACCTTAACATGGACATGTCATCACCGTCTCTTCCTTTATATCTCAGCCTCATTTTTAGTTTATCAATTCACATAAGCCCAATTTAAAAAACCCAATAAAATTACCAAAAACTATGCCTTTCTTCGTCTATTACGTTTTCTAGTAACCACTGCCGTCAATGTAGCCTCTTGCAATTCTCATATCGCCGATACGAAATACCAACCACCACCCACGTTTCAACTCCTTCATACTTACTTATCTTGAAAAACCGTAAAACTCTTTTACCCTCCTACTCTTAATGGTCGTCGTAATGACCCCACCATTGCCTCAACCACTAAATCCTATATATATGTAGAACCTCACTCGTCCGCTAGACACCACTCAAACATTCCTTGATCTGATACGATGAGTTTCTTTTTTCCTTCACAATTCGTTTGAAGGTGCTTCTCAGGGTTTTTAAGACGATTAGCCTATTGATTGTGATCCTCATGATTTCGATTTGATGATGATTGCGGCGTCGATGATGAATTCTACGGTGTGAAACTATTTGCGTTCACTGCAATGGCGAAACCCATTGTCTCCTCGAAGGTAAATATTTGGGGACTCAAAGGTAAAATATTTGGAGATTTTGTTTTAGTTTCAAGCAATTGCTTTGGGTGAAACTTAACTATTCCATTTAGCTAGGTTCAAATATTTTCTTTCACTTCGAAAATCAGAAGATGAGATTTAGGTCTCACATTTTTGTTTATAAGCTTAAGTATCATTCATAGCTTTTAAGTTTCTCTCTAAAAGTTTTAATCTTTGGAATCATATATTCTTACATACCTTTATGTCTACGATTTTTAAGTGTTGTATGAGTCTTGATTCGTTGTCCTATTGAATCATTTGCTTGAATATGAATGATCATAAGTGATACTTTAATAATTTCAATGGATAATCTAAGAACTCTTTTGTGTTTGTTCTTATCTTCACACGAATCCTGACAAAAACCGCCAATTAAGGCCACGACACTCAAACCTGACCCGAACCGGTCAAAAATTATCCGAGATCATAACACTCGATCTCCGAGGCCCTCGTTCAGTCTCATGTTTATACGCCCGTTTCCAGACATCTATTACTCTTAACTCATTCCACACCCCTCCCACTCGCAGGATGCATCCCTTGAGCTATCGGTGTCTCGTGTCCCTTACACTCTCAGGACGCATCCTTTGAGCTTTGGGTACACCGTGCCCCTTCCACTCTCAGGACGCATCCTTCGAGCTCCGGGTACACAGGGGAACTAATCATCCCCTCAAGAGAACTAATCATCCCTCGATACTCGCAATGGAAACTAATCATCCCAAATGAGTATACAGGAGAACTAATAATCTTCAAAAATGAATGAGTTATTCAGGACCGCAACCCCTAGAGTAATAAATCCTAAAACATCTATAAACATCTATCGACAAGAACGAACTCTCGTGGTCAAACTCGATACTCCCTAACCCGGAATATCACAAAATAGGACCATATAAGGACTAATAAACTTATATAGCACAAATAAATAAGGAACAATTCCATCTTATAAATCTCCAAAAAGTATAATCCTTACAACAAAAATGAAAATACAACAAAGGTAACACATGCCAAAAACTGAAACTGGGACTACAAAGATACATAAAGCTCAAACGGCGACCTGCTTGTCGAACCACTTCCCGAACTTCAATTTCATCTTTGCCTCAGGCTCCCAAGTTTCCTCCTCGCAATAAGCACAATCCCACAAAACTCGCAACAGAGGAATCTTCTTCCGACGCAACTCCTTGACCCTCCTCTCGAGAATCCTCACAGGAACTGCCGGAACCAACAAATCAGGCCGAAGATCCTTGGGAATCTTAGCCACTACCTCCTCCGATTCATGTAGGCACTTCCTCAACATCGAAACATGGAACACCTTATGAAATGCCTGCATAATCGGAGGTAACTCCAGCTGATAAGCAACTGGCCCAACCCGCTCCACTACCGGGAATGGACCCATAAACCGCTGACTCAGCTTGTTCTCTGATATGGATCTGTTAGGACCCCTCAACATAGCCATCTTGAGATACACACGATCTTCCACTGCAAACTCAAGCTCTCGCCTCCGCTTATCTGCATAAATCTTTTGCCTATTCTGAGCTTCCTTCATGTTCAGCCTTACAACCCAAACCTTCTTTGTTGTTTCCTGAACATAAGTAGCCCCAAGAATACTCCGTTCCCCCACTTGGGTCCAGCATAGGGGTGTCCTGCATGGCCTCCCATACAAAGCCTCAAAAGGAGCCATCCCAATACTCGCCTGGAAGCTGTTATTATAAACAAACTCTACCAAGCTCAAATGATCAACCCAGTGACCACCCCAATCTAGTACACACATCTGCAGTTAATCCTCTAAAGTCTGAATCGTCCTCTCTGACTGCCCATTAGTCTGCGGATGGTACGCTGTACTCATATGCACCTTAGTGCCCATCTCTGCCTGAAATGCTCCCCAGAACTCTGAAGCAAACCTCGGATCCCAGTCTGACACGATACTAGCTGGCACTCCATGCAATTTGACAATCTCTTTCACAAATTTCTTAGCCAAAACAGCCGCGCCGTCTGTCTTCTTGATGGCCAGAAAATGTGCTGACTTAGTTAACCGATCTATGATCACCCAAATAGCATCAAAGGTCTGCGAGTTCGGTAATCCTACTACGAAATCCATCGTGATCAAGTCCCACTTCCATTCCAGAATGGGTAAACTCTGCAACAAACCACTCGGAACCTTATGCTCAGCCTTAACCAGCGAACACGTGTTACACTTCGAAACCCAAGCAGCCACATCTCTCTTCATCCAGACCCAGTGATAGTACCGCTTGAGATCACGATACATCTTAGTCGCTCCAGGATGAATCGAGAACTTATTCGCATGAGCTTTTCGCAGAATCTCCTGCCTCAACTCCTCTACTTTGGGTACACAAACCCGACCTTGAACAAGAATCGTCCTATTCGATGAGACCTGATACTCAGAACCCTCTGCGATCGACGCAACAACCAAACCCTGATCGCTCGCCTTAGCCACTCGAATCCTACTCAAAAGATCTGCCTGATCACCCGCCTCTAAGCCCAACGACTCCTGCAATAAAGCACATAACCTCAAGGTGCCAATCTCGCTTACTAGCAACTCTATATCCTGCTCTCGAGCTGAATCTACTCGTCGATGATTCAAGGCATCCGCTACCAGGTTCGCCTTACCAGGATGATAAACAATATCCAACTCATAGTCTGCTAACAGCTCAACCCAACGTCTCGGTCTCACATTCAGCAACGCCTAAGTGAAAATATGCTGCATATTCTTATGATCTGTGAAAATCTAAACTTTCCCACCATACAAGTAGGATCTCCAAATCTTCAACGCAAACACCACTGCATCCAACTCTAAACCATGCGTAGGGTAATTACGCTCAGCACCCCTCAGCTGCCTCGAAGCATACGCAATCACTCTACCCTCCTGCATCAACACACAACCCAGATCAATCCCGGAAACATCGGTGTACACTGCATAAGGCTTACCCAGCTCGGGCAACGCCAACACCGGTGTACTCATCAACATCTTCTTCAACTTCATAAAGTTGTCCTTGCACTCTTGAGACCAAACAAATGGAACATCCATCCCGGTCAACTTCGTCATCGACTGAGCCATACTCACAAAGCCCTTGACGAATCTCCGATAATATCATGTTAAACCCAGAAAACTCCTGATCTCGCTCACATTAGACGGTCTAGGCCAATCTCGAATAGCCTCTATCTTAGCCGCATCCACACAAACTCTATCTGCAGAAATAATATGGCCAAGAAATCCCATCTCTCTCTACCAAAAACTGCACTTGCTCAACTTAGCAAAAAGCTTCTGCTCCCGAAGTTTCTCCAGAACTAACCGTAAATGCACCTCGTGCTCCTCCGGACTCTTAAAATAAACCAGGATATCGTCGATAAAGATAATCACAAACACGTCCAGATACTCTTGAAATACGCCGTTCATCAACCGCATGAACGCTGCTGGCGCATTAGTTAAACCGAATGGCATCACCACAAACTCAAAATGCTCATATCTGGTCATGAAAGCTGTCTTCTGAACATCAACCTCGTCTATCGGAATCTGATTGTAACCTGAAGCCAAGTCAATCTTGAAGAACCAAGTAGCACCCCTCAACTAGTCTAGCAACTCATCAATCCTCGGGAGAGGGTACTTGTTCTTCACAGTAACTCGGTTAAGTCCCCGGTAATCGATGCATAACTGAAAACTACCATCCTTCTTTTTCACAAACAACACCGGCGCTCCACACGGTGAAGTTTTCGGACGGATAAAACCCTTACTAGCCAAATCCTCCAATTGTTTCTTCAGCTCTGCCAACTCTGCTCGATCCATCATGTAAGGTGCCTTAGAGATAGGCTCTGTTCTGGGCTCTAACTCAATCGTAAACAGATCGGACCGAGACGGCGGTAGTCCCTGCAACGACTGAAAGACATCCTCAAAATCCCGGACAACCTGAATCTCACTCACTGCAACCTTACCAACGGACTCTGGCATAGAAATCGTCGCCAAATAAGCCTCGTATCCTCGCTCAATCATTTGTACTGCCTGAACTACAGAAATCACGAGACTCCCTAAAGTTGGTCTCACTCCCTGAAACACCAACCTCCATGCCTCCGGCTCAAAGGTCACTCTACATCGATACAATCCAGACAAACCCTGTAATGAGACAACCAATCAATCTCAGCATAACATCGTACAGCTCCACCGGACTGATCACCAAATCTGCTGGCATCGGCTGCCCAACAATCTGAACATCAACTGCTCTAGCATGACCCGAAGTAGCCAGGAATCCACCTCCAGCCACCTTGACCAAACCCGAACGCTCACCAGCGCTGCTACGGATGCCACTTCTCTCGGCATGCTCCGGGGTAATAATGCAGTTCGATGCTCTAGAATCAAAAAGTACATAGGACTCAAAACCTCCCACTAACAAGGTCCCTACATAATTCATATGCGTTGAGAACCATACTAGAATATCAAAGATAAAATAAAAGAGACAAACATCAATTCAACCGCTACAAATTCATGAAGTCTGAGTCTAAGATTTTACCTGTGATCGATGCGCTGCTATGCTGTCCCTGCCCCACCTCTCCCGGGGTATAGACTCGCGGTGCCGGTCAATCTGGTTCAACGGCTGCACTGCCGCCAACTGCGCCACTGGCTGAACTGCAGCAATAGCCATCTGCGACAACTTAGGACACCTCGACCTGATATGTCCCGACTCCTTGCAGTAGAAACAAACTCTTGAATACGGCTATTGCAACTGCTGCTGATGGTCACCCATCCGAGGGCAACTCGATAGATGATGCTCGAAACTACCGCATCCATAACACGCTCCACCCCTCGAACTCTGACTGGACCTGGAAGCGCCATCCCACTTCCGTTTCTGACCCTGCGCAGGCTTGCCGCCCTTGCCGGAACCAGAACCATAACTACCCTGCTACCTACTCGGCGGAGCAGCAGGAACAATTGCCGCTGGAACCACCGCAATTGCCTGACCTCGCAGGTCTTCCTCAATACCAGTAGCCACCTCTACTAGCTTTGTCCTCGAGGCGTACTCCGTTACTCTGCATCGGGTCCATAAATTCGGTCGTAGATCCCTTAGGAACCTCTGGACCTGCGCTCGCTGATCCTCCATGCCCTATCCGCATAGACCAGCAACCTACTGAACTCGGCGTCATACTCTCAGACAGTACGATCACCCTGCACTAGCTCCACGAACCTCGTCCCGAGATGATCTAGAGCCTCTAGAGGAAAGTACTGAGCGTTAAACTCAGCCACAAACTTTCCCCAGGTCCATGCTGCACCAGACCTCCTGGCCTCTAAAGCTCTCCACCAAGAATGAGCATCACCACTCAGATAGTGGACAGCCAACTCTACCCTGTACTCCTCAGGGCAATGAACGGAATGGAAATTGTACTCCACACGCAAACGCCACTCATCTGCCTCCTCGGGGCAAACACCACCCAAAAAGAAAGCAGTACTCATCTGACGCATCTGACTCACCATCTCCAGGTAAGACGGACGCACCTATGCAACCGCTGTACCTCTGCAACTGGAGGCACCATTGGAGCCTGAACCAGAACTGCCGCCGGAAACTGCTCCAACAACTACGCCATAAAGCCCTCCATACGCTCCCATCGATCCTGAGCTGGAACAGCACCCGCACCTGGGCCCCCTCCTCTGCCATCCATACTGGCGCCCCTCCCGACGCCCACAACACTCACACTAGCGTTACCACTGGCCTCGCCCACATATACCACATGATGCGTAGGAGTCTCTGAGGCATGCGTATCACTCGAATACGACTCAACCACTGGTCCACGACCACGTCCACGACCTCTGCCACGACCTCAACCACGTCCATGACCTCTAGCTCCGGCGTCCATCTCTCTGCACTCATACAGAACAGGACAATAAGCTACAAGAAGTCACAATCAATCACAAAACTTACCGTGGAATCATTTTAAAAGGCTGAAGAGGATGATACTAAGAGTCTATTAAATTGACTAAACACAAAAATCAATGTAAACACATAGTCTCAGACATCCAAATTCAATTGTTCTAAAACCGTCTAGGCTCTGATACCAAAATGAAACAACCAAGCTTTTTTTTTTTAAACTAACATTTCTCCTGCGGAAAATAAACATTTAAACCAATATAATAAACCAATAAATCCATTAAATAAATAATTCCTTTAACCAAATAAATCAAATAACAAGATTCAGGAATGATCAAATAAATAAACTAGCAACCTAAAACGTTTGGTTCGCTAGACTAAAAACAGCAACAACAACCCTATCATCCTCTTCCAACGGTCTCGATTCTACGATCACACTTTTCCTTTACCTGCAACTCAAAAAGAAACCGGCAGTTGCGTGAGTATTATCATAAATACTCAGTGGAGCGGTCATCCCGCAAACAGGTAATACACAGAATAAGAATTACCAGTATAATACACAATTTAACACAATTCCATTTTCTTGACTAACAAAAATTAATAAAATAAACCGATTTAATATTTTGGTGTCGATCGACACCTGATACTCATGTACAGGAAACTGTACCGAGTGTCGATCGACACTACCACTAGGTGCCGATCGACACTCGCTAACAACGAGTATCATTCTCAATGTGGTGTCGATCAACACAGCCTTTAGGCGTTGATCGACACCTCTCTGCAGAAACCAGAGCCGAGTCTATCCTCTCACGACTCGTCTCGGAATCGATACAAATCAACAATCACGATCACATTACATAAGAACAACATCAATTAACAGCAACCATCAACGGAATTCAATCAAACACGAGAATCACACAACCATCATCAAATAATCGCTAATTTAATGGAAACCCCGTGATCACGCACTCACCTCGCGATTTGTGACAAACAAGGGAATGATCACGACGAACACAGACTCTACGGTTAAGAACAACCTCTGATCCACACCGAAACTCGCACGGATCCACGCTACGAATGATCACCGGGGATGAATGAACGAAGAGCGCTCGAGAACTTGACAAACACTCGAATTCTCACGAAAATCTCTCTCGAACTCTTTTTCCTCTCAAATCCTTCTGATTTCCCTTCTCCCTCGACGACACACGAGCAAAAGGCATAAAAAGAATCGAGCTTTAGGGTTTTCATTAATCAAACCGCGTGAAAATCGCGGTTTTGCAACTTCAAACCGAATTCCGAAACACAGTGTCGATCGACACCACCTACAGGTGTCGATCGACACCACCCAAAATCCACTAATTTGGGTTACGGTCGTTACAAATATGCCATAACTACCAAACTTTTAGTTCATAAAAGTGAAAATCTAAAAATATATAAATATTTTTGGGCATTAAAATATCACTAAGTTTAAGTTTTTCATTATTTTAAGTTCTCTTTATGATATGCATTTAATAAATATGACAACATATATACAAAATTATTATGAAGAAGCCGGGATGTAATCAAAAATTGAAGAAAGTTAGAGGGAAATGAAAAAATTTAAGGTGGATATTAGATATCGCATTAAGCCTATCAATTGAAAATGGTGACTTAACTAATTTTAGAGTCGATGCAACGACTTAAGAAGAGACGACAAGAAGCAATTAAAGAAGAGCCTTCGCATTTTGTTAAAAAAATTACAATCAGAGAAAATGTGGTATCTAAGTGCGTTACAAAGTAAACATATATGCTAGAGGGATGAGTATTATTCAACAAATAAAAAAAAAATATATTCATTATTCTAGAGTCAAATACATAAGGAGATAGTGGATATGAGACCGATGCCAAATTGAATTTATTTGAAGTTTTGTTTCTAACCACAAACAATACACCACATCTTTAATGATAACAATACACCACATCTTTAATGATAACAAAATCAATATTTTTTACCAACACAATACAAAAGATAAGGAAAATATAAACAAAACACATATATAACACTAACAAACTAATCATATGTTATCAATAACATCAAAACTTTTGAACAAATTATTTATAAAAATTTACCATCCGACCCACGCCTAGCGTGGGGAAATCATAGTCTCTTTTATATCTTTTATATAAAAAGGAGTGATTTCTAGGTTCCTTAGGCTGTCCACGTCAGCTAAAATAATAAGAATATTTTCAGTCAACCAAATCGACATGTAATACTAATTCACATTTTCTTTGGGCTACTACGAGTATCAAATTACAGCCCAATATCATAAAACGTTTTAAAGATGTAAAGTGAGGCCCAACCTAAATTAACTCACCATTATTCTTTTTTTTTTGTATAGAAACACGATTCGTATCTAGGCATGACCACGTTTCCGGTTATTGCGATTACGGTTTTTTAACCACAAGTTACGGTTAATACTTTTTGTTAACCTTAACCTTAACCATTTAATACATGGTTAAAACGGTTACGGTTAAATACGGTACGATTAATACAGTTGTTGTTAGATACTGTTATGAATATGAGATGGTTAATATTTCGGTTATAATTATAATACTATAAAAAATAATAAAAAATTATAAGTGAAGTTTTAGAATTATATATTTATAACTCATTTTTTAATATGTTTTGAAAGTGGAATGGTATAAAAATCAAATAAAGATTTTTTTGTTTGTGGGTGAAATAATAAAAAGCTATAGCTAATCTTTTAACAGATCAAAATTTCTAAATTTTTTTTTTTGCTCCATTACGAAATTTAAGATCTATTAGAATTTTCTTAAATATTTTGAACTTAAGATTTATAATTTCTATATGCCACCAAATAATTTTGTCTGTCTTCAAAAACCTTTTTTGCTGTAAAATTTCAACATGTATATACTTTTATTTCATTCAAAACATGTTAGGATTAAATAGATTATTCACTACAAGAAAACAGTTAATCTGTGACGGATTTTTGTGACAGTTTTTTTCGTCACAAAAGATTGCGACGAAAGTGGGACGAAACTGTGACGAATTTGTGACAAAAATGAAAAACGTAACAACTCCGTCGCAAATTTGTGATGGAAAAATCTTGTCGTAAAAGTGTCACAGATTAGCGACGGAGTTGTGACTATTTTAATGAATGTCCCACTTTTTGCGATGAATTAGCGACAATAATATTTTTGTCACTCATTTGTGACACATTTGCCACTGATTAGCTACGTCCAGTTGAATTTTTGTGTTTCAAATGTGTATTGAAGAACTTGTATTATTTACAAACATACATTATTCATGTGTGTACTAAAAATCTTACATCTAATTGTTAAATTTTCTATTTCCAAAAAATTATAATTTCCATATTAATCATGTTATATATACTATAAGTATTATTACTTTGTAATCTTTGTAAATTTTTTTTTGATAATTAGACATTTGAATTTTAAATTACCTAAATATAATCATTCAAACTAAGATCATAGAAAAATTAATTTAAACTCATAAACTTACCAAATTTACATTTAAATGATAAATGTAAAGTTTGGTATAAATAAAATATTTCGGGTAACATTTTTGAATTGTTACGATAGCCAAGTGGTAAACATGCATAGTATAAATGTAAAAGGTCCGGGATCGGTACTGCCCAGTTGCATTCGGGCTTTTTTTTTAAAACCGAGACGTTTGGTATAAATAAAATATTCAAGGTTAAATTTCCGAATTGTTACTATAGCCGAGTGGTAAGTATGCATATTACAAGACTACTCAATTGCATTTTGACTTTTTTTTTAAAACCAAGAAAAATCGTCACAAAAGTGTCATAAAAGCGTCACAAAATGGTCAAAGGTGAGTTTCGATGGGATGTTTTTGAGTATAGGGTTTCACGTAGAGTCACAAAAGCGTTACAAATTTGTGACGCTTTTGCTACGGATTAGCGACTCCTAGTACCATTTTGGTGTTTCAAATGTGAATTCAAGTACTAGGATATCATACATAAGTATATTAGTCATGAGTGGACTAAGAATCAAACATCTAAGTGTTTAAATCTGCTAATATCCAAAAAATTGAAATGTTCATACCAATCACATAAGTGTTATGTCAAACTACTTAGTATAACTTTGTAATTTTTTTAAAAATTTGTTTTTTTTTTATAAATGGACTTTTCAAGTTCAAATTAGCTAAATATAATCATTCACATTCCCTATATTTGATAGAAAACTAATTTTAAACCTATTAACTAACCAATTTTCCATTTAAATTTTAGGGTTTAGGATTTAGGGTTTGAAGCTATGTATACTTTCAAAGTCTTTGTTGGCCTGTAAGATCCTCTCTTCTAACTACCATCTTTCCTTGATACCTTCCAAAATGCGAACTCTCATTCTTCTTTTAATTTTGGGTCAGGCCAACCACTGGTGGTGTTGCTCCAGTTCCTGCCATCGCGGCGGCTGAAGCTAAAGCCTAAAATACAATGATGAAAAAAGGTTATTAGGAGTTTGATGGTGTAGGAATTTTGTTTTGAAAAATAAGAGAAACTGATGGTTAATGAGGAAAGGATGAGTAAGCTTACTTAGCCTCCTGTTTCCAACTTGGTCATTCTTTGTTGAAATTTGTGTTCCTGAATTCAGGATAGTCCTCTCTCTCTGCCTCTTCCCATACTCTCTGCCTATTTTTGTTTGTTTGATGTAATCTTAAAAGATTAGAGACACAGTCGAAAGAGAGAGAGAGTGGGTACACCCCACTTGCTACTTTTGTTCGGTTTCAGCTGAAAAACGTCATTTTGTTTGTCTTTAGATTCATTGATTGATTACACAAATCTGTGAAATCGTTCTAATTTTGGATTTTATCTGATTCTGGATTCGTTTCGTTTACGGATTTAGCTTTATTATGGATTCAATGATTATTAGATCTGATCATGGATTCATTTCTGTATTATGCTATGTGATTTACAAAACAACAATCTGAATATTTCTTATTGGTAATTTGTGGATCTTGATATTTTGTTGCCATTGGTGCAGCTGTTTCTGCATCTGGGAAGATTCCTTTGTATGCATCAAACTTTGCAAGATCAACAGGTTCTTCTGATGTAGCTTCAAAGAGTTGGATCACTGGACTCTTAGCTCTTCCTGCTGAAGGTTTTGGCCACATCATTTTTTAATATAAAAGACTAAATCTTCATTGCAATCACATGGTTACTGTTAATTAGCTTGGTAATGGAATAAGATAAAGTTGGAAGATTTTCATACTCCATTTTTGAAGCATTTTGTTAACCTCATTGCCTTGTTTGTTGTTTATGTTATAGCTTACATGCTTCAAGATCAAGATGTTCTGTGGAAATTGGGGAAACTTGCAACCACACATCCTTGTTTTTTTTTATCGTGTAGCATTAGTCTCATGCCTGGTTAGAGCAAACTGTCTTCTTTTTATTTTTGTTTATGGACATAGGATCTCCTTAGCTTTCTGGATCAATTTTATCATGTGTGTTTTTTGAGTTTTCAGGCTATTATGTTCATGTCAAAACTATCTTTTTGAAAGTTGCTGTTGTTCCTGTAGGCTCATGTTGGCATTCGGTTATGGTTTCTTGTGAGAGCAGAAGCTTCTAAAGGAAGGGTAAATAGATTTTCCTTTATCAGTTTTCGACAAATGTTTTTCTTTTTGGCACATATATAGCTATATTATAATCATCTATTAACTGCAGTTGGCCTTCATAGATCCATTCTCCAAGCACACTGTGACGTCTACCCATGGTGTTCCCCTTGGGGGTATTGGGTATGTTTTCCTTTTTATCACTCAAACTTAACATATTGGTCTGCCGTAATTTCATCTCCTTGATCACAATTGTAACCTGTCAAATTACTGCTATTCACTGGCTATTACTTTATTCCTTCGCACGCATTCAGAACTTACCGATGAAATTGTACTGATAAGCTCATTTTATACTTATTTATCTATGATTACTTGCAGTGCTAGCAGTATAGTAAGGAGTTTTATAGGTGAATTCCAGAGATGGCAGCTATTTCCTCCAAAATGTGAAGATGGACCAGTTCTAGCTTATCAGTTTTTGGAGCTTAAAATTGTTTGTCGTCAAGTTTCACCTTTTATACCTCACAACTACAAAGAAAGCAACTTTCATGTGTATGTTTTCACTTTCACAGTATGTCCACCTTCTCTTTTTGACATTTTTAACTTTATTTTGTTTTGGAAACTTTCTTTTTGGATTCATGTTTGAACTCTAAACATTGTTCAAAGTGTATGTTGTTTTGTAAATTCATTACTCTTTTGGCTTTCCTAAACTATGGTTTTAGTTTGATTTCTTTTACATTTCCACCATTTTCATGTGCAATACAAAAATCAATTATGCAAGTATCACATTTATATTTTCAGTCACAAATTAGAGACACTTTTTTGACGAATTAAGAACAATAGAATCTTTCAAAAGTGTCACAAATTCGTCGCAATTGTGACGAATTTTACCGTCACAATTGTCTCTAATTTATGATGAATATGAGAGTCACAAGTTCGTTACAAATATATGACGCTTTTTTATCGTCTCTAAACCGTCGCAGATATATGACGCTTCAGGTTCGTCTCTAAACTGTCGCAAATTTGTGACGAATGTGCGACGGTTTAGATTTGCAACGGTTTTTTAGCGACGTTTTTTTTTCGTCACAAAAGCGTCACAAAACAGGTAGTAATTCTTATAAAAAATTAAAAGCAATTCACGGGTAGATAAATAATGCATTTATTTTCTATATATTTTAAGATTTGGAGTCCATAAATATAACCATACATAATTTTTCTATGTCATGATAATCACCTAATATACATAACTAATTAGTTATTACGTGTAAATAATTATAGGTACATTTAAATTAAAAAATGGTTACGGTTAAAATTTTAAGGTTTTAACCTTATACGGTTAACCGACGGTTTTAATACGGTTACGGTTAAAAAAACGGTTAACCTTAACTAATATATTTTTACGTTTAACGGTTACGGTTTTTAACCGTTTAAAACTGTTACGGTTATGGTTACGATCCGAAATACGGTTACGGTTGTATTTTGGTCATTCCTATTCGTATCCTTGAGAATTTTATAGGTTCCGAAACTATCCCTTCTGAATCTTTATATGCATTGAATGGCACAAATCAATAAAATGTACGTTATAACTTTTCCAATTCTCTTTCTTCTGATCATGGATATAAAGATGGATCGTGATTCTTCACATGGATTGAATATTTTCATCTATTTCATCTTCCTTTCAGAGTTTATAAGATTCGATCCGGTGCGTGAACATATACGATGCTTTTTTGTTCCCACACTGAAAGCATTGCTTCTCCATCGATTATGGTTGTAGCGATGGGTTTCTCTTCTCGTGGAGAGTTATTGAGACGACGTATTGTCTCCGCCGCTTTTCATTATCCAAGAAAATTTCCTGCCGTTAGTAACTTCTTCTTCTTCTTCTTTTTAAATCTTTGATTTTTAGTCCCTGTGATGCTAAAGTTCCAAACTGTTTTTATTCGGAAATGTTATTGTTAATAAAATTGATTTTTTTATTTGCATATGGCCATAATTGGTTCCAACAGCAAAAGGAAGCTGCAATGCATTAGAGTCTTATGAGTTTCCTAGAAAGATTGGAAAGTTAAATAAGCAATTTTTATGTGTGTTTAGCAGTTAACTTTTGGAAGATACTGAAATATTTTCCAAAATGTTTGGTGAGTTTTGTGTCCAATGATCTTCATTATTTTGTTGTTTGGTATGGTATAGTGAAGTTCATCGAGATCCTCCAGCAAGCTGGAATGCATATGCTTCTTCAAATTGGTCCTTTTGTTGCATCCGAGTAGAATTCCGGGTAATACCTATGCTAAACAGCCTTTCATTTTTTCTAATAGTTTCTACTTTAGATTTGGAGTTAAAAGGTTTGTGATTTTTATAAATGAAATCTTCTGGTTGTAGGAGAGTCCCCGGTTTGGCTGCATTATGTGCCAGGAAAGGAAGGTGTGTGACCACACAGCTTCGGGTGAGAAGAGAAAGTAGTTCTGAGAGAGATTATTCAATACATCATTCAACTCGCTTACGTAAATTCTTATTTTCAGGTCTTCATGTAAATTGCACGGGTATGACTTTGGTATTATATGAGAATAAAGATAATTTGTCTAAACTCTGAGATATTCTAGCTCTTTACACCTGGATAGACAACGACGTCGGACATTGCCAAGGTAAAGCCTTATAATCTAGAGACCAGACATAGTACAATCTATCTATTGCTTCTTCTGACCATAAATGAGTGATCTTTACAGATGAAGCTGATACTTTTTGGTGTTCCAAACGTTTGATACGTCAATTGGTAGGTTACCTCTATGTTTGTCTTGACTGTATCTGTAATCAAATTACATTAAAGGAGTTCCTTTCTTCTTTTTCAAATTTGATAGTGAGGGAATTTTCGGAGCACTTGGAGATCAGTTGGAGTCGAAGCATAGCTTACTTACGGTTGCAGGTTTGGCTTCAATCACTCAGATTATTGATACCAAATTCCACCACCACTTAAGTGTAACATTTGATCATCATAATTGCTTGAGTTATTGAGATCGTGAAATGCAGAGAATTTGGGTGGTGGTGACTATTTGTTTGAAATACGGATGATAATGGTTCAGTTCTGCAGAGAATTGTCTTTTTGCGATTCATTCTACCTTTGAGAGGTAAATATGTTTTCTTCGTCTCTTTATTAACTCAAAAAAAAAATTCACACGATCAAAACCGTTATGTTTCTATTCCCAGGATTGTATTTGGTAGATGATGTGGAAATGTATTCACTGTACGAGAAGCCTTAATTTGAGAGAGAGAAAACCGAAGGTTCCTCCAAAGGTAAGCCAAAGAGAACATGAAGAACGGTGCAAAAAGCGCGAAAGGTCCTTTACCGATTTCGGTTTTCTTAGTAGCAGTAAAAGAGAGTTCTAAGCTCATGACCAAGCTCGAGGACGGGACGACGTTGTGAAGGTAATGTAGAGATATCTCACTGCTATACTCTCTTTTACCCCTTTCATTTTCAGTGAATAATCTCTTCATTACTCTATTTGTTTTGCTTACATCTTAAACTTGGATGTAAGAAAGCCTCTTCTGGTGCAATGAAACTTCACAAGAAGTATCTAAAAAAATTTGCTTTAATATCATTTCCCTCGCTTCTGATTCTTTGTTACAAATGTCTACTGAGAAACACTTTTGTGTTTGGTCTTTCTTTAGCTCTCTTTTAAGTCTCTCTGATTGGTATGTTCTTTGTTATTGCAGGCCAAGAAATAGCATTGGGGAAGTTTCATGATTAGGTGTTATTTTACATATTTGATTACTCACAAAATCTAACGACATAAAATGATTGGTGAGTGATTTACGATTCCTTGGGTTGCAAGCATTCTTCAAAAAGAACAAAACCTATGGAGCCCTAACTTAAGCAACAACTTTTCGCTGTTAACTGTTTATACAAATCCACGTTGTAATATATTTGATTTTATAAACCAGATCTTTTACTTTTGTTGTATTAAGGAAAAGAAAAGACAAAACACACAAAAATGATCACTGTGTGATTTTTAAACTCAGTTGTTGCACTTGTAAGTCGATTATAAATGCAAATAGAATTATTTGAATACCATGTGAGAATTAGGACCATGAAACACGATTTATTTCTTTCCTGTTTATGGTTGTTCCTGAACGAGGACAACAATCTACTATAGAAATTACATAGAAGTGTCTTTTAATCAAGATTATTACAAGTTTTTCCTTAAAGAAATTACATAAAGACTCTCTATTAAGGCATACATACTTTAACTACTACAAAATAGAACATGCAAACAAGTAATCCAGACCAAGTTAAGCGACCTGCTTGAACTCTAACACACGAATACATATTACGAATTAGGCAAATTTTAGGCAGAAGAAACATTTCATTCTAAAGAAACAAAAACACCACAAAGTTGAAAACATAAATACTCACGCAAAAGTTTTAAAACACCTAAATTCCTTTATTTCATTCCTTCCACATCCAAAGAGCTCACAACAACTGAGTTTCTATCTTGTGAACTTGGAGATGGAGAATAAGCGAGTTTCTGGTACGAGCGGTGGTGCTCCCTGAGTCCCTTGATCGACTTTTTTGGAGTTGATGGCCCTAGGCTTTTGGGTGTTCCTAGTGATGCAGTAATTGCGGATGTCGTTTCCTCAGCCGGTTGGAACCTAAGGCCTGCTCGGAGGAACGCCAAGGCGTAAATCCTCCATTCAGTCCTGAACGAGATGACCGCTCCTTCCAGTCTTCAAGGTCCGGATCAGTACTGCTGGTTGATTCCAGGTGCTTTATCTCAATCGAACACTTTCTCCACCTCGCTTACTTGGGAGTTTTTGAGGCCTAAGGCTGTGCAGAAAAGTTGGGCATCGGCGATTTGGTTTAAATCGCATGTGCCTAAGCACGCTTTCATCTTTTGGTTGGCGCATCTCAACCGGCTCTCAGTTAAAGAAAGGATGATTAGTTGGGGAATAGATATTTCTCCTTTTTGTGCTCTCTGTGGGACTCTCACAGAGAATAGAGACCATATTTTCCTGCACTGTATTTACTCATTGCATGTTTGGCGTCTGGCACTGTCTCGGCTTGGACAATTGTCCTTTTACTTCATAGACTGGTCATCGCTAATTTCATGGTTACTTACGACCTCTCCAAGATTGAATCAAACGCTTAAGAGGTTGGTAGTGCACTGCTCTATCTATCACTTGTGGCGGGAACGCAATGCTAGGACCCATCATGGCTCCTCCAAATCACCTCAAGTCCTCTTCCGTGATATTGATCGTTGTATCCGGGACAGGATTCTTGGATATAGGGAGAGGAGAGCTTACCGGAATATGCTCTCCTCTTGGTTGGCTTTAAGTTGACTATGTGTAATGTTTGACTCGCCTTGATCTTTTTTAATTTTTTTTGGGATCAAGCTGAGCGCTAAATTTTTTGTAATACATTTCTTTCCTTTAGGCAATAAATTCAACTATTATCAAAAAAAAAAAAAAAAGAGCTCACAACAATCTTGGCTTTCATGACGTTAGGGTCGTCCATGCAAGATTGTGTGTTGTATTTCATCGATACAACATCCTAGTTATTCACCACACCAGCCACTATATTTCCTTTAACGATTAGATCCTCAGCCGCCACATGTTAAAGAGCTTCACATGAGCATGAGCCACAAACATGCCATAAAGATAAGGATTTACATGTTAGACAGTTCACTACAAATCCCGTGCGTAGCACGGGGAAAGGCCTAGTCATACATATAAAAGGAAGGAAAGATGCATTCATACATATTAGAGAATATATCCCATATAAAAAGTTGAAAGTAATCTTAACCAATACATAAGGGATATGAGCCAATCTACTACATACCATACAATAAACATTCTAATGCTTGGTTTCAAGAGATGCCTTGCCCTATCGCGGTATATGCTAACTCTATTGGTCGGTCAATCTTAAAGAATGAGAAAAAGATGAATTTTGTTCTCCCGCCGACCAAGCGAGTCAGAGATAATTCACAGTAGTTGTGAAACATATAACCACAAATCTTTAAAAAAATTACGCTTTTGTTCATCAATCAAATCAGTCTTTTGTTATAGAATAAAATTATTATAGTTATAGTTAACCAAATAATTTTGATTATTACATAAAAATTGTTATAGGAAATCAACTAATAGAATCATCATCATTCTTACGAAATAATAAACTACCCAAAATTATATACATATATTACTATATTTTATCAAAACAAACTAAAGAAATCTGATACTGAAATTTGAGAAACTATAAAACTGGTTATAAATACACAAACTTAGCATTTGATTATAGTTGTAAACAAAAACAATGCATTGAATATACCAGAATACATTTTCATCGGCTAGACAAAATGTGTGACACCCCAGTTTCAGGGCATATATGGTATATGCGGTATATGCGGAGATGCTTAAAAGAATTGATTTGGCTATCTACATCACCAAAATGCACTTATATTTTCGGTCACATGTCTTGAGAAAACTCCAGAGTTAAGCGTGCTTAGACTGGAGTAGTTTCAGGATGGGTGACCTACTGGAAAGTGATTTTCAGTATCGTGTGAGTGATGTCAAAACACAAGAAAAGATCGCGTGGTGATTTGCAGGGTCAGTAAAACTAAAACATGACTTTTGGACCTTCCGGACTAACGCACCGACTTCTGACATGGGTTGGCCCATGGGCCGAGAGTGGACGTAGGGCCCATTGGGAGATGAGGATTTCTCTCGAGGGAATGAGGATTTCCCCTACGACGGCGGTCGGGGCGTTACAAAATGATTGCATCGAAGTGAACATCATAATGAGAGAAACAAAATCAATGAAGGAAAACAAATATGTGAACTACATAATGAGTAAAAACAATCGGTGAATGGTATCAATTTTTTTTATTCTAACTATGTGAGGCAAAGAAATTTGATAGTACTTTTAATACTGAAAATTATAATGACGTAAGCACATTTTATAGTGTCTATGTAGTGTTGTTTCCAGTAGATTAAATTTTGAAATATCACTCCGATAATTAATGGAGATTTACCAAATCCTACTAATATTTTTGAAAATTTAATATGTTTAAATTTATTTGATTAATCATAACTTACTAAATATTTGAAACACAAAAAGATGGTAACATGTGAATTCACCAATCACGTTATATCTATTCTTAATTCCTAATTATTTGGTTACCTTATTAGATTTTATTTTCATCTCACAAATTTCAATTTCGATCTAATCAAATAAATTTTGGTAATAGTATCATATATTTTGGGAATGACTATATAATTTTGCCTAGTAAATTCATTATTTGGTGAATATTTCGAATATACAAAATTTGGTATCATTTTTAAATACATTTTTTTGTTTAAATAAACTATGGTTAATAAATTATTTGGTGAATATTTTAAATATACAAAATTTAGTATCATTTAAAATACTTTAAAAAAAAACTATGGTTAATGTTTGAAATAAATTTTGATGATCAAATTTGAAACATAGAGGGCTCTACCAAAAAAAAAAAAAAATTGAAACATAGAGGACAAACAATTTAACATCATAGAAGTTCTATTTGTTATTATAAAAGTAACGATTCAATAATATGTGCTAATGTTCAACAAATAAGTTTTAATTTTGAATGTCAAATATATTTTTCAGAACTTTTAATGAGTTAAAATATTGAATGTCTATTAAAATTTGTTATGTATTTGGCAACTGAATTAAAAGTAATTAAAATACGTATAACAATTAAAATAGTGTTTGACAAATGATATATATGATTAGGAAAAGAAAGAATTTTTTAATTAAGAAAAAGTGAGAAAAATCCTAGTGATGACACCTAAGCAAAATGATTTCAAAATGCTTCTCCTTTAATATATACATGATGAATTTTATTTGTACATTTATAACATCCCGAAACCAAATAAGTGCTGTTTGGTCAGGGTGTCGATCAACACCATGGGTAGTGTCGATCGACACCAGGTCTGCAGAAATCGGGTTATTTAGATTTTTGGCTCAGTTTAGTTGCGGTTTGAAAGATTAACCTAGGGCTCGTATTTATAAGCCTTTAGCAGATTTGTTGTCGCGGGGGGATCAGAGAAAAACGCAGAGAAAACCTTAGAGTTGAGAGAGATTTGAGAATCGGTTGTCCTCGATTGATTGTTGCAAAGAAATCAATCCGAGAACTTGTCTCTTCGAGTGTTAGGGTTTAATTCATCGTTCTCGCTGTGGAATCCTAGTTTCGTTCGGTTCTGCATGTGGTGGGATAATGAGGGTCCCTGTTCGTGTGTTCTTGTGCCTCAAATCATTTTATTCCCTTCGTTATTGACTAAGGTGAGTTCGTGATCGCGGGTTTTCATTAGATTAGCGAATTTTCCTTGTTGTTTGTGTGATTCTCATGGATTGAGTGTATTTCGTGGATGGTTTGATGTTTATTGATGATGTTCTCGTGTGTTTGATCAATGTTGTGAATCATGTTGAATTCTGAGTCGAGTCGCGAGAGGATAGACTCGGCTCTGGTTTCTGTAACGAGGTGTCGATCGACGCCTAGAGGTTGTGTCGATCGACACCACCTCATGAATGATACTCGTTGTTAGCGAGTGTTGATCGACACCAGTAGGTAGTGTCGATCGACACCTGGTTATGAGATTATGGAATATTGCGAATTATTGTGTAACTGTTAATTAATTGAATGATAATGTGGTTAAAATTGTATAGTTATGATAATTTGATATTTGTTATTCTATGTTTAACCTGTTGGCGGGATGACCGCTCCACTGAGTATTTGTGATAATACTCACGCAATTTTCGGTTTTCTTTTGAGTTGCAGGTAAAAGAAAAATGTGATCACGGAATCGAGGCGTAGGAAGAGGATGATAGGATTATGTGTTGCTGTTGTTCGTCTAGTAAACCGGATGTTTTAGGTTGCTAGATTATTTATTGAGCATTCCGGAATTTGGCATTTGAATTATTTTTGGAATATTGCTTATTTATTTCTATGGAATTATTGGATTATTCTGTTGGTTTAGTTGATTATGTTTTCCATAGTAGAATTGTTAGGTCTTAAAAAAAAAAGCATGGTTGTTTCATTTTGGTATCAGAGCCTAGACGGTTTTAGGACAATGGAATTTGGATGTCTGAGACTATGTGTTTAAATTAATTTTTATGTTTAGTCAATTTAATAGAGTCTTAGCATCATCCTCTTCAGCCTTTTAAAATGATTCCGCGGTAAGTTGTGTGTGATTGATTGTGACTTCTTTAGCTTATTGTCTTGTTATGTATGAGTGCAGAGAGATGGACACCAAACTAGAGGTCGTGGACGTGGTAGAGGTCGTGGCAGAGATAGACGTGGTCGGGAACCAGTGTTTGAGTCATCTTCGAGTGCTACCCATGCGTCAGGGACTCCTACGCATCATACGGGTTCGGTGAGCGAGACCAGTGGTAGTGCTAGCGAGAGTGATGTGGGTGTTGGGAGAGGCGCTGAGATGGCTGGTAGAGGAGCGGTGTTATAACCCTGATAGTGCCTAAGGCCGGCCAGAACGGTCCTATTTTTTCTAAGTAGCGGCCTTAGAAAATTTAGACTTGGAATAGATAAAGGAGGATTTTAGAAAGGTTTTGGCCGAGGAAAATTTTGGAAAGATCAAGGGAAATGGAGTTTTGGCCAGGGGATGTGTCGCGGGAAAGTGGGCACGTACCGCGGGATGTTGGAGCCGTACTGCGGGTCGATAAAGTACGTATTGTGGGTCATTTAAGTACATACCGCGGGTCGTCGGCGTGATCGGCTAAGGGAAAATTAAGTCGGTGAAACATATGGCTATTAATCGGCCACGTCGGTGTTAGAATGAACTGACACGCGCCTGACACTCGTCAGCGCGCATGCGTGTCCATGTGTCGACACGTGGCAGCGCCTGACATGTGTCAGCGTTTGGGAAGATAACTGACACCTTGCACTGCCAATCTTCCCTATATAAGGGCCATTCCCTTAGTCTATTTTCTCAAATCACTTGTTTCCTTCCTTTGTCCCAGTGCCCTAGCATCCGAAATCCTTTTATCTCTTAAAAATTCCCCTAGGAATTTTCTTAGATTTTGGGAGAGGATTCCGAGCTAAGTAAGCTTCGGATCTAATCAAATCCAAGGGAAGGGTCTGACTTCCGTGGAGCCGACTCTAAGGAAAACCTCTTCTAAATCTGTGAGTCTCGGTACAATGCGTTGTTTTGTTTTCATTCTAGTTTAGAATGAATAAATGTTTCTTTAGTATATTCTGGAGGTTCTTAGTATCTTTCATAGATATTGCTAAGTGTTAGGTATAATACGGTATTGGGTGTTGAGGTTTGTTTTAGTATAATACTTGTAATAGTATTACTAATGTTTATGGTTATGCCTAGTAATAAGTATTGATGGTCTCAAAGCCTGAAGTCTAGTGTGACTTGGCTAAGGTAGAGATTGTGTTATTATTGTGTGGTTATTAGCATGTGTCAGGTGACATTCCTGCATATTAATAACCGGTTTAACTGGAAATGCATCATGTGTGGTATCATGATGTAGCGGTCCTTCGTTCCCGAAGAAAGACGTGTAGATCATGCCATGGTAGGTACTTGGGTCGCTCCCAAGAGCCGTGATACACGACGGCATATTGAGTTTGGGTTGGGGTGTTCCCACGGAACTCAGGAATGTTGGAAGACTTTGTGTCTTACATTCAATTGGTACCGGGAATAGGTGTTGGATCCGCAAGGCCTTATTGAAAGTAAAATGAACTGCATTACATGTTATTGTTTCCATTGATTATTGAATGCTTCCGCGTATTCATTATTGTGTGTGATTGTTATTTTGGATTTTGGGGTGGGAAACGCTATGTCCGTTAGAGGAACCCCGACTCACTGAGTAATTCTAGATTACTCATGACTCAACTTGTTTTGCAGGTAACCTAGCGGGTAGACTTTGGGATTCACACAAGACATAGGGAAACCAGCGGTAGATTTTTCCTTGCCTGTTTGTAAAATAAGTTATGCTTCTGATATTGTACTACGTTTTGAGCATGTGGGCTCAGGCCTGCTTAAAAGTTTTCATGGATGTACATTTAAAATCTCAGTATATATTTTATTAAAAGTATTTTGGTATGAATTGAAGTTTCAAATGATATTGGTCTAGTTCGGATCGAAACAACCGTTTTAGCTCTGTCCGGGTTGCAAATCCATTAGATCGGGACAGCGCGGGTAAACTGTCCCGGGAACAACCAGCCTTAAGTCTTAGGGTCCGTTTTTGGGACTTGGGATCGGTTGGTCTCGGAGCGGTACGTGACATTTCCGGTCAACAATCGTTGACCGATGATTGGGGGTGTTACAAGTTGGTATCAGAGCATGGTTCTGGTCATGCTCATTGAAACTTGTTTTCAAATGTTTTATCGAGTAATGATTGAGTCGCAAAGGGCAAGTAGGATAAGCTGGTAGTCTTGTGTTAGAGATAAATAGGATAGGTTAAGTCTTACCTTATGTATCGGTACATATGTTTGGATTAGGGGAAAATGATGTTGGAGGAATTGCTGAGGCTTCTAATGGGAACGTAGCAATGCCAAATGTACATGGTGCGCAACCTGTTGGACCATATGTTGTCGGGGGTCAAGGTGTGCATGGTGATGCACCGGGTGGACGAGGAGTGCCGGATGATCTCTTTGGACATCACGAGGAAACAAGCAATGCTCGTTTTCTGGTGCCAAAAACCCCTCTGGCACAACAACTTGCTAACCCTCCCCCGGTAAATGATCCTACCAGGGATCTTATTTACCTCATGCTAGATAGGATGAATCAGCAGCAAGTCGCGAGGGAACCGCGACATGCAAATCAACCAGATTTCCTTCAGATGGTAATGACAGTAAAGAATATGGGGACACAACCATATTCCGGTGGGACTGATCCATTCGAAGCAGATACGTGGTTATGCAACTTGGAAAAGAACTTTGCTGCAACTCGGTGTCCAAAAGACTTTAAGACAGATGTTGCAAGACATTACTTAGAGAAAGATGCTTTTAATTGGTGGAGCAGCGTAGAACCTAAATTTGGAGAACTCAAACCAACTTGGCCAGAATTTCGAAAAGAATTTGAAAGGAAGTATTTTCCATCAGAGGTCAAGGATAGGCTTGAGCTAGAGTTCTTGGAGTTAAAGCAGGGAGACAAGAGAGTTAGAGAATATGAAGTAGAATTCACCAAGCTTTGCCGATATGTACATTATGATCAGGGTGATGAACATGCAATCATCAAGAAATTTCTAAGAGGTCTGAGGCCGGAACTGAGAAGTCGTCTACAAGTCGTAGAGTTCACAAGTTTATTCCACTTAATGGAACGAGCCGTTAATGTGGAAGAAGGAATTAAAGATGAACTCGAAGAAATACAACAAGGGATCGCAACTAAGTCTAAAGGGACCCGAGATGTTCCCCAAGTTAGGAAAGATGGCAAAGGAAGCCAGGGAACCTTTACAAGAAATACTGAAAAGTTGTACCACAATTGTGGAAAGACCGGTCACCTCAAGAGGGAATGTTCTTTGCCAGATCAGGGACACTTTTATGGCACTTTTGTTAAGTGTTATAATTGTGACCAAAAAGAACATTTTGCCACTAATTGTCCTAATAAGCAGCCACAAGAGGGAGAGTCACTGTTAAAGAAACAAGCAATAGCTAGAGTGTATAACCTAGAAATAGGAAATACCCCAAACCCTGCAGGCCCTTCAAAAGGCCCCTGTTAAGGTAAATATGGGTTCTAACTTCTTGTTTGGATTGCATGATTGTGTGAAATGGGTGATTTATTGTTATTGTTTGTGAAATTTGTTGTGTTGGTGGTAATCCCACTTATGTGTTGTTCAACTCGGGAGCTTCACATAGTTTTGTGATTCTTGAGTTGGTTCTTAAGTTTAAAGGAGTCTGATTATTAGTAAGTTAAGTATTTCTCTATTTGTTTCTAGATAGAAATCCTTAGAGCTAGTAACCAGAGTAGAGATAGGAACCTCGAGTCATCAAGAATTCGGGACGAATTATTTTTAAGGGGGATAGAATGTTATAACCCTGATAGTGCCTAAGGTCGGCCAGAACGGTCCTATTTTTTCTAAGTAGCGGCCATAGAAAATTTAGACTTGGAATAGATAGAGGAGGTTTTTAGAAAGGTTTTGACCGAGGAAAATTTTGGAAAGATCGAGGGAAAGGGAGTTTTGGCCAGGGGATGTGTCGTGGGACAGTGGGCACGTACCGCAGGATGTTGGAACCGTACCGCGGGTCGATAAAGTACGTATTGTGGGTCAGTTAAGTACGTACCGCGGGTCGTCGGGGTGATCGGCTAAGGGAAAATCAAGTCCGTGGAACATGTGGCTATTAATCGGCCACATCGGTGTCAGAATGAACTGACACACGCCTAACACTTGTCAGCGCGCATGTGTGTCCGGGTGTCGACACGTGGCAGCGCCTGACATGTGTCAGCGTTTGGGAAGAACAACTGACACCTTGCACTGCCAATCTTCCCTATATAAGGGCCATTCCCTTAGTCTATTTTCTCAAATCACTTGTTTCCTTCCTTTGTCCCAGTGCCCTAGCATCCGAAATCCTTTTATCTCTTAAAAATTCCCTTAGGAATTTTCTTAGATTTTGGGAGAGGATTCCGAGCTAAGTAAGCTTCGGATCTAATCAAATCCAAGGGAAGAATCTGACTTCCGTGGAGCCGACTCTAAGGAAAACCTCTTCTAAATCTGTGAGTCTCGGTACAATGCGTTGTTTTGTTTTCATTCTAGTTTAGAATGAATAAATGTTTCTTTAGTATATTCTGGAGGTTCTTAATATCTTTCATAGATATTGCCAAGTGTTAGGTATAATATGGTATTGGGTGTTGAGGTTTGTTTTAGCATAATACTTGTAATAGTATTACTAATGTTTATGGTTATGCCAAGTAATAAGTATTGATGGTCTCAAAGCCCGAAGTCTAGTGTGACTTGGCTAAGGTAGAGATTGTGTTATTATTGTGTGGTTATTAGCATGTGTTAGGTGACATTCCTGCATATTAATAACCGGTTTAACTAGAAGTGCATCATGTGTGGTATCATGATGTAGCGGTCCTTCGTTCCCGATGAAAGACGTGTAGATCATGCCACGGTAGGTACTTGGGTCGCTCCCAAGAGCCGTGATACACGACGGTGTATTGAGTTTGACTTTGTGTCTTACATTCCATTGGTACCGGGAATAGGTGTTGGATCCGCAAGGCCTTATTGAAAGTAAAATGAACTGCATTACATGTTATTGTTTCCATTGATTATTGAATGCTTCTGCGTATTCATTTTTGTGTGTGATTGTTATTTTGGGTTTTGGGGTGGGAAACGCTATATCCGTTAGAGGAACCCCAACTCACAGAGTAATTCTAGATTACTCATGATTCAACTTGTTTTGCAGGTAACCTAGCGGGTAGACCTTGGCTTTCATACAAGACTTAGGGAAACCAGCGGTAGATGTTTCCTTGCCTCTTTGTAAAATAAGTTATGCTTATGATATTGTACTACGTTTTGAGCATGGGCTCAGGCCGGCTTAAAAGTTTTCAAGGATGTACATTTAAAACCTCAGTATATATTTAATAAAAGTATTTTGGTATGAATTAAAGTTTCAAATGATATTAGTCTAGTCCGGATCGAAACAACCGTTCTGGCTCAGTCCGAATTGCAAAGCTTCTGGATCGGGACACCGCGGGTAAACCATCCCGAGAACAGCCGGCCTTATGTCTCAGGACCCGTTTTTGGGACTTCGGATCGGTTGGTCTCGGAGCGGTACGTGACGTTTTTGGTCAACGGTCGTGGACCGATGATCGGGGGCATTACAAGCGGGCCCAGGTGCGGGTGCTGTTCCAGCTCAAAATCCTATGGATCGCATTGAGGGTATTCTGACGGAGTTGATTGGGCAGTTTCCGGTGGCAGTTCCGGGACATGCTCCAACGGTGCCTCCAGTGGCGAAGGTACAGCCGAGGGCTACGGTTGCAGAGGTGCATCCGCTTACCTTGAGATGGTGAGTCAGATGCGTCAGATGAAAACTGCTTTCTTTTTGGGTTGTGTTAGCCCCGAGGATGTAGATGAGTGGCGTTTACGTGTGGAGCGCAATTTCCGCTCGGTTCGTTGCCTTGAGAAGCACAGGGTGGAGCTGGCACTCCACTATCTGAGTGGTGATGCTCATGCGTGGTGGAGAGTCGTTGAGGCCAAGAGGCCTGGTGCAGCATGGACCTGGGTAGAGTTTGTGGCTGAGTTCAATGCCAAATACTTTCATCAGGAGGCTCGTGATCGTCTCGGGACAAGATTTGTGGAGCTGGTGAAGGCGATTGTTCAGTACGAGAGTACGACGCCGAGTTCCATAGGTTGCTTATGTATGCTGATCGTGGTTTGGAGGACGAGCATGCACAGGTGAAGAGGTTCCTGAGGGAACTTCAGCCGAATTTGAGGATTCGCTGCAGAGTTTCTGAGTACGCCTCGAGGGCGAGGTTGATAGAGATGGCTACTGGTATTGAGGAGGACATGTAGGTCAGTCAGCTTCGGTGGTTCCAGCGGCAATTGTTCTTGCTGCTCAGCCGAGGAGGCAGCAGGCTAGTTCCGGTTCTGGTTCTGGCAAAGGCGGCAAGCCTTAGCAGGGTCAGAAATGGAAGTGGGATGGTGTTTCCAGGCCCAGTCAGAGTTCGAGGGGCAGAGCGTGTTATGGATGCGGTAGTTTCGAGCATCGTCTATCGAGTTACCCCCGAAAGGGCAACCGTTAGCAGCAGTCGCAGCAAGTCAGATTCCAGAGTTCGTTTCCACCGCAGATGACTGTTGCTGCAGCCTTTAAGCCACATTGGACCGGCATCACGAGTCTATTCCCCGGGAGAGGTGGGGCAGTATAGCGGCGCATCGATCTCATGTAAAATCTTAGACTCAGACTTCATAAATTCTTTATTGTCGAATTGTTGTTTGTTCTTCTATTTTACTTATGGTAGTCCTACTAAAGTTCTGAACGCATATGAATTGTGTATGGATCTTGTTAGTGGGAGGTTTTGAGTCCCATATGCTTTTTGATTCTAGAGCGTCAAACTGCTTTATATCCTAAGAGCATGCCGAGAGTAGTGGCATCTGTAGCAGCATTGGCGAGCATTTGGGTTTGGTCAAGGTGGCTGGAGGAGGATTCCTGGCTATTTCGAGCCGAACTAGAGCAGTTGATATTCAGATTACTGGGCAGTCAATGCCAGCAGATTTGGTGATTAGTCCGGTGGAGTTGTACGACGTTATCTTGGGGATGGATTGGTTATCGTTCTACAGGGTCCATTTGGACTGCTTTCAAGGCAGAGTGGTCTTTGAGCGAGATGTAGGGAGGTTGGTGTTTTAGGGAGTAAGACCGACTTCAGGAAGTCTCGTGATTTCCGCAGTTTAGACAGTGCAGATGATCGAACGTGGATGCGAGGCTTATTTGGAGACGATTTCTATGCCAGAGTTTGTGGGTAAGGTTATTGTAAGTGAGATTCAGGTTGTTTGGGATTTCGAAGATGTCTTT
This sequence comes from Draba incana, assembly GCA_963576765.1. Taxonomy (NCBI): domain Eukaryota; kingdom Viridiplantae; phylum Streptophyta; class Magnoliopsida; order Brassicales; family Brassicaceae; genus Draba; species Draba incana. Next base: position 32,575,832 of record OY755205.1, read on the forward strand.
CAGTCGTTGCAGGGATTACCGCCGTCTCAGTTCGATCCATATACGATTGAGTTAGAGCCCGGGACAGAGCCTATCTCCAAGGCACCTTACAGGATGACTCCAGTTGAGTTGGCAGAGCCGAAAAAGCAGTTGGAATATTTGACGGGTAAGGGTTTTATTCGCACAAGTACTTCACAGTGGGGAGCGCCGGTGTTGTTTGTGAAAAAGAATGATGGTAGTTTTCGGTTATGCATCGATTACCGGGGACTTAACTGGGTCACTATGAAGAACAAGTACCCTCTCCCGAGAATTGATGAGTTACTAGATCAGTTGAGGGGTACTACTTGGTTCTCCAAGATCGACCTGGCATTAGGTTACCATTAGATTCCGATCGATGAGGTGGATGTTCGGAAGATGGCCTTCAGGACCATATATGAGCATTTTGAGTTTGTGGTTATGCCTTTCTGTTTGACTAATGCACCAACAACATTCATGCGGTTGATGAACGGCGTATTCCAGGAGTATTTGGATGTCATCGTGATTATCTTTATCAACGATATCCTGGTTTACTCAAAGAGTCCTAAGGAGCACGAGGTGCATTTGCGGTTAGTTCTGGAGAAGCTTTGGGAGCAGAAGGTTTACGCTAAGTTGAGCAAGTGCAGTTTTTGGCAGAGAGAGATGGGTTTCCTTGGCCACATTGTTTCTGTAGATAAAGTTCTGTAGATTCGGCTAAGATTGAGGCTATCAGGGATTGGCCTATACCGTCTAACGCTACTGAGATTAGGAGTTTTCTGGGTTTGGCATGTTATTATCGGAGGTTCGTCAAGGGCTTTGCGAGTATGGCTTAGTCAATGACGAAGTTGACCGAGAAGGATGTCCCATTTGATTAGTCTCAGGAGTGTGAGGATAGCTTTACGAAGCTGAAGGATATGCTGATGAGTACACCAAAGTTGGCGTTGCCTGAGCCGGGTAAGCCTTACGTAGTGTATACCGATGCAGAAGGGTAGAGTGATTACGTATGCTTCGAGGCAGTGGAGAGGTGCTGAGCGTAACTACCCTACGCATGATCTTGAGTTGGGTGCAGTTGTGTTTATGTTGAAGATTTGGAGAACCAATCTATATGGTAGGAAAGTTCAAATCTTCACATTTTTACTCAAAAGAATGTGAGACAGAGACGTTGTGTCGAGTTGTTGGCAGATTACGAGTTGGATATCGTTTACCATTCTGGTAAGGCAAACCAGGTAGCGGATGCTTTGAGTTGTCAACATGTAGATTCAGCTCGGGAGAAGGATATATTGTCGCTTGTGAGCGAGATGGGCACTTTGAGGTTATTTGCTATATCGCAGGAGCCGTTGGGCTTAGAGGTGGCTGATCAGGCAGATCTTTTGAGTAGGATTCGAGTGGCTTAGGCGAGTGATCAGAATTTGGTTGCTGCGTCGGTCGCAAAGGGTTCTGAGTATCAAGTCTCTTTGAATGGGACGATTCTTGTTTGCGGTCGGGTTTGTGTACCTAAGGTAGAGGAGTTGGGGCAGGAGATTCTGCGAGAGGGTCATGCGAGCAAGTTCTCGATTCATCTTGGAGCAACTAAGATGTATCGTGATCTCAAGCGGTACTATCACTGGGTCAGGATGAAGAGAGATGTGGCTTGTTGGGTTGTGAAGTGCAACACGTATTCGTTGGTTAAAGCGGAGCATAAGGTTCTGAGTGGTTTATTGCAGAGTTTACCAATTCCAGAGTGGAAGTGGGATATGATCACGATGGATTTCGTGGTAGGATTACCTAACTCGCGGATCTTCGATGCTATATGGGTAATTGTGGACCGGTTGACTAAGTCTGCACACTTTATGGCCATTAAGATGACAGACGGGGCGGCTGTTTTGGCTAAGAATTTTGTGAAGGAGATTGGGAGGCTGCATGGAGTGCCAGCCAGTATTGTGTCAGAATCCGAGATTCGCTTCTGAGTTTTGGGGAGCATTTCAGGCAGAGATGGGCACTAAGGTACATATGAGTACAGCTTACCATCCGCAGACTGATGGACAGTTAGAGAGGACGATTCAGACTTTAGAGGATTTGATGCGGATGTGTGTATTAGATTGGGGTGGTCACTGGGTTGATCATCTGAGCTTGGTAGAGTTTGCTTATAATAACAGCTTTCAAGCGAGTATTGGGATGACTCTTTTTGAGGCTTTGTATGGGAGGCCATGCAGGACACCCCTATGCTGGACCCAAGTGGGGGAGTGGAGTATTCATGGGGCTACCTATGTTCAGGAAACGACGGAGAAGGTTCGTGTCGTGAGAATGAACATGAAGAAAGCTCAGGATAGGAGTTTGCAGTGGGAGATCGTGTGTATCTCAAGATGGCTATATTGAGGGGTCCTAACAAATCCATAGCAGAGAACAATGTGAGTCCGAGGTTTATGGGTCCGTTTCCGATTGTGGAGCGGGTTGAGCTGGTTGCTTATCGGCTGGAGTTACCTCTGATTATGAAGGCATTTCATAAGGTGTTCCATGTTTCGATATTGAGAAAGTGCCTACATGAATCGGAGGAGTTAGTGGCTAAGATTCCCGAGGATCTTCGGCCTGATTTGACGGTTCCGGCAGTTCCTGTAAGGATTCTCGAGAGGAGAGTCAAGCAGTTGCGTCGAAAGAAGATTTCACTATTGCGAGTTTTGTGTTGGTTTCGAGGACGAGACTTGGGAGCCTGAGGCAAAGATGAAATTGAAGTTCAGGAAGTGGTTCGACAAGCAGGTCGTCATTTGAGCTTTATTTTCTCTTGGTGGTTCAAGTTTCGTTTTTTTTAGCATGTGTTGCTTATATTGTATTTTCGTCTTCGTTGTAGCGATTATACTTTTGGAGATTTATAAGATGGAGTTTTCTTATTTATCTGATTATATGAGACTAGAATAAGATCCTCGCGATGCGAGGATTGTTTGATTTATAGTAAATATTTATGTTTAAAAAATGTTTGGAGGAAAAATATACTATATTTCTAATTTAAACCCCAACTTAGATAATTTAGTGATTACAGTTATAGGTTCATTTGTAATTTAGAAAAATATAGTCTCATATCTCATATAATTTAAAGAAATTGAAAATCAATAAAGTATATACGCTTGATATATGTAAATATGGTTTGAATCATTAAACTATTTGATATAATAACTAAATCATTTTTACATGTTTAGACATTTTTACATGTTTACAATTTGAAAAAATACCACTAACCAAATTTTTTTTATTTTTGTTTGTTCTTCTTGAAATAGTTCTTCTTTTATCTAAGTTCAATTATTTTGTCTTATCTATAAATATACATATGGTAAACCTCTACTTATATATAACGATAGAAACTTGGTCGTTTATATTTTTAATTACATAGTTTGCTATTTTCTTTTTTCTAATTTTTGTTTTATGTTAAATTTCTTTTTATTAATTATTCAACTAAATATCTTATATAAATATTCATATAGATGTTTTGTGCAATTTGTAAAATTAACAATTTGTAAAATATTATATAAATATATATTTTAACTTCTTCTTACCAGATAATTAACAATTTTGATAATTTAAATTTTACATATTTAAATAATTGACATGTGTTTATAGTCTAACATCTAACGGACTACTTGACACATGTCGCGATCTCGTGAGTTAGAATTATGCTCACTCTCCTTTATATAATAAGATGAGTAGTTCTTATATATTTATAGTGTACTGTGTGGACTGGTGTTTGGTCCTGTTTTGAGATATTCCGGATTAGAGGGTATCGAGTTTGACCACGTTAGGTAGTTCTAGTCGATAAATGTTTATAGACGTTTTAGAATTTATGACCCTTGGGGCTGCGGCTCTGAATAACTCATTCATTTTGTATGGAGATGATTAGTTCTTCAGTGAGGATGATTAGTTCCTCAGAGGAGATGATTAGTTCTCCTGTATACTCTTTGGGATGATTAGTTTCCATTATGAGTATCAAGGGATGATTAGTTCTCTCGAGGGGATGATTAGTTCCCCTGTGTACCCGGAGCTCAAGGGATGCGTCCTAAGAGTGGATGGGCACGTGACATCGATAGCTCAAGGGATGCGTCCTGCGAGTGGGAAGGGTGTCGAATGAGTTAAGAGTGATAAATGTCTGAAAACGGGCGTATTAACATGAGATTAGACGAGGGCCTCAGAGATCGGGTGTTAGGATCTCGGGTGGTATTGACCGGTTTTGGGTCAGGTTTGGATCTTTGATAGTCGGTTTTGTGAGGATTCGAGGACGAATCTAGTTTAGTAGGGGAGAATTGTAACATCCTGAAACCAAATAAGTGCAGTTTGGTCAGTGTGTCGATCGACACCATGGGTAGTGTCGATCGACACCAGGTCTGCAAAAATGGGTTATTTAGATTTTTGGCTCGATTTAGTTGCGGTTTGAAGGATTAACCTATGGCTCATATTTATAAGCCTTTAGCAGACTTGTGGTTGCGGGGGGATCAGAGAAAAATGCAGAGAAAACCTTAGAGTTGAGAGACATTTGAGAATCGGTTGTCCTCGATTGATTGTTGCAATGTAATCAATCCGGGAACTTGTCTCTTCGAGTGTTAGGGTCTAATTCACCGTTCTCGCTGTGGAATCCTAGTTTCGTTCAGTTCTGCGTGTGGTGGGATCGTGAGGGTCCCTGTTCGTGTGTTTTTGTGCCTCGAATCATTTTATTCCCTTCGTTATTGACTAAGGTGAGTGCGTGATCGCGAGTTTTCATTAGATTAGCGAATTTTCCTTGGTGGTTGTGTGATTCTCGTGGATTGAGTGTATTTCGTGGATGGTTTGATGTTTATTGATGATGTTCTCGTGTGTTTTAATCGCTGTTGTGAATCATGTTGAATTCTGAGTTGAGTCGCGAGAGGATAGACTCGGCTCTGGTTTCTGTAATGAGGTGTCGATCGACGCCTAGAGGTTGTGTCGATCGACACCACCTCATGAATGATACTCGTTGTTAGGGAGTGTCGATCGACACCAGTAGGTAGTGTCGATCGACACCTGGTTATGAGATTATGGAATATTGCGAAATATTGTGTAACTATTAATTAATTGAATGATAATGTGGTTAAAATTGTATAGTTATGATAATTTGATATTTGTTATTCTATGTTTAACCTGTTGGCGGGATGACCGCTCCACTGAGTATTTGTGATAATACTCACGCAACTCCCGGTTTCCTTTTGAGTTGCAGGTAAAAGAATAATGTGATCGCGGAATCGAGGCACACGAAGAGGATGATAGGATTATGTGTTGCTGTTGTTAGTCTAGTAAATCAGATGTTTTAGGTTGCTAGGTTATTTATTGAGCATTCCTGAATTTGGCATTTAAATTATTTTCGGAATATTGATTATTTATTTCTATGGAATTATTGGATTATTTTGTTGGTTTACTTGATTATGTTTTCCGTAGTAGAATTGTTAGGTCTTAAAAAAAAAGTCTGGTTGTTTCAACATTTGTATGGGTGAACTTGCTAGTTTGATCTATAAGATAAAACATATGCTTTCACCAAATTTGCATCATTTTTTATTGTTCACCAATTAGCATCTTTTATATATTAAAAGAGAGGCATTTTAAGCTAATTTTGCTCAGGTGTCATCACCAAATATTTTCTTAACATTTTTATTTTTTATTTCTACTATATTCGCTACCAAACACATTTGGATATATATATATATACACACGTTACCCGTGACAATCTCGTAAGGAACGCCATGACAACAAATGATGTTTTTCCATTTGCTTGTCCTTGATGCTATTGAAGGCCTCCGCTTCTATCCACTTAGAAAAATTGTATGTCAAAACTAGTAAGTATCGTTTTGTCTTGAAGGATGAAGGGGCCTGACGGTGTCCACCACCAATCGCATAAATAGGTATAGCAATATTACAAATGAGAGTAGTTCGGTCGGCTGGGTGATCGTTAGATGTTACACTTCTCGCACTTAGATGCAAAACTTTTTGTAGTTCTTGATCATGGTAGGCCAAAAGTAGTCATGGCATTTGATTTTGATTGCTAGTGCTCGTATAATTATCACATGACCCGCTGTGAACTTCTCCATATTTTTTCGAGCATACGCAATTAAGAAGTGGCTCGTATAGACAACATTTAAACACTTCGCCGTGAAAAAGAATGTAACGGGCGGTCTGGTCCTTGACCTTGCGAGCTGCCCATTTATCGGCTGATGCTTCTCTTTCGGCGAGATATCCGCGAATATCGTCAAGCCATTTAATGTCCTAACAATACTCAGTTTCTTGCTCGCCTCAAAATAAGAGAATCAAAACAAACGATAAGAACTTTTCGTCGTCGTTCCCTGAAGAGAGGATTTAAATTTATCAAAAGAAATCGAACGAGAGAGTATACCTGCTTAGATCTGGAGAGATAGAGTAATAATTGGACGAGATTGGAAACCCTTCTGGGAAGATTCGAACGGAATCCTAGAGATGATTATGGTAATCTGGACAACGATTGTGAGATTTGCGGTTTGTTGGTAAAAATATCGAGGAGAAGTGGTTTTATTTTTTTGTTTCAAAATTTTTTAACGCTTTTTTTGGATTACATGAAGTAGACACGTGCTATCTGGACAAAGATTGTGAGATTTACGCTTTTTTAAAAAAAAAATTTATTTTTTTGTTTCAAAATTTTGTTCCAAAATATTGGGACAAGTGTTAAGCAAAGAGACTAGCACGTGTCTACCCCATGAAGAATGTTGTCCATCTTTTATAGTATAGATAGATAGATTGGAGGTTCCTTTACAAAATTTCTGGAAATTTTCCCACTAAAAGTAATTTCATGAAACTCAAAGGGATTTTTTCATTTTACATGGGAATATTATAACACATTGAAGAACGTCTGAATACTATAACAAGCCAGAACCAATGCATACTATAATCATAAACAAAATAATTATAAGTCCCTTGGAGAATGTGGATATTGATGAATTGGTTTTATCCTTATTCATTAAATTAGAAAGTTGAAAATGCGAATTACAGGATGCATCCAACCATAACCATAACCATAGCATAGTACGACGATGTTCAGTATTTCTTTCAATGACAAAAACTTTTAAAACGCAGTCAAATAGCGTTTACATATTCATAAACAAAATTTAGAAACGCGACTTGCGTTTTCTGCCAGTGTACTTGGTATCAGCAGGCACATCGTTTCCTTTTCTTCGACTTTGCTCTTTCTTCTTCAAAATCCATTCCCTTCCTTTTCCCTTTTTCTTGTTCGTTCTCTGCTTCTTCATTGGCCTCCTATTCCTATCCGATACGTTAACCTTATTTTGCAAACAAAACAAAACAAAAAATTCAAACCGAAAATGGTGAATATGACTTTGATATAAAAGTTAACAAAGTAGTGCGACTTGGATGTTTACCATTCCATTATCTTCGTCTTCTTCGCTATCATCATCTTCCGAGCAGCTCTCTTTGTACCCATCATTAATACTTGTTGGAACAGAACCACACGCGAGGACCAAGAACTCTTTTCTTTTCTTAGTACTGCAGTTTAGAAAACATCCCAAGTGTTAAGTGTGTGAAACCAAAAGCCCAAAACAGTTTCTACACAAGACCGTACCTGTGCGGATAGTCAACAACAAGTCCACCACCAAATCCAGCTTGCAAAGCTTGGCGAAGAATCAATTCACGCTGAGCAATATTTTCAGGGTACAATTGGAAAACTGCCCTTGCTCCTCTAGATAAGCATCGGTATAGTGTCCCAAAGAAAGCCCTTTAAAAAGTGAGCGGTAAATGATCAGTGTTGTGGCACAATATGTTATTGATTCAGGCTTTAGTAAAATGATTTTACACATACTTTAGCCTCAAACGAGGTTCATGCGATGACTTATCTGCATTGCATAACCACTGAAATCAGGAAAAAAAAAACCAAAACTGAAGTCAATTAGTATATATATTACAAAGAATCATAATTCTTTGATGAGCAAGAGTGATAAGGTGGTTTGAGAAGCAAGACCTGAACAGCTGATATACTGATGGCTCCGTCTAGTACTCCTGGACGAAGACCTAAGCCCTGAGATAAGCAATTGCTGATATGTCAACATTCATCTTTCCGAAGGATATAAAAAAAAAATCTAAAGAGGAAGGCATATATATACCTGCCCCATGTCACCAAGTAAAAGATCACCCTCGACTTCTCGTTCCACAGCAACGTCTACATTTTGATTTAAGATAAGATAGGCTTAGAGATCAACAAGAAATGAGTAATCAAAACTATTTATTAACTTACTAAGCATCGAGGCTGAAATGTCTAGACCAATCCAGTGGTGCCCGTTTTCAGAGAGTGTTTCCCCACTCAGGCCAGATCCACAACCTGAACCAACGATATAGTTTAGTCATTCTCCGCTGTTGCAACAAAACTAAAACATGGGGCAAATACAATATGAAAAGGATTTTATCAATGTCGAGTTATAAATGATATATGAATTGAGCAACAATTTACCAATAAATGAAACCTGCAACCACCAAAATTCTAGAAAACAGGCAAATACAATATGAAAAGGATTTTACCAATGTCGAGTAAGAATCTAGGAACTCCATCATCTGGCAAATCAAGAAGCTCCAAAGCTCTCTCTGACAACTTCGCCTATAACCCAAATATGTTTAAACTACTACAATTCAGGAGAAAGCGAGAGAGATATGTCTTCGTTGGAAACATATGAAGAAACGAACCTGAATTTCCACGATACGTGATGAAGAAGTATACTTCCGAGCCTCGGTTTCGTCATAGAATATCTCCGGCGGCGCGAGCAGCTCTGGTCGATTCGACATTGTAATCTTCTAGAGAAAGACCGGTTTCCGATTAAGGTTTTCTACATCACAAGAGACAATCAGGGCGGCTTTATTTCGAAATCAACAGAAACGTAGAATAATCGAAGATGAGAGAATTAAACAAGGTTATTTACCTAAGAATCGAATTTCAGAGGAAGAGAAAAAAACGCGGCGTCGAGTGATGAAGAACAACACTGATTAGGGTTTAGGAGTAAAAAAGAACCATATACGGTTATCCTAGACCAGACCGGCTGGGTTCAAAAAATAAGGAGGTGTTACTGGGGATTGGATTTTAATAGATTTTTGAAAATCCACAATTATTGGTTTATGGATTCTTAAATTCTAAGTAAAATCTAATGTTATTGGTTTGAGGATTTTCAAATTCTATTTGAAATCCCTTGTTATTGGAAAAGTTTAGTTTTTAATGATTTCGTAAATCTATTAGAATCTAAATTTATTGGTGGATGAATTTCTTATAATTTTACTCATTAAACAAGATTTTGAGAATAGTTAAGAAAACCATTGGATATTTATAACTAAACAAATTTAACAAATTTTTGGATTTTAAAAATCAATCAATTCTACAAGAATCTAACTCCCAATAACCCCTTCTAATACTCCATTTAAAATTGGTTTTGAAAGTGACGTTGGGCCCAACTTTTTTTTTTCCCCCAACAATTTAAAGTAAATTAAACCGGTTCGAAATCCAATCCTGACTCCTGAGTAACAATGTTCACATACAAAACATCTTGCGGCTAGCGTCCATCACTATGCGCCAACTTGTTCGCTTGTGAATTACTAAGACGAGGGATATAAAAAAGAGAAAATCGTGTGAAAGCTTGCTTCCAATGCTCCAGATTTTACAAGTAGAAAACAAATGCAGACTTAGTCGGCTCTTATACCATTATAAAAGCTCGGTGTTATCGATAACAAAATTTAATTTTGTCTTCTGATAATTGATCAAGCAATGTTTTACCCAAATATGGGTTTCCATCTCTAGTGTAGAAGAGATAAGCTTCGACGAAGATTCCATGCCCCCATCAAAACTCCACGTTCGATATCCTGAAAGTATGTCTAACCAAGATCCGAGTATTTATCCTCATCTTTCCATGAACCATCGATATGGCATATGGGTGGTGATGTGCGCTCTTCAGGTTGCAATGTGAATCGAACCAAACCGTTGTGAACGCAATATGCAACTTATCTGTTCAGAGTCGTCCGCTTGCTAAACATAGACAAAGAGTTCCAACAATATCATCAGCAACACCAAGTGCAGCAAGGAGTCGTCTGCTTGCATAACATAGACACAAGTTCCAGCAATATCAGCTTCAAGGTCAGCGTAAGCTGCTTTAACCTAGTAATGAACTTCTTTTGGAATATCCAATCCTAGCCATTCGTACAAATTTCTAACTATTTCTGCTTTAGAGTCCAACCATGAATCAACTATTCTCTCTCATTTTTTTTAAAAGTTGAAAAGCAACCGAATATTTAACAGCCTCACCATGAGATATCATAGTCCATATTTCAATGTATGCTTGGATAGCCATCTTGATCAATTTACAGATGTCAAAGCGAGAACACAAAAAGGAAGAGGAAATTCGAGAAGAATCGTTCAAAGAGGAAAACAAAATATCTATTTTAATATATTAAACATTCGTTTTTTTACTAATTTTATATTATTTTAATTAATTTGTTAGTTGCGCGTTAGAACCAAGTTAGTCTTCCTAGACTTTTTTTTGTGGTAAATACTATATTTGTTAAGTATGAAGCTTTGATCTTATGATGAGGTATTTAATTTACCATTTATAGTGATTTTGTTTTAAAATATTGTGTCTTTAAATTATAAATGGTAAAAAATCTATTTAATATTATTTTTGAAAAAATATTACGCATTCATAAACGATATAAATTTTCTATGAAAAAAAACTATTGGGTTATGCTCAAGTAAATAATGTAGATTTTTTTTTTCATCTGAAAGTTCCTTTGTATTACTCAATAATTTCCAAGAAAGAGTTCCAAACATTAGGCACAATCAAAGAGGTATGGGGACGAACAAACAATCCACCAAGGCTAAACCCACATAGCTTAAACTAGAAGGACATAACCCACATCCAGTTTATCAAAAAATTTATTAAGCACAGCTGCTCACAACCACCAAAAGAATGGACTAGACTCTAGACCAAGGCCAAACCAAAGGAATGACAGGCACTCCCTGATTACAGCATATTTACAACAAAAAATGAGGATGAACCCAAGCAGAGGATTAAACACTCTTATACAAAGATGTCCTCCAACCAATTCGGCATGCCACTTGCAACATAAGATTGAGTCCGTTGGTCTTTAGTAACACTTTGAGAAATGAGATGAGCTCCTTTGTTTGCTTCTCTAGCCTCCAAACTAATTCTGACCCTATTGAATATTCTCATCACCATTGTTATCTCTCCCACCTGATAACTAAAAGAGGCCCATGCCATGGGCCTCTCAACAGCTGCCACTAACTTTGCATACTCACAAGCAAAAATAATTTTGTTTATCCCATGAAATGCCATACTTTCCATTACCCATAGCACAACCAACAACTTAGCCTCCTCAAGGCTTTTCTGGAATTGGAAGCATCTTCTACTGTGAAGGAGGACATTTCCTCTATCATCTCTCAGCGCCCATGCACCACCCACCATCTGATTACACATCAAGTAAATATTATATTGTTTTTGTGTTCTAGGTGTAAAAGCATAATATTTGTGCAACAAACAAATCTCAAACGAAACATTATTTGGTGACACTCTTGAGTTGGCACTTAGATAATAACAGTGAATTATAATTTAATATTATTTCAATGGTGATTTGCAATGATAACAACAACAAGTTTAATAACTAGCAATTTAACCTAAAAAAGCATGATGTAGAAAGATTTGAGCCATTAGATTCATTAGAGCCATGTAGTTAGTTAGTGCATTATAGTTTTTTTTTTTTGGTTATGTTACTCAATTTTCCTTTTTTCAAATCACGGAATTTGATGAAAAGTAAAGAAACATATATCCATCCATTAAAATACGATTGAGAAAAAATCTTTCATTAAGATGATATGTCGAGATACATTCACTTTGCAAGTTTTTTAAATAATTTCACTTTGGAATTCTATATAATAACTTATTTTGTGAATAAAATGCATTAAAATAAAATTAAAAAGTGAATACCTAAGCGGCAACTCGTAAATGTTAACAAATAACATTGTGAGATTTCTGGTATGCTTCGAAAGTCTCACGTATTTGGCGAGTTAAAAGCCATCTAAAAAAACCATATATTTTCAGCAATGTAAGAAACATTTGGAAGAATGTATAAGTATATAATTGTGGATTCATTTCGTTAATAAGCTCACGTGGGGACCTTATTAAGAGAACAAATTTCACCTTTAGAGTTGGGACCCCACCATAATATGTGGATGGGTGATTAGCTGATTCCAAAGGAGATTATTTTATTCCCAACACTATATATATATATATATATATATATATATATAGTGTTGGGACCCCACTTATGATGTGAATGATGAGGTAATTTCATATAAAGTTAACATTTCTCTCTTCTCATGAAATCACCTCATCATTCACATCATATTTTAGTTTTAATTTTATTATCTTTAGTTTAATGTTTTTATACATATATTAATTATACATCTGTTAAATATAGTCAATTATGATAAGAACTAGATACTTATGTGTATGCCACGCTTATAGATGGATTCATCAGAAGTGATGTCTAAAAGGTATTCATTCTCTCAATTGTAAATAGTGTCAAGGTTGATGTCGTGCACCAAAATTACTATGATAAAGAGGTTTTGGAGGGTTGGAATGTTGACTGAAGAAAATCTTGTACCTCATATGTTCACTTTGTAACATCCCAAAACCGATTAGTTGCAGTTTGGTCAAGGTGTCGATCAACACCCAAGGATAGTGTCAATCGACACCAGAGTTGCAGAACTCGGGTTAATTAGATTTTTGGCTCGGTTCATTTGCGGTTTAAGGGTTTAACCTAGGGTTCGCTTATTTAAGCCTCTAGCAGACTTGCGGCCGCGTGAAAAAGGAGAAAAACGCAGAGAAAGTTAGGGTTGAGAGAGAATCGAGAGATTGTGTGCGAATCTTCGTGTTCTCGTGAGTTCCTTGTCCGTTCTTCTCGGTGATCGCTTGTGAGGTGTTTTCGGGTGATTTCCAGTGCGAGCCAGCGCCGTTTCAGCCTCGTAGAGACTGTGTTCTTCGTGATCATCACCGTTTCGATCCTAAATCGCGAAGGTGAGTGTGTGATCGCTTAGGGAATTCTAGGAATCGTTATAGGTGTAATGATTGATGAATTGATTGGTGTTTGATTGTTATGGATCGCTTTTGTCACTGTGTTGCTTGTGGTTTGTGTGAAATTGCGATTTGAATTGGTTATGAATGTTTCCCGGACGAGCCACGTGAGGACAAGCTCGAGTCCTAGTTTCTGTAATGAGGTGTCGATCGACACCTAGAGGCTGTGTCGATCGACACCTATATGCTTTGTCGATCGACACCCCTTATGATTGATACTCGTGGTTAGCGAGTGTCGATCGACACCATGGTGGTGTGTCGATCGACACCCTGTTTTCAATTGCTGAATTTTGTGTTTTTAATATTAACCGGAAATTGGATTAAAATGTTGAACCGATTTCTTTTCATTGGCTATTTGTGTTTATATGTTGCTTGTTGGCGGGATGACCGCTCCATTGAGTATTTATGATAATACTCACGCAACTCCCGGTTTCTTTTTGAGTTGCAGGTAAAAGAAAAGTGTGATCGTGGAATTGAGGTCGTTGGAAGAGGATGATAGGGTGGTTGTTGCTGTTTTTAGTCTAGCGAACCAAACTTTTGAGGTTGCTAGTTTATTTATTTGATCATTCCTGAATCTTGTTACTTGATTTATTTGGTTAAAGGAATTATTTACTTAATGAATTTATTGGTTTATTATATTGGTTTAAATGTTTATTTTCCGCAATAGAAATGGTAGTTTAAAAAAAAAAAAAAAGCTTGGTTGTTTCACACTTATTCCACAATAGTCGACAGATGTGTAGGCCAGACGTGAAAACTTACATATACCTTGTTAACGGATTTTGTTTTTGCCAAAAGTGGCAAAAAAGCTAAGAGTCCTAAAAAGCGAACTCGCTTAGGCTAGCCATTCATAGATTATGGCCATCTGCATAATGATAAGATCCATTTGATGAATACAATAACTTAACTTATTAGCATCCACGGACTAAGTCTTTTGAAAATGATTGTGTTAACAATATTTAAGCCATGCATTTTCTATGAACGCGAGAAATTAGAAATGGTAGTATCTTATAAAATTAAACAAATCTTATGACGTAACTCATTTACCAATGAATGGATTTATGTTGAGCCAAAATAATATATATATATATATATATATGAGAGTTAATTGAGATGAAAATACAAAACGTACCAAAACATATATCATTATGGAAAATAATTAGCAAAAACAGCAGCTAAAACAAAACACCATGAGAATTGAGAGGCGAAAGGCTTGTAGATCTCTTACATGTCTTCTTCTGACGGTAGATGTTAGGGCGGAACAAATTGTGAAAAAATCACTTGGATTTAAGTCTTTGATCACATAACCCATAACGAAGAGTACCATACTCTTTACATGTTAAAGTAACACCCACGTAAACAATAATTGTTAGGGCTGAGTTCAAACTTTTTGCTTCAACCAACCAAGAATCGAAAAGACAAAAATACATGTAATTTAGCTTCTTTGGATATATAATTTAGTGGAAGCCGACCATATATGATTTAGCTTCTTTCACCAAACGTAAATATTCAGTAACATTTTCAGGTGACACAAAGTCAAGCGCTATTTTTGTGCAAGATTACAAGCGACAAAAGAAGTAGAAACATTAAAATCATAATTTCTCAGTATCACTGTACCTCAAGGCTACCAAAAATTGTATTAGGGAGTTAGGGTTTACCTTCAGATTCTTCACTTGATGAGGGTAACCTACATGGATAAAAACAACATCTCAAAGCTTCTAAGTAAAAGTATGTGGTTCAATTCCTTCAATTGTAAGTGATAAATGTGACCAATATACAAAGATAACTTAGAAAGAAGGAAGCTAGTTGGTCATTTATTAAATCCACCATACCATATTCTTCTTTTAGCTTCCTAATATGATATCGTGTAAGATAGAAAGTCTGGTCATGCATTGGACGAACAATCTAAAAAAGAAGTGGATAACATGAAGGATAAGTAAAACCCACAAAACATATCTGAATTAGCAAAATAAACTTTATAAAATCAATACTATACACATATGTTAAACTAAGTAAATATTTCATATGAAAATATGGTACACATGAGACAAAGGGTAACAATAGAAATTTCAAAACATCTTGTGTTGTTTCTTCTGGCATTCTTCTAATTTTGGAGCATCTCCTCTATGAAAGTTTTCTCAGAGAGCCCCATCACCAGTTTCAACTTCTTGACTAATCTTTTCAAGAAAATCCTCCATTTCCTTTTTGTTAAACTTTAAACGAAACAACACCATGAGAACCTGCTTGGTGTGCTTTTCTTTCAGTGTTTCTATTTTGGATTTATTTTCATCTTTAATGGTCACTTCACATATAGACGTCAATACATTAACCTAAAATAACCAATACAACAACTAAGATATCAAAAGTATATATTAGAAAAGAGTATTGTAAAATATAATCTCATGAGACGTTTATTCAAAACTGTTATTTTTAGCCAATCATGAAGAATATACTCTATAAAAGACACAACTATTGGGCGAAATTTTTACGTTGGTGTTTATTTTGGAAAAAATTATCTAACGTTTTACTATGCACTTCGTGGTTATCTAACGTTTTATTTGCTGACTTATTTGTAATTTCATTATCTAATGACTTATTTGTACCTTTTGACTATTGATTGCAATTGCAAGTACCTATTAAGCTTAAGAAATTCTTTCACTACAAAAAAGGTAGATAATATCATTTATTTTATTAGTTTACATCATTTATTGATTGACACGGCTGAAATTAAATCATTTCAATGAGTGTCTCTAAAAGTGGTAATCTAAACGTTTTCTTTTAAATCAGCTTAAAATTCTAGAAAATCTTAAGTATGCACTCCTTGATTTTAGCTACCCATAGCCCGATCCTTAATAATCGGCATATCTATGATCTTATTTATAAATGAATTTCTCTTCACCTATTTTATATCTACCGATGTGGGACAATATAAATTTTTCAATTTGAATAGATAATTAGTACTCCCTCAGTTTTTGAAATATTGATTTTTTGGGTTTTTTCCTTGTTTTTCTACATTTTACTTTATGCTTTTACGTTTTACCAAGTGATTAAATAGTTTTTTAATCAATTATAAAGAGAAAAGTGGTGTGATGTAGTTGATATAATTATTGGAAAACAAAAAAGTAAGTCAAAAAGTAAAAACAAATAATTAGTTAACACAAATAATTATTGTCTTTTAATATGTGTGAAAAACTCAAAACATCAATCTTTCAAAAACACAGGGAGTATCAAATAACATCAATTAGGACGGTAAAGATCATTCAATCTAACCTTAAACCATTAAAAAACAACTAAATCCTAGCTCATAAAATGTGTAAACATTACATTATAAATCCAAACCTGATGCATAAACATCCCTATGGGTGTTAAATCCTTTGTAAAACCAAAATAAAAACTTAGTCACATATAATTATGTAAACATTACATCCACATATTAAAACTTCTAAAGAGTATGGTTTTTTCGGACCTGACCATTAAACCCTGCGTGGGTTTGGAACTATCAAATTTAGGCTTTGAACAACTCGACACAAAACAAATAATAGATTTAAAATATATAGAAACGTAAACCTGATCAAAATTAGTTTAGATTTATCATGCAATTATGCATAAATAATGTTTCAGTTATTGAAATTAAAATCGTTGCAAAGTTGTCTCGTGATTTGTTTTAACTTTAAACCTGAATTTAAATTTAGTTTGATTTGCTTCGTTTTAAGATTCAATAAATATCTACACAATATTCTTACGGAATCAAAATCACATATCCAAAAAATCTTTTATACCTTTTCTGTTAAAAGAGATTGACACAAATCTAAACAAAACAAACCATCCACAATTAAAATTTAATAACAATCTGATATTCTTCATCCTAATATTTGGTTCCATAAAGTTCATAATAAGAAAACTCCGTAAAATAAATCAATCAAACACCCATTGATCATCAAAGTTTAATCATCAAACCAAAACAAAAAGCAAAAACAGAACTGTTGAAAACTTAGGACAAGATAATAGTTGGTAATTATCTCATCATCATAGTCTTAAACTCTTGAAAACTTACAAAACCATCACCATCTGCATCAACGCCTCAAACCATCTTAACACATTCCTCCAAGGAATGTTTCTCTCCAAGACGTTTCAACACAATGTGAATGTCACTCGTAGATATCTTTCCATCACGGTTAGTAGCATACAAATCAAAAGTATCCTTAAGAACGGTCTCTCGGTTGTCGTTTTCTTTGCTACCATCCACCACCATGCACGAAGCGAATTTCAAGACACCAATTTGGCCATCACCGTCGACATCAAGCTCTTTGAACATCTTATCGATTTCTTCTGAAGACATCAAAGGAGAGAAGACTCGGATCCCATCGGCGAATTTATCCCATGAGAATTTTCTTGTCTTTGTTATTGTCGAATTTCTCGAAGATTTGTGTGATAGACATAATGCATTGTTGTATTGAGTTATAATATGATGATAATAAAAATTCGCCGAAGATTTGGTGAGAGGAGGTCCAAAGCTATATCTATATTTATAGAAGAAAAGTGATTCTTTTTGTTCCTACAAAAGATTCTTTCAACTTTGAATTTATTTTTTCTTTCATTAAGAAAATCCTAATCTTTAACGGTTTTAAAAAAACAAAAAATAAAAAATACTTTCCATTTTTTTGTTTATGACTTTCCATTTGTTTCCACCATTGAACAAATCTATAAAAAAGAAAGTTATACCAAATAATCAAATTCAAATTATTTATTATTATACTATTTTCATAGATTGTATCATGTTAATTTCCATATACTTCTTTTTCTACTCAATCTAACATTAAACAAAATTCACATAATGAACATTTGTTACCTAATATATCTCGTTCTTTTTGGCATGCATAATCTATTAGGTAACAAATGTACATAGAGAATATTGTATTTGCGAAAGATATCACTGAATTTCGTTAAGTTTAGAAAATAATAATGTTATATTTTTGATTACGGTAACTAATCTTAATTACCTTAAATATTATATTTTGTCATTAAAGTAACCATAATTTGTGCTAATGACACCATAATGTTTGATTTGGTAAAGAATGTTAATTACCACTACGTTTAATATTCGATTTGTGAATGAAGTTGATTTAATTTATTTTAAAGAAATTAGATTAGTGGATATCAATTAGAATATTTTTATATCAATTAGTTGATTTAATATTATTGATTTTTACGGTTACTTAATTATGTTTGTGATATTAATCATTACTATTTTTATTTATTAATTAGTAGTTTGAAAATCAATGAAACCAAAGTTTGTTACATCTTCGGAGAAGGGTTTTGTGAATTATATGTTTAAGTTAAATAAAGATTTTGTCATTAATTTTTAGTAAAATAGTATAGTGAGTTTTTGTTATTGAATTATTATTGAACTAATAATTGTGGGAGTGACACATAAGCAAATTGATGCCAAAATGTTTCTCTTTTAATATATAGAGGACTGACGATTTTTGGTTATGAGTCTTTATGTAACGCCCCAACCGCCCTATCCATAGGGTCCACGTCCACTCTCGGCCCGTGGGCCCACACTCGCCGACGGTCGGTGCGTTGGTTCAGGAGGCTCGAAAGTCATGTTTACTGACCCTGCAAATCACCACGCGATCTTTTTCCGTGTTTTGACCTCACTCACACATTACTGAAAATGACTTCCCAGTAGGTCGTCCATCCTGAAACTACTCCAGCTCAGGCACGCTTAACTCTCGAGTTCTCTCATGACCTATGCCGAAAAGATAAATACACTTTGGTGACATAGGTAGACAAATCGATTCTTTTAAGCCTCTCCGCATATACCGCATATACCATATATGCTCTGAAACCAGGGCTACACACTTTCTATATATATTATTTTAATTCTTTTGGGTTTTTATATTTGTAACGCCCGTGAACCAAAAATGTGATTTTTGGTGGGTGTCGATCGACACAGGGGGTTTGTGTCGATCGACACGGTCTGTTGTCTCTTCGAAGTTTTGGCAGAGAACTCTCTGTCGATCGACACAGATTGAGTGTGTCGATCCAGAGGCGTTAAAAATCAGACTTGGGCTTTGTTTTCGGTTCGTTTTGGTTAATGGGCCGGTTTGGAAACTTAGGGTTCCGCATATAAGGTTGGAAAAACGCGTTTTCCTTCACTATTGGCCAAAAAATCAGATCTAAAGGGGGATTTTGAGAGAGAAAGAGAGTTGTGAGGATTGGAGAAGTTTGAAGGAAATTCTTGTGGATTTGTCCTTGATTCTCTACCCTATAGTGTGTGATTCCGTGGGAGAGGCTTTGGGAGGCTGATTTGGTGCGAAAATCAGTGTTAGAAGATCTGTGTTCTTCGCGTTCTTCGCGTTCTTCGTTATTCCTCTTCAGATCTAAGGTGAGTGCGTGACCATAGGTCCTTAGATTGAGGAATGGATGATATGCGGTTGCTTGTTGTGTGTTTTTGGTGGATTTGCGATTGTATGAGCAGGTTTTGGGTTTGAGAAGTGTGGAGATTCGACCATGAGAGGATAGGTCGGATTCCAGCAGCAGCTCGCCTGTCGATCGACAGGATTGTTTCCGTGTCGATCGACACGGGTTTTTAAAGTGTCCGTCGATCGACAGGATTGCTTCCCGTCGATCGACATGGTGATAGTCTCGAGTTTTAACCCAAAATAATGCTGCAAGTGCACAGGCAAAAGCAGTAGTATATAAGGTATCGAATCCACAGAGACCATGGTTACACTATGAATCTATAGATTTCAAATAAAGCTAAGATAAATTAAATGAGTTGTAAACTGACGTGAGCAGGTGCTCAATGTAAATGAGCAGGTGCTTGGAATAAAAATCGGTAATTAAACAATGATAAAAGGCACTAAGCCGAGATGATTCTTTGGTGATTTCGGGTACTTGGGTTGAGCTTCTATTCAGGGTCTATTTAAATGCGGTCTAGAACTCAAACATAAATATGTATTGCCCCGCTTTTGGCGATGTATCAACACCTTTGCCTACAGCCTAAATACCTACACTTTCGAGTGGATTTAGTAATGAAGTAAGCAAGCTTTAATGCAATGGTTCAATATGTTCACATTCAATGGGAACGATCAATGGTGTTTTGGTTACCACCGAATGCTCATCAAAGGTAATTCTAGCAACCTATATCATTTTTGGTGAATAGATTAAACCTAGAGATCATAGACTAGGTGATCAATTTAGCCTAAGCAATGAGACTTCCTAGAGATGAAGACATAAGAATTCCCTATTTGGCTCAACCATCTAAAGCCCTAAATCACCATCGAAATCACCCCGACCTAGTTATGGAACTACTCGGACATGATCGAATCAAATGAAACAATAATAATCTTGAAACTCATAATGAAATGAATAAGAAGGATAAGGGTTAGAAATTCTTCTTGAGAAGATACTACTGTGGTGATTCGGAAATGACAAGTAGCTTCAATGGTGGTCGGTGAATGAATCGGAAGTGATGATGCAAGAACAAAATACTTTTTTTTTAAAATCGTAAAAAAAAGAACTAAAAGTTTTCTGATTATTTCGTGAATGAATTTTTTTTTCTTATTCTAAGGAGGCTCAGCTCCTTCAAATACAAGAAAGAAACATTAAAAGCTAAAATATCTCTTAAGACAAAACAAGGAAAGTAGAACAAATCCCCTTTATTATGAAAATCAATCAATTCCCTAATGAAATGGGATTGTTTTGACTCATTAACTTCTGGGATTTTGCGTGGGCCTCAAGATGGATTCGGCGGCCAGCTTTATTAGGTTTAGGTTCTGGTGCTTCTCATGCGAGCAGGTGCTCGCTCGGACCGAGCAGGTGCTCGGTGGATTGAAAACTCCTCTTTTTGCTCCAATTCTTCTCCTTTTCTTCATAGAGCTCCAGCAGCTCCAAATTGTGCTCCAAAGCACTTTAGAACCTGAAAAGACATCAAAAGGAAACAAAAAGACAAGAAATGCAACACAAAACCATGGGTAAATTAGGCCAAAAATCCAACATATCAACTCCCCCGGACTTGCCTTTTGCTTGTCCGCAAGCAAACAAGAAGAGAGAAATCTGGAGAAGTGTTTGAAGGTGGGAGCTCAAATCCAAAAGAAACATCGAAGGGTTCAACAAAATGTCCTAAAGAGAACTAATGCGATGCACAACAAATCTTTACTCAAGAAACTTTCGCCATACTCATCTCTTATCAAAATAATTACTCCAAATCCTTAGACTCAAAAGAAAGCATGCAATCAACTAAACTCAACTCTTTAACATTCATTAATGTGTTTGGTGCGGTCTCACAATTGGACAATGAATCAATACCATTTGGCTCGGTAGAAGAAGGCTTTTAGATGATGTAAAGAGGCTGTCCGAATTCTTTTTGGTGGCTAACTCTCAAATGCAAGTGTTACATTTAGCAAAAGCAAGAAAGAAAAGAGACAATTGATGCATACAAGGCTAGGAAAAATCCAAATTTCTACCCATAACCCCATTGTTGCAATCTTTCATCTCTCTTTTCTCACTACCCATTTGTTAAACCACTAGCCAATTTCGGCTAAACCTTTCAAACTTCCTCTTTCTTCTTTAAATTTTCCGAATCCTAGGGAATTTCTTTTCTTAACTTTAGCTCTTTCCATCCTAGCATTCTCTAACACATTTTTCTTCTTTTTGATTTATTCTAAGAGAATGCTAAGCTATCATTTTTCTTTTAAACACTTAGAGCTATATACTTTTCTTTTCAAACTTATTCCCTAGAACTCATCCTTTCTTCTTTCTTTCTTTTCACACTTAACCACAAACCCAAAGATAATCAAGTGAATGCTTAACCAAATCGGTTTCATACCCCACCTAAGTCTAGTCTTAAACTCAAGAAACTAGCCTAATGGAAACCTTGCCTTGTCGTCTCTAATGCTTGCAAGATTTTACCAACGCAACACAAAGAAAAAGGCCTCACTCAAAGAATAAATGCAAGGGTTTGAATGAAATGGTCGGGTTTAAAGGTGTGGTACTATCCTCATCTAAAAGATGAACTTAGATCGGGATAGCCATTCAAATCAAGATAAGAGAGGTAAAAATAGGCAAACATGATTTGAATGTCAAGTGTTTATCCATAGTTATGATTCAAAGTCCAAAAGTGAGAAAAATTAATCAAGATTAAGTTCAAGTTGATAGAGTTGAATCTAGATCAAGCAAGTTTCTAATGAGTTGGGACTTTCAAAGAAATAAGATCCAAGTATGGATGAGCCTCTAATTCATGATTGTTAATGCATCGAAAAAGTTCTAATGAGGGCATATCATGGAATCCTAAAATGAATCTTTACAAGGAAATTTCATCATTGCTCCCTATGCAAATGCAATCCTAAAATGCTCTAGACTCGATCCTAGCATGAAAAAGATAATAAAAATGTTTATGCCATGAGAAACTATATGCATTTTTTTTTTTTTTTTTTTTTTTTTTTTTTTTTATAAGTGCAAAAGACTCAAAGCAAAAACATTTAAAACATTAATCCACTCCCCCGGACTTAACTTTCACCGTCTCGGTGAAAGAAAAGTACCGAAAGAGTAGACTAAAAACAAGTTCAAATCAAAAACAAAATAAAAACAAAATAGAAACAAATGTGATATAAACAATGGGAATAGTAGGGTGAAAGTGGATCTCACCCGGATGTAGCATCGTCGGAGACATGATCAGACCTCTTCCTCCTTCTCCTTGCTGGCTGGTCCGAGCAGGTGCTCGAATGCGTGCGAGCAGGTGCTCGTTCACGCTGAGCAGGTGCTCGCGGAGTTTGCACATCCGGAGCATGGCAGCAGCCTCTGGACATCGCCTGCATGAGCCTCTACAGTAGGCTGTTGTTCTTCCTAGTGGATTGGATCATCCACCTCCTATACTCAACATCATTAGCATTATCATCAATATGGGGGAGATCAAACTCACCTTGAGAAGGAGTGTCGTGGTACGCGAGAGCAAGGCGCGGAGCCGAAGGACCAGCATCCTCGGAGTCAATTGGAGGTTGCCTCGATGTGCTTCGACGTGATGTGCTCAGGCGGGAAGCGGAGGAGGGTCGGCTCGGGTTTGGTACCAAGTAGTGCGGAGGAGGGTTAAACGCAAGATCATCAAGGGAAGAAAGTTGCGTGATTTCCAAGTTGGGCAGCTCCACATAGCTCGCCTCACCGTTTCCATTGAAGAATTGGTAAGTTGACGGTTTGATGATGATTTTGGAAAGGAGCAGGTGCTCCATATCAATGCGCTTCATCTCCGGGACGTAGGAATATGGAGAAAGATCCACCCTTAGATTGCGGAATAGCGGTGTGAGCAAGCTTCCAATACGCTCCGTCCTTGGTCCTTTGTTTGTTGCGGTTGTGTTATCTTTGATCGCACAAATCATCTCCGCGAAACGTATACCCAAATTTGATCGATACTTCTCATATTGTGCCGAGTCTCCTTCACCTACAATGGGACCACAACCAAGCAATAATAACAATAACTCATCTTGATGGACCTTGTTACCTACGGATCTTCCGAAAAGCATGTTGCTCAAGATCCTTGCCACTATGCGGAGAGCGGGATGGCGTAGGCGGTTTTGGCTCGCGGAATTGGATGAGTACTCTCCCGAAGCAATCAAACTCCAAAAACTCTTGGCCTCTTGAAACCTCTTTGGACCCGATAGCCTTGTGTCCGTCTCGTAAAAGCCGTATGCTACACAAAAATCAAACATTGAAATCGCATACCTCTTTCCTCCAGCAAAGAAAGAGAACGTGGCTTCCTCGAAACAAGGGCTGTCCGGATTAGCATAGGAGAGAGTCGCGGTGGCTAGGCATTGCCTAGTGAGGTCCGGGTAGAGCACATCTTCCTCCAAAGCAAAGGCCATGCAGCGAGCGTTGTAGAGTATGCTCCTCACTTGTTGTTGAAGACCAAGTTCGACCAATGTTCTATCGCACATGAACCGAGTAGGTTCGAGGTCAACTTGGAGGAGTTGATTGTAGTAGAAAGCGTCGATTTCGTCCCAAGAGTCTGGTGAGGACATTGGGAGTCCGGCTCGGTCAATTTCAAAAGGTTCGCCTTCCGGTCTAGGCCATGGGAAGGTGAGTGGAGAAGCGGTTGCGGAGGCAGAGGCCTTACCCTTGCCTTTTTCCTTGTTGGAGAACTTGATTTTTGGAGCCATGGTGAATGAGAAGAGGCGGAGAGAGGTTTCCGAGTGTTAAGGTTTGGTTTCGGAGAGGAGATAGTGGAATGTGGCGGTGGTTTTGTGGTTTAGCCAAGTGAGCAGATGCTCGGTTGTTATAGGGCTTGAGCGGCGGCGAGAGAGGTTGAAAGATTGAGAGAGAATTGAGCGGTTTGGGAGCTTGAGAGTTTGAGTGGTTTCTGGTGAGAGAGAGTTATGGTGAGTGGTTGGTCTTGGAGAGTGGTAGAGATGGGGATTTATGGAGGTTGAGTTAATGGAGAGTTGCGGTTTTCAAGGGAGATGGGGGAGTGGTGATGCTCGGCAGTTTTGGGGAAAAGGAGGAGACCAAAAAGTTGTCTTTATCTGCAAAAATCAAGAAAAAATGAGTGGTTAGGGTTTTTGGCAAAAATTGAAAAGGAAATAAAGAAGGAAAGAAAATAAAAGTAAAAAAAATAAAAAGGAAAGAAGAAATAAATCAAATCTTTTTCTGTTTTTCTTTTTCTTTTATATTTTTTTATTATTTTATTTTTTGTGTTATGCTAATCTGAGAGAATTGCTGCGTTTTGGTTTCGAGCAGGTGCTCGCTCCTTCCGAGCAGGTGCTCGGTGCAATTTGACACTTTTTCGCAGAATGTAATTACTGAAATCACAAGTGAAATGTTAGTAATAAAAGGAATTAAAATTCAAAATTTATACAAAAATCCTTACCGGTGGGTTGCCTCCCACCAAGCGCTTGTTTTAAGTCGTTAGCTCGACTTTGGAAACCCTTTAGGCTCGAGGAGGGTCACTAAAAGTGACTGATTCAACTTCTCCCACGTATGTATCCGCAAGGTATGGCTTGAGACGTTGACCATTAACAACAAAATCACCTCCTTTAGTGTCTAGCAACACTACGGCCCCGTATGGTTTCACCTCTTTGATGGTGAACGAA
The DNA here is from genome assembly GCA_963576765.1 of Draba incana. NCBI lineage: Eukaryota > Viridiplantae > Streptophyta > Magnoliopsida > Brassicales > Brassicaceae > Draba > Draba incana. The sequence goes on from OY755205.1 coordinate 32,601,039, forward strand.
CCACTCCATCTCGACTTTAGCTTCCCTGGAAACAACTTAAAACGAGAGTTAAACAATAAAACTTGATCGTTAGGAGCAAAGTTTCGAGGGATAATCTTCTTGTCGTGGTAAGCTTTGGTCCGTTCTTTGTAGATTCGGGAATTGTCATAGGCGAGATGCCTAATTTCTTCCAACTCATGCAGCTGCATGGATCTCCTCTTGGATGCACTAAGGATGTCATAATTAAGTCGCTTAACAGCCCATGCCGCCTTGTATTCCAATTCTACCGGTAAGTGACATGCCTTCCCATACACCAAATGAAAAGGCGTTGTCCCCAACGGAGTCTTATATGCTGTCCTATATGCCCACAAAGCGTCATCTAGTTTATTCGCCCAATCCTTACGCGTTGTACCAACTGTTTTTTGCAAGATACTCTTTATCTCTCTATTGGAGACCTCTACTTGTCCACTAGTTTGAGGATGATAAGGAGAGGCTACCTTATGTGTGACTCCATTCTTCCTTAACAAGTTCTCAAAAACCTTGTTAATGAAGTGTGAACCTCCATCACTTATCACAACTCTCGGAATTCCAAACCTAGGGAAAATCACCGTTTTGAGTAACTTGGTAACTATCGCAGCATCGCAAGTCGGGCTGGCTTGTGCTTCGACCCACTTGGAAACATAGTCAACGGCTACAAGTATGTACTTGTTCTTATAGGAGGAAGGGAACGGTCCCATGAAGTCTATACCCCAAACATCGAAAACCTCTACTTCTAAGATGAAATTTTGAGGCATCTCATTGCGCTTGCTGATGTTCCCTTGCCTTTGACACGCGTTACATCGAGCAACAAACCTATTCGTATCCTTGAACATCGTTGGCCACCAAAGACCCGCTTGTAGCACTTTTGTAACCGTCTTGAATGTGGCAAAGTGTCCGGCATAAGATGAACCGTGACAATGGTGCAAGATCCCAGGGATTTCCTCCTCCGAAACACATCTTCTATACAGCCCATCCGAGCATTGCTTGTACAAGTACGGCTCGTCCCAATAGTATCGTCTAACATCTCGGAAAAACTTCTTCTTTTGGCTTCCCGTTAGGTTTTCCGGAACTTTATCGGCTGCCAAGTAGTTAGCAAAGTCACCGAACCAAGGGAAAATCGAAGGTTGGGCATTCTGGATAATTCCACAAAAAATCTTCCGAGCAGGTGCTCGGTCAGTCCGAGCAGGTGCTCGCTCAGCTTCTGGAAATTTTTCGCAGATCGAATAAATTTGCTCATCTGGCAGACTATCCTCCATAGGTGTCTCATCCTCAACTTGAAGCCTACTCAAATGATCAGCAACCCCATTCTCAGATCCTTTCTTATCCTTGATCTCTAAATCAAACTCTTGAAGCAAAAGTATCCATCTCAATAGCCTAGGCTTGGCATCTTTCTTGGTCAGCAAGTACTTTAACGCAGCATGATCGGTGTGAACAATTACCTTAGAACCGACGAGGTATGATCTAAACTTCTCAAAGGCGAAGACAATCGCCAATAACTCCTTTTCGGTGGTTGCATACCGACATTGAGCATCATCCATCGTCCGGCTAGCATAATATATCACATGGAGCTTCTTGTCCTTCCTTTGACCAAGAACAGCCCCCACAGCAAAATCACTCGCATCCGTCATAATCTCAAACGGTAAGTCCCAATCCGGTGGTTGGACTATTGGTGCACTAACCAAGGCACCCTTGATAGTATGAAACGCAGCCAAACACTCTCTATCAAAGTCGAACTTGACTTCCTTACACAGCAATCTAGTGAGAGGCCTAGCAATGTTGGAGAAGTCTTTGATGAAACGACGGTAGAACCCGGCATGGCCTAGAAAGCTTCGGATTCCTTTGACCGTAGTAGGCGGTTGTAAACTCATCATGACCTCTATCTTAGCCTTGTCAACCTCTATCCCTTTCTCTGAAATCCGGTGCCCAAGTACTATCCCATTCCTGACCATAAAATGGCACTTTTCCCAATTCAGCACTAGATGTTTCTCCTCGCATCTTTGTAATACTCTGCACAAATTAGACAAACAAACAGAAAAAGAACTCCCATACACAGAGAAGTCATCCATAAATACTTCCATAATATCTTCAATTAAATCAGTAAAAATGGACATCATACAACGTTGGAAAGTCGCTGGGGCGTTGCACAAACCAAATGGCATCCGGCGGTATGCGAATGTGCCGTATGGACATGTGAACGTTGTCTTTTCCTGATCATCGGGATGGATGGGTATCTGAAAAAATCCTGAGTAACCATCTAGAAAACAGTAGTAAGGGTGATTAGCAAGACGTTCAAGCATTTGATCAATAAAAGGCAAAGGAAAATGATCTTTGCGAGTAGCAGCATTCAATTTCCTATAGTCTATGCACATTCTATGACCCGTTACCGTTCTAGTTGGAATCAATTCGTTTTTCTCATTCCTAATTACCGTGATATCTCCCTTCTTAGGTACAACATGCACCGGACTTACCCATTTGCTATCAGATATAGCATAGATCACACCAGCTTCTAGAAGTTTCATTATCTCTTTCTTTACGACATCCTTTAGATTCGGGTTTAACCGTCTCTGATGTTCTATAGAAGTCATCGATTCATCCTCTAGATTAATTCGGTGCATGCACAAGTCGGGAGATATACCGGTTATATCATCTAACGAATATCCCAAGGCCTTTCTATATTTCCTCAACTCACACAAAAGCAAAGTGATCTCAACATTATTCAATTCTGCATTCACTATAACAGGATATGTAGAGTTAGGACCTAGAAATGCATACCTGAGCCCCGCTGGGAGGGTTTTTAACTCTACCTTTGGAGCTTTCAGCTCGCTCCATGATCCGGTGATGTTCTGGTTTTCGGTCCGAGCAGGTGCTCGGTCGGAGCGAGCAGGTGCTCGCTGGGAATCTGGCAGAACATCGTTTTCTGTGCCCTCGGTCAGACTCTGGAACTCATCTTCTTTCTCTATTCTGGTGTTGGAATCCAGAAACTTGGCATATCCTTGGGTGTCTTCACTTAGAAATCCGTGTTCACTTTCGGCTTTTGTCAATGCAACTTCGAGAGAGTCCTTTGCTAGGATCTCTTCAACCACATCTTCCGACATCTCGGAGTCATCGTGGATCACGAAGGTTTGCCCATCTATCATCGGCCTCTTGAGCATCTTACTCATCTCGAACCGTACCACCATGTCTCCCAGACGGAGGTCGACTATACCTTGTTCAACATCGATGATTGCACGCGCCGTGTTTAGGAATGATCTCCCCAAAATCAGTGGGTCCTTTGGTTCTTCATCAAGCTCTAGAACCACGAAATCGGTTGGGATTAGAGTGTCCCCTATGCGGACGTGTAAATCCTCGATTATACCTACAGGCAGTTTAGTGGATCTATCTGCAAAAATCAAGGAGATCTTAGTTGGTTTGAAATCGGTAAAACCTAAACGTTTAGCAACGGAATAAGGCATTAAATTAACACTTGAACCCAAGTCAACCAGTGAGCATGCGAACGTGCATGGCCCAATTTTTACCGAAATCACAAACCTCCCGGGATCGCCTTTCTTAGTCAACACCTTACTCTGAAGTATTGCACTACATTCTTTGGAAACCATCATCACACTCTCCTCTTCCACAACTTTTCCAGAAATTAGCTCCTTCATGTACCGTTTGAGAGAAGGTACCATTTGAACCGCATCGGATAACGGAAGCTTTACCTCCAAGCCTTTAATCATTTCCTTACACTTAGCATCCTCCAAATCCTTCTTAGATCTCTTGGGAGGCACTGGGTAGGGTATCTTAGGCACATAGACTCTCTCAGTCTGAGCTTCTGGAAATTTCGCGGGAACATTCTGAGCGAGCAGGTGCTCGATCGGCTGAGCAGGTGCTCGCTGGGGTGTTTTCTCCAGATTGATCGGAACAGTAGCTGGTGTGGTTTCTGAGCTAGAACCAGCCTCCTCATGCATCACATTCTCTGCCAAATCATCCTCTTGTGCCGGTTGCTCAACAACTTTCTCCTTGGCCTTAACTTGAGAGGTTGTGGCCGTAGGTTGTGCCAACACTCTTCCGCTTCTTAACTCAACAGCATTGCATGGCGAATACTCCTTCCTAGGGTTCACTTCACCACGGCCAGGAAGAGCACCAACCGGTCTTTGAATAGCCTCGGCGGTTTGAGCTACTTGTGTATCCAACTTCTTTACATGTGCGGTCACGGCCTCATACTTTGCATGGAGATCCTTGTACATGTTGTCCATCTTACTGCCCAGCTCGGTTGACGTCTGCTGTTGGTTGGCCAAGACTTGATGAATGAGACCTTTCAAATCATCTTGTTGGGATTGAGGCGCGGAAACGGTTTGTTGTTGGTTTGTTGCTTGAAACCGGTTCTGATTTTGGTTGAGCACAATTTGCTTCCCTTGAGTGTTGTTGGAGTAGAACTTCTGATTTGTACCCCCTTGTTGCGGATAGACTTGGTCTTGGGGGTTTTCCACGTTGGTGTTGCGGTAGGAGAGGTTTGGGTGGCTTCGGTAGTTGGGGTTGAACCCTCGGTTTTGGTACCCTTGGCCATTCACATAGTTGACCTCTTCCAAACCATCTTCTTGATCTTCCACAAACTCTTGAGCATTAGGGGCAGCCCCATCTTCTTCCATGAACTTAACCGGCCTTTGAGTCTCTCGTAGAAGCAAGTTCACTTTCGCGGTTAATTCATCGATCTTTTGAGAGTCCACACTATTGACCTTTTTGGTTCTATCGTACTCGGGAGCCTTGTTGTTGGAGCTTGAGGCAAGGTTTTCGATGAGCTCAAATGCACCTTCCTTAGTCTTGGTCATGAAGTCTCCATTACTTGCGGCATTCAAAGCATTACGGTAATCCCAATCGACTCCATCGTAGAATATGTTCAAGATTTGCTCATCCTTGAAACCGTGATGAGGACACTCCCTCTTGTACTCCTTGAGTCTTTCCCAAGCTTCTCCAAAAGCTTCTCCGGAGTGTTGTTGAAAGGATGCAATCTTGTTCCTTAAAGCGGCCGTTTTGGACTTCGTGTAAAAATGATCCAAGAACGCGGATCTAGCCTCATCCCAAGTCTTCAATGAACCAGCCGGCAGTGACTTTAACCATCTTTGTGCCTTGTCCGCGAGAGAGAACGGGAACAACTTACACTTCAAGAACTCGGTTGGAACCCCATTAGAACCCGTAGTACTACAAATTTCCTCGAAATTCTCTATGTGGTCCATTGGTATTTCAGCGGGTAGACCATGGAATAGATGCTGCTTTACCAATGAAATTAACTGAGCCTTGACCTCATAATCTTGTCTCTGAATGGTAGGGATGACGATGGCCGAACGGTTTTGATAAAACGCATGGGGATTATCCGAATCCCCTATGGTTGGCTGACCCCGCGGCTGTTGCCTTTGCAACTGGGTGATTTGATCTCTCAAAATCTGTAACTGAGCATTCATAGCTTCCTGATCTGCCATGTTTTCTGAGCGAGCAGGTGCTCGTTCGGTTTGAGCAGGTGCTCGGCGGCGATTCTGGCGTTCGAGACGAGCTAACTCTTCGTTCGTATGACTGACTAAATCTTCAGTAAGATTCCTTCTCGTTCTTCTACTGGTCATACACCTGAAACATGGCAAAAACAAAAACAAAAAACAAAATTAGCAAAATTCTTAGACTATAAATAAAACCAAAATTCAAAGGTAACGCTATTGGTCCCCGGCAACGGCGCCAAAAACTTGATAGTCTCGAGTTTTAACCCAAAATAATGCTGCAAGTGCACAGGCAAAAGCAGTAGTATATAAGATATCGAATCCACAGAGACCAAGGTTATACTATGAATCTATAGATTTCAAATAAAGCTAAGATAAATTAAATGAGTTGTAAACTGACGTGAGCAGGTGCTCAATGTAAATGAGCAGGTGCTTGGAATAAAAATCGGTAATTAAACAATGATAAAAGGCACTAAGCCGAGATGATTCTTTGGTGATTTCGGGTACTTGGGTTGAGCTTCTATTCAGGGTCTATTTAAATGCGGTCTAGAACTCAAACATAAATATGTATTGCCCCGCTTTTGGCGATGTATCAACACCTTTGCCTACAGCCTAAATACCTACACTTTCGAGTGGATTTAGTAATGAAGTAAGCAAGCTTTAATGCAATGGTTCAATATGTTCACATTCAATGGGAACGATCAATGGTGTTTTGGTTACCACCGAATGCTCATCAAAGGTAATTCTAGCAACCTATATCATTTTTGGTGAATAGATTAAACCTAGAGATCATAGACTAGGTGATCAATTTAGCCTAAGCAATGAGACTTCCTAGAGATGAAGACATAAGAATTCCCTATTTGGCTCAACCATCTAAAGCCCTAAATCACCATCGAAATCACCCCGACCTAGTTATGGAACTACTCGGACATGATCGAATCAAATGAAACAATAATAATCTTGAAACTCATAATGAAATGAATAAGAAGGATAAGGGTTAGAAATTCTTCTTGAGAAGATACTACTGTGGTGATTCGGAAATGACAAGTAGCTTCAATGGTGGTCGGTGAATGAATCGGAAGTGATGATGCAAGAACAAAATACTTTTTTTTTAAAATCGTAAAAAAAAGAACTAAAAGTTTTCTGATTATTTCGTGAATGAATTTTTTTTTCTTATTCTAAGGAGGCTCAGCTCCTTCAAATACAAGAAAGAAACATTAAAAGCTAAAATATCTCTTAAGACAAAACAAGGAAAGTAGAACAAATCCCCTTTATTATGAAAATCAATCAATTCCCTAATGAAATGGGATTGTTTTGACTCATTAACTTCTGGGATTTTGCGTGGGCCTCAAGATGGATTCGGCGGCCAGCTTTATTAGGTTTAGGTTCTGGTGCTTCTCATGCGAGCAGGTGCTCGCTCGGACCGAGCAGGTGCTCGGTGGATTGAAAACTCCTCTTTTTGCTCCAATTCTTCTCCTTTTCTTCATAGAGCTCCAGCAGCTCCAAATTGTGCTCCAAAGCACTTTAGAACCTGAAAAGACATCAAAAGGAAACAAAAAGACAAGAAATGCAACACAAAACCATGGGTAAATTAGGCCAAAAATCCAACATATCACATGGTTGCAGTTGTTCCTGTTTTGTGCTGTTTGCTTGTTCTGTGCATTGTTTGATAATCCTGGTATTTCATGTGTTCCTTTATCTGAGTAATTGGCCTGTAGATGGGAGGACCGTCTCACTAAGTATTTCTTAAATACTTACGCAACTCGTTTTTTCCAATTGTGTTGCAGGTAAAAGGAAATCGTGATCGCGGAATCAGGGCCAGAGGAGGGGATGATAGGATCTTTTGTGTTGACGTTTAGTCTTTTGTGTTGATGTTTAGTTTAGTGAATCCCGGTGTTAGGTTGCTAGATTTGTATGAGCATTCCTGGATTTAATGTTGATTATAATTGTTGGATGATTGATATGAGATTTTATTACGGATTTAATTGTTGAGTTTTATTCCGCAGTAGAATTAATTTAGTAAAAAAAAAAAAAAAAAAGGAACCGGGTGTTACAATATTTTTCGTTAGGGTTAGGTTTTTCTTTTTCGATTAAATGTCTTGGTTTTGAGTTTGGGATAGTGATTGAAAAAACTTCTTACACTTTTTACTATTTTGTGATTAAGTTATAGTTAGTATGGTTATACTTTGTCAATATTGGACGGTTGCGGCTCTCGATTAGTATTTGGAGATGGGAATGAGTTTGTTTTGTTTATTTCAATCACGCGATCGATCTCGGGTACAACGATGACTGCCTTATGAACTCCATATTTCGTCTTCCATCAAGGTTACGACCAGTTCACATTAGCCATCCATCTGGGTTGTGCATTAATCGAGTTATGAAGTAGTTGTTTCCACTTCCATCTTTCATCCAAGTGAGGTTTCTAATCCTAAATATTAAAAGGTTAAAATAAAGATTCGACGCAAGAAATTGTGGTGGTGGAAAACAAATGATGGAGACTATTACCTCTCGTCAATATTTACTAAATTTACCTTCTTTTTCTTCTATAGAGTTGGGTTCAGATTCCATAGTCACCACAATAGTTTCTCCCGGAAGAGTTACTCTGAAATGGGCTAATATGAGAGTCATACTACTTTGGAATGTTTCCCTCATTACCATAAAACTTAGATCAATTACAGTTTGAGACAAAACAATGTGATATAAGGATGCCTAGTTAAAATTTTAAAGTCATGGTTTCCTATTTTCTAAGGATCTTGTTGATTCATGATGGATGTTTATGTTACTTTTGCCATCTCGATCTCGTGCAATAGATGTTAGACTAGCCTTTTTCCTATAAACGATGCTAAATTGTCGTTACAAAATGCTTCAAATGCTCATCCATCAAGAATTTTGAAATGAAAAATAATTTAGAGATGAAGTTGTCTTTAAATGGCAAGAGAACAAGTTCTAAACAAAAAAAAAGTAATAATAATTTTTCTAGTTGAGAAGATTTGAATTCTGGACGAAGGTATAGTTTAACAATGGAAGATGGAGATCGAAGTTGCAGTTTCAAATAGAGTGGTTTCTCTTATTGCCCAAAACATAATCAAGAATGGTTGTAACCAGTCTTATGTTGCTAGAAGTCATCCTCAATTATTTGGTCGATGATTTTGGAAGAGTGAGAGATCTTTTCCCTCTATTTGATACCTTGGCCTTGTTTTCTATTTTTTAGATATTCTCATTTTTTGCATTGAGGTTATGAATATCTTCATGATCTTTATCTAGCATTTTTATGTTGACCTTGTAATTATTATTTTCTCTAAGTTTCGATATAGAATATCATTTCAGTGAAAATAAATGTTCGAATTCGGGATGAACATCTCTAATGAAAATACAAAGAAAACAAGTGTATAATACGAGTTAATTGCTATTTTATTGCCTATTGCTTAGAGTAACCTTTCTCGTGGTTTGGTTTGGTTTTGGTCAAATTTGCAAATCTGTTGGACCTAAATATATATTAACCAAACACTAAGAAGTCTCTTTGGTCTAGTGGAAGACCTTTTGGTCGAGTTGTTTGATCAAAGTTCATTAGTGCTTCTACACTAGGAGGTATGAGATTCGAATTCCAGAAGATGCGATTTATTATCATTGCTGCAAATTAATGGAGACAATTTTACATGTGATCTTTACCGTGACTCAAGATAGAATGTCTAGCGCAAAACGGAGGGTTTGTCCGTTGTAGAATCGTCGATTTAATAGTTCTCATAATTTGTTATAAAATAATAACAAAAAAATACAAAGTTAAAAATAATATTATATATATTGAAATGAAATATCGACCAAACGCCAACAATTACGTTGTTATATATTGTTATGAAAGTCAACAACAAAAGAGATCTATAACTTAGACGTACATGTTTTTCAAAGTGAATTAATATTAGTGGATCCAATATCACTATTTGATATAGTAGTTTCTTCTTTTTTACTTCTATATTTACGAACGAATTCGTTCGAAGTAAGATACAATTTTTACAACTTTGAACAAATCTATAAAAAAGAAAGTTAATAACAATCTACAATTAAAATTTAATAACAATCTGATATTCTTCATCCTAATATTTGGTTCCATAAAGTTCATAATAAGAAAACTCCGTAAAATAAATCAATCAAACACCCATTGATCATCAAAGTTTAATCATCAAACCAAAACAAAAAGCAAAAACAGAACTGTTGAAAACTTAGGACAAGATAATAGTTGGTAATTATCTCATCATCATAGTCTTAAACTCTTGAAAACTTACAAAACCATCACCATCTGCATCAACGCCTCAAACCATCTTAACACATTCCTCCAAGGAATGTTTCTCTCCAAGACGTTTCAACACAATGTGAATGTCACTCGTAGATATCTTTCCATCACGGTTAGTAGCATACAAATCAAAAGTATCCTTAAGAACGGTCTCTCGGTTGTCGTTTTCTTTGCTACCATCCACCACCATGCACGAAGCGAATTTCAAGACACCAATTTGGCCATCACCGTCGACATCAAGCTCTTTGAACATCTTATCGATTTCTTCTGAAGACATCAAAGGAGAGAAGACTCGGATCCCATCGGCGAATTTATCCCATGAGAATTTTCTTGTCTTTGTTATTGTCGAATTTCTCGAAGATTTGTGTGATAGACATAATGCATTGTTGTATTGAGTTATAATATGATGATAATAAAAATTCGCCGAAGATTTGGTGAGAGGAGGTCCAAAGCTATATCTATATTTATAGAAGAAAAGTGATTCTTTTTGTTCCTACAAAAGATTCTTTCAACTTTGAATTTATTTTTTCTTTCATTAAGAAAATCCTAATCTTTAACGGTTTTAAAAAAACAAAAAATAAAAAATACTTTCCATTTTTTTGTTTATGACTTTCCATTTGTTTCCACCATTGAACAAATCTATAAAAAAGAAAGTTATACCAAATAATCAAATTCAAATTATTTATTATTATACTATTTTCATAGATTGTATCATGTTAATTTCCATATACTTCTTTTTCTACTCAATCTAACATTAAACAAAATTCACATAATGAACATTTGTTACCTAATATATCTCGTTCTTTTTGGCATGCATAATCTATTAGGTAACAAATGTACATAGAGAATATTGTATTTGCGAAAGATATCACTGAATTTCGTTAAGTTTAGAAAATAATAATGTTATATTTTTGATTACGGTAACTAATCTTAATTACCTTAAATATTATATTTTGTCATTAAAGTAACCATAATTTGTGCTAATGACACCATAATGTTTGATTTGGTAAAGAATGTTAATTACCACTACGTTTAATATTCGATTTGTGAATGAAGTTGATTTAATTTATTTTAAAGAAATTAGATTAGTGGATATCAATTAGAATATTTTTATATCAATTAGTTGATTTAATATTATTGATTTTTACGGTTACTTAATTATGTTTGTGATATTAATCATTACTATTTTTATTTATTAATTAGTAGTTTGAAAATCAATGAAACCAAAGTTTGTTACATCTTCGGAGAAGGGTTTTGTGAATTATATGTTTAAGTTAAATAAAGATTTTGTCATTAATTTTTAGTAAAATAGTATAGTGAGTTTTTGTTATTGAATTATTATTGAACTAATAATTGTGGGAGTGACACATAAGCAAATTGATGCCAAAATGTTTCTCTTTTAATATATAGAGGACTGACGATTTTTGGTTATGAGTCTTTATGTAACGCCCCGACCGCCCTATCCATAGGGTCCACGTCCACTCTCGGCCCGTGGGCCCACACTCGCCGACGGTCGGTGCGTTGGTTCAGGAGGCTCGAAAGTCATGTTTACTGACCCTGCAAATCACCACGCGATCTTTTTCCGTGTTTTGACCTCACTCACACATTACTGAAAATGACTTCCCAGTAGGTCGTCCATCCTGAAACTACTCCAGCTCAGGCACGCTTAACTCTCGAGTTCTCTCATGACCTATGCCGAAAAGATAAATACACTTTGGTGACATAGGTAGACAAATCGATTCTTTTAAGCCTCTCCGCATATACCGCATATACCATATATGCTCTGAAACCAAGGCTACACACTTTCTATATATATTATTTTAATTCTTTTGGGTTTTTATATTTGTAACGCCCGTGAACCAAAAATGTGATTTTTGGTGGGTGTCGATCGACACAGGGGGTTTGTGTCGATCGACACGGTCTGTTGTCTCTTCGAAGTTTTGGCAGAGAACTCTCTGTCGATCGACACAGATTGAGTGTGTCGATCCAGAGGCGTTAAAAATCAGACTTGGGCTTTGTTTTCGGTTCGTTTTGGTTAATGGGCCAGTTTGGGAACTTAGGGTTCCGCATATAAGGTTGGAAAAACGCGTTTTCCTTCACTATTGGCCAAAAAATCTGATCTAAAGGGGGATTTTGAGAGAGAAAGAGAGTTGTGAGGATTGGAGAAGTTTGAAGGAAATTCTTGTGGATTTGTCCTTGATTCTCTACCCTATAGTGTGTGATTCCGTGGGAGAGGCTTTGGGAGGCTGATTTGGTGCGAAAATCAGTGTTAGAAGATCCGTGTTCTTCGCGTTCTTCGCGTTCTTCGCGTTCTTCGTTATTCCTCTTCAGATCTAAGGTGAGTGCGTGACCATAGGTCCTTAGATTGAGGAATGGATGATATGCGGTTGCTTGTTGTGTGTTTTTGGTGGATTTGCGATTGTATGAGCAGGTTTTGGGTTTGAGAAGTGTGGAGATTCGACCATGAGAGGATAGGTCGGATTCCAGCAGCAGCTCGCCTGTCGATCGACAGGATTGTTTCCGTGTCGATCGACACGGGTTTTTAAAGTGTCCGTCGATCGACAGGATTGCTTCCCGTCGATCGACATGGTTGCAGTTGTTCCTGTTTTGTGCTGTTTGCTTGTTCTGTGCATTGTTTGATAATCCTGGTATTTCATGTGTTCCTTTATCTGAGTAATTGGCCTGTAGATGGGAGGACCGTCTCACTAAGTATTTCTTAAATACTTACGCAACTCGTTTTTTCCAATTGTGTTGCAGGTAAAGGGAAATCGTGATCGCGGAATCAGGGCCAGAGGAGGGGATGATAGGATCTTTTGTGTTGACGTTTAGTCTTTTGTGTTGATGTTTAGTTTAGTGAATCCCGGTGTTAGGTTGCTAGATTTGTATGAGCATTCCTGGATTTAATGTTGATTATAATTGTTGGATGATTGATATGAGATTTTATTACGGATTTAATTGTTGAGTTTTATTCCGCAGTAGAATTAATTTAGTAAAAAAAAAAAAAAAAAAAGGAACCGGGTGTTACAATATTTTTCGTTAGGGTTAGGTTTTTCTTTTTCGATTAAATGTCTTGGTTTTGAGTTTGGGATAGTGATTGAAAAAACTTCTTACACTTTTTACTATTTTGTGATTAAGTTATAGTTAGTATGGTTATACTTTGTCAATATTGGACGGTTGCGGCTCTCGATTAGTATTTGGAGATGGGAATGAGTTTGTTTTGTTTATTTCAATCACGCGATCGATCTCGGGTACAACGATGACTGCCTTATGAACTCCATATTTCGTCTTCCATCAAGGTTACGACCAGTTCACATTAGCCATCCATCTGGGTTGTGCATTAATCGAGTTATGAAGTAGTTGTTTCCACTTCCATCTTTCATCCAAGTGAGGTTTCTAATCCTAAATATTAAAAGGTTAAAATAAAGATTCGACGCAAGAAATTGTGGTGGTGGAAAACAAATGATGGAGACTATTACCTCTCGTCAATATTTACTAAATTTACCTTCTTTTTCTTCTATAGAGTTGGGTTCAGATTCCATAGTCACCACAATAGTTTCTCCCGGAAGAGTTACTCTGAAATGGGCTAATATGAGAGTCATACTACTTTGGAATGTTTCCCTCATTACCATAAAACTTAGATCAATTACAGTTTGAGACAAAACAATGTGATATAAGGATGCCTAGTTAAAATTTTAAAGTCATGGTTTCCTATTTTCTAAGGATCTTGTTGATTCATGATGGATGTTTATGTTACTTTTGCCATCTCGATCTCGTGCAATAGATGTTAGACTAGCCTTTTTCCTATAAACGATGCTAAATTGTCGTTACAAAATGCTTCAAATGCTCATCCATCAAGAATTTTGAAATGAAAAATAATTTAGAGATGAAGTTGTCTTTAAATGGCAAGAGAACAAGTTCTAAACAAAAAAAAAGTAATAATAATTTTTCTAGTTGAGAAGATTTGAATTCTGGACGAAGGTATAGTTTAACAATGGAAGATGGAGATCGAAGTTGCAGTTTCAAATAGAGTGGTTTCTCTTATTGCCCAAAACATAATCAAGAATGGTTGTAACCAGTCTTATGTTGCTAGAAGTCATCCTCAATTATTTGGTCGATGATTTTGGAAGAGTGAGAGATCTTTTCCCTCTATTTGATACCTTGGCCTTGTTTTCTATTTTTTAGATATTCTCATTTTTTGCATTGAGGTTATGAATATCTTCATGATCTTTATCTAGCATTTTTATGTTGACCTTGTAATTATTATTTTCTCTAAGTTTCGATATAGAATATCATTTCAGTGAAAATAAATGTTCGAATTCGGGATGAACATCTCTAATGAAAATACAAAGAAAACAAGTGTATAATACGAGTTAATTGCTATTTTATTGCCTATTGCTTAGAGTAACCTTTCTCGTGGTTTGGTTTGGTTTTGGTCAAATTTGCAAATCTGTTGGACCTAAATATATATTAACCAAACACTAAGAAGTCTCTTTGGTCTAGTGGAAGACCTTTTGGTCGAGTTGTTTGATCAAAGTTCATTAGTGCTTCTACACTAGGAGGTATGAGATTCGAATTCCAGAAGATGCGATTTATTATCATTGCTGCAAATTAATGGAGACAATTTTACATGTGATCTTTACCGTGACTCAAGATAGAATGTCTAGCGCAAAACGGAGGGTTTGTCCGTTGTAGAATCGTCGATTTAATAGTTCTCATAATTTGTTATAAAATAATAACAAAAAAATACAAAGTTAAAAATAATATTATATATATTGAAATGAAATATCGACCAAACGCCAACAATTACGTTGTTATATATTGTTATGAAAGTCAACAACAAAAGAGATCTATAACTTAGACGTACATGTTTTTCAAAGTGAATTAATATTAGTGGATCCAATATCACTATTTGATATAGTAGTTTCTTCTTTTTTACTTCTATATTTACGAACGAATTCGTTCGAAGTAAGATACAATTTTTACAACTTTGATAACTTATGATAAAAAATTTTGCTCTCATTCTCTTATCCTCTCAGTATCCCGATTTCACCGGGTATAATTTTTTCTTCTTTATTTATATTTATCGTCGTGATAAATTCTCATTCTTTTTACAACACGTTATCAGCACGATCACTCTACGTTTATGGTAAAAGAAAAATAACATTATACTGTATAATATTATAATGGACGGTATATCACCTCCATAATATATTATTTTTCAGTGGTTGTTTAAGGCACCGCTATTAATTTAATTTTATTGTTATTATGTCATAACTGTTAAATGCGCGCGGTCAAGCCGCCACATAATTTATTTATTGTTCAAATATGGATGATTATATCACCATAATTTATTTAATGTTCTAATATGGATGACTCAGTAACCATAATTTATTTATCATTATAATATGGATGACTATGTCACCATAATTTATTTATTGTTATAATATGGATTATTTCATCACCATAATTTATTTATCATTAAAATATGGATGACTCTATCACCATAATTTATTTAACATTCCAATATAGATGACCCCGTCACCATAATTTATTTATTGTTGATATGGCTAACTCTATCACCATAATATTATTGTTAAAATTTGTTTATATTCTGATTACTATATAAGGAGGTTCACTCACCTGTAATTAAATATTTTTATCTGGTAAATCTTACATAAAATTCATTAATGTTTTTCAAATTAATTTTGTTTTAATCTTTTACCTCTACCGGTCACAAAGAAAAAATTTCAAAATTTTTCTACTTTTCAAACAGCTATGAACAGTGTTTTTCAATCTATAAATACACTCATATTTTTCACTTCTTCAAATCACTAAACATTTTATCTTCTCCCTCTTATGAAAAAAAAATTTGTTTAGTTTTCATTTTGTAAGAAAAATGTTTCGCTGGTTTTTGATTTTTATTATCGTTGTAATTATTTCTTCTGTTTATGGTCTCTGTTGGAGAATTTACAACCAAAGAGTACCACTTAAATTTTGGTATATTGGATACCATAAGAGAGGAAAATGAATCGCTTCCCAGTGAAAAGACAAGGGCGATGATTTTTCTAAAGAAACATCTAGATGAAAATCTGACGCATGACAATGCAAATGTGAAAAATCCTGTAGAGTTGTGGAAAGCTCTAAAAGAAAGGTTTGACAACCATAGGGCAATAACTCTCCCACATGCCCTTGACGAATGGGCAAACTTGAGATTCATGGATTTTGATATGGTGGCAAATTATAATTCTGCTATGTTACGAATTGTGCACCAGTTGGAATATTGTGGTAAGAATGTGAGCGAAGAAGAAATGCTCAACAAGACTTACCTTACTTTTTATAAGGAGCACTATGTTCTTGCAGAACAATATATAAATTGTAGGAACCGAAGGTTTTCAGAGCTGATTGTGACAGTCATGATAGCCGAGAAGAAAAATGAGCTTCTCATCAAAAACCATAATGCTCGGCCTGCAAGAACTCTTGCAATCCCTGAAGTGAATGCAACGGGTGTCAAAAATTGAGAGAAATAAGATGTGAAAAATCCAGAAAGATAAAGCTTTCGGGGTTGTGGTGGTCGATTCAATCGCGGACGTGGGAAATATTATAATCCACAAGGACGGAGGTCATTCAAATGGTTTTGATCTGAAAAAAACTCCAAAGGCAAGGAAGTCAAAGGAAATGCCACCAAGAAGCGTGAAGACATTTGTTTCAGATGCGGTTCCAAATGATATTGGTCCTGAGTCTGTCGAACTCCTTTGCATCTTTGTAAGTTATACCAAGAATCCGTTAAAGGCAAAGGAAAGGAAGTGAACCTTTTGGAACACCCTGAAGGTGAAACACATCTCGACTCTTCTTACTTTGAAGATGATACCGAAATGACCAACCTTGCGGATAACTAAGATGCTTGTACGTAGTGAGACTATTGAATAGTCTCTAGTTACGCCATGTATAATATTATATTTTTCGGTTATTTGAAAAATAATGTTGTTCTAACACAACAAACTAATGTATAATTATTATGTGTTTTATCTTTATGAATGATATTTACTATCTATTATTTAATATTTTCATGCTTACAGAAATGGTTGAAACGAAACGCAAGAAAATGGTTCGAAAAGTTTGTATACCAGATAGTGGAACAACACACACTATTTTGAAACATAAGAAATATTTCTCTGACTTAAAGCCAACGAGAATTATCGTTAATACAATATCAGGTCCTGCAGACTTGATTGAAGGAACTGGTAAGGCCAACTTTACGTTGCCTAATGGAACGAAGTTTTCCGTAAGAAATGCCTTGTTTTCTCCAAATTCTAAAAGAAATTTGTTGAGTTTTAATGATATATATCTTCAAGGATATGATACTCAGTCTACAACTGAGAATGGAAAGAAGTATATGTACATAACTTCCGATGAATCCGGAAAAGGCTTGTACTGGAAAAATTTCCTAAACCTCCTTCAGGATTGCACCATACTCATATAAGTGCAATCGAATCACATCTAGTGATTAAAAGAAATTCATATAAGTTCACATTATGGCATGATCGTCTTTGTCATCCGGGTACTTCAATGATGCGAAAAATCATAGAGAACTCACATGGACACCCACTGAAAATCCAAGAGATATATCTGATGAATAGAAAGACATGTGTGACATGTTCTCTTGGAAAATTAATCATAAGGACCATCTCCATCTAAAATCGATAAAGAATCACCAAAATTTCTTGAAAGAATTCAAGGCGATATTTGTGGACCAATACATCCATCATGTGGACTCTTCCACTATTTTATGGTTTTAATTGACGCATCCAGCAGATGGTCACATGTTTGTTTACTATCGTCTCGGAATTTGGCGTTTACGAGATTTCTAACTCAAATTATCAAACTGAGAGCTCAATTTCCTGATTACCCTATTAAGAGAGTTAGATTAGATAACGCAGGTGAATTCACGTCTTAAGCATTTAATGATTATTGTATGGTAACAGGGATTGATGTTGAACATCTTGTAGCTCATGTTCATACACAAATTGGTTTGGCAGAATATTTAATTAAGCGTTTACAATTAATTGCTAGACCATTGATCATGAGATCGAAACTCCCAACCTCTTTATGGGGATATGTTATTTTACATGCTGAAACACTTATCCGAGTAAGACCAAGTGCATATCACAAGTATTCCCCATTACAGCTAGTTTTTGGTCGTGAACCAAATATTTTTCATCTAAGGATTTTCGGTTGTGCAGTATACGTGCATGTAGCACCACCACAACGTACAAAGATGGGACCACAACGAAGGTTAGGAATATATGTTGCATATGATTCACCATCCATTATACGATACTTAGAACCTCAAACTGGTAATGTTTTTACAGTGAGGTGTGCTGATTGTCATTTTGATGAGCAAGAATTTTCGGTCCCAGGGGGAGAAAACAAACAAGTAGGAAAGGATATAAAGTGGAGTGTACCATCTTTATTACATCTTGATCCTCCAACCAAACAGTCTGAACTTGAAGTTCGACGAATTATGCATTTGCAAAGTATAGCAAATCAGTTACCTGATGCTTTTGCTAATACTAAGACAGTCACGAAATCACATATTCCAGCAGCAATTTTTCCGCTCGGATTGAGATTCCAAATGAACATGGACGAGTAAATGATACACGTGAGTCTAGAACACGCTTGAAGCATGGTAGACCTATTGGTTCTAAGGATAAAAATCCCAGAAAGCTTAATGAACCTAAACGGCTTAATGTTGCCAAAATATCAGAATCCATTTTGGAAGAATCAAATCATGAAATGAATGATGGTATACCACATCATGAGACTGAAGAGAACCATGAAATTTCTATTAAGTACATTCATAATGGGAAGATATGGAATCGAAAAGATATAATTGTTGAGGATGACGTTTTCTCATATCATGTATGGAAAGACATAAATGAGGAAAATGAAGATCCAGAACCACATTTTGTACATGAATGTAAAAGGAGACATGATTGGGTTAAATGGAAAGGTGCCATTCAAGTTGAGTTGGATTCGCCTAATAAAAGAAATATTTTCGAACCTATTGTACTTACACCTGCAGATGTAAGACCAGTTGGATACAAATGGGTTTTTGTTCGAAAACGAAATGAGAATAACGAAATTACGAGGTACAAAGCTCGCCTTGTGGCCCAAGGTTTTTCTCAAAGATCTGGAATTGATTATGAGGAAACCTATTCTCCTGTTATGGATGCGATCACATTTAGATTCCTGGTGAGTCTAGGAGCTAGTGAAAACTTAGAAATGCGTCTCATGGATGTTGTAACTACTTATTTGTATGGATCATTGGATACCGATATCTATATGAGAATTCCAGATGAATTCAAAATGCCAGAAGGATTAAGTTCCAAACCCAAAGACTTATGTGCAATAAAATTGCAAAAATCATTATATGGGTTAAAGCAATCTGGACGTATGTGGTATAATCGTCTCAGTGAGTATTTAACAAAAGAAGGATACGTAAACAATCATTTATGCCCATGTGTTTTCATCAAGAGAATAACATCCAGATTTCTGATTATCGCGGTGTATGTTGATGATCTAAACATAATAGGAACTCAAGGGGAGATACAAAAAACCTCAAATTATTTAAAAGGTGAATTTGAGATAAAAGATCTTGGACAGACAAAGTACTGTCTTGACCTTCAAATTGAGCATTCTCAAAAGGGTATATTTGTGCACCAATCCACATATAACAAAAGGGTACTAAAATGATTTAATATGGACAAGGCAACTCCTTTGAGAACTTCTATGGTCGTTAGATCACTTCAAGTCGAAAATGATCCATTTCGACCACATGAAAAAAATAAAGAGGTGCTTGGTCTTGAAGTACCATACCTAAGTACAATAGGAGCTTTAATGTATCTTGCAAATTGTACTCGACCTAATATATCATTTGCTGTTAATCTTTTGGCAAGATTTAGCTTGTAACATCCCGAAACAAAATATTGGATTTTGGTAAGGGGTGTCGATCGACACCAGTGGTGGGTGTCGATCGGTTTTGGTTTAAATTAAATCGTCCGGTTTGTTGCGTTGGTTTGGGAGAAACCCTATGACGCGATATATAAGGCCTTTGGCCGTATGTGCATAGAAAGGGGGAGCACTTTGATCAGAATTGAGTGAAATCGAGTTTGGGAGAGTTTTTGGTGTGAGAATCGATCGTTCTTGGTGGTTTAAGGACCGATTGACTCAGTTCTTCGTGGAGAAAGGATCGTGTGTCGATTTCCTTGTGTTTCCAGCGAGGAATCAGTGCTTTCGGGGGCCGTTCGAGTCTGTTTTTCTTAGCCGTTCATTCCTTTCTCGTTCATAGCAAGGTGGGTGCGTGATCGTGGATATGGGATTAGATATTAGGAATTTCGAATGAATGATTGTGATGATTCAATCGGATTCACTCTCGTGACAATGGTGTTGGAAGCAAAAGAAAGAAATGTTTACTCACCCAGCCTCGAGAAGAAGAGGAGTACCCTGCCACTTCGCCCTAACCGCCACCTGAACATTCTTAGGTCTCCGATTCTGAGCGTTGACGCCGGAGACGACGAAGAAGAGAAGAAAAAGGAAGAGATAAAGCTCGAATCTCAAATACAAGGTTATTTGTATTTATTGTAATGGAAATTTCTCTCTATGCGTAGATTATCTCATATAGGAGTTCGTTACAAAAGTAAGATATTGGTGTTTGTGGAGGAGGAAGACGGAGTTGATTACTGAAAGAGTCTAAAACATAATTTTTTCTTCATCTCATGACCCATTTCACCCAAAAGAACAAACGATGTGGTTCTTCGTCTATGTCTATATACTTATCGAAAAGAGATATAAACAGATTGTGAAATCATGTTGCTTGTGAAACTTTTTTGATATTTCTGAGTGTATTCGCTTGGCCGGTGTAATCCTCAAACATCGCACCTGACTCTATACTCATCAGTCACCATTACAATTGTTTTGCGTGATCTTCATTTGTGCTTCTTTAATTATGCAAAATATCGAGTAAAATTGATTGCATACGTCTTCTTTCTCATAGCGAACATAGTCATTGGCATGAACGCTTTCAAATTTTAATATTTGTTCGTATCTCATCTCTTTCTGAAAAAATCTTTTCAATTTTGTGTTCTCACTTCAAGCACACTGATGAATATTCTCTGTTTGTACTGCTTCTGTAATTGCCATGCGGACGATTGAAAACTAAATTTTGTTTATTTATCATACACCTATTTATACTTCTTTTCAATGGTGGTTTTTGTTATTTGTTTTCTACTTTTCAATGGTGTCATTTGTTTATATTAATTTTCAATTTCCGCATTCCTCTAAGTGTCTTATTTTGATGTTAGTGACCTTGCCTTTGGAGTTGAAGGCAAATGTTTTGAGAGTAAAATGTTGTTTAGGGTGCAAATAGTTGTTCTTTTACAAGAAACTAAAGTGTTTTAGAGGGGCTGATTTTCCAGTATTTCCAGCGATTTAAGCTTAAAATTGATATGAGGTTTTCAGATAAAAATAGAAACATTTTTGGCTTTATGGTAGAAATAGAGATGTGGATTGGTAATTAGTCTTTTAGTTATGTACATCAAAAAGGCATAAAAGAAAAATGTTGAAAAGTTTGCAACGAAACTCCAAGAAGTGATGAGGAAGAAGAAAGGAAGAGAAGATTTTTCATTGGTCAAGGTTGTTTTTAGGCATGACCACGGTTACAATTATTGCGGTTATGGTTTTTAAAATTTTCTAACATTAACCTTAACCATTTAATATACGGTTAAAAAGGTTACGGTTAGATACGGTACGGTTAATACGGTTACGGTTAATACAGTTATAAATTAGATACGGTTAATATTACAGTTATAATTGTACAATTATGTAATTTTTCTAAATGAAATAATAAAAAAACAGAGATTTCTTATGAAAATTGTTGTGAATCAAGAGAACGAATGGGGAAGATTGTGTTTATTCATTAATCATAAGATCCTTTATATAGGATTATTACAAGAGAGAAAAGGAAAATTCCTTTTCCTAATGGGAAAAGGAAAGTACATAAAAGGAAAATCCTAATTCAACTAGGATTCATTAAACCGGCCTAAAGACTAAGTGTTAATGGGCCGTAAACGGACCAGAACTAGTTATGACAACCCACTATGATTTATAACACTCCCCCTTGGATGTCATAACTCTAATGGGCTTGTAATACGCTTTGGATGTTGCCTCATTAAAACCTTACCAAGTAAAACCCATTTTGGGACAAAACCGTGGTGAAGGAAAAAGAGTACAACACGTATTACTCCCCCTGTTCTGAACCTCACTGCAAGTCTTTCAAACGACGCATTCCAATCTGATAAGTAAGTTTCTTGAACGTTGAGGTTGGAAGTGACTTGGTGAATAGGTCTGCTGAATTCTCACTTGATCGTACTTGCTGCACTTGAATTTCTCCATCTTTCTGTAGATCGGATGTGAAGAAGAATTTTGGCAGAATGTGCTTCGTCCTATCACCTTTGATGTATCCATCCTTAAGTTGAGCTATACACGCTGCATTGTCCTCGAACAAGACCGTCGATTCCTGCTTACCTTCGGCCATTCCACAATCCACTCTTATGTGCTGGGTCATCAGCCTTAACCAAACACACTCACGACTAGCCTCATGAATTGCCAATATCTCTGAATGATTAGAAGATGTAGCTGCAATGGCCTGCTTCATTGACCGCCAAGATATTGCAGTTCCTCCATGAGTAAACACATAACCTGTCTGGGACCGTGCATTATGAGGATCTGAAAGATAACCTGCATCAGCAAAACCAACTAAACCGTCCTTAGATTGGTTAGTATAAAATAGACCCAAGTCTTTCGTTCCTTGTAGGTAACGAAGAATATGTTTTATCCCGTCCCAGTGCCTTTGGGTCGGACATGAGCTAAATCTTGATAATAAATTCACGGCAAAACATATATCTGGCCTAGTGTGGCTTGCCAGATACATTAAAGCTCCTATGGCACTGAGATATGGCACTTCGGGACCAAGGACTTCTTCAGAGTCTCTCTTAGGACCAAACGGATCCTTTTCTAGATCAAGAGATCTCACCACCATTGGGCTGGACAATGGGTGACATTGATCCATATTAAAACGCTTGAGTACCTTTTCAGTATATGCCATTTGATGCACAAGGATTCCATCATTTATGTACTCAAGTTGCAATCCCAAACAGAACTTAGTTTTGCCTAGGTCTTTCATCTCAAATTCTTTCTTGAGGCATTCAACTGTTTGGACGATTTCACCAGGGGTTCCAAGGATGTTCAAATCATCCACGTAAACTGCTATGATAACAAACCCTTTGTTTGCAAACTTTTTTATAAAAATACATGGACTGATGGGATCATTCTTATAACCTTCTTTGACTAAGTACTCACTCAATCTATTGTACCACATACGCCCACTTTGCTTCAGTCCATAAAGGGATTTGTTCAGCCTTATGCAGTGTTGTTCTCGAGAACCTTTCTTATCTTTGAGCTCAATACCCTCTGGTAATCTCATATAAATCTCATTATCCAGTGGACCATATAAGTATGCAGTTACAACGTCCATTAACCGCATATCCAACTTTTCTCTTATAGCCAGACTTATCAAAAATCTAAAAGTTGTAGCATCCACCACAGGGGAGTATGTCTCCTCATAATCTATTCCTGGTCTCTGTGAGAATCCTTGTGCAACAAGCCGTGCTTTATATCTCACGATTTCACCATGTTCATTTCTTTTCCTCACAAAGACCCATTTATGTCCAACTGGTTTAATCTCATAGGGTGTCCGAATTATTGGACCAAAGACATCCCTTTTCCTTAAAGAATTCAACTCCACGTTTATAGCTTCTTTCCATTTAGTCCAATTTTCACTCTGAGTGCACTCATATATCGACGTGGGTTCTAGATCCTCCATAAGTTCAAGTGCTACCTTAAAAGCAAATATATCATCGATTTCCACACACTTTCTATTCCATTGTATTCCAGACATAACATAATTCATTGAGATCTCATTATTTTCAGGAACGTCAGAACCATGAAACTCGGCGTCCCGAGTCTCATTGCTTGGAACTATCGGTTCAGTTATGTCTGGGGTTCCATCAGATTCCTCAACCACGATTTCAGCACCTTTCTTTCTTTTCCGAGGATTCTTATCTTTGGAACCTATTGGCCGGCCACGTTTTGAGTGTGGTTTAGATTCTGTAGCAACTTGATTGTGTCCCTCTTGAACATCAATTCTAATCGGTGCATTAACAGCTGGTATGTAAGACTTAGTTACTCTTTTCGGGTCAGCAAAGGAATCTGGCAATTGATTAGCTAGCTTTTGTAAATGTATAATCTTTTGGACTTCTAATTCACATTCTTGAGTCCGAGGATCTTGCCATTTTAAGGACGTTTGATTCCATATAATTTCCTTTACCAGTCTGTTATCTCCTCCTAATGTTGGATAGACAGATTCGTCAAAATGACAATCTGCGTACCTGGCCTTAAACAAATCACCCGTGGTTGGCTCAAGGTACTTAATGATAGTAGGAGAATCATATCCAACATATATCCCCATCCTCCTTTGAGGTCCCATCTTTGTTCTCTGTGGTGGTGCAATAGGCACATAAACGGAACATCCGAATGTTTTAAGATGGGATATGTCTGGCTCTTGACCCGTTATTAACTGTGATGGGGAATATTTATGTTCACTAGATGGCCTGATATGAATTAGCTCTGCTGCATGTAAAACTGCATGTCCCCAAGCTGAGACCGGGAGTTTTGATCTCATTAGCAACGGTCTAGCAATCAACTGTATGCGTTTAATAAACGATTCAGCCAAACCGTTTTGTGTATGTACATGTGCCACAGAATATTCAACACTTACCCCCATGGACATACAATAATCGTTAAACGCTTGGGACGTAAATTCACCAGCATTGTCAAGACGTATAGTCTTTAAAGGAAAATCTGGAAAGTGTGCTCTTAAACGTATGAGCTGGGCAAGCAATCTTGCAAATGCCACATTTCTAGTTGATAATAGGCAGACATGTGACCATCTCGTGGATGCATCAATAAGGACCATAAAATATCTAAACGTCCCACAAGGTGGGTGTATTGGTCCGCATATGTCTCCTTGAATTCTTTCCAGAAAATTTATCGTTTCCTTAGTTACTTTGATTGGTGATGGCCTAGTAATGAGTTTCCCTAGTGAACATGCTTCACACGTGAGATTCTTTGGGATAACTCTCCTTTCTTTCAAGGTGTGCCCATTAGTACTTGCTAATATCTTTCGCATCATGTTAGCACCGGGATGGCCAAGCCGGTTATGCCAAAAAGTGAAATTCTCAGTAAACTCTTTGTTTACCATAGCATTTGCTTCTATCATTCCGATCTTAGCACAATAAAGGCCCACAGAAATGGCAGGTATAGTCTCTAGGACTTTCTTATAGCCATGGACGGTTTCAAAGATTTGAAGGAATTCTTTGTTATTCTCGTCCTTAGTTTCAACATGAAGACCATTCATTCGAATGTCTTTAAAGCTCAATAGACTTCTCTTTGAACTAGGTGAATATAACGCATTAGAAATTTCTAGATGCGTGCCCTTAGGTAATAAAATATGGGCTTGACCGTGGCCTTCAATTAAATTTGCTATACCCGCAATTGTGGTTACATTTGCCTTTTTAAGTGTAAGATCAATGAAGTATCTCTTATCTCTTAATATCGAGTGGCTTGATCCACTATCCACAATGAACACATCCATATCGTTCATACTTCAAAAGAGATAACAATAGATACTTTTAAATAACACTCTTTCATTCCATAAAGTTTAATAGAAAGCAATAACACAAAACCAAAGTATAAAGTGTAAAACGTAAAACAAGCAAAACACAAAACACCAAAACAGAAAATCAAAATCAATCACTTAAGTATATCTGAGGTTTCAAAATTCATCAAGTCATCTTGCTCATGATCGAAATCTCCTTCATTATCATGCTGGATCATATGAGTTTCTTGATTCTTCCCTTTAAGGCTCTCTTGATAGAGTTCAACCAGATGCTTGGGAGTCCTACATGTTTTAGCCCAATGATTACTCATTCCACATCGATGGCAAACTGATTTTGGGTTTGATTCTCGTGGTTGAGAAGTAATACCACGGTTATTACGATCATAGTCAGTTCGGTATCCGCGTCCTCGTCCTCGCCCGCGGTTAGAATGATCGTTATGGAATCCGTGGCCTCGGCCCTGACCTCGGCCGTATGGATTAAAATGGCCACGGCCACGTCCTTGCCATCTACCCCCACGTCCACGACCACGATGTCTATAATCACTTTGGACGTGGTTAATTTCTTTCTTTTCATCTATGGCCACATTCGCTTCAGGAAGTGGGGCTGATCCAGGAGGTCTCATCTCACTGTTTCTCATTAGCAGTGTATTATTCTCCTCGGCTAGTAATAGACATGCTATAAGCTTTGAGTATGTCTCAAAACCTCTTTCACGGTATTGCTGTTGAAGCAACACGTTATTAGTGTGAAAGGTGGAGAAGGTCTTTTCCAACATGTCTTTCTCAGTTACCTTCTCACCACATAGTCTCAATTGAGAAACTATTCTGAACATAGCCAAGTTATATTCTTCCACGGACTTGAAGTCCTGGAACCTGAGATTCCTCCAATCATAATTGGCCTTTGGTAACAACACCGTTCTATGGTGGTCATATCTTATCTTTAATTCTTTCCAAAGGTCCAAAGGGTTCTCAATGGTTAGGTATTGATCCTTGAGACCCTCAACAAGATGATGACGAATGATCGATATCGTTCTGTATCGATTCCTTTCATTCTCATTATTATCCTCAATGATACATTCGCCAAGTCCTTTAGACTTTAGATTTATCTTAGTATCCAACGCCCACTGTAAGTAATTGTCTCCAGAGAGATTGAGGGCAGCATAATCCAAATTGTTGATTTTCGACATCTGAAAACATTCATCCTATTCTCTAAGAACTATAAGATTTTAAAGTTTATGCATATGATGCAAAATAGGTCATGGGTGCTTATATAAACGGGTACGGATGCATGATGCTTATGAAACCAGATTTTTATGTTTAACAACCTAACATAATGTTTTTATATGCTCATGATGCAAGCCTAGTATTCAAATTCTAAACCGTATGATGATATGACCGGATTTTAATCAAGCATGTTATGTCTATATGATGCAATCAGTTTCAGTTTCATGTTTATCAATCAACGAATCAATCCAAACAAGCAAACAAACAAACGAGTTCAAATAAATATGCAACCAAATTTGGACAGAGTGTTTACTGTCGATCGACGGGTGATTTGTGTCGATCGATACAGTTTAATTCAAACAACAAATTCAGGCAGAAGTTTACGTGTCGATCGACATAAAACTAGTGTCGATCGACACGGGTACAGATCATGCAATCGGTTTGGATTTTAATTGAATTAGGTTAGGGTTTCAAGTTAGGGTTTCTAGTGATTACGAATCATGAATCAATAAACACAATCAAGCAAGCAATAACAATAACAAGCATGATTTAGATTAGGGTTTCTAAGATTATCATGAATCTAGGTTCTTTAGATTAGGGTTTCTTATTGTTTACCTTAACCTCCGTGAGTCTTCTAGTTCGCCGTAACCGTTGATAGGCTGTATGAACTTTCTTCTAGTTCGCCGTAACCTTAAAGGCTGTATGAACTATGATTTGAACAGTAACGCCGGATGAACAGTAATCGTCGATGAACAGTAATCGTCGATGAACAGTGCGCGATGAATAGTGCGCGATGAACAGTACGCGATGAACAGTACGATGAATAGTAACGATGAACAGTAATCGCGTTTTTTGTGTTTTTAGGGTTTAGGGAGCAACTCGTGCTGATAACGTGTTGTGAATCAAGAGAACGAATGGGGAAGATTGTGTTTATTCATTAATCATAAGATCCTTTATATAGGATTATTACAAGAGAGAAAAGGAAAATTCCTTTTCCTAATGGGAAAAGGAAAGTACATAAAAGGAAAATCCTAATTCAACTAGGATTCATTAAACCGGCCTAAAGACTAAGTGTTAATGGGCCGTAAACGGACCAGAACTAGTTATGACAACCCACTATGATTTATAACAAAAATATATTTTTAAAATTTTTTTAACATATCTCAAAAGTCATGGTCATCACTAAAATCAAACGGATATTTTTCTTCTTATTTAGAGATAATTGTTGTATTAAAGACTTAAGTTTTGAATGTTTGTTGGCGCCACTACAAAAATTTAGGGAGGTTAGTTTCTTGTTTGTATTTTTAAATTTCATATTTGAAATTTTCTTTGCCTCCAAATATTTTTTGCAGGCGCAACAATTTGTTGCCATAACGTCATAATTGAAATTTTCTTTTTTAAATATCGATAAGAATTAAGTAGATCATTGAAAAATAATGTGTTGGTAAGTCGTTGATTTAGATAAAAAAAAAAGGGAAACAAATAGCATAAACTAAATAGAGTGAATGATTTTTATTAATAAAACAAAATAGATAATTGAAAATTTGTGTAAAATAAACTAAGACGCCAATTATTTTAAAACGAGGTTACAAAATTAATAAAAACTAAAATACTAGTCACTATCATATGTTGATGATACAACACTATCAAAATCTTCTAGCTCTTCTTCGTTTTCTCGGATGTATTCTTGTTGTCTATATTCGGCTCTACTCCAATCGTCAAGACACGCTTGAGTTTCGAGAGAATCGGGAGTCATTCTTGATCGAGTTTCATCTAAAATTTGACCTCCCATACTAAAAGCACGGAAACTATAGAAACTAGTGAAGAAAGAACATCCTTTGCAATCATAGCTAAAATCGGGAAATGAGATTGATGACACTTCCACCATTGAATGACTTGGAAATTATTACCTGCATATTCATCACTAAACTCAAAATTAGTAAATAAATATTTCTCAAGTTCAGAATTATTTCCGTTCGGTCATTGTCTTTTTTGTCTCCTCATCCTTTCCGCAAGACTCAATGTAGAAGTTGATGCCATATCATTTTGTGAAGATGATTCGGCTACTTGTGGTGCCATATGTTTATAAAATCTATAATATTCATCATAAAGATTTTCTATATCTTTCTTTAAACCTGAAGTAATACTTGAAATACTAACATTGTCGGACAAATGTAACAAATTATAATATGTGGTGAGATAACTAGACAAACCATCTAATTTAGTTCTAGGATCAAAAACAGTTGCAAGCAAATTAAGAGGTGGAATTTTTTCATAATAAATTAGCCATTTTTCTCTCATGCTTTTAATACAAGAAGACAAAACAATATGATCTTCATGTTCATGCATCACATCATCAATATTAACACATTCATACAAAAGTAAATGACTAGTAGGATAGTAAACACCAGATAATAAATATGTCGCATCATTAAAACAATTTAATAATTTCAAAAGTGCACTACAATCATCCCAATGAGTTGGCCACAATGTTAACGAACTACAATTTTGTTGAATAAAACTACACAATAAATCTTTATGACTAATTGAACCAGCAAGCATATCGTAAGTTGAATTCCAACGAGTGGGAACATCTCGAGAAAACCTTTTAGGACGCACATTATGCGATTTACAAAACTGAAACCATTGTTTTATTAATTGTGGATGCCCCCATAAATAATTCAAAGCTTTTTTTAATGGGTAAAACAATATTACTTTGACAAACTAATAAACCATCTTGGACACATAAATTTAAAACATGACAAATACATCGAACATGAAAATATTTTCCACCTAAAATAGGACTACAATTATTTATTAAATCATCAAGGGAAGCCGTATTAGTAGATGCATTCTCAAACAAAATAGAAAAAATATTGGTAGTTAAATTATATTCTTGGAAAATTATTTTTATTAATTTAAAAATATTATCAGACGTATGTCTTTCATCAAAAACTCGAAAATAAATAACTCTTTTTGGATAAGCCAATCACTATCAATCCAATGACATGTAATACCCATATAATGATGAGTTTGCCAATGATCACTCCAAATATCACAACATATTGAAACTTTACTTTGAATATCAGAAAATAAATTTTGTAATTTGTTTTGGTCTTTTCGATAAAGTGATTATAACGTACGAGTAAGAGTGGTTCGAGGAACTCTTTTAGCTTGAAGATATAAAGCATTTTGCAATAATGATTGAAACCCAATTTTTCACCAAAGCGAAATGAAAGATGATCAAGTGCAACACATTTAGCTAGTTCTTCTCGATTTTTTTTATCAGAATAACGAAAAGACGAAAGATTTGAAGAAGTAGCATTATGATTTTAGTTGGTTTGTCCATCAGCTTTTTCAGGATGAATCTTAAGTAAATGATACTTATATATTCCATATCCTGAACCTAATTTCCAAGAGAAATTTTTACTACAATAATTACCACATGCTTTCATTTCTCCGTTAATTTTTTCTTTTCGAAAGTGTACCTTAAACATATTTGAACCATTAACGTGTTGCTTTTCGGAGTTGTTGTTTGGTTGATCTTGAGTTGCACTTTCTTGAGTGTTGATGGTTGGTATCTGAACATCTTCTCTTTCGGTACCAATGTTTGAGAAAAACGAGTTGGAAGACATTATCAAACAAAACTTAAAAAGCTAGAAATTTTAATAAAGAGTATCAAACGGAAGAAGAATCAGTGATATTAGTTTTTGTTTGTATTGAAAGAACTTTACATGCATGCGTAAAATGAAACACTATTTATAAAAGACTTGGCTACTAAATATGTGGTAACAAACCATACAAATCAATGAAAAATTCTGATATTGTTAAAAAATCAAACGGCTACAGTTTGACTAACTATTTATCTTTGTTTTGCCTAACTAAGTAAAAATCAATTTTTGTAATCTAGTTGCTTAACGACTATATTTTATTTCAAATTTAATTAAAAATTTTGTGGTTAACTAAAATTTAGCATCAATTCAACACACGATCTTCTCACAAAATTAGTTAGAAATTCTAAAACTTTTTTTTGGTTTGCAACCGTATATCATTGACAGTTTGACTTAGTTACCACTTACCACTACCTATTTGCATCTATGTATAAGAATAAGAAGCTTCTTTTAAATCTTTTAAATTTATTTGTATCTTATTTGAAAGTTTGATTTAATTAATAATTCTTTTATTTTTCTAAATATTTTAAGATAAGAAACTAATTTGTCTGTGTCATGCTAAAGACTTAATCATGCATATAACTAATTAGTATGTGTAAATTATAGGTATATTTTAATTTTAATTTTATACGGTTAAGGTTAAAAATTTAAGGTTTTAACCTTAAGGTTAACCGACGGTTATATATGGTTAAGGTTAACTAACAGTTACGGTTAAAAAAATGTGTTAACCATATCTAATATATTTTTCCGGTTAACGGTTACGGTTATTAACCATTTTATACGATTATGGTTTTGGTTACGGTTTAAAATGGTACGGTTACTGTCCGAAACACGGTTACTGTTACATTTTGGTCATGCCTAGTTGTTTTATGGAAAACTTGATGAAACTGAGGTAATGACTTATCAACATCAAGTTTGATTGGAAGACCGAAGAAAATTAGAAAACATTAATAAACTTTTAGGAGTTGAAGAACCACATCAGAGAGGTGTCCTCTCATCTTCCAAAATACATTTTAAATGTTAAAATCATTAGAATGATGCAAAACATAAAACCAAAATGCATATGAATGTAAAAACAGTAGAGTAATGTTTTTTTTGACCAATAAATGTTTGTATTTGGGTTAAATTTGAATTCACAATAATAATTGCAAGCATAATTGAGCTATGTTTCCGGTTTGTGTTTTGCATCATGGTTCGTTCATTCCCATGAAGTTTATATAGAAGAATCAATAAGAACGTTACGGAGTTACTTTGGTTGCTTGATTGGTGGGCTGTCTAAAGGTTTGTGGTTTCGTGAAATCTCTTTTTGAAATCGATAATATGTTGTTGTTGGTACATATCAATTTATACGTTGATAAATCTGATTGGTGAGATTTATATGACTTAAAAGTCTTTAAGTATTCGAATCTAATGATTCTTATTTCTTGATATAACTATCAAGGAACTCGCACCCGTATTATGCAATCATCGAAGTGATAATGGTTGGCTTATTGGATGGGTCATGGCACATATGTTTTTATATTTTTCTGAAACAATATTTAATTTGCTAATTCTTAAAAAAAATGGAAAAATCTCCGTCTTTTTTGTTATTCTTATATCAGCGTGCAGAAGCTCTTTAGCCATCATGAAGAAAGAAGCCAAGCATCTCCCAGTGAGTTTATTCAATCTTTTGCTGAATCGTTCCGTTTGTTGTTCATTGTCCATAGTTTACTGAAACACTACAATTCTTTCACAGATCATAGGTTGGTCGTTGTGGTTTTCAAATTACAATTCCTTGGAAAGAAACTAGGCGAAAGATGAGAATATCCTCAAGGTTAATTTTGCTTTGTTTCTCTCTTAACCTTAATTTGATGTGCTCTTGAAACATCTGTTTTATTGAGTTTATAATCTTTTTTTTTCCCATTTGCTGAATGTAAAAATTGTTATGATAGATATTAATTCACTATCAAGGACTCTTCTTTTTTTTTTTTTTTTGTTCAACTTCCAAGGACTCTTCTTATATCACAAAATTTTGGGACCCCAAATCAAAGATAAATGATTTTTTTTAAAAAAATTGAAAAATGTTGTGCATTTTCTATAGTAACTTTAGTTTGACATCATTCACTATCCTCCGTATTCCACTATTTTCTTTTTACATCGAACATTAACCACACTCTATCTTTTATATCGACATTAACGTCTTTTAATTTCACTTAAAAATAAAATGATATCTTTATACTCGTACCACTAAACCCAAAAATAAAACATTTCTATTATAGTTTTGTTTTGGATAAAATAGGCTATTGGTTTAGGTTGAAACTTCTTATTTATGTTAATGATGATTGGTATAGAAATAGATAGGAACTATTATTAGAGAAGAAGGACTTGAAGACGTTGATAGTTTTACGGATTAACTTTCTTTTGATCCAAATTTTGTTTGTCGCAAAAGTCAGGATAAGAAGACCTGGAACGTTTGAAGTTTTTACAAATATCACTCTTTTCTTACAACCTTCGAAACAGAAAAATTTTATAAAGAAATTGTTTGTTTCTCCATTTTTACTAATATTCTCGCTTTTAGTTTTAATTCTTATATGCCGTTTTATATTTCCACCAAATGGGCTCTGGATAAGTTTATCATATCTGAGTGAAACCATTTTGTTTAATTACATCTATACCATATGTCGAATGTGTTGTGATATACGTCTTCAGAACTAATCTATAACTACTATGAGATGTTCCACCACTATTGTTGCTTGTATGATTTAGTTTTAGGACTGAGATACAGTCTCTAGAGGGGAAACTTTTTGTGTTGGATCAAAGAAAGAGACTTGTTTTGTTTTAGAGAAGAAATGTAGTGAGATTGAATATGCTGCTAAACTCAGTGAATGATCTTCAGGAAGGAGAGGATTCTGGGGTTGATTGATTTATGTTTGTATGTCTCACCCTTGGGACATGTTTTATGATATAATTTTTACGGTAACAATATCCTTAAAAGAAGACTCGAGTTGCTATAGCCTTATGTGTTTCTTTACTTTTTTTTTATTCAATTGATTATTTAATCAGGTCTAATATTGGTGGTTGGGGTTGAATCATATGCAGGGTTTAACGAAACATCATGAAGAGATAGTTGATTACTTTGAAACTTGAAGTATCTATTTAGAAGAAATCTATTGCGGCGGTCGCCCGCATATGATTATAGATCTTCCTAACTCTTACGATAGAGATGTTTAAGCTCTTGAACGGTTTGCAAAATTCCCACTTCCATTCTTCTAAAGTCATTGATCAACTCAAACCCTTTTAATACCTTAAAAAGCACATTATGTTTAGGAATGTCAAAACACACCCGATCCAAATTGAATAACTTATATTTATTATTATGCATATATGTTTTGTTTCCATCATACTGTAATATATGTATCTACATTATGTTTCAATTTTGTTACTTATAATAACACGCATTTAAACTTGTGGACACATGGGAATCTTGGTCGTAATTTACTCTAAATTTTGCAACATGCAAACTTTGGTCCACGATGTATGTTTTGTTTCACCATTCACTATAATAAAAAGCAATTAACCAAATATTGAGCAAACGCATGACAAAATCAAGATTATACTGATAAACATATAAGAGTAATTAAATTTTTTTGCAATTTGAGGGAGATGATGTATTTTCTTTTCTCCAAAAAGACATTGTCTTAGAAATTTGCTATGAAGAAAAGCGATTCAACCAATTGAAAATAACGTATTTAGCTACGATTTTTACTGTAACATCCCAAACTGAAATATGGACTTTCGGTAAGGGTGTCGATCAACACCAGGGAGCAGTGTCGATCGACACCAATGTTTTAGAATCGGTTCTTGGTTCGATTTTAATTGTGGTTTGGGCTCGGTTAGGGGCATTAACCCTAGGGCTTAGTATAAAAGCCTTCCGTGTCGTGTTGCAGCCGTTTTTGGAGAGAAAAGAAAAGGGTTTTGAGAATTAAAGAGAGAAAAGAGGGATTTTGTGTGTGGAGGTTGAGAGGAAAGTGGAGGCAGTTTTGGATGTTCTGGTAGGAATGAAGAACGGACGATCGATTCAAGTCTGATCACCGTGATATTTCGTACGTATGTTCTTCTCTCTCTTAGCTAGCCACAGGAGAAAGCCGATTGCCTTTTTCACCTGTAGTTTCTGAGTAATGATCGTTTTCCGGTGAGCGGTCTGTGCAGTTTCGGGATTCGATCAGTCAACTTGGGAAGTGTTTTCCCGGCGTTTGGGAAGGAACCAGGAGGGGATCTAGATATCGTTGGAAAGCTCTCTCAATCTAGTTTCCAGATTAGGTTTCCGATCTCATTTTGGAGGTAATCTCCGTTCTCTGCGTCTTTTTTAGTTCAGCAAATCGTTTCTGGTTTCGGAAAATCTAATTAAGGTTTGGGAAAAACCCTAGTTGTGTGTCCTAGGTGATAGTGGGAGCGTCTCTCGGAGTTTCCGTGAGAGTACAGAGACTGAGAGGCTGCTGATCTTGTGTTCATGTCCTTTCATTCTCCGTCTTTCTCTTCGTTAAACCGAGGTGAGTCGTGATCGCGGTTACGGGATTAGTTTGTTAGGGATTGAATGATTGAATTGTGGTGATTAGGTTTGGATTGTGATGTTTATGATTGATAGTCATGTTTTTGTGTGTTATGTTGTGATTCGGTTATGATCAGTCTTGTACGATGAAACGGGACCGAGTCTCGAGAAGATTTCGACTCGGTCTAGGTTTCTGCGAGGAGTGTCGATCGACACCTAGTGGTAGTGTCGATCGACACCCCCTTTTATGATGGCGGGGATTGGTTTTGGATTAGGAGTGTTGATCGACACCGCTTGATAAATTGTGAGAATTTTGCATATCTGTTTTTTGTTGCATATCTGTTGAATGTTGTTTGTTCGCGTAGTAATTGACATTCTATTTCCTTATTTTGTAACCGGTAGGCGGGATGACCGCTTCACTGAGTATTTGTGATAATACTCACGCAACTCTTATTTCCATGTGTTGCAGGTAAAAAGAAAAGTGTGATCGCGGAATCATGGTGTAGGAAGAGGATGATTAGGGTTGAGTGGTTTATCTCTTGGTCTAGCAAATATTGCTGTTTAGGTTGTTAGAATTATCATTCTTGAACATTGTTATTAATTGTAATTATTGGTTTATCTGCTTATTGTTTATTTCCGCAGTATAAATGTTTAGTTTTAAAAAAAAAAAAACCTTGGTTGTTTCATTTACATTCATACATTGTTTTTCTCATGCTTATCTTATTTTTTTCAGTTTAACGGGAAACTATTCAATCGTCAAGTCTTTGCCATCATTTTTGAACAAAATGAAAGTGATGAAATACATGTTCAAATTAATCACTTATAAGTTTTAATTATTTGCGCGGGTTTGTTTCCTAGGTTACATAATCTAACTCAGATACTATTATTATGATTTTACACTACAATTGGTCATTGTTTTGTTTAGTTTAGGTCTTCGAATCTCTTAGACACGGCATGTTTTATATATTAGTCTTCGTTGTCACTTGTTAACATATGAAATAATTCACTGAATTTTGTGTTCGCAGGATTGTCTTTGGTAAGACATTTCAGGGAGATGTTAGTTTTGATTTAATGAAATTTACGTTTTTGGTTTTCATTAATGAATTCTAAGTTTCTATTAAGTTGTAGCATGTATATTCCATTGGGTGTTAATGTATGTGTGATTTTTAATAGCACAATTTAAAAGATAGATTCTTTCAGTCTTGTGATAGTTAATTATTCACTGCAAACACGATTGCATTAAACAAACCAATGAAACCATAACCAAAGAATTTAATAGTTATTTCTTTTGATTTCTTACATGTTCTTTCTATCTAATTATTGGTCTAATAAAAATGGTGGTTAAATTTCTCATATATTTAAGTGTGATGTTATCTTGCCTCAGCCAACAAATAGAAAAGTTAGAAAGCTGTTTTTGAAGTACAAAAAAACTTGTGGTGACAATTTTCAATTATTTGAAGTACACAAAAATTTGTGGTGACAATTTTCAATGATTTATTTTTCGTTCTCTGATCGTCTTTGGTTTTTGTTCTCTGGTTTCTTCTTATGCAATGCCTATTTTCTTAAGATTTAGTTGTGTTTTTCAAATGATTTATAACTAAAATTTGATGTCACAAAAATTGATTCCAGTCAGTGTAACATATTGTTCTTAAGCAAACGACTCTTAAAATCTATAATTTTGTGAAAGTGTATTAAATTTATTTTTCCGCGCGGCAATGCGCGGGTTTGTTTCCTAGTAATTACTAAAACAAAATAGAATAATATTTTTATATCTAGTTTCTTCTGATCCCACCATTGTTGGGAAAATCGATGGGGGGAAATTTTCTAAAATTACCATAATCACGAGTCAACATTTCCTCAATTACCATATTTCAGTCAACCTTTCCATTGTCTACCATTTAGTCCAATTTCAGACCGTTTTGACCCTGAAATGTTGTACGTGGAGGTGATGTGCATGTCAGAACAAAATGTGACCTTTTGTTATGTAATGATGATTTTTTAGAGGCGGGAGTTTTAAAGCAAATATGCATTTAATGGTGAAAGTGTTGCTTCGACAAGATCGTAGGAGAGAGAGATCGACATATTATGGTAGTTTAATTAGCTTCAAAGCTGTAAGAAAAATGTATTCAGTTTAAGGACAAACACTTGCAAGAACAAAACTGCCGAAATATCTTCAATAATTTTAGTATTGCTGTAAACTGTTACGGAAAATGTGTTGACATCAATGAAGGAGACAAATTTACGGAGGTGAAAAATATCCCACTAACGTTTGAAGATGATGAATTTTTCGCAGCCGTGGACAATATCGCATATGGGCATGGACAATTTTTCGGTGGCAATGTTTCGGTGGACGAGTTGCTTTCTCTGTCAGAGACAACTTGTTTTAGCGACTTTGAGGTAAGCGGAAATGTCTCACCAGATTCTTCTGCATCCATCTCACCAGATTCTTCTGCATCCTTCTCAGCAGACTCTTCTGCATCCATCTCAGTAGCCTTATCCACCATCTTCTCATCCACCTTGTTGTCATCTAACTTGTTGTCCACGTCAGGCTTTCCCTTCAAGGGTTCATCAGTGATTCCCTACAATTTAGATGACAACATTAATGATCTAGGTACATCTAATATGTATGGAAAGACCATCCAACAACTTCAAAAGAATAAACAAAAAATTTGGTTAAATTCCTACGTCGTCGGCCTTTTCTTCTCAGTTGTAGCCATCATTACCACTTGTTTCGGTTTCATCATGGATATGAGTTGACTTGGAACACCCTTCTTTCTCCTTCTCTTGTTACCATTGTTGTAAAATATTAGCAGTCATGTTCTGGGGAAAAATTTTTGTGTCGTTTTGTGGACAAATATAATACCTCAATGTCTTCAGGTAAAACATTCTTGTCCTTTGAGGTATTGTCCACATCTACCGCATCATCGGTTGTTTGTTGATTGAAAACATGTTTTGTCAACATATTCCAAGTACAAGATACATATCCGAATATACATAATTCATGATAATATCAAACCTCCAAAGTGTGTACCTCATATTGTTCACCAACTTCTTCCTGGGATAGACAAAAACAATGAATTTGTATATGAATAATACTAACACAATTCTACGAATTTAAAGCGCACCTCAGATGTGTTGTTATAATGTTCTAGATTACGAAGCACGTTCCCAACTTGTCCATAATCTT
Organism: Draba incana; assembly: GCA_963576765.1. Classification (NCBI taxonomy): domain Eukaryota; kingdom Viridiplantae; phylum Streptophyta; class Magnoliopsida; order Brassicales; family Brassicaceae; genus Draba; species Draba incana. The sequence continues at coordinate 32,639,210 of OY755205.1, forward strand.
GCCATCCTCCACTGCTGAAATGTATGAGGACATTTTGTTGATCCAAGTGGACAAACGATAAAAGGACTTTAAACAATGGACATTAAACATAATTACGTGGATACAAATTACTGACATTATACTTACATTCGGCTTATGCTCGACTTCCATAATGTTGTGGTTGTGGAACGACTTCATAAGTCGAAATCAGCGAGCGATAAACGAAAAAAATGTGGACAATTTCCGGAAGCTACGATCGACAAGACATAAAACTCCATATGATTCTGGATCACTTACAGTTTTGGTGGATCTTAAACGCCGTATGATACGATTAACTTCCTCTTTGCTAAATTTGTAAAACGGAGTTAGTATGAGTTTGAACAAAATTCAATAATAGAGAGAGAAAGAGATAAAAGAGTCTGGGTTTAATGTTCAACAATCAGATTTTCAAATTTCGATTTTTATCCAATTAATTCGAAAATATATGAATACATAAAGAAATAAGAAAGAAATCATCTTTGTGTCAATCACGAGTCAATCAGAAGCCGAGTGGGGGCCCACACGTCCGACGAGCCTGCTTATTTTACTGAGGGTAATTTTGTCTTTTCAACATGCTTATGATAGGAAATTGAAAACTTTTTAAGGGTTGTAGTATCAATCTTTCTTTATTTGGAAGCGAAGAGAGAGAAAACAAATCGAGGATCTGAATCGTCTTCCATAAACAATTACTTATATGTTCTTCATTGGACTTAAATTATTTTATAATTCTTTGAAAAAAAAGAAAAAAAACACTCTCGTTATCTCTCTCTCTTGAGTCTTGACTTGTCGTTTTGATTTTTCTTTGTAGCCCTAGATCTTTAAGCTAGATCATCAAAGCATTCATTTTTTTCTTTTTTGGAGATCTGGGTTCGGACAAAGATTCTATTTTTGTCTTACCCATTTTAATTCCATTTCGAATTCAGCTCGAAAAATCCCTCAGGTACTGTAATAATAACTCTAAATTCGCTTCACTGATAAATGCTTTTGGTCCAGTGTGTCTCCATAGCTTTTCTTTTAATAAATTTCTCCAAATCCGAATCTGATAATTTGCTAATTAATTCCACTTTTTTTGGATTTTAGGTTTTGAGTCGAAGTAAAATCACGAGTCTTCCTTAATTGCTTTCGGACGTTCGTGTGGGTGAGAAATGAGAATCTCTTTTTTTTTCAATCACAAGAACAACGTGCATTTGCTCCGTTTTAAATTAGGGTTTCACCAAACGTGTGGGACTTAGAAATTAAATTCATGTTCTAATTGCTTGTTTCTTAAGTGAGTTGCGTTAAGATTGGTCTAAAACGTTACTTTTACTCTAATTATTCGTATTGGTTATTGATAAAGATTCATGTAATTGAAATTCTTCAGGATTTGCTCAATGTGAAGGAGTAAAAGATTCAAACTTTTCCTCTTCAGCTTCAATGGGTGAAACACAGAACCTGCATTCGCCTCTGCGAAAGCGATCTTCTTTAAAGATGTCGTTGTTGGTTGTTTTATTAGTCTGTGTCGTAAGTGTGCTCTTAATATGCACTTACATGTATCCACAACACAATAGCAAGAGTTCTTCTTCTTGTGAAGGCTTGTCTAGCAGAGGCTGTGAAGCGTCTCTCTCGGGATGGCTTCCTGTTCATGTGAGGAAATACACAGACGAAGAATTAGCGGCTCGAGTTGTGATCAATGACATATTGAGAACACCTCCTGTTCTAACCGTTAAATCAAAAATCGCCTTCATGTTCTTGACTCCCGGTACTTTGCCATTTGAGAAGCTTTGGGATAAGTTTTTCCAGGTAAAATTTCTTAAATGTACTCTTTATGGTAGGTATTTTGATTTCTTACGTGTTTAAGTTCGTCTGTGTGAAGGGTCAAGAAGGGAGATTCTCTATTTACATCCATCCATCAAGGTTACGACCAGTTCACATTAGCCGTCATTTTTCAGACCGAGAAATTCATAGTGATCAGGTCACTTGGGGAAGGATTTCAATGGTTGATGCCGAGAGACGGCTTCTAGCAAACGCTCTTGAAGATCCTGATAACCAACACTTTGTTCTTCTTTCAGAAAGGTGATTTATAAACTGATTGAATTTACACAAGATCATAACTTTATGTTTCGGCTACATTGTCTCTCTTTGAACTTTGCAGCTGCATACCGTTGCATACGTTTGACTACACCTATAGATATTTGTTGCACGGGAATGTCAGCTTCATTGACAGGTACTTAAAAGACTCTCTGAAACCTTAAATATCTTCGTACCGCTAAATTTGAGTTCTCTCCATTGATATCTACCATTGCCTGCTTCTCTCTCTCTCTCTCTCTCAAGTTTTGTGGATCGCGGTCCTCATGGTACCGGCAGACACATGGATCACATGTTACCTGAAATCTCAAGGCAAGATTTCAGAAAGGGTGCGCAGGTAAACTACTCTCAACTTAATCCTTGAGTTGTGAATGGTCTCTGCTTGGTAATGGTAATCTTGACTAGTCTGCGAGAATGATAATTTGTAATCCCGTCTTTTCTCCTTTGGTGCAGTGGTTCACAATGAAGCGTCAACATGCTTTGATAGTGATGGCTGATAATCTCTACTACTCGAAATTCCGGGAGTATTGCAGAGTAAGTATCATTCTCCGTTGCCATTATTGTCTAACTGTTTGTCACTGAGTTCTGTAATTCGAATTCGTTCTTCACGTGAAAAACTCGAGAAAAAATTCCGTTTTGTCTTACTTATTTGAAAATTCTGACAAAATTTTCAGCCCGGGGTTGAAGCAAACAAGAATTGCATTGCGGATGAACATTACCTGCCTACATTCTTCTATGTGAGTGTACTAATTAAAACAACTCACAATTTGATTCTTGTCCCTTGATGAATGTTTCTGTATCTTCTTCAAAGATGCTTGATCCTGGAGGAATCTCAAACTGGTCAGTCACATATGTTGATTGGTCTGAGCGCAGATGGCATCCAAAGACATACAGAGCTCGTGATGTCTCTCTCAAGTTCTTGAAAAACATCACGGTAATGATACTACATTCCTTTCAACTCATCAATCAAATATCTTATACTATCACAGAGTAAATGGAGATCATCCTCCGGTTTAACCTTGTTACTAATCAGATACAGTATATACTATCCTTCCTCTGTTTCTTGCAGTCCGATGACATGAGTGTACACGTAACAAGTGTTGGCAAGGTACATTACTTGTTTACTGTATTCAAAAACACTGAAAATGTGAAATATGATTCTTCATTTATCTTCTGGGTTTTTATTTTCTTAGCGCGGAGAAGAGCTGCATTGGCCTTGTACGTGGAACGGGATTAGGCGTCCGTGTTATCTCTTCGCAAGGAAGTTTCACTCAGATTCTGTTACCAAATTGGTCAGACTCTTCCCAAACTACACAAGCACAGTGGTCTAAGAGAGATAGAGCCTGACGCATATTCTTGAAACCAAACCATATGATTCTTGAAACATGAAAGAAACACTTCCATATTATCTCGAGATTGGATCGGGTTGGATTGGATTCCAGATTACTGTAAATTTTAGGAAGAATCCGAAAAATGCTTCTTCTTTCTGGGATTTTGTGTCTCTGTAATGGGACAGGTTACTCTGCTTTTTTTGAAGGTTTAGTATAAGAAAAACAATTAGAACTAGAAGCAGGGATTTTTGGTTTAAGGAGAATTGGTTATTGTGATACTAGCCATGGTTCGGTTAGTGTGAGCTAGTTTATTGTTGTAATTTGAGCTATCAGTAGTTTAGCACAAAGAGTTATAGAGTTTTTACTATCTTCTGTGCCAGATTATATGATACGAACATAAAACAATGTTTTAGAAGTGGTCGAATTTGTGAAGTATAAAGTATCTCCTTATTATATAAAGGAGAGTGAGCAAAATTGTAACTCACGAGATCGCGACAAGTGTTGAGTAGTCTATTAGATTTTAACACATGTCAATTATTTAAATATGTAAGTTATTCAATATCAAAATTGTTAATTACCAAAAAAACAAAAAAAAATAAAATGGAAAAAACAAGCATAAAGACGATTTTTAATAAAGAAAAATTTAACATAAAACAATAATTAGAAAAAAGAAAAATAGCAAATGACCATGTTTAAACTGTTATATATACGCAGAAGTTTAACATATGAAGATCTATGGAAATTAAATTGTTATATATACGCAGAAGTTTTAACATATGAAGATCTATGGAAAACAAAAGTATTGACCATGGATAAAAGAAAAACTAGATTAATGAGAAGAAACATTAATAAAGAAAATTTGGTTATTGGTATGTTTTTTACATGTTTAAATTTTACGAACTAGCATTAAAGAAGAATCGTCAAAACGTGTAAGAATGATTTAGTTATCATATCAAATCGTTTAGTGATTTAAACCATATTTACATATATCAAACGTATATAATTTATTGGTTATCAAAATTTTCAAATTATATGAGATATGAGACTATAGTTTTTCAAATTACATATGCACATATACCTTTAATAACTATATTATTTAAATTAGAGTTTGAATTAAAAACATAATATACTTTTCCACAAAACATTATTTAAACATAACTATTTTATTAAAAATAAAATAATCCTCGCATCGCGAGGGCTTTATTCTAGTATAAAAATATAAGAATTAATTTGGTAAGGATACGATCATACAAATATGAAGAAAATCTAAGAATTAATTTGGCAAAGGATATTTGACCCCCAGAAAAAGAAATTTGGTAAAGATATAAATATACGAAGTATCTTGGGAGATCGAGATCGACCAATCGTACGGTCAATAATAGTAACTAAGATTACGGGAATATCACAAAAAGTTCTATAAGATTGTCAATATCTTAGTTTAGCAAATTAGGTTTAATTCTATCTCTATATAATGAGAGTCTAAACACTTATGTGTTCTTAACATCATGAATTTTGATCCCAAGAATGTTTCGAATTTGAGAAAGCAGTGTGTAATCATGGCTTCTTGTGAAACCCTACCAAAGTCACTAAATCGACTTTTGACATTTCGTCTTCCTCTTCCATTTTTGTCATTTCAATTACCAAAGGGTTAAGTGTTGACTTAGTTACTTCGCTATAGGGTTCCACACGTTTGAAGCCATGGTTACATATTGCCTTCTCAAACTCGAACCTCCTTCCAACTCGCTCAGATACAGCCACACCACAAATTCATCTTCTTTTTTTCAGTTTTTTCTTTATAAACATCTCTGTTCTTACATTTTTTTTTTTTAATATTTCCATAATAATCTTGATCTTTCAATCTCGCAATATTATTAATTTAAATATATATATATGTGAAAGAAATATCAAAAGGCCACATGAGAAAGTGGACCATTTTGATTGCCGAATTATTTGGTCGCTGAATTCAACATTATCTGTCAATAAATTGATAGTTTCTAAATTTCTATCGTTAATAAATGTGAAAATTTGAAGCTCTTGCTTCTATGGTCCTGTAATGATACTCAAACTTGGAACAGTTCCAACAGTTGTAGTAGTTTCTTCCCCTGAAACAGGAAAACAAGCTCTCGAAGACCATGACCTCAATTGTTGTAACCGTCCAAGCGTTGAAGGTACTTATCTTTTTTATTCCTTTGTTCTTTCTCTAATTCTGAATTTGTTTTCACGAACAAGAAAGCTTTCTTACAACTATCTAGACAATTGCTTTCTCTCGATTTGATGATGATTGGAAAGAATTAAGGAAGCAATGTGTTAGAGAACTCTTTTGTATGGAACGAGTTCATTATTTAATTGGATGGCAGATTACTGTAAATGTAAGGAAGAATTCGAAAATGCTTCTTGTTGGACTGGTTACTCTACTTTTTTGGTTAATAAGTAGTATAAAAAAAAAATATAGAAGCAGTGATTTTTGGTTAAGGAGTATTGGGTTATTGTGATTTTAGCCACGGTTCGGTTAGTGCGAGCCGCTCTATTTTTGTTGTACTTTGAGTTATTAGTAGTTTAGCACAAAGAGTTTAAGAGTTTGTACTATGTTCTGTGCCAGATTTATATGGGATTCCATTTATATGATACGAACATAAAACAATGTTTTAGAAGAAATTATCAATTTGTAAAGTAGAAAATATAAAAAAAGTCTGAGAATTAATTTGGCAAGGATACAAATATGAAGAAAATCTAATAATTGATTTGGTAAGGATATAAGTATAAAGAGTATTTACAGGGAAATCGAGAAATCGAACATTCAAAATTATGGAAATAAATCAAGAAAACTGTAGAAGATTGCCAATATCTTAATTTAGGAAATTAGGTTTAATTCTATGTCTATATAAATTCATTGATCTCGTAATTTTATTTCTATGAGAGTAATAATAATTCTTCACAAACACTTTTTTATTCTTATTTTCGTCAGTTTATCATTGTATCAGAGTGAAAAGATTAAAAGAACAAAATAGATGATTTTGTGGACTTGTCTAAGCAAGTTGGAAGGAGGTTTCGATTTTGAAAAAACCATGTATAATCATGGCTTCTTCATGACGGCTCCAAACGTGTGGAACCCTTTAACCCTTTTAAATTCTTCTTCCGACAAAGGGTTTTATACATTTGGAATTATCATGAAAAAACCATGATTACACACTGTTTTTTTGAACATAAACCTCCTTCCAACTCGCTTAGATACAATCACAAATTCCTCTTTGTTTTTCTTTCAACTTGTATCAAATGAGGAGAACACGACTTGATTCTTATAGCCCAAAAGCTCAACGTACAAGCATTAAAGAGGATTATTCTCTATTGAACGTCATTGATTTCTTTTCTTAAACGCTATAAAAATTAATGACATGATTTTCTCAGTTAACGTTACAAGAAGATTTTAGTTAAGTAGATAGTAGTTGTTTTTTAAATCATTGGCCTTGTACATGGAACGGGATTAGACGTCTGTGTTATCTATTCGCGAGGAAGTTTCACTCAGATTCTGCTACCAAATTGGTCAGACTCTTCCCAAACTACACAAGCACAGTGGTCTAAGAGAGATAAAGCAAGACACATTCTTGGAAACCGAACCCTATGATTCTTGAAACCTGAACGAAACACTTCCAGATGATCTCAAGATTGGATTTGGTTGGATTGGATCGCAAATTACTGTAAATTTTCTGAAGAATCCGTAAAATGCTTCTTCTTGTTGGGATTTAGTGTCTCTGTAATGGGACAGGTTACTCTGCTTTTTTGGAAGATTTAGTATAAGAAAAAAGCAGGGATTTTTGGTTTAAGGAGAATTGGTTATTGTGATTGTAGCCACGGTTCGGTTAGTGTTTGTTGGTTTATTGTTGTTGTAGTTTGAGTTATTAGTACTTCAGCACAGAGAGTTTAGAGTTTTACCATGATACGAGTATAAGAAATGTTTTAGAATGAATTGTCAAATTTGTAAGTAGAAATTATATAAAAATCTAAAAATTAATTTGATAAATGATACAATCATACAAATATGAAGAAAATCTAAGAATTAATTTCGTAAGAATATATGACCGAAAAGAAAAATGGTAAGGAAATATACCTATTTATTGGGAGATCAAGATTGACCGATCGAACGGTCAAGATTACAAACCAAGATTATGGAAATATAAACAAAATATTAGAAGATTGTCAATATCTTAATTTTGGAAATTAGGTTTTTAATTCATCTCTATATAAGTCCATGTAACTTTATTTGAGATTCTAACAAATAATTTTCTTAAACACTTTTGTGTTCTTAACATCATAAATTTTGATTATGTTTCGAGTTTTAGAAAACATTGTGTAATCATAGCTATTCATGCTGGTTCCAAACGTGTGGAATCGTTTAACAAAGTCACTAAATCGATCTTTAATTTAGTGACAATTTCACACGTTCGGCGCCATCATGAAGTAGCCATTATTACACACTGCTTCACCACAAATTCTTCTTTGTTCTTTTTTTTTTTTTCTAAACATCCACTCCTTCCGTTTCATATTAGTTATCGTTTTGAGAAATATATCTGGTTAGTATTTGGATGTATTTAACTGAAAACACATCCATATATATTTCAGATACATTTTATTAAAACGATAACTAAATGAAACAGACGGAGTATGTTCTTATTTTTTTTTTATATTTCCACAATAATCTTAACCGTTCGATTGATCTCTCGATTTCGCAATAGTAGTAGTTTAAATATATGTGTGAAAAATATCAAAAGGCCAGACGAAAAAGTGGACTATGTTGTTTACCGAATCATTTGGTCCCTCAATTCGACATTATCTATCAATAAAATTGATAGTTTCTTTTTTTTTTCTTCCGTAGTTTGATTTTTCTTTATCTCTTTACATTGTATGTATATAAAAAAATTCAAGAGCTTTGCTTTATCATCACTTCAAGACGTGAGACGTGTGTAAAACATCTTCATGCTCGCTCCAAACATGTGAAACACTAAATCGACCCTTAACCCTTAACAGTTTGATAGTTGAATTGGTAAAGATGGTTGAATTGAAAAAACGGTAACCATTTTCAATGATTTGCGTTCAACCATCAAATGGTTAAAGGTCGACTTTAGTGACTTTGTTAAAGGGCGCTACACGTTTGGAACAAACATGAAGAAGTCATTATTATTCTCTAATTTCTCGAACTTGAAACATCTTTCCAACTCGGTTACAGCCACAAACTCATCTCTCATTTTTTCTTCGTAAACACCTATGTTTTCCTTAATAATTTTGACCATTCTCCATTTCTTGATCTCCCAACATTATTAAATAAATGTGTTAAAAAATCAACAGGGTGCCGATTGTTAAAGGGTGACTTTGTTAAAGGGTGCCGATTTCTCGATTTCTCGATCTCCCATGTTGTTTTCCGAGCAATTTGATCCCTCAATTCAACATTATCTATCGATAAATTGATAGTTTCTATCGTTAATAAATACTTCATGCGTTTTTCTATATATGTTCTTTTGGAATTTTTTTCTTATTTCATTATATAAAATGTTTCCAATGTTTTATGTAATTTTTTTACTTTATTGTACACTAGATTAAGGTTCGCGTTATTAAGCGGGTATTCTAATTAGTAACCCGCAATTTTAAATTAGTAGAGATCAACTTATATTCAAATTTTTATGTCATAATTCATATCGTGCGGATCCATAAGTATATATTTATATAATTATATATTTATAAGCGCAAGTTAAATCATATTCATAACTAGAAAATGTCTCCCGCAATGCGCGAGTTTTGGTTTAAAATTTATCATATTTGAAGAGAAATAATATGTTTTATCTTATTATTTATTTTTGACAAAAACAACCAATTTTTTAGATCTATGTTGGTTGCTAGTAAAAAATTAATAATAATTGACTTGAAATTAAATTAATTACTTTTTTTATTTATATTGCATTAACATTGAAATATAAAGTGATTTTAAACCTTTTCAATATTAGTGGTTACTATTTGAATATATTTGTTTGTAACTTTGTTAATTACATAAATACATAAATTTGACAACAAAATCAATTATGTTATCTAAACAATGCTTAAACTTTTATAGTAAAATCTTTATTTATTGTAAAACCTCTTTCTACATTCTAATTACTTATCATTTTTTTCCTTTAATTTTTTTTTTTGTATTTATACGTACAAATAGTTAGTTTTTATTTCTGATGTACTTATATTAGCTATTATAAAACCTTTTTCTACATTCTAATTACTTATCATTTTTATATTGTTTTTTATATTTATCTATAAAAAGAGTTAATTTTTATTTCTGATGTACTTTTATTAGCTATGATTATGTGTATTTAATCGAAAAATATTATGTTGAAATACATTAGCCTTTGATGAGGTATAACAAATTTTTTAATCATCTATTATATTTTATATATGAATCAATAACATTTTATATATTATATCATATTTACATATATTTAATAATATATTAAAAAAAAGAGATTAACTGTATTAGTAAAAAAAGAAATTGACATAAACTTATGTGATTTGTATATAATATATGAGTTAATATAAATGGTGGTAATGTACTATAGGAACCTTAAACGCAACTTTATATATATGGAATGTTAAATATATATGAGGAAATCGCTAACCTAAAACTTCATTTGAAATGCAAAAGTATCTCTCTCATCTCATGTTTGGCAAATATAACCCAAAGGGGTAGTGAAATTACAAATATAGCCTTAATGAGCAAAAAAAAAATGGAATGCATAATGACCTTTTTAGCCTTTTGACGTCTACACCTGAAGTCTACACAGTAGACATCAAATGGCGTCTACTTTAAGACTGGGAAAAGAAGTCTACATCGTAATTAAATCTTATATTTAAATTTATAAATTGGAAAAAAATATTTTTGTAAAAATTTCTTGTTCATAATTAAACTATAATCAATTGTGAAGTGTGAAAAATAAAATTTCACAAAATTGAAACAAATTAAAAAAAGACAAATTGCATTGAGAATGAATGAATGAGTAAGTAATATGTTCTATACTAAAGTATACATAGATACCATAAATTCTACTCTATCACAATTTAGTTAGCTATTGAAGCGGTTCGTAGTTTTTGTAATTGGTTGCATATAAGTTTTATGCATGAGTTTCGGATTGTAATGGGTTTATGTTTTGGGATTCATATATATAGTTTACGGTTTAGAGTAATTGAAGTTGTAATGTAGGGTTTGATTTAAAGTTTATAATTTCTACATTTAAAACGTAAAACTTGTATAAAAATGATAAATTGTGAATATATTAAATGTTTGAATATTTGATACAAGTTTTTATGTAAGTATTTGAATAATCCATTAAAAATAATCAATTTAGAGTTTCAGATTGTAGACTGCATATGAAGTCTACTCTACTACGTCGACTTCATATGCAGAGATTGAAACTTAGTGTTTTTGGTGTTTTTAGTGTACAATTGAATAACAACGTAGCTGCACTTTGCCCCAGAAGCGTATTTCGATTTTATAATTTCTATCTCTTCGTTGAATCAGGCAACGCTTCAGTCAACTTATCATGTGGCTCATGAACCTGATGACGATAACATTCTCCGAACTCGAACATATGATGTTACCATAACGTAAGCATCCTGCACTTCTTGCATACTCAGAGAATGTATTACTGCATTTTGACTTCTAGATACAGTTCTCATACTTTTGGGTCAGTAGTAGGTAAATTCATAACTCTTCACTTTGGTTCAGGTATGATAAGTATTACCAAACTCCTCGTGCTTGGCTGACTGGCTATGATGAGGTATGCATCTTCTTCATACTTGTGTCGTTTTATTATATTCTACATCCTTCGATTTTTGTTACTTGTTTATGTTTTCTTTTATCTACTTAAAGTCTATGGTGTCTTGTAGTCAAGGATGCTGCTGCAACCTGAACTTGTAATGGAGGATGTTAGCCAAGACCATGCTCTTAAAACGGTATCAATCGCACCAAATCAATTTTTGTAAATCCACCAAAGTTTTCCTCTCTTTTGTTCTCTGAATCTGACCAATGTTGATCGATTGTGTGATCCTCTGTTATACACAGGTGACAATTGAAGATCATCCGCACTTGTCCTCTGAATCTGACCAATGTTGATCCTTCGCCCCTTACTCGTTCTTTGTCTGCTTGATTACTTTGCTTTCTAACTTGCTTTTGTCCCTTAACCTTCTGCTTACATACTTCCTTTTGTTTCATTTCTTGCTTGCTTACTTGGTTACGTGCTTGCTTTATTGCATAGGTGTTTAATTTGCCTACTAATATAATTGCTTGTTTTGCTTCTTTAACTGTTTCCATTTCTTGCTTCTCTGCTTCTCTGCTTCCCTTTTTCCATTCCTTGTACTTGCTTACTTTCTTCCTTACATATTTCTTTAACTCGCTTGCTTACATTTTTAATTTGCTTATTTCCATAATTGCTCATTTTACTTTCTTGATTCCTTAATTTCTTGTGTCCATTCCTACGTACTTAGGTTTTTAATATCCTTTAAATTCTTGCTTTGGTGACTATTTTCTTCAACAAGGCTTTATTAATGGTTTATGTTACATATACTTTGGCTTTTAAGTTTGTGCAGCTACCTGTTTGTGCAATTTAGCTTTTTCTAGATAGATCTTATATCTTATTCATTTATCTCATGATGCTTTAAACATGAAACTATTGAATTTAAAAGCTCTTGTTTTTGGATTCCATTTCCAGATTATCGTCTTGGTCATTGCTTGGGTATCTAATGAAACCATTTTGTTCATGAATGATGATTACACGACTGTGATAAAAAACTCTTGTTTTAGATTCCATTTTAGAATATTTTGGTTTCAATGTTTTCTCTTGCAAGAAAGTGAAACTTTACGGATAAATATTTGACACCATCCGTATTTTGATCGAAAAGCTTGGAGAAAAACTCGGTGGAGCAGGTTAGTATATATATTTCTATCAAATTACTTTGCTTTCTATCTCCAATTCTACTCGTGCTGCTGGATATGTTCCTAATGACCTTCAGGTAATAGCTTTGGCTATTCTCTTTGATTATTCCTTTGGTTCAATGGTTTTTTAAATCCAGTAAGAGTTTGTATGTGTGTTTCAGGTGGGAAAAAACATGGAAAATAGTAGCTCTAGAGCTATACATGGCGTTTGGTGTTTCAGGAGCCATTCAACATATAGCCGGAATTAAGGATTCTAAGGTGATTGTTGCGGTTAATAAAGACTCAGATGCACCTATTTTCCAGGTAATAACAAACACACTTCAAACCCTTCGTCTCCATCAATTTAAGTTAGGACCTAACTATGCTAAAACGATATCGATGAAATTGTAGGTATCTGATTATGGACTTGTTGGAGATCTTTTCTCGGTGATACCCGAGTTGTTGGAGAAGCTTCCGAAAAAGAAATGAGTAGCCGAGAAACCGAAACTCGTCTCTGTTTATTTATCATCTTAAGCTCTCTTTAATTTTCCCCATACAAGTTTGGTCTATCTGACCCCAAATTTTTTGGTAACAAAACTTGTAGCAAATAATTGTGACAACATAACTTAGTGAATATGTGTAGCAATTTTGCTACCATTAGCATAAATTAAATATACTCACGAACACATACTCAGGCATTATAGCCACAAAAAAAAAATGAAGCTATGTTCACTATTTCTTGTAGCGAACAAACATATGGGAGATAGTTAGCAAAACTCAACGAATAAGTTACAATAGCATAATGGTTAAATACTCATACATACTCCCAGGATAGAGATACTTGTCCCTAATTCGAATTGAAGTAAAAAAATAAAATTTGAACACAAATTTTGAACTACTTTATATAACCTAGGTTTGAACACAAGTTCGGACACAAATTTTTTTTTCCACAACTTTAAACACAAAGTTGAACATGATAACAACTTCAATTTGGACATGATAATAACCCCTTAAATCTCAAAATTGTAGACTTCAAATGCAGTCTACGCAATATGAGCTAACTAGTCACCAAATCAAGAAAATAAGTTTGCCCCACAAATATTTGTCATAAACGCGACCAACTCTTACAGGGGGTAGATATACAACTAACAAACATGTGAAAACAAAAAAATACATTGTAGATATGTCAAAACATGTATTTTAAAAAACTATCACATTTGTAGGCTGCATTTCAAGTCTACTCAGTCTACGAAATATGAGCTAACTAATCACTAAATCAAGAAAATAAGTTTGCCTCACAAATATTTGTCTTAAACGTGGCCAACTCTTACACGGGGTAGATATACAACTAACAAACATGTGAAAACAAAAAAATCAAAAAAATACATTGTAGATATGTCAAAACATGCATTTTAAAAAACTATCACATTTGTAGATTGCATATGAAGTCTACCCAGTCTACGCAATATGAGCTAACTAGTCACCAAATCAAGAAAATAAGTTTGCCTCACAAATATTTGTCTTAAATGTGGCCAACTCTTACATGGGGTAGATATACAGCTAACAAACATGTGAGAACAAAAAAAACAAAAAAATACATTGTAAATATGTCAAAAAATGCATTTTAAAAAACTGTCACATTTGTAGACTGCATTGCAGTCTACTCTAAGTAGACTGCATTTGCAGTCTACTCAATATGAGCTAACTAGTCACCAAATCAAGAAAATAATTTTGCCCCACAAATATTTGTCTTAAACATGACAAACTCTTACAGGGGGTAGATATACCACTAACAAACATGTGAGAACAAAAAAATCAAAAAAATACATTGTAAATATGTCAAAAAATGCATTTTAAAAAACTGCCACATTTGTAGACTTCAAATGCAGTCTACTCAATATGAGCTAACTAGTCACCAAATCAAGAAAATGAGTTTGCCCCACAAATATTTTTCTTAAACATGACCAACTCTTACAGGGGGTAGATATACAACTAACAAACATGTGAGAACAAAAAAATAAAAAAAATACATTGTCAATATGTCAAAAAATGTATTTTAAAAAACTATCACATTTGTAGACTCCAACTGAAGACTTCAAATGCAGTCTACATAGAGTAGACTTCAAATGAAGTCTTCAAATGCAGTCTACATAGAGTAGACTTCAAATGAAGTCTTCAAATGCAGTCTACAAAGGGTTATTTTTGCAATTAAGGCAAATCGGTATGTAGACTGCAAATAAAGTCTACAAAACTTGTAGACTTTATTTGCAGTCTACAAAGGTTACTTTTGTATTTGACCAAAACGTTGAGTTTTTGGTGTAGACGTCATTTGCAGTCTACATAAAAGTGCAGGTTACTTTTGCATTTGATCCAATATTTCCACTGTTCATACGTAGACTTCATTTGCAGTCTACATAAGAAAGTAGATTTCATTTGTATACTACATAAGGAAAGTAGACTTCATTTGCAGTCTACGCAAAAAAAAAAAAAACAGGTTACTTTTGGATTTGACTTTTTTCAAAGTAGAGTGCAAATGAAGTCTACATGCAGTCTACATAAAATGTAGCGTTAGCTTTGCATTTGACCAAAAAATCTGTACTTTTTTTGTAGACTTTATTTCCAGTCTACTTTTTGAAGTAGACTGGAAATGAAGTCTACAAAAGATATGTACTTTCCGGTCAATTTTTCGACAGATTGGTCAAACACAAAACTAACCTCACTTTTCAGAGTAGACTGCAAATGAAGTTTACAAAAAAAAGTTCAAATCCAAAAGTGACCTGTTTGTAGACTACATTTGAAGTCTACTTCAAGTAGACTTCAAATGGAGTCTACTTTTTACGGTCAATGGTTTGGTCAAATGCAAAAGTGACCTGATTATTCTGCTGCCTGCACACAAAGTCTACAATATTTTTATTGTTGTCAAAGAAAACTGTGTAGACTTAAAATGCAGTCTACTTTACCTTTTTTACAAATAATAGTCAAATGCAAATCTAACTCATAGTTGACTTGTAGACTTCAAATTCAGTCTACATTTACAAACCAGATCTGAAATTTTTGAAAAAAAAAATCGTTACCTTTTTCACTCGTTCGACTTCGTATTCACGTTCTTAAACCACCGAAACTATCAATTTCACCGAAAAAACAACTCCAACCGTTTTATTTGGAAGAATTACGGGAAAACATGAAGTTATGAGTGAAAATTTTGAAAGAACGAAAATTAGAGAGATTTAGATGAAATTGGAGAGAAAATTAATGATGTCTACGTTATGAGCTCACTTATTATGCATTTACGTAACAAAAAATCAGTTGGTGTAACATTTAGAGCTTCAATTTGGTTGTTTATGGTGGTTGGAAAAATTGAAGAAGATGACATTTTCGTAAATAAGTTGATGTTTTTTGGTGTTTCTTTTGATAAGTTTCTGATTTTGAAAAAAGAAAGAAAGAAAAGATAATGACATTTTCGTGAATATGAGAAGAAGAGAACGGGAGATTTGTGAGAAAGTGGTGAATAGTAAAGAGGAGGAAAAAGTGGGTTAGTTTTGCATTTGACCAAAAGAAATGGGTTAGTTGAGAAATCATCCCAATATATATTTACCACCATTAAATATATATAAAATTAAGAAATTTAAACTCGATAATCTTTAGTTATTTAAATATTTGTAATACATGAGTTAAATACATAAAATAACAAATATATTATTCTTGGATTGTTATTTAATTTTATTTGAGAAATTGTATTTAAGTTAGTAGTAGTATTAATTTTAGTAATTAATCATATTTGACTAAAAATAATAATTAATTAATTATATAAATATGTGAAGACACGTGTCGTCTTGTTAGAGCTTATTAACTTAAAAATATTATAAAGATTGGCATTTCAAAATGTTTCCTACTTTTCTGAATGATTTTTAGAAAGAATTTTAGTAGTGAGTTATATATCTTTCTTTCTGTGATATATACAAGTGTCTTTAGTAGTCTAGTGGCTCTTCTCCACTTAAATTACTGAGGTTAACTGTGGTTCGAAACCCACAAGAAACATTTTGCACGTTTTTTTAACTAAAGTTTTTTAGAGAAAGAGGTGACACATGCCGTCTTGTCAGATAAAGTTGGTTGTTGACAACATTACTTAAAAATATTATAAAGATTGACATTTCAAAATGTTTTATACTTTTCTGAATGACTTTTAGGAAGAATTTTAGTAGTGAGTTATATATCTTTCTTTCCGTGATATATACAAAGTCTTTAGTAGTCTAGTGATTTTTCTCCACTTAAATTACTGAGATTAGCTGAGGTTCGAAACCCAGAAGAAACATTTTAAACGTTTTTTAACTAAATTTTTTTAGAGAAAGAGGTGACAAGTGTCGTCTTGTCAGAGAAATATTATAAAGATAACAAAAAAAAGTTATATCCGTACCCACTATAAATGTTTAGTAAATATTTGATAAATTCATAAAATAATTAAAATATTGTTGGGTTAAATCATAAAATAGTAAATTTTATGTTAATAACCTCATTAAAGAATCTATAAATAATATTATCAAGCATCACATAAATTCATGATTGATAATAGACTGATTGCATACTATTAATGTCATCGTTTTAGTTCTCATAGAAATTTATACCGTCAAACTTTTTAAGACTCTTGAAACTTAATAGTAAATATAGTATGATTGTTCCTCTTTTCTAACATTGGAAAATACTAATGCTTTCATAGATCGAAGATTTCTATTTTCTTTGTGATATTCTACAATTTAATTGATAAATAAAGGGAAGTTTTCTGAAATATACCCTTATTTGAGGTAAATGCTAAAACTACACCCTATTTTCTCTTTATTCATTTTTTTCAATCTTTGCCATGTTTTGTCCATCTATTTGCAAAAATGTCATTACGTAGACTTCCAAATGTATTATGTAGACTTCACCAAAAAGAAGGACAATTATCAATGACCAAAGAAATCAACTTATTTACAGAAATGCCATCTTCATCAATTTTTCGACCATCATGAACAACCAAATTCGAGCCCTTAATGGCTCAACAACTAATTTTTGAGCTCTTAATGCTCTGATATAATCATTATTACCTCTTTCCTTTCGTTACCTCTACAATTTCATCCATAAATCTTGCTAACTTTCGTTTTGAAAATAATTTACAAAAACCGGTTGATTTCTTTCAAATCTTGCATAACGGCATCGGGGATTCTTCAATATCGGTTTGATTTCCAAGTTTCGGCGGTGGAGGAAGCGAAAAACGAGTTCAAACGGGTGAAAAAGTACCAAAATTTGTCCAAACTCAAATTTCAGATCTGGTTAGACATGTAGACTTCTCTGGAAGTCTACAAGTCAATGAAGAGGTCAGATTTTCAATTGACCATTTATGGAAATTAACCTGAAGTAGACTTCCAGCAGATTTCCTGTAAGTCTAGACAATTCATTTGGAAACAAAAAACTAGTGCCACGTCATGGCGTTACTTTTGCATTTGACTACAAGTTTGACTTTCCCTGTAGACTTCCCAGAAGTCTACACAAAATAGTGGGTCACTTTTGCATTTGACCATATTTTGACTTTGAGCTGTAGACTTCCAGGGAAGTGTACACGGAAAGCGGGGGTTAGTTTTGCATTTGACTAAATATCGAACAATTGACCAATAATCTGTAGACTTCCTGGGAAGTCAATACATGTATTTGGTCAAATGCAAAACTAACCCTCGCTTTCCGTGTATACTTCCCTGGAAGTCTACAGACGAAGTAGACTTCCAGGGAAGTCTACATATATTTCTCAATTGCAGAAGTGACCTGTACGGATGGAGTAGACTTCCTGGGGAGTCTACTCCATCCGTACAGATAAAAGTCAAAATATGGTCAAATGCAAAACCGACCCACTTTTTTTGTTCTACACGGAAAGTCAAACTTGTAGTAAAATGCAAAAGTAACCTTTGTAGACTTGCTGGGAATTCTTCATTGGGATATGCCTAAATTGCAAAAGTAACCCAAATTGTAGACTTCCAGTGACTCTCAGAAGTCTGCACGAGAAGGCTACTTTCTTATCGAAAGTCTACATTTCACTGTGTTTTTTAAAAACTATTTATATGTCATTCCACAAAGAGTTTTTTTTTTTTTGTTCTCATATATGTGGTACTTGTTGCTCTATCCTATGTTTGAGTTGGACTTGTTTAATACTAATATTTATGGGGTAAATCTAATTTTTTGTTTTGTTGGCTAGTTAGCTCATTCAACGTAGACTTCCAGTGACTCTCAGGACTCTGCACAAGAAGTCTACTTTCTTATCAGAAGTCTACATTTCACTGTGTTTTTTAAAAACTATTTATATGTCATTCTACAAAGAGTTTTTTTTTTGTTATTTTGGGTCTCACATATGTGGTACTTGTTTTTCTATCCTATGTTTTTCTTGGACTTGTTTAATACTAATATTTATGGGGTAAATCTAATTTTTTGTTTTGGTGACTAGTTAGCTCATTCAACGTAGACTTCCAGTGACTCTCAGAAGTCTGCACGAGAAGTCTACTTTTTTATCGGAAGTCTACATTTGGATTTCGATTGTTGCTAACTAAGAATAAATTGTTTTTGATTTACAAATCATGGTTCACGTACCTGTTGTTTATGGAGATTGGATTATGAAGGATGGTACGTGGCATTTTGAGGTGAATAATCGTAAGGGAGGGAGAGTATTTGTCTTGTGCGATGGTTTTACGCATAAGGATGAAATGGCAAAAGATGATTATAAGCTACACAACAATGCAGAGGTTGTGGAGCTCACCTATTCATTACCTACTTCAATGCTGCAACATATGCCTCAGGATACACCTCCGATGCACGTCACAAACGATAGACAAGTATAAAGTTTGATGGAGCTAAGTAGAACGCATGTGTTACGTCATTGTGTCTCGAGTCAAACCGAGATGGATACTAGACCTACGGAAGGTGATTGTGATTTCAACGAAGATGAAGATACGGATGAGGATCAATCAAACTATGAGGATGAGGCCGAGTGTAATGATCACCATGGGTCTAATGTAGGTGAAGTGAAAGAAGAGGATGAAGAAGATATTGATGATGATTATAGTGTGTATGGAAAAGTGAAAGACAAGGATGAAGAAGATATCTCATTCGATGTTCAATGTGAAACAAAGTTTTCGTAGCAAGGAGGAGCTAGTTCGAGAATTGCGATTAACTTGTGTGATGCTACGGTTTGCATTTAAGGTATTCAAGTCTACACCAACTCTATTTGTGGCTGTTTACCGTGTGGAAGGATGCAAGTGGAGGTTAAGAGCGTGTGTAAAGAATGAAACAAACCGGTTTTGGGTGACAAAGTATATCAATATCCATACATGTTCAATGGATGATCGAATGGCTCACCGCAAACATGTAACTCCGAAATACATTGGCAGACTTTTCATAGAGCGTCTTGGAATAATTAATAGAATTACGCCGGAACACGTCAAAGATTCTATGAAACAAATGTTCGGCATGACTCTAGATTATACCACTTCATACAGGGCATTAGTTTATGCGTGAATTGGTTAGGGGAACAGCAGAATTTGGATACGAGAGTCTCCCATCGTATCTCCAGCAAATCAAGGAAGCGAATCCGGGAACAATCACCGCTCTGGAAGTCGATGATCAAAACCGGTTTAAATTTCTTTTCATAGCCTTTGGAGCCTCAATCAAAGGTTTTAAGTATCTTTGACATGTAATTGTTGTTGACGAGACACATTTAAGTAGGAAGTACGAGGGAGTTTTGTTAGTTGCATGTGCACAAGACGCTAATTTCAAGATTTTTCCCTTGGCTTTTGGAATAGTCGATATGGAGACTAATGCTTCGTGGGAGTGATTTTTTGAGTGGTTGTGTGTCGGATGAATTTTCTTTGGTGATCGTTTTGGACAGGGCCGCGTCGATAGAGAAGGCGTGTTAGAAGGTTTTCCCGTGGGCAACTCGTGGCATTTGTTATTACCACCTTCAATGCAATATTGTAAAGCAATATAGGGGGAAATATCTCTTATACTTGGTCAAAGGGGCTGCGTATGCGTATACGGAGAAAGAGTATGACCAATATATGGATGTGATATGCACCGTAAAGCTAGAACTCGCAAGATACTTGGAGAAGGCGGATCCAAAGTTATGGTCACGAGTTCATTGCTTCGGAGATAGGTACAACACCAAGACAAGTAATATTGCCGAATCTATCAATGCGGTACTTAAGGTAGTCCAATGATTCCCAGTAGCATTTCTTTTGGAATTTATCCGAGCCAAACTAGGAAGATGGTTTTATAAAAGGCATAAGGATGTGTTGGGTCTAACAACAATCCATAGTCGAGGTGTTGAATACTTGTTGACTATACGTGAGTATTATGCGTCTTCCATGACAACGAAAAACATAACTGGTTGGAAATTCTACGTGAAGGGAGCAAACCGTAATTTTTTGGTTGATTTGGAACAAGGTACATGTTCATGTGGTGTCTTTCAAATTGAGAAGATACCTTGCTCACACGCTTATGCGGCTTTGATTAAGTGCCGTCAAGATGTGTCTACGGCTATTAGTCATCTTTACCGGAAAGACTATTTATATGCGGCGTACCACGAAAACATTTTGCGTCGAAACGACGCCGTCATGTCTCAAACAGGAGGTTTCATGCCAACTTCCTGAAGTTGGTCCTCATCGAGGTCGGAAGAAGAAGTCGAGATGGCAAACTTGGTTAGAAATCGCAAAGAAAAAAGAGACTAAACCATGGAAGATGAACTCCACGTATAACTGTACGAAATGCAACCAACCAGGTCATACTAAACCAAATGGTGTACTTTAATCCTCTTTCTAAATTGTAGACTTCTGTACTAGACTTCTCTTGTTCACTTATGTTTACCTTCTCATCATTTTGGAGGTAAACTTGTGTTCGACCTTATAGTAAACTTATTGTTGGGATATGTTTACATTCGTTAATTTTGACAATCATGAATAATGAAGGGAGATTCAAGATAAGGCAAAAAGAGTACATAACAATTAAGAATGAAGCACATAGTAGAAGTCTACATCAAAAGACTACAACCGAAGTCTACATTTGGAGTCTACAAGACAAGTCTACAAAAGTACAAAAGGTGTTGATACTTACACATGTTTCCAAAAGAAGAAACATAAAAGGACCGAGTTATCCCAAAAAATGAAAGATATGAGTTTTTCTTACATCCCAAAATATATGCAAGAATCCTAAAAGTTTTTACGGGATAACAAAAGATATGGCTTGGTGGACCAATACTACGAATCATATAGGTCCAAGTGGCCATAAGAGCATTGGTCTATGCCATCTTGCTTTGTCTCATCGTATATCTCGGCCGCAATCTTCTCCCTAGTAGCCTTTACATCCATGGAATTCATCACACTAAATGGAGTTCCTAGAGCATGGCATTCAATAAACTTCAAACGGTACACTCCACAATCCCCACTAACCTTTTGTTGTGGAAATTTCCCCCGCACGATCTTGTATGGCTCATAAGACCACAATGATCTATCCTCTGCAGCACATGACTCTCGAATAAGATAAGGCACCATGACGGCCATAGGTTCCCCTAAATTTTCTAGTTCAGTGACAGTAGTCAAACACTCCATACTATCCCACACAACAACTTCACGCTTTGGAATTGAAATCCACAAAACAACCCAGTGGCAGTTTTTGATATGCAATGGAGCATAGATATCATCAACTTGAAGTCCCCATACCTTGTCTGACCTGCAATACATCGGTTATGCCCCTGTATAGCTCCACCAGGTAACAACTTACAAGACCCAACTTTATTTGGAGCCATGTTCTTAAAGTCTTGATATTTACTTGTCCACATGGTGGTGAAGACAATATCAAGGAAACATATTTTGTCGCTCCTAAACAACTCTGGATGCTGCGAGAATCATAGCCTAAGCAGGTTTACGAAGCAATCCATGTGCTCAAATATTAAAAGACAAAAACATGTCTCTCAACATGTCTACAAGGGAAGTCTACCATGTAAGTCTACAATACCTCTCTACCAGGGAAGTCTGCCAGAAACGTTTACCATGGAAGTCTACAAGTGAAAAATATACTTACGGTGTCCTTAAGCCATTCAGGCGGTGCACGCAGAAGCCAGAACCATTGGGCTACGGTGTGAGGGTTAGTATTCTCTCTAGTTCTATTTAGAAGTAAATAAGAAGTCAAAATTCATAAGATACATTAATCCAATTAATACAAAGAGAGGAAAAGCACTTACGAGACACCTTTAACCATATCGTCTATCACCTTCACCTTTTTCATATGAACCGAAGCAAAAGGATTATAACCATTTCCTGGAATGATGGACCTTAAGTTTTTATACCCTTGGAAAGGGGATTTTTGTGTGGCAGCTTTCTCCTTAACTCTTTCACTCTTACATCTAACTTTTCTCAATTCTGTTTGCCTCTTTAAAACAAACTTTTGTTTCTGAGCCGCTTTAACTTCAGATGTTTGTTTTACTTCTTTCAATTTCATTAAACTTGGTTCAGTTTTTTTCACACTCTCACTTGGCTCTGCAAAATTGGTAAAGTAAAAGTTAAACTTTGATAAAAGAAAAAAATGTTTATAACTTAAAATCAAACAACATCTTAAATAACAAAGTCTACAACAAATCAAAAACACCAACAACATTTGATTAGTGAACTTTCATTTCTCCTGGGCAAGCCTTTTGCTATAACGAGTCTTTTTATTGATCAGAGAGGGTTCGGTACTAACCCCAACATCAAGAGCTTCAGAGGACTGCTTATCCTTGAACTTGGACTTTGAATTGTCCTCTTTCTTAGTGGTTGCTGCATTAGACACATGCTCCTTGTTTTCACCTTTGCCACCCTTTTTACCCTGCTCAAGAGCTGATACCCTACCAGCTACCAATTTTATCCTCTTCTCTTAGCTAGTAAAACCAAGTTCAATTTGTTTTGACAACTTGGTAAAGGTAGCATCAATGTTGGATTACAAGCTCTTCATCGCAAGTGCCAATGGATCTTCACCATAACCAGAAGATGTAGAGCTGGATCTCTTTCTCTTCTGGCCACCAGATGCAGACTTCACAAGGCCTGTTTACCACATTATCACACAACCAGTAAGTCTACATTCTAAACTAGAAGTCTAAACTAGAAGTCTACATTCTAACCAGAAGATGTAGAGCTGGATCTCTTTCTCTTCTGGCCACCAGATGCAGACTTCACAAGGCCTGTTTACCAGATTATCACACAACCAGTAAGTCTACATTCTAAACTAGAAGTCTAAACTACTAGAAGTCTTGATATCAACTAATAGTCTGCAGAATACGCACCTTTCTCAGGTTTCACACCAGCAGTCAAAAGCTTGACCCCATCTGAAGGCCAGTGAGATTCATCAAAGTCCAAGCCACCTTGATATACTGAAAGGATGATGTTGTCGGTGAAAGGATCTTCAACATCATTTTCCCAAGGAGGGAATATGTCCTCAAGCTCCTCTGTAGTTACAAATTTATTAACACGAGTCTACATAACAAACACAAAAAG
Organism: Draba incana; assembly: GCA_963576765.1. Classification (NCBI taxonomy): domain Eukaryota; kingdom Viridiplantae; phylum Streptophyta; class Magnoliopsida; order Brassicales; family Brassicaceae; genus Draba; species Draba incana. Next base: position 32,663,101 of record OY755205.1, read on the forward strand.
GAATTAAAGGTCTACAATAACAATCTACAATAGAAGTCTACAATAAGAGTCTACAAGAGAAGTCTACAATGAGAGTCTACAATAGAAGTATACAAGGGAAGTCTACAAGAGAAGTCTACAATAAGATTCTACAAGAGAAGTACACACCTATTCCTCGATGTGCATTCGGAGGTTCTTGCGATATCTGGATCCTTTGAATGCAAGGAGGGGTGGTTATGGGTTACCAGGAATAGGTTCTCCTATTTCTTGACCAAGGTCCGGTAGACACGTGTACGCCCACAGTTAGAGTACTACAACAAACCCCTCAATATAATATACATGTTTCATCAAGTCAGCTTCCTTAACCGACTTCATCAGATTCTTGCAAGCAACTCTTCCCCATGGATACCATAGAAATTTATCTTCATCCATTACCAGCCTTGCCAACCAAACATTTGCGGGTGTTGTACTTCTTCACCCTTCAATGTATCCAACATATAAGGCAAGATATTCCAACTTCATACGATCTGCCCAAGACCATGATTTACATCTCTTGCACGCTCAGTTAGATCATCACAACTTGGACCCGACTCGATAGGCACTCTAAGAAGTTTCAAGAAAGCTTTCATCTCATCGGTAACTTCAACAGAAGGTGCCATCAACTTCTGAACGTGATGAAGACCAGTATTCTGATGAAACTCTAGCAACGAAAGCCTAACAGGGTTTACACCAATGAGACTCTATCTCTTATTCAGCTTGTTGCAAAGTAGCTGAAAGGTGAGCATATGGTGGACCAGCCTTGAGCACCAACCAAACTTCAGTTCATGGAACTTGAGAATCACCCCCAAACTCGACCGCCTAATCTCGTCCTATTCATCTTTCAGTAAAGCACTAGTGGTCACTTCAGTACCTAATAGAGCTTCAAAAGTAATTTTTTATTCAGCATAACTGAAGTATGCTAGGGAAGTCTGCGACGGAAGCCTGCGACAGAAGTCTGCAACAGAATAATAAGTAAGAGAATTCAGTTATGCCGATATGGAAAAAATGGAGTTTGTATTCAAAGTAAAACGATGCAGATCTACCAAAAATACATTCGTTAACTAGAATTCAAACGTTGTCCTTACCCGTGTTCGATCTGGATTTGGAGATGTCGGCGAACAGATCTGAAAAGTAAAAATAGAGAGAGTAAGAGAGAGAGAGAGTAAATTCCACTATAGATCGATGGGATAAAAGAACAAAGAAAAGAGGAAGAGAGAAGGAGAACAAAGAACAGAGGAAGAGAGTAAGAGAACAAAGAAGAGAGCACTAAATGTGGTTAGCCGTTCTTACCAAGGTGTTCTTCGTCGGTGGCAGGAGCGTCATAAGTCTTCTTCGGAAGAAGTCTTCTCCGGCGTTGAAACCACAGTAGAATATGAAGCAACAAATTTCACCCTTAGAGAAAGAAGTTTAATAGATTTTTTCTTCACACAAAATCTTACTTGTTTAGTATTTATATGTAGGTTAAAATTGACAGTTTATTGTCCACGATTATCTTAATATAGCAGTTAATACATCGGTTATTAGGTAGACTTCCAGTGTAGACTTCCAGTGGTTGATCTAATTCATAACATTTAAAATTTCAATTTTTTCGTCTTTGAAATTGCCGCTTCATAACCGAATTTTAAATTTCAATTTTAAGCACTTTGATTTCGAGTGTAGACTTTGGTTGTAGACTACGCTTGTAGACTTCGCTTGTTGACTCATGTTAATGGTTACATGGTTAATATGAATGTGATCATTACCAAAAGAGAAACACAAAGATAACATTAGCAAAAGAGTTTTCAAACAAAGTGAAACAACGAAAAGAGAAACAAAAAGGATAACAATGCTGAATTCTTTAAATAAATTATTTATCTTTTTCTTCAAATCCACAACCTTACTCTATTGCATATTGCTCCTTCCAACTGCGTGCAGTTTCATCGAACTTGGCTTTGTCAGTCCGGTAAACTTCGGCTACGTTAGCCGATAAAGGATTTTCCAAGTTTGGTGAAGCCATGAGGTCGAGAATTTTCTTCAAAACCATGAACGGGCGGTACACAGAAGACCATGCTATGTCTTTCAACATGTCATGGTCAATGGCTCCTCTCGCACTGATGTTGGGGTGGTAGATTTTGGTTTTGAAAACCACCTGTAGGGGCTTCATTGGATACTGAATGGGAAATCTGATGATAACCCAATCCACTCCTCCATCATATGGAGTCTCCGAGGGTCAATTGATAGGAACCTACAAATGGTAATCTGTATCATCATTGACCATATTAGCAATTCATAAACAATACGACATGGAAACCTACAAATAATTACCGTCCTCGATGATCTTCATCAAAAGTGAAACAACCAAACTTTTTTTAAAAAAAATAATTAACCCAAATTAATAATCCCATAATTATTAATTCTCGAGGCTAATTCAACAATTTACCAACATTCAACGGAAAACAAACAATTCAATTAAACCAAATAGACCAATCACCAGCTCAACTCAGTTCAATTCCAATAAACTGTCAAATAATTCTAGCAACCTAAACACCTGGTTTGACTAGAAACGCAATAACAATTCAACCCTAATCATCCGCTTCTTACGCCATGATTATACGATCAATGTTTTCCTTTACCTGCAATACATGGTAATAAGAGTTGCGCAAGTATTTCATAAATACTTAGTGAGGCGATCATATCATCTACTGGCGTAACAAGCAGACTCTGGTTAACAATCCAGTATCAATTCAAGCAACCTCATAACACAACAATGCACACAGACAAGCCAATACAAATAATCAGATGCTCGTGTCGAGCGACACACCACACGTGTCGATCGACATATCAACTGCTCGTGTCGAGCGACACCCACACGTGTCGATCGACAAAGCTTAACTGTTCGTGTCGAGCGACACCAGCAAGGTGTCGATCGACACGACTCAATTGCTCGTGTCAAACGACACCCTCCTAGTGTCGATCGACACGCCTCTGTAACGCACTAGAATCGAGTTTCTCCTCTCACGACTCGATTTCGGGCGAGATACGAGTCGCAAACCTACACACGATCAACATAATAACAAACCACAATCACACACCAATGACATCAATCCATTTCACACGAAAATCCTTCACAAAAACATCATGAAACCATCAAACAATGCATCATTGCCTAGAAACGTATGGTCGTGAACTCACCTCGGTTTAGGAATGAAAAGGAAACGAATGATGAACGAGAACAGAAACTCTAGACCCGAGAATCTACTGATCAGATTGAACCTAACAATCAACGCGACGAACGGATGATTCGACTCCTCTACACACATGAAATAAACGATGTCTCGAGGATTTCTTTGCAAAAATCCTCAAGAGCAATTGAAAACTCCCTTCTCTCTCACTAATTCTCTGCCCAAAACGTATCCCTCGACGGCCAAGGAAAACACGCAACCCTAGGCACGTTTATATACGTTTAACCGAGCCAAAACCGCGATTAAAAATCAATTCGGTTTGGTTCTGCAGACTAAGTGTCGAGCGACACCAAGCAAGTGTCGATCGACACCCTCAAAAACCTTTGTGTCGAGCGACACAAGGAGTGTGTCGATCGACACGACCACCAAAAAACGCATTTCTGGTTCACGGATGTTACAAAAAGGAAGTCTTTCTTCAACTCCTTAATGTCACAACGAATTCGTGGGATCCTAAAGTTCATCGTGACAAAGTTTGGTAGAGGCAGGGAAGAAGAATACTCTTATAATATATGTAGAGAAGAAGAGACGATGATAATGATGTAGAGACGAAGAGACATATATATAGATGTAGAGACGAAGAGACGTGATCTATAGATGTAGGGACGAAGAGACGTGACTTGATAGTCAAACTACAAATTAATACCTTTGAAACGTTTAAGAAAAAGAACCGATAAAGGAACAGTGTTAACTCATAACTTTTTCATGACGTTCTCGATAAAGTGAGAAAATGATATATCAATTCGGATTTATTACCCAATTCAGACTTGGTTGGGTATTTAAAACACTTCGATTGTAGTGAAGTCTACACTAGACATTTTTGCAGACTTCACAGAGCCTATGTTGTTAATCTTTATGATGTTATCACAAAGACTTGTGTCAGGTAGACTTATGTAGTAGACTTCTATCATAGGCTTTTTTTGTAGACTTATTGGAAAAAAACATTTTACCCTATTATGAAGTCGATGGCTATTATGACGGTTGGGCAAATGTTTAGCCCAAGAAAGTTACTATGATAATTAGGACAATAAGCCAAAATATTTTAACTTTGTAATTAAAAGAAGAAGTCTACATTAGAAGTCCATATTAGAAGTCCACTTTAGAAGTCTACATTAGATCGTTGCCAACACCAGAGTTACACAATTTGAGAAATCGACTTCCTCTTCGCCGAGAAGTTGAGCTCGCACTCCTTACAAAACTATTAGACGGCTGTGTGTAGCTACATTGTAGACTTCAGTTCCACTCTACAACAATATACGTTTGCAATCAAGAGATACATGGAAAATTTACTTTTGAGACCGTAATAGAGGAAATATGTACTACTGAATTCCAGATATACAAGAAACCATATACAAAAGAAAATAGATGAAGAACATAGATAAACATTAAAATTTGCAAAATTAGTTTTGTTCACATAAATTATATATCGACAGACTACATTAGGATTATCGTGTCCACCAACCACAAACCCAACTCATAACACATACAATGATTAGGCACAACATAACATCATCCTTGACCATTTGACCTCTGCAATGCATCTCAAAAATCTGCAACACTTCTCAAAAATCTGCAACGGCTGTGTGGCTATATTGACCCATATATGATAACAACAAAAAGTAACTAATTAGGAAATAACCATAGACAAACGAACGAATAACTCTACATTGTAGACCAAGCTGGAAGTCTTCAATGTAGACTTCCAGTAAAAGTCTACAAGGCAGACATCTAGCAAAATTCTACAATGCAGACTTCCATCAAAAGTCTACAATGAAGACTTCCATCAAAAGTCTACAATGCAGACTTCAACTGCCGACAGACAGTTGCAATCAATAGAGAGAGAAAAACTTACTTTTCAGACTCAGATCTGGGTATTTAAAAATAGGAAATTTAAAAATAGATTAAACAGATCTAATGCCTTACCAGTCCAGAAAATAGAGGAATGATGTTAACAATTGTATTCCAGATCTACAAGAAACCATATACAAAATAAAATACATGAAGAAGATATATGAAGAAGATCATAGACGAAGACGGAGAAAGAAGAAGGCTTACAACGTCTTACCGATTTGGAATATATGCGGCGGCGACGAAGAAACGGCGATGAAGAACAAAGCTTCTTTGTTATCTACAAAGATTCAAAATCTCACAACAAAATTAAATAAGCTTGGATGAGAAATCAGTTTGAAATGCGAAGAACGGAGAGAACAAAAAAGAAAACAGAGACATACCTTGTTCGACGGTGGAGAAAGGAGATCTGAGGAAGGAGAAGTATGACGAATACGACAGAGAAAGAGAAAGGGAGATCCTTCTTCGAAACCAAATTTGAAATCTCACGCGATTTCTTGCGTGTTCGTACAATGAAACCAAAATTAACAGTAAAAATCTTGAAACTTTAGATGCCAAAATTGAACCCTGAAAATAAAAGAGAAAAATCATGATATCATAAGAAAGAAGGAGATGAACCTGGAACAGACCGTACTGCGGATGATAATACTTTAAAAGAAGGAGATGGTGGAGGACGAGCTCTAATGACTGGTCGACCGGACCAAAAATCTTCTCCATGTATTTCTTTAGAAGCATATGTGAAGAAGATGATACGCTAAGAGGCATGACGAGCATGGTTAACGTTTTTGTAGTTAGATAAGACAGGAAGAGTAAAGAGGAATGTGGTTGTGTCTAGATCCGAGGGAGAGAATGAAGAGATTTTTTTTGGCTACCGCCGTTTGTGAAAAGAGAGAGAGAGAGAGAGAGAGAGAGAGAGAGAGAGAGAGAGAGAGAGAGAGAGAGAGAGAGAGAGAGAGAGAGAGAGAGGTTTCGTTAACAAAATTAGGGTATTTTTCTGTAAACTTGATTTATATATGGAGGCAAAAACATCCGGTTAGGTTAATAGTTTTCCGGTTTAAGTATACTTACAATGGAAGTCTATGAAACCATATACTCTAAAATGAAACCCTAATCGCAATGGAAGTCTACAATATAAACACTAAATATAATTGAAGTCTACATATGTGAAATATACTGCAATGAAAGTCTACAATTGGAAACCTAAATCGACAATTTTCTTAAGATTATTCATAACTGTTAATTCAATATATTATAAATCATCCAAACATTTAATATATTCATAATTTTACAAATTTGTGCAAATTTGACATTAAAAAGCTTGAAATTATGAACTTTAAATGTAATCCTAAAGGTAAAAACATGTTTTCAAATTGTAATGTCAATCCATTTCCCATATTTTTAATTCACAAATCCATAAACTAATGTCAATGTCATACATGACTCATAATATTGCAGATTTTACATCCCTTCATAGTGAACTCAACTTTTCATAATCAACCCTACAATGAAACTTCTAATACGTTATTCATTATAAACCATAGATCATATACGACAAATCTCTAAAACTTAAATCCATTACAATCATAAAATCATAAAGACTATACATGCATAATACAGAACAATAACTACTACCATGTTCCCACATTGTCACATGACTTCTTAATGTAATGTGATGAAATATAGCATTTGATATCTAGTATAGTATGTAGTTCATTCATTCATTTTCAATCTAATTTATCTATTTTTTTTACATTGTCCTAATTTGGTGAACTTTTATTTTAAAAACATCACAATTGCTTTTAGTTTAATTATCAATAAAAAATTTTGGTCAAATGAGTTTTTATGCATTTATAGATTTAAATTTACTAAATAATTATGATGTAGACTTCCAAATTTCGTTGTAGACTTCCGAAATGTAGACTTCTGGTGTAAATCTACAACGTAGACTTCACCGTAAGGGTAAAACAGTCGTTACGGCTGCAGTTGTATTGTTTGTTCATTAAGACTCTAAATGTAATTTCACTTCCTCTTTAGGTTAGCTTTGCAATGATTCACATAAGGAGTATAGATTTGCATTAAAAATGAAATAAGGGTGTACTTTTAGCAATTTCCCCTAAAATAAATACGTTTATGATATGCTGTCATAGATCGTTGTTGGTTTTTACTTATGTTTTTCTCATTGTTCAGATATTGATGTTATGATTTGTTTAGTGATCTTCTTACCTTCCAGAGATGTCGTTGTTAACAACTATGCTCCATTAATGGATATGTTCTCGCGTTATGACCAACGTGCTAGACTGTTGGGTTTTTGAATAAACACTTTGATTTTCGGGCGTGAAACTGATTCGAACATGTCCGCTTCAATAATGAGTATTTTCTAGACTGTTGGGTTTGGAGATGAACATTTGGGTTTAAAGATACGTTTTCTACTAACGCATCCGCTCATATAATGAACATATTTTCATGTTGACACCAATGTTATAGACTGTTGGGTTTAGTTAACACCAATGTTATGTTAATTGGGTTTTATGATGATCCTTCAGGTTTACGCAAACGTTATCCTCGTAACAAATACGCTCCTACCATGAACATGTAGTGACCAACGTGTGTTGGGTTTTAAGATGAACATTCTTGGTTGACAGGCGTTTTACCATAAAAACACCTGCTCCATTGATGATCATCGTGCGCTTTAAATCTGTATGAAGATGTAGTAGTCAGATCTGAAAATATCTTAAGTGTAAGATGCGTCACTAAGGCCAGCAGTGACATTTTGGTTATGCAAAATAAGTCTGATATAGTAAAGACTCTTATGAATCCGTAAAAGATGTGATTGAGCTTCTTAGCTAAGACATATAATAACCCATGAAAAATATTTATGAGAATCAGGAGATGACTCCAGGTAACATAGTTTTATGAAATGCAACGAAGTAGTAGGAGTATACAAGTATACGTACCCCACTCCCCCCTCTTTTTCAGGAGGGGGTAGCTGAACCCGCCTGAAGACGAGCTGCCAACGTACCCTTTGCAGGGATCAAGTCACGCGTAGTTCTATGAAAGTACCTTAGTGATTGTACTTCTTCAAATGCCGCGTATTCCAGGAACGCGGTATTGGGATGCCGTCTATGTTGACCAGTTCGTAGATGCCTGGATGTACTACTTTTGTGACTCCGTAAGGGCCTTCCTAGGTAGCTTCAAGTTTACCAGTATTGTGCTCAACAGTGTTCTGGATGTCCTCCCGGAGTTCTAAGTCGCCTTCGTAGAATATGCGAGCTCTGACCTGAGAGTTGTAGTACCTCGCCGCATCATGCTGATAGTTAGTGATGCGAACATGTGCTTCGTCGCGTCTTTCATTAATGAGATCAAGCTCTTCAAGCATTAAAAGATGGTTAAGTCCATCTTGACCGGGGAGCAAATGATGTCGAATGCCTGAGAACTGAACTTCCGAAGGGATGACACATTTAGTTCTGTAAACTAAGGCAAATACAGTTTCTCCGGTGGTTCGTCGCGGAGTAGTTCGGTGTGACCAGAGGACACCATCTAACTCCTATGCCCATTTACCTTTCTTAGCATCAAGGTTCTTCTTCAGACCATCCAAGATTGTCTTGTTGCTTGCTTCTGCTTGACCGTTACCTTGTGGACACCGTGGAGTCGATTTGTTGAGATGTATCTTCCATTTATCGCAGAAAGCTTCAAACCGAGTAGAGATAAACTCTGAGCCGTTGTCTGTGACAATTTCAAATGGGACTCCATATCTACAGATTATATTTCGCCACACAAAACTTCTGACCTGCGCATCTTTAATGTTTTCGTAACCTTCAGCTTTGATCCATTTAGAGATGTAGTCGGTGGGAACGAGCAAAAATCGCTTCCGTTTGGAGCGGTGTAGAGGACCGAGGATGTCCATGGACCAACGCATGAACGGGTAAGATGATATCACAGATGAAAGCAGCTCTGTAGGTCGATGGATCTTTGGAGCATGTCGGTGACACTTCTCACACTTTACTGCAAATTTCTCACAATCTTTGATCATGGTTGGCCAATACTTACCATGACGCTTGATCTTGATTGCCAATGCTTGTCCGCCAAAATGATTGCCACAAACTCCACTGTGAGCTTCCTGCATGATTTATCTAGCATCGTTACCCTGGACACAACTTTGTAAAGGTCCATAAAATCTCCATTTATAAATGTTTTTGTCAAGTAGAATAAAGCGTGCAGCTTGAGCGCAAAGTTTGCGGGCTACCCACTTGTCTTTGGGCAGGATGCCATCGTAGAGGTAAACACGAATACCGTCTAACCAGCGTTTATCATAGCCATATTCGAATTCATGCGGTTCGTCATTTTCTGTGAAGATATCTTCAGGCATTAGTGAAGTAGATCGCTCGTGAGACGTCGGTATGTCGTCATGTTAGCAACAAGGGAGAGGAGCCAAGCTTGTTGTAGCAATGTCGAGGTCCATCGGTTTGGACGAGTCGATTGCGAGGTGGCTTGTTCAACCAAAGATTGCGAGGTGGCTTGTTCAACCAAATATGTTGCTCGGCAGAATTGACCATATCGTCGATGCTGGGGAGAATGGCTTCTGTTTCTAGGTCTTCGATTGTCGGGACTTTTTCAACCAAAGACTCTGTCATTGTAACATCATCATCGGGTGGGACCTGGGCAACCGTAGGCTCTGTCATCGTAACATCGGCGGCAGCGGGGACTTGTTCAATTGTAGGCTCATCCAATGGAGCGTCTTCGCTGGCTTCTGAAGGTGCACGCATGGTGGCTAGTTCCCTTGCTTTCCTAGCTGCTTGGGATCGCGTAAGAACATAGATGGTTTTGGGTGGAAGGATGCTGGGAAACTCAATGCTTTCCACTAGAATGGTTCTCTTTAAGTCTGGATCAGAAGGCGATGTAGAAGCTAATGCTACGAGTGCATCGGCGTTGGTGTTTTACCCTCGCAGAATCCTTGTGAGAGTGAACGTATCGAAGTCTGCGGCTAATTCCTTTGCTAGCTTGAGGTATGCTTCCATACGTTCGTCCTTTGTTACGTACTCGCCATTGAGTTGGTGGGCGACTAATTGAGAATCACAAAACGCGTTGACCTTGGTAATCTTGAGTCCCTAGGGAAGCCCGATGCCTGCAATAAGAGCTTCGTACTCCGCTTCATTGTTTGATGCTCGGAAATCCAGACAAAAAGACTGGTCAAGTATTTCACCTATCGGAGACGTCAACCATATGCCGATGCCATAACCATTTTTGGATGAAGAGCCATCAACGTAGAGTTGGCAAAACAAATGAGGCTCTTCAATGACTGTATTTATTGGAGGAAGTTTGATTAAGAAATCGGCCAGGACTTGAGACTTGGCACAACTTCGTCCACGGTATTCGATGTCATACTCGCTCAGCTCTATAGCCCACTTTGCGAGTCGTCCTGACTGGCTAGGACTATGAAGGACATATTTCAATGGGAAAGTACTTAGTACCACTATGCTGTGAGACTGAAAGTATGGTCGCAACTTGCGTGCAGACATAATGACATATAACGCGAGCTTCTCCATCGCAGGATAGCGTGTTTCTGCACCAGTGAGTGTCTTGCTAACATAAAAAATTGGCTTTTGCTCACCGCGGTTGTCGCATATTAGAACTCCACTTACTGCAGTTTTTGATACAGCAGTGTAGAGGAACAACGGTTCCCCTTCGACTGGCTTAGCAAGGACGGGTGGACTGGCAAGGTATCTCTTTAGCTCCTGGAAGGCCGCTTCACACTTCTCTGTCCATTCGAATCTTTTGTTACCGCGGAGTATATCATAGAAAGGTAAGCACTTGTCGGTGGAACGGGAGATGAAATGGTTAATCGCTGCTATCCTACCGGTTAATCGCTGTACTTCGCGCTGTGACTTAGGCGAGGCCATGTTGATGAGTGCCTCAATACCCCGATGAGTGACTAAGTAACCAAGAAATTTGCCTGACGTAACAGCGAATATATACTTTGCTGGGTTTAGCTTCATGTTGTAAAAGTAATGACGTTCAAAAGTGTCCTCTAAATGCGCCACGTGATATTCTTCTTCTAGTGACCTGACAAGCATGTCGTCGATGTACACTTCCATCATTTTACCAAGCTGATGAGCGAACATCTTATTGACCAAGCGTTGATATGTAGCGCCAACATTTTTAAGACCGAAAGGGATTACCTTGTAGCAGTAGATGCCTCGATCGGTGATGAATGCTGTCTTCTTACGATCCTCGGGGTTTATCATAATCTGGTTATAGCCAGAAAACGCATCCATGAATGTGACTAGCTTGTTTCCAGCTGTGGCTTCTACGAGGCGATCAATATGAGGTAGAGGAAAACTGTCTTTCGGGCATGCTTTATTTAAATCAGTGAAGTCGACGCAGACTCTCCACTTGCCGTTATTCTTCTTCACGACGACTGGGTTTGCAAGCCATGCTGGATATTTAACCTCCATGATTGAGCCCACACGCAAGAGTCTTTCCACCTCGTCGTCAACAACTTGCGCTTTTCAGAACCCCGCTTTCATGTTTTTTGCTTTACTGGTTGGTCGAATCAATGCTGAGCTCGTAAGAGGTGATGTTGATGTCGATTCCAGGCATGTCTTCGGCGGTCCAAGGGAACGTATTGATGTTTCTCTTAAGGAACGAGCTGATGCCACTCGTGATGTTACTGTTTAAATTTGCGCCGATCTCCACACATCGCTCTGGATGTTGATCTTCAATGCAGACAGAGACGGTAGAATCGCAGGTTTGTGCGACATTCTCCTCTTCACGATCCTCCGTAATCTGTAATTGCTATGAGAGCTTAGAGAGATCTTTAATCGGTTCTCTATCTATCTTCATCTTCTTTCGTCCCTCTTTGGACTCTTGGTCGGTAACCGGGTTCTGGAGTTTGTGTGCAGCGATGAAGCACATTCAGGATTTTTTTTGACTTTCCCAAATCGTTTTGATCCCTTCGGGGGTAGGGAACTTTACACACATATGATAAGTAGAGGCTACTGCCCTCATCAAGTTGAACCACGCGATACCCATGATGACGTTGTATGAAGCCGGGTTATCTGGTACGGAGAATTCTACAACTTTTGTTATGCCTTCACCCAGAACAGGTAGCCAGATGGTTCCCAACGTCATCGTCATTTGACCAGAGAACCTGGTTAGCGGCTTTGGAAACGCGTTGATTTTAGACAAGGAGACTCCCATTTTCTCGAGCGCATCTTTAAAAATGATGTCGACCGTGGTTCCCGTATCGATTAATACCCATGAGACGAGAAAGTCAGCGATGACCAACTTGATTACCAGTGGATCGTCGTGTGGCCTGTTGAGTCTGCTGGTTTCCTCTTTTTCGAAGGATAGCACGTCGTTTGGAAACTTGGTGGATGTAGAGAAGTTAGCACTAACTTTTGCACGTCGCTGGAAAGCTTTGATTGATGAAACCGTATCAGCGCAATAGTGGGACCCTCCTATTATCATTAGGATCTCCGGTCTCTTTTCTGTGGATGCAGGTGCCTCATTGTTGTTTTTCCTTGTCAAGGTGGTGCTGGAAGCTGCGCTTGCTCTTGCCGATTACCATTTGTGTCAGCGAAGTCATCAACGCAAATGTTGCCACTGAGCTTTCCTTCTGCAAGTTTCTTCGCGAGGCGAGAGCCCATAATGCAGTAATTTGCAGTAGAATGGCCATGTGTCTTGAGGAACTCGCAGTAAGCAGTTTCCTCATACGTGTTCTCTCTTCGAGTCCAGGTGTTATTCCACGAACTTTGACCGTGACCTCGACCTCGTCTAGTATAGACGCGGCCCCGTCCGTAACTTGGGGCATCTACTTGATAGTTATGAGTTCCTCTGAATCCTCCTTCTTGTTCTACAAAACTTGATTCTTGGTTATGTTTCTTCGCACTTGGTTGATTCTGAGCAGGGGGAGGGTTGATAGTCTTTGCTTTCCCTGTCTTTTGAGCGAAGACCTTCTTCTGCACCACGTATCGTGCATGAAGCGTTCCTCGATGGAGTCCATCCTAGATTATAACAGGAAGGCTTAAAGCCATCTCCTCCTGGTAGACAGATCCGAACCTAAGTGCTTTCTCAAGCGGGAATCTTCATCTTTGGTGGGATCAGACTTTCCATCGTAAGTGGGAATCTTCATCTTTCCTGGATTGATAATCACTGCTCTGGTTATCTTTGCTGTGAATGGAACGTTTTGCGTCTTCTCTAAAACTTTATCTAACTTAGGAGCGTGGCTCGTTGCTTTGTGAATTTGGGAGCGGAAATCTTTCATCTCCGTTGCTGCTCGTGCCATGTCGACTCTCACTCCTGCCATCTCCTCTTTTTGAGAATAGATCAACGCTCTACGCTCTTCTTCCAACTCGGAGCGTTCCAACCAGAGAAAATCTTCTTCTTCTTCCTGAGACTCTTGGTTTTGCTCGATGGTAGTGCTGACCCGCGTAGTCGCCGTTCTGCAAGCAGGTAAGTGACGTGGAGCGCATTCATCCTCTGGGTTCTCTAAGTTGATCACAGTTGCTGCAGTCGCTTCGGTTGTGTAGTTGCAGCAGGTGCATCCAATTTTCTTTCTACGCGTAATGTATCATGACGATCGAGGTGAAAACTCCAGGTTCTAGGAGCGTTAACCTGGGCCTAGCCCACTTCATCTTTAATGCTGACCTGACCTTAACAGACTTGACACATTTTGTTTTAACCTGTTAGCTTCATTGCTTTGTTAGCTTTGCTATTCGTTCTGAGGATTCACTTTGCGGAGCTTATTAGTTGGCCTCATTTACCTCGCAGACATTGATCATGGAGAGTTGGAAATTAACCTTAACAAAGAATATAATGAAGTTACTAGATTAGAGAAATTGTAATGAAGCTCGGTTTTGTCCCAAAATTGGATCAGTGTGGATTGGTTCGAACAAAGTGTAATGAAACTCCCCAAATGTTTCTCTAAGCATAGAATCATTACTTCTCAAGATTCCAAAACAGTTCATTCCGCAAGGGAACGTTTAACATCCGCGAACCAGAAATGTGATTTTTGGCATTCGTGTCGAGCGACACGAGGCGTATGTCAATCGACACGAAGGATTGTGAAATGTCGATCGACACACCGTGGGTGTTGCTCGACACGTGCGTTTGCTGAACTGGGTAATTAACTCGTTAATTACAGTTTTGGCTCGGTTAAAGTATAAATATGCCTAGGGCTGTGTGCTTTTTCCCCAGCCGTCGTTATCAGAGAGAGAAGAAGAGTATTGAGAGAGAGTTGTGAGAATTGAGGTGTTTGTGATTGATTGTTGCAAAAAAATCAATCTGAAACCTTTTTCCTTAGCATTATAGAGGTGTTAGGCTCTCCGTCCTTCGTGTTCTTCGTAGTTTTTGGGTTCGGATCAGAGGATTCGAGTCCTTGAGAGTATGTCCGTTCATGGCTGGTCATTTTCCATTTGTTCATTCATTATTTGTCTAAGGTGAGTTCGCGACGATAAGTTTCTAGGCTATGACGGTAATGTGTGATAGTTTTGTGATGTTTGTGATGAATTTCGTGTGAAATGGATTGATGGCATCGCTGTGTGTTTTGTGGATCCTTTGGTATTGATCGTTGTAGGTTTGCGACTCGTAATCCCCAGAATCGCGTTGTGAGAAAAGAAACGCGATTCTGGTGCAATTACAAAGGCGTGTCGATCGACACCTTGCTGGTGTCCCTCGACACGACCAGCTTCGGTTTGGAATTTTTTTAAAAATCGTTTGTTGTGCATGTGTTGGTTTGTAGAATATATGTTGTTGTTTGTATTGTTGTCTAAGCCTACTTGTTACGCCTGTAGATGGTATGACCGGCTCACTAAGTATTTATGAAATACTTACGCAACTCTTTTTTCCATGTGTCGCAGGTAAAGGAAAAGTGTGATCGCGGAATCAAGGCGTAGGAAGAGGATGATAGGGATGATTGTTTTTGTTGATTAGTCTAGCGAACCGGTTGTTTTAGGTTGCTAGATTTTTATCATTCCTGAATTTATTGTTAAATATTGGTTATTTATTTTATTGGATTATTTGATTTATAAGTTCCGCAATAGAAATATTCAGAGCCCTTACGGTTCTAGGGCAGTTAGGATTTGGATATCCTAGACTATGTGTTTAAATTGATTTATTGTGTTTAGCCAATTTGATAGAGTCTTAGAATCATCCTCTTCGGTCTTTTTAAATGATTCTGCGGTAAGTTGTATTTTGACTGATTGTGACTTCTGTAGCTTATTATCCTGTTCTGTATGAGTGTAGTGAGATGAATTAAGGAGCTAGAGGTCGTGGACGTTGTAGAGGCCGTGGCAGAGGTCGTGGATGTGGTCATGGACCAGTGTTTGAGTCGTCTACGAGTGCTACGCATGCATCAGAGAATCCTACGCATCATGTGGGATCTGTGAGCGAGACCAGTGGTAGTGCTAGTTAGAGTACTGTGGTTGCCGGGAGGGGCGCCGATGTGGCTGGTTGTGGATTGGGCCCAAGTGTGGGTGCTGCTCCCACTCAGGATCGCTTGAATCGTATGGAGAGTATTCTAGCACTGTTGATGGAGCGGTTTCAAGCTGCGGTTCCGGTTCAGGGTCCATTGGTGCCACCAGTGGCGGAGGTGTAGCCGAGGGCTGCGATTGCAGAGGTGCGTCTAACTTATCTTGAGATGATGAGTCAAATGCAGCATTTGAGTACTGTCTTCTTTGCGGGTGATGTTTGGCCTGGGGAGGCAGATGAGTGGCGTTTGCGCATGGAACGCACCTTTCAATCTATTCATTGTCATGAGGATTATCGGGCGGAGTTAACGGTCTATTATCTGAGTGGTGATGCTCATCGTTGGTCGAGAGCTATTGAGGAAAGGAGGCCAGGGGCTGTGTTGTCCTGGGGAGAGTTTGTGGCTGAGTTTGACGCCAAATACTTTCCTTAGGAGGCTTTAGATTGTTTCGGGACGAAGTTTGTGGAGCTAGTGCAGGGCAATCGTACAATGCCCGAGAACGACGCCGAGTTCAGCCGGTTACTTGTGTATATTGACTGTGGTCTGGAGGATGAGGGGACTCCAGCTAGATTTGAGGATTTGCTGTAGAGTTTCAAAATATGCCTCAAGGGCGAGGCTGGTAGAGATGGCTGTAAGGATTGAGGAGGACCTAAGAGGTCAGCCAGCTTTAGTTCTTCTAGTGGCAGCTGCTCCTGCGGTCCAGCCAATGAGTCTGCAACAGCATCAGCAGCGCATAAGTTCTGGTTCTGGGAAAGGCGGTAAGCATGCGTTGGGTCAGAAGAGAAGGTGGATTGACACTTCCAGGATAGGTCACAGTGGTCGTGGGTGCTACGAGTACAATGGTATGGATCACGAGATGTCAAGTTGTCCGAAATTGAACGAGTCCAGTATGCCTCGAGTTTGTTACCATTGCAGAGAGCCAAGGCATATCAGGCTGATCTGTCCCAAGTTACTGCAGGTGGCTGTAGCAGCGGTTTAGCCAGTTGGGGCTCCGCCTTTGGGCCAGTTGGGGCCAACACCGCGATTTTACGCGCTAGGAGAGGTTGGTCAGCATAGTGGCGCGCAGATCACAGGTAAAAATTATAGACTCGAACTTCGTGAATTCTTTTATTGTGGAATTGTGTTATGTTCTTTTATTTTTCATGTGATAGAATTTCAAGGGTTCTCAATGCCTGTGAAATGTTTAGGGACCTTGTTAGTGGGTTGTTTTGAGTCTCATGTGCTATTTGATTCTGGAGCATCGAATTACTTTATTACTCTAGAGCATGCCAAGAGCTGTGGCATCCGGAGCAGTGCTGGTGAGCTTTCGAGTTTAGTCAAGGTGGCTGGAGGAGGATTCTTAGCTACTTCGGGCCGAGCTAGAGCACTTGATGTTCAGATTGCTGGTCAGTCGATGCCAATAGATTTTGTGATTAGTCCAGTGGAGTTGTATGATGTCATCCTGGGTATGGACTGGCTAGTGTTATAAAGAGTTCATCTGGATTGTTTCAGAGGCAGAGTGGTCTTTGAGAGGGATGCAGGGAGGTTAGTGTTTCAGGGCATGAGACCGACTTTCGAGAGTATTATGATCTCAAGTATTTAGGCGGAGCAGATGATATCGCGAGGTTGCGAGGCGTCTTTGGCAGTTTTCGGTTATGTATCGATTACCGAGGTGTGAATCGAGTCACTATGAAGAATAAGTACCCTCTCCCGAGGATTAATGAGCTATTGGATCAGCTGAGGGGTGCTACTTGGTTTTCCAAGATAGACTTGGCGTCGGGATTCCATCAAATCTTGATTGAGGAGTCCGATATTTGTAAGACGATATTCAGGACGAGGTATGGGCACTTTGAGTTTGTGGTTATGCCCTTCGGTTTGACTAATGAGCTAGCGGCATTTATGAGATTTATGAACGACGTGTTCAAGGAGTATTTGGACGTATTCGTGATCATTTTCATCGACGATATTTTGGTATATTCGAGGAGTTCTGAGAAGCACGAGGCTCATTTGAGGTTAGTTCTGGAGAAGCTTCGGGAGCAGAGCTTTATGCTAAGTTGAGTAAGTGCAGTTTCTGGCAGCGACAGATGGGTTTTTTTGGGTCACATTGTTTCTGCAGAGGGAGTGTTAGTGGATCCAGTGAAGATTAAAGCTATTCGAGTTTGGCCTAGACCGAGTAGTGCTACCGAGATCAGGAGTTTCTTGGGTTTAGTAGGATATTACACGAGATTTGTCAAGGGTTTTTGGAGTATGGCGCAACCTATGACAAAGTTGACAGGGAAGAATGTCCCGTTTATTTGGTCGCCGAAGTGAGAGGAGAGCTTGACGAAGCTCAAGGAGATGTTGAAGAGTACACCAGTATTGGCATTACCTGAACTGGGGAAGCCTTATACCGTATATATGGATGCTTCAAGAGTTGATATGGATTGTGTTCTGATGCAGGAGGGTCGAGTTATTGCATATGCTTCGAGACAGGTGCATGGTAGTGAGCGTAATCGCCCTACACACGATCTTGAGTTGGGAGCGGTATTCTTTGCGCTTAAGATCCGGAGGTCTTATCTATATGGCGGGTCAGTGCAGATTTATACGGATCACAAGAATATGCAGCTTTATTTCACTCAACCATTTGAATATAAAACTGAGGCGCAGGGTTGAGTTGCTGGCAGATTATGATCTGCAGATTATCTATCATCCGGGCAAGGCTAATCATGTGGCAGACGCGTTGAGTCGACGGAGGTTCGATTTAGCTCGAGAACAAGATGTTGAGGCCTTGGTGAGCGAGATTAGCACGTTGCGTCTTTTTGCTATTTTGCATGAGCCATTGGGCTTAGAGGCAGCTGATTAGGCAGATCTTCTCAGTAGGATCAGAGTGGCTCACGAGAGTGATCAGAGTTTGTTTGATGTGTCGCGACCAGTGGGATCTGATTATCTGGTCTCTTTGAATGAGACGATTCTGTTGCGTGGAGAGATTCTGTGCCCTGAGTCAAGCCGTTGAGGCAGGAGATTTTGAGTAAGGCTCATGCGAGCAAGTTCTTGTTTCATCCGGGAGTGACCAAGATGTATCACGATCTGAAACAATACTATCACTGGGTTGGGATGAAGAGAGATGTTGCTTATTGGGTTACAAAATGCGACACGTGTTCGTTAGTGAAGGATGAGTATCGGGTTCCGGGCGGGTTACTATAGAGTTTACCTATTCCTGAGTGGAAGTGGGACATGATTATGATTGATTTAGTAGTAGGATTGCCTAACTTGCGGACTTTTGATGCTATCTGGGTGATTGTGGATCGGTTGACTAAGACAGCGTAATTTTTAGCCATTATAAAGACTTATGGAGCAACTGTTTTAGGTAAGAAATGCGTGAATGAGATTGTGAGGCTGCTTGGCGTGCCAGCCAGTATAGTGTCTGACCGCGATCCCAAGTTCACTTCAGAGTTTTGGAAAGCCTTTCAGGCAGAGATGAGCACTAAGGTGCATATAAATACGGCTTATCATCCAAGGCCTGATGGGCAGTGAGAGAGGACTATTCAAACGTTGGAGGATCTGCTGAGGATGTGTGTATTGGATTGGGGTGGTCTCTGGGTTGATTACCTAGGCCTAGTTGAGTTTGCGTATAACAACAGCTTTCAAGCGAGTATTGAGATGGCTCCTTACGAGGCTTTGTATGGGAGGCCGTGTAGGACACCTTTATGCTGGACCCAAGTGGGGGGATAGGAGCATTTATGGTGCGACCTATGTTCAAGAAACGACGAAGAAGATCCGTGTTTTGAGACTGAACATGAAAGAAGCTTAGGATCGGCAAAAAAGTTATGCTTATAGAAGAAAGAAAGAGCTTGAGTTTGTAGTGGGAGATCGTGTGCATCTCAAGATGGCTATGTTGAGGGGTCCTAACAGATCCATAGCAGAGAACAAGCTTATTCTGCAGTTTATGGGTCTGTTTCCGGTAGTGGAGTGAGTTGGACCGGTTGCGTATCGGCTTGAGTTACCTTCGATTATGAAGGCATTTCAAAAGGTTTTTCATGTGTCTATGTTGAGGAAGTGCCTTCATGAGTATGAGGAGTTGGTGGCTAAGATCCCGGAGGATTTGCAGCCTGATTTGACGTTTCCGGCAGTTCCCGTGAAGATTCTGGAGAGGAGAGTCAGGGTTCTGTGTCGGAAGAAGATACTGTTGCTGAAAGTCTTGTGTGATTGTAGCGGTACAGAGGATGAGACTTGAGAGCCAGAGGCAAAGATGAAGCTTAAGTTCAGGAAGTGGTTCGACAAGCAGGTCGCAGTTTGAGCTTGGCTTTCTTTGTGGTTCTAGTTTCAGATGCTGTTGTGTTTTTGTAGCTTTTGATTTTAGTAATTTTCTATCGTTGTAACGATTTTCTGTTTTTGGAAATTTATAAGATGGAGTTTGCCTTATTTATTTTCCATGTTTAATAAGATGAGTATTTCTTATTATTGTTGATATTTCAGTTTGGAAATATCTTGCTTTAGACCATATGAGGTAGATCTAGTCAATAGGTGCTTAGAGGCGTTTAAGAATTGATTACTCTAGGGGTTGTGATCCCAAATAATGTGAGTTCTTTTGTGAGTTCTTTTGTATACTTATTAAGGATGTGAGTTCCCAAAATAAGTAGCAAGAGATGTGAGTTCTCTCGCGGGGATGTGAGTTCCCCAGATATCGTTGGCTCGAAGGATGCGTCACAAGAGTGCAAGCGGTATGTTTAAGGATAGTCCATAGGATGCATCATGTGGGTGTCTGGATGTGAAATGAGCTAAGAGTAATTAATGTCTGAAAGCGTAAGTAAGCATGAGACTGGATGGGGGCCTCGAAGATCGGGAGTTGATCTTAGTTTGTTTTGACCAGGTAGGGTCTGTGTGATGGTCTTAGTGGGCAGCTGTGTTGGCATTCGAGGTCGAATCCAGATTAGTGGGGGAAAATTGTAACATCCGCAAACCAGAAATGTGATTTCTGGCATTCATGTCGAGCGATACAAGGCATGTGTCGATCGACACAAAGGATTGTGGAGTGTTGATCGACACACCGTGGGTGTCGCTCGACACGTGCGTTTGCTGAATCGGGTAATTAACTCGTTAATTACAATTTTGGCTCGGTTAAGGTATAAATATGCCTAGGGCTGCGTGCTTTTTCCCTAGCCGTCGTTATCAGATAGAGAAGAAGAGTATTGAGGGAGAGTTGTGAGAATTGAGGTGTTTGTGATTGATTGTTGCAAAGAAATCAATCAAAAACCTTTTTCCTTTGTGCTTCTAGAGGCGTTAGGCTCTCCGTCCTTCGTTCTTCGAAGTTTTTGGGTTCAGATCAGAGGATTCGAGTCCTTGAGAGTCAGTCCGTCCGTGGTTAGTCGTTTTCCGTTCGTTCATTCGTTATTTGTTTAAGATGAGTTTGCGACCATAGGTTTCTGGAATTATTTGTCTAAGGTTATTTATTTTATTGGATTATTTGATTTATGAGTTCGGCAGTAGAAATATTTAGAATTAAAAAAAAAAAGGCTTGGTTGTTTCAGAACTAGTCGGAACATTTCAACAATGATTTTTTAGGTCACCACAGGGAAAGCCAGGAATAAGTACAAACTTAAGAATGCATCGTGGAACTCTTCCCTGCACCATATTAGAAATTTTTGAATATATGTTGTTGAACAGCTACTTGTGAAGTTGCAAAGCTCTTGCTTGAACGGTGTAGCATAGGATCCATAAATTAGTTGAAAAGATTTGCTAGATAGGTGGTCCTTGCTTTCTTCTTCCTTGGTTCACATATTCTTTGAATAAGGGTAGTACACTCAAGAGATTTAAAATTGCAGTACACAACGAAATCTCTTTTTGCAAATCCTTTGTAAGTACTAAATATCCTTCCAAAATGACTTGAAATCACTTGTTAAATGCACCTAGGAGCTAAGTTCCCAATACATATGAATTGAGTTCTAGGTCCAAGTGAAATGAATATAGATAATAAACAAAATAAGTCCAAGAATGAATCTAAATTGTAGAAAATCTTGTAAACGAAGTGAAAGTAATGAAAAAATAATTGTAAGATGTGAAAATCATTCAAAAATCAGACCAATTTTTTTTTAAAAAAAGTGCAATGTGAAAACTCAAAAATCAAATAAATTTAATTTATGAAAATTAGAGCTTAATTTTTTTTTTTTGAAAAGTAGTTAATTTTTTTTAATTGAAAACCAAATTTTGGAATGAAATTAAAAGAGAAAAAGAAAATTTACCTTGGTGGTCTGTGGTTTGGTCCGGTCCGGTCCGGTCCGGGTGGAAGGTGGGATACGGTATGGTGGGAGGTGGAACGGGACGCGGCCCGGTGTAAGGTGGGATGGGAATGGGTATGGAACGGTCATGGCACCAGACATGTTAGAGTGTCTGGCGCCCGTGTCCAGTGTAGGACGAGGTGGGACGAGCCGCATCAGGGCCTGGCACGGGTCACGTACATGACCTGGTGTGGGCGATCGGTGCGGGATGCGCGTGTACTACGGGATGGATTGGGACGCGGGACACATGACAAGGCAAACTGGGTGTGGCACATGACAGATCCGCGTGTCTGGTGCGAGGCACGGATCGAGGAACTGCGTCCGGGGCAAAATTGCTCGAACACCAGACGGATTCACGTGTCTTGTGTCCGTGTTCGGTTTCTGGGACACTTTCGCCTGGACTACTTTTGCAAACCTTGGACAGAATTTCGTCCAATGTTTTGAAATTTGGTATTCTTCTTCAAAAGCACATTTTTTGTATTTTTATAAATTTTTGTGAAAACCTGAAAAATTCATAGATAAACAAAGTAATGAAAACCAATGTTTAAAAGCAAAAATAAAAACTTAGTTTAAAGACTCAAATAAAATAAAAACATAAACTATGGGTTGCCTCCCATAAAGCGCTTGTTGAAAGTCAATTATCTCGACTCCTTGGATTTTTTAGACTAAGGAAGGGTCGTCTATAGGCTTGAGGATGCCTTTATAATGTAATCCATATTTCACTTATTTTACTATCTATTTCAATGCATTATCTAAGTATTTTAATAAGGTTTTACACCAAAAGAGGTAATTTTTCCTCCTCGTATGTGTAGTTTAAGAGTCTTAGCAGGGAAAATCATAAAATGAAGCAGAAAAAGCTTAAAGAGGTGTAATTTAAGCTACAACAAGTTTTGCAAGCCAAAGACTTAGTCCAAGCCAAAGATTTCTCAATTTATCATATTTTATCAAGTTGGACATCATTAAAGAGTCTGAAGTTTAGCTACAGACGAAAGATCAAACCAACATGGAATTTGATGACACTTAGCTAGGTTCAATATCTTTGAGTCAGATTTCTAATGGAGTTAGGATATATCATTTAAAGTTGTGAACAAGAAGATACACCTGATTTACTGAAGACATGTCAAACTGCCTCAGAAATAAAGAAGGAGCAGAATTGAGTCAAACACCAGACGAAGCTTTGACCGGTGCACGTGACCATTGCCAATACACGTTGAGGCACTTTTTAGCCCAGACACCGGACAGATTTTTTTTCGGTGTGAGTGTCCGGTGTCAGGTGCAGTTTTGACTAAAAAGAAGTTTTTGCCCGAAACGAAGTCCTATAAGACCATAGACCTATATATACTTGTTTTTAGCCTCTTGTTTTAGGGTGTGCCAAAAATAATAGAGTTTTTATTCATCGAGAACAACCACCACGCCTCCCGTTGGGGATTCATCATAGACTTATGTTTTAGGAACTTTTGGTGGATAATCTCGCTTTGTACTTTGATATAGAGAACAATCTTCTATCCCTTACTATTTTAGTAGAGTTTATCATCATGAATTCATCATCTATTCGCTGTTTTTCGTGCACCATGTTTGAGTAATTCACTTGTTAGGTTTTAGGTTTTCAAAGAGTTTCATAATTCGATAATTGATTGATGATTGTTTAGAGATATCAATAAAGTGTTCATCTTTACTCGCACTCTAGGCATGATTGCTTTTCCGCACATATACCAATATGATCTTAGGTTAATATATTCTCCAAAAGCTTTTATATTGCCTAAACTAGTATTCGATGAGCCAAATGTCTTAACAATTCAAAATGTTAGTTAAGGAGCTTTGTGAACTTTATTAGAATTTCATATATTATTGCGTGTTTTCACTTTTTAATAACCATTAAAAGTTGAGTCTATTAGGGTGATTAAACATAGTGGTTGGAGCCACGAAAGTGGAAAAACTATACCTTCGTGTTTTGAGTTATAGACAGTCCGGATTATCTAAAATCCCTAGATTAAATCAGTCAATATTGTTGCATGATTTTCTGCAAATTACCTAAGTCCTAACGCTATTCTTCCATTGATTTTTGTTTCCATTTCATATTACATCTCTGTTATTTCACAATCACACAAACGACCAAACCATATTTTTTTTAGCTTTATTTTATTCATTATAATTCGTCGTGTGGTTAACAAGTCCTCGTGGATTCGATCCCTTATCTATACTAATTGTGATTGATGTGCACTTGCAGGAAGTCGGTTAAGTGGTTAAAACTTACACCACATCACTTTAGCATGTGAATGAATTCTCTTAAGGTTGTGATCTTCATTGTTGAATAAAATCAAATGCTTGATCGCGACTTCTGTTTTCTCCGAAGGAATGTATCTAGTGATTTTTGCTCGAAATCCTGGCGGTGCTGCGCAATAGTAGATATTTGCATATATCTTTGGAAAGGGTAACCTTTGTAAAGGATAATCCATGATAACTCCAGCAGTAGCCAAGAATTATCTTCCAAGGATGAAAGGTGTTGAGCAATCTTGCATAGCCACCACTTCAAAATCGGTCGGAACAATACAATCGCCAATTCTCACGGGGCAATTGAAGATTTCGCCCAATGAGAGTGTTGAGGCACCATTAACAAGTAAGATAATCATGGTATAAGGACAAAGGTTCTTGATCTTCATCATTCTCCCAAGCGATTCCGACAGAACATTGACTTCGGCTCCTGAGTCATAAAGAGCAGTGTCGAAGGTGTAATCACGAATTGAACAAGGGATGGTGAAAGGATCTGGATCAAGAGCCTTGCAAATAATATTTAGGTAGTCATGAGGGTTCTTAACTTGGTCGAACAACTTCTCAATTATGAAATCTTCATCCGTGCTTTGTTTGAAACATTATCGTAATGATGGCTTTGTTCTCCAAGCTTCTTCAAAGAAAAGGGTGGGAGAGAGTTCTCTAACAAGAGAATTGAATACCTCTAGCATCTCATCACTTATCCAATGTGTCTTCTCGATGGTTCTTTCGGCTAAACGGACGTTCTCAAGAGGAGATTTTGTTGAAATTCTCGTTGGTAGTCTTGTTCGGCTCGGTTTGGTCATTGTGGGTGGTCTTGAAGCGCCTTTCTACTCTTTATCTGAGATGGAGATGTTTTCTATAAGTAGTGTTAAGGTGCAGCAAGTGACCAAGGGTGTTGGTTCTTCTTCAATCATTTCCAACTGAAAACATAAATTCACCAATTGTTCGATACGCTTCAATCGATCATTCATCTTCTCAATTCTCTTGGATATATAAATCTCTTCTCCTTTTAAGGCAGTGGACTTTCCAGTAAGATCATGAAATTTTCCATCCAAAGAGAATTGAACGTCCTTGATTGCTTGAATGTGTTGCTTTTAACCTTCCGCTAGAACAAGGATTATTGAGTATGCTTCTAAAATCGTATCTTTGGCTTCTTCCAATTTTTTCTTGGCTTTATGAGCTTTGATTGCAGTGACATTAAGACCAGGAGTAAGGTCCTCAACATGCTCAATAGAGCTCTTGATCTCTTCTTCAAATCTCTCCCAAAGGCTGTGAAAACTACGCTCAAAACTATGGATTTGTCTCGTGTCGCTTTGAATGTCTTGGGCGTGTCATTTTTGAACTTCTTCAAGGTGGATCAAGCGTGCCTCCATGTATTGAAATTTAGTAGTAAGGACGGCAAGCTTCTCCCTAAGAGACGAATTTATGGACTTGATCTTTGCTTCAATTCCATGAATGACGTTTTTAGTGTCTTCCATGAAATGATGCATCAAGGCTCCAAGTTTGTCTACTTAGTTATCTGAATTAGGTTGGTGTTGGGGCTGTGGAGGCTGATGTGGTTGCTCAAGATGATGATGGTCACGTCCATGTGTCTCCTAAGGTTGTTATTGATACAAGTTTGGATTGTACCAAGTGTTGTAGGAAACCGACGGTTGATGATATTCATGAGGCATAGGGATATAATCCCCAATAGACTCATGGTGTGAAGAGCTCACCATTCTCCTAGGATTAGGGTTGTGATGTTCCATTGATGAATCCCTGAAACACACTAAAATAAAACACATAAAACAAAATTAGCAAAAAGGAAAAAGTAAAAACAAAAACTTAGACTTATTCTTTATAAAAAACTTGTATGTAAGCGAACTAGTCCTCGACAATGGCACCAAAAAATTGATGCTCTGTAAAAGGATGCATATGGGTTTTAAATTTATAAACCCTATGACTGCAAGTGCACAGTTGATAATTGTAGTACTTACGGGTCGATCCACAGGAGACTATATGATGCAGATAAAGCTAAGTAAAAATATATATTTGTTTTTTGGTTTGTAAAAAGGTGATGAAGTAAATAGAAGCAATAAAGCAAGTAAATGGATAGATAAATCAAAACGCGCAAGATATAAGTAATCTAAAAGAAGATATGAAACACATAAGACACCGATTTTTAAAGGGTTTTAATACTAGTGTTCTAGAACTCAAATCACGGAGGTAGAATCTTTCTACTTTTGTGGCTTCGATCCCTATGCTTTCTTACCTAATAGACTCAACTATCGCATGTTATTACAAGGTGAAAACAAGCAGTAAGGTTCAGATTGGATTGTTCACTAAACTCCTTAACTAACCTTTCGAATTGTTAAGCCGCCTAGCCTATCAAATACTAGATCCGGCGATATAAAATTTTGGAGAATATATCAACCTAAGATCGATCACTAGTTAGCTACTGTAGATCAAGCTTTAAGCATAAAAAGAGATAGAAAATCAATCTAAAATCAAACTCAATAAATATGTCATATCTGAAACATATAACTTTAAGAAAACCTAAAATCTAACAAGCAACTACTCTACCATGTTCCATGAACACGTAGCAGCAAGAGTACAGGATAAAACATAGTAGATTCGTAATACATAAAGAGCTAGGCCTGGATGGATCTCTTAGATAGAACTAGAGAAGAACATCGATCATACTTCGCTCTTAAAAAGACATATTATTGAAGAACAAAGAGTAGAATGAAATACATGTTTTATTATTGATTTGTGTGATGCCTAGGGCTGATTATCTTTATAGAGAGGCTAAAAGCAAGTATATATATGGTTACAAGAGGTCTTAGGTCGGTTAGGGTTTTAATGTTTGGGCGAAAACGTCTTTTTGGTCGAAACTTCGAAACACCGGACAAAAAGCCATCCATTATTTGTGTTAAAAGTGCCTCAAAATGTTCTGGAAATGGTCACTCACACCGGTCCAAGAATCCATTTTCCTTCTTCATTTTTGAGGTAGTTTGACGAGTCTTCAGTAGATTAAGGATATATCCCAAAATACAACTCCAAATGATGTAATTCCAACTCCATTGGAAAGCTGAATCAAAGAGTTATCTGCATATCCAGTTTTATCGCATTCCAAGTAGATTTGATACTCCTTTCATCAGTAAACTTCTTGCGTATATCTTCTGTCCAATAGGAGAAAAAACTTTGTGTTGAAGATTAGTTTCTTGGATTGGCTTCTTTGATTTTGATAGGTTTCTGTAGAATGTAGAATACTTATTTTGCTCCTTTTCGCATCCGTTTTGATAATTGAATCTGTAAGACTCTTAAAACCTACATATACGAGAAAACTACCTCTTTTGATAGAAAAACTTAGTAAATTGCATTAAAAAATTATTAAAATATATAGTACAAAGTATATCATCGCTCTCTTATGGAGTATCATCACTTCCTTTAGCCGTCTTAGCTTGGCATGTGGCTTGCCGGTTCCTTTGATTGTTAGCCTTTGAAATTATGGCCTTGATTTTTTCTTATGTGTCTAGTTCCCATGTTATCTCTCTTCCTTGATCTGATTGCTTGAGGACATCAGTGGTTAAGGGGTTTTGTGGTCTCTGTTTCTCGTTAACTAGGTGGTTCTTAGGTGGAGTCTTTGGATGCTCCCTATATTGTTTTGGGTTGCTCTGTTACTGTAATTGGCTTGGTTTAAGGTATTGTCTACTTCCTCTTCGTTGTTATGTCGATGATGATATCTTTTTGGTTTAATTTGGCTTGGTTTAGTGACATCTTATATCCTTATGTCTTCAAGCAAAGTGTTTTCTCAGTATGCCTCCGGTTCCAATTATTTGAGTTAATTTTGTCTTTTGTTTGTTAATTATCAGGTTGTGGATCGATTTCCGACTAGATTGCATGTGTCGGGGTTTCATTAGATTAGGCTCCGTGTTGGTTGCTTCAGCTTATTTTGCAGGTCCTTCAAGGTTTCTTCGTTTGCCTGCTGCAGAGGCTGCGGATGCGTTATGCGGCCAAACATTGTTCGTTTACCTGATGTAGCCTCTTGCAACTAATTGCAACATCAACGTCTGAAATTTATGGACGTTCGAAAATAAGCGTCACGACTTAAATCGCTGTGGCCAGGCACTGCGGCAGGCAAACGAACAATAATCGCAGCGTCTAGCCGCAACATGCTGCCGCAACCACTAGCGGCAGGCAAAGAAACATGCCTTCAGTTGCTAGTGGCTTCTTATAATCTTTCTAGGTTGATTATGTTGCTTCACTCTTCTTTGGGTACTGCTTTAAATGTGTTAGGTTTTGTCTCACTCCTTGTCTCTACAATTAGTCTTACCGAGATATTTTCCTTCGTAATTGGCTATTCTCAAAGCGTTGTTAATAATTGGGTTGTTTCAGTGTCGTCTCTTGGATTTTATGTGTTGTTTGTGGCTTTTTACTTGCCAGAGTGTTTTGCTTCTGCTTTATTTTTGGAGGTATATCTTATTGGGAAAATTTTATAATGTCCCATTTTACCCAACCTTCTTTTTTCAAATTAAAAAGCAAACATATTTTTTTTCCAATCTTCTTCATCACACATTCTCTCTTCCCCTCTATTTTTCTCAAAAACCAAACCCTCCTCTCTCTCTCTCTCTCTCTCTCTCTCTCTCTCTCTCTCTCTCTCTCTCTCTCTCTCTCTCTCTCTCTCTCTCTCTCTCTCTCTCTCTCTCTCTCTCTCTCTCTCTCTCTCTCTCTCTCTCTCTCTCTCTCTTTCTTTCTTTTTCTTTTTCTCTTAAGATGGTGGTGGCCGTTAATGGAGTCGGTGATAGAGATAGGATCGTGACGGCAGGTGAATGAGACAGTGATTGGCTGTGGATGAAAATGGAGACGTTCACTGTGAACGATGGCGATACCAGAAACCATGAACGGTGGAAAAAAATAGAGAAATTGGCGGAAACGGTGGTCGGTGGTGGAAGTCTTCGGTGGTCGGCTGTGGATGATAACAAAGACGTTCACTGTGAACAATGGACAAAAACAGAGACCGTGAACGGTGGACAAAAACAGCCGGAGAAACTAGACGAGACGGTGATCACCGGTGTACATATCTCACAAATGTTTGTTGTTATTTTGATGGCAATTTTGTCTTTGCAAGCTAGACATTTGTACAGATTGTGGCAGATTAAAAAAATATTTTAAATTATATCCAATGTTTTGAAAACCGGACCGGCAATATTATTGAGAGGTTGGTCGGACCGGTTCGACCGGGTTTTTAATATTTATTTAATATTTAAATATAGACTTAAAATAAAGAATGGATAAGAGTTATAACATGATAAAAACGACAAGAAATATTTAAAAATTTCAATATCTAACCAAGATAATTATCATGAAAGAAAAAAAAAGATAAACAACAAAATTTTACTTATTCATAATTACGGTTTTCTATTTTATCCAATAAGGCAAGTAAATGTTTTGGAGATCTTTGGTTTTCCATGTAAGCGAAAAAAGAAAAATGGAAATTTATGTTTTCAAAGAGTTTCACAGTTTTGGTGGTTTTTTTTGGAACTAATAGTCGAATTAAAAAAACCCTAGCCGTGAAAGAGAAAGAGAGAAAAATGGTGATTTTTGTTTACTCCCTCTCCGATGTCCAGTACTTTTGCTGGCATTGTGAGAGGGTTGTAAACTAGTAGATTCTACGATAAACATAGAGTCTAAAAGGTGTATTGAGGTTTTGGTAAAAAACGTTTCGATGGTTTTTGTGTGTTTTATGAGTTATTATGATTCCCCTGTTTGGGTTCAGTTTTTCATTGATGATTTTCTTCGTAGAAGATCTATAGTTAGCTTTACTTGTTTAGTTTATAGTCAGTTCTGGCTATCAATCTGATTTAAGTTTTGCAGTTCAAATTTGTTCAACGGTGGCTTCATTGAAGCTAACTCAGAACAATTTTGACAAAGACAATCCCATAAAGAGATTTATCTTAATTAAGAGAATTGTTGTCGTGTTATCGTATTAGATTTTGGAAGTCCGGCTTCTATTGTAGATTCAGGAACACTTAATTGTCTATCTTTGATTCGAAACAAGACCATCTTGGTATCTGGAACAACCAACACCTTTTTTTTTTTAATAGCCCGAGTTAATATTCCCATAAATATCGACTCTCTATAGCTATTTAAACACTTGCGGGAGTTCTCATAAAATAATCCAATGCATAATTAAACCAATAATCCAACTATCAATTCAACAATCAATTCCATAATTCAAACATTTCAAAAAACTCTAGCAATCTAAACACCAGGTTCACTAGGCAAACTAAAACATATAAAACCATCCTATCATCCTCTTCACCGGCCTTGATTCCGCGATCAAATATTTTTTTTACCTGCAATACATGGTAATAAGAGTTGCGTAAGTAATTAATAATTACTTAGTGAGACGGTCTTCCTGTCTACAGGCTAAGTACGAATATACCAACTATCAACAACCATTAAAATAAAAATGTCCGATGCATGAAAACAGGGTGTCGATCGCACGATGTCGATCGACGCTATCATATAAAGGGTGTCGATCGACACGTCGCACGGTGTCGATCGACACCACGATCGCAGATTACTTCTCAAAAATGATAACTCATCAAAAACACGTCCAAAACGTTTAACTCCTGATTTCATCACAAGATAAACATATAGAGTCACGAATCATCATCAAAAACAACACAATCAACCTAAATTCATGACATAAAACATTTAAATCCAATCGCTAATCGATTCCTCGTATATTCGAACCTACGGTTCCGCACTCACCTCGCGAAACGAATCGAAGGAAGGAGAATGGACTAAACCAGCGACGAACAACGACGAACAGCAAGGAGAATCGTGGCAACGATCCTCTAACGATACTAACTTCGAACAACGAGGATTCCTATGCCTCTAAAATCAAACGAGAAGGTTTTCGAGGGATTACTTTGCAACAATCCTTCAAAAACTCTCAACAATCTCTCTCAATTCTGTAATTCTCTCCTTTCTCTGCTCCCAAAATACGGCCACAAGTCTTCTACACGTATTAATACATGAGCCCTAGGGTTCTCCTTAAAAATTGTAACATCCCGCAGAACTTGGTGTCGATCACCAACACCTAGTGTCGATCGACACCCCTTTCCAAAATCAATATTTTGGTTTCAGGATGTTACAACTCTCCCCCACTAATCTGGATTCGACCTCGAATCCCATGAACCAAGTCTACTAAAACAAAAAACCGGACCCACTTGGTACAATTCACTAGAGATCCTCACCCGATCCCTAAACTCGTATCTAGTCCTATGCTTATTCACATGCTTTTCCAGCCATTTACTACTCTTAACTCATTATCCCCCTACCTTGCTCCCAGGACGCATCCTTTAGCAACCAACGTACCAACCACCCATGGTACCCGGGAAAGATATTTTACCCTCTAGACTTATACTGAGACCCACCCATCCCAAATAAGTCTCCGGAGAACTACTCTCTCCAAAAGAGATTCAGGGGAAACACATTCCTTTCAAGAGACCCACGCGTCCCCTGGAACTTTTTCTGAGACCTAAGCGTCGCAGATAAGTAGACATCTTGCCGTACTACACCGAGGCCGACCCATCACGGGTAAGTCCCATCACGATACTACACTTAGACCCACCCCGTCACAGGTATATCCGTCGGAGACCCACGCGCCTCCCCAAAACGGTAATGAGTTATTCGAGAACGCTACTGTCCCTAGAGTACTGAATTCCAAAACGTCTATAAACTTTTATGACTAGATCTGCCCCACGTGGCTAAGCTCGATATTTCCCACCCAAAATATCATTCAAAACACGACCCTTACCGGTTAACCAACCCATAACACTTATAAGAACCACATATCTTATACCAATAACAGAAATAAATAAGGAACTCCGTCTTATAAATTCTCAAAAAATGGATACTATTACACTCGACGATAATACATGAACAAATACCTCCGCCCAAAACCCGACGGGAAAGATATCTCAACATGCATGATTGATCGCTCAACAATCAAACAAGAACATGCACGATAAAAAATGCTACATCCGTTACCAGGGTTGTCTCAACCGAAGTTCCAAATGCAATATCAACCCAACAAAGCACCAAGCCATCTCTGAAATCAGAACGACAAAGATAGAAGTAAGTTCAAGCCGCGACTTACCTGTCGAACTACCTGCTTAACTTCAACTTCCTCTTTGCCTCAAGCCCCCACGTTACCTCTTCCACACCAGCACTGAAACACAAACTCTCGCAAGAGGAAACCTCTTCCATCGCTGCAACTTAATTCTCAGCTCGAGAATCCTCAAGGTCTTGTCGCCCTTGACGAATCTGGCTTTAGTTCCAACAGAACTTAGCCACCAACTCCTCTAAAAAATGCATGCATTTTCTCAGCCTCAACATCTCAATAAATACCCTCATACTCGGAGGTAAAACCATCCAAAATGCTACCGACCCAATTGTTCCATTACCAGAAACGGTCCGCAGAGTCTCTGAGCTTATACTGGTAGAACTTCGCATCATGGTCATATCAAGATACACTCGATCTCCGACCGCGAATTCTACAACCTTCTTCCTCTAATCGGCATTAATCCCTTGCTGATTCTCAAAACTCCCCCACGATCAACTTCGAGGCACGAATCTCCTCCGTCATCTCCTAAACAAAACTCGCACCAAAAGTGCTTTACTCCCCCACTTGGGGCCAGCGTACTCGCCTGAAATAAACAAAATTCGATCATGATCCGTATCCCACTTCCACCTTGAAACTCTCTACATCAATCCACTTGAAAACGGCTGCTCAGCCTCCATTATCTGACCACAATCGCACTGTGACTCAACAGCTAGTAACACGCGGAATCACACACCCTAAACTCGAGGCTTATATCTAATCACCTGCTCATGTCACGATTCCATATTGATTACTCATACTCCTCCCCAACCCTCACACTCTCCGGAACACATCTCTTTGAGCCAACGATGTTGGAGCCACCCCACTCTTGGGACGTTTCCCTCCAGCTCTATTTTTTTGGAAAAATGCTTTCGTTAAAGTAATCAATTGATAAGTGTACATGTAACTCAGGCTGGAACTACCTCCCGCGATACCCACCTGACGTTCCAACTTCAGAATATCCTTACTGCTCTGACTAAGCACTTGGCTAACCAGCCAGCACCCACAAGATCCTCTATGGACCTCCAAGAATTCATCACCACATCTACGTATTACTAGCTCGTTGCAGACAGTTATTACTCTTAACTCCTCTCCTCAATCGACACACTCGCAGGAAAACATCCTTTGAGTTATCACCATACCGAAAATACTCATTCCCTCGAGAGCAGTAATTCTGCAATGTCTAGAATATCTATCGCCTTGAACTACCCCGCGTAGCTACAACATGATATTCTCAAACCTGGAACATCCCCAACTCCTAACCAAATCTCATGTCAACTCGAACAACCCATCACACCGGGGTTTCGCTAGAGTCTCTCGAAAACTAGATAGTCATAAATCTTCATAAAACTTCCATATATATATATATATATTTCATTCTCCGCATAACTCAACACCAGTCGCAAAAATAAAAATAATAAAGAAAACTCATTTTATAAATTCCAAAATGTAAAAATCGTTTCAACACCAAACGAAAATATAATAATCTAAAAAGAAACATAGCAAAACTAAAACTTTGAAATTGGAAACATAATCGAAAAACCAGCTCGATCCCCAACCTGCTCCCTCAGGCCTCCCACGCACTCAGCTCTGCTGCCGCCTGCGCCCCCTCCTGCGCTGCCTCTTGTTGAACCACTGTCAATGCCAACAGCTGCAACTTGGGACACATCGGCCTGACATGCCCCGACTCTCTGCAATGAAAACAGACCTTGGCATCCCGAGATGCCTCCTTCTTGGGATAACTCGCCACTTGATGCTCAGTGCTCCCACATCCATAACAACTATGAGCACTCTGGCCGCCTCCTGAAACCTCATCAAACCTCCTCTTCTGCCCCTGCGCAGGCTTCCCGCCTTTACTAGAACTAGAACTCCGAGAATGATGTTGCTGCTGCTAGCTCCTCGGTTAAACAGCAGGAGCAACCACAGATGGAACATCCACAAGTGGAAGAACCATCGAAACAGCCTGCTGACGCTGGTCATCCTCGATAGAAGCAGCAAGCTCCACCAACTCCGCCCTCGAGACGTACAAAGAACCGCGACACTGCATCCTAATGGTCAGATGAAGCCCCTGCAAGAACCTCTGCATAAGGGTATGGTCATCCTCCATGCTACGGCTAGCATGAACCAAAAGTCTACTGAACTCAGCGTCGTACTCTCGCACAGTACACTCTCTCTAAGTCAGCTCCATGAATCTCATTTGTAGGCGATCCAACGCCTCCCGAGGAAAGAACTTGGCTTTGAAGTCGACCACGAACTCGCCCCTAGTTCACACAGTCCTCTGAGTCTCAATCGATCTCCACCAACAATGCGCGTCCTCACTCAGATAGTGAACAACCAACTATACATGATACTCCACAGGACATCGAATCGATCGAAAGTTGGGCTCCACTCTCAAGCGCCACTCAACGGACTCCTCTGGCCCAACTCTGCATGTGAAGAAAGGCGTACCAATCTTCTGCGTCTGTCCCATCATCGCATGATAGGAAGGATGCTCGACAACTGCAGCCCTCGGCTGCTCAACCTCTGCAGCCCTCTGCTGCGCCTCTACCGCCAGAAACTGCTCCAACAACTGCGTTAATAGTCCCACGATAACGTCATCACGACCCTGAGCTGGAGGGGCACCCCCACCCGGGTCCACTCCACCACCAGCGCCTCTCCCGGCACCCCTCCTGGCACCAACAGCCACACTGGCACTAGCACTGGTCTCACTCGCAGATCCTTCATGATGAGTCTTGGACGCAGCCACGCTGCTAGACGACTCTGTCTATGGTCCTAAACCACGACCTCGACCTGCAGCTCTACCGCCACGGCCAACTGCTCTACCACCACAGGCACCCACTCTGCCATGACCTCTAGTACCTGGAGCCATCTCTCTGCAACCCATGACAGAAGATAAGCACACTAGAAGTCAGACAGAAATAAAACACAACTTACCGCGAAATCTCTTTAAAGGCCAAAGAGGATGATCTAAGACTACTAATTGTCTAACCACCAATAAACAATTAAACCACATAGTCTCAATTCATCCAATCTACAGTCCTAAAACCATAAAGGCTCTAATACCAAAATAAAACAACTAATTTTTTTTTTAATTAATACAATTAACCCGAATTAATAATCCCATAATTATTAATTCTCAACGGTCAATTCAACAAACAATAACCAACAAAAACACAGAACAATTTAAATGAATAATTCAATTAACAATTGAACCAAACAACCGATTCAACCAGAACGATTCAACAAGAATCTGAATACCAAAATCAACTTAGCTAGCAACCTAATATCAGGTTTTACTTAGTTCAACAAACATAAACAAAACCCTAATCATCCTCTTCCTATGCCAAGATTCCACGATCACATTTTTTTTTTACCTGCAACACATGGGAAAAAGAGTTGCGTGAGTATTATCACAAATACTCAGTGAGGTGGTCATCCTGTCTACCAGTTACATAATAAGGATAAAAGATGTCAAATACTACGCAATCATTCAACAGTCCACAAGTTCAATTTATCATAACAATAAAACAATCAAACAAAATTATGCACACAGAAATCAGTGCCGATTGACACACCACCACGGTGTTGATCGACACACCACACACAATTCCAGAATCTGAACAGGGGTCGATCGACACTCATCGCATAAACCTAAATTGAGCACAATTCTCCATGGCTCGATTACGTTCAATCGAGCGATCATTCACAACACAAAATAACACGATTTATACTCAAATCATACAAATATCACAGGAAAAGCAATTAACAATATCAATTCTGAAACAACCAGGTTTTTTTTTTTTAACTTAATAATTTCTACTACGGAAAATAATAAATCAACAAACCAGATAAACAAACCAATAACTCCATTAAATAAATATCCAGTTATCCAAAATAATTCAAACATCAAATTCAGGCATAAAATGAACTAACAACCTAACTAACAGTTCGCAAAATAAAATAACAACACCAAAGACCCTATCAGCAACTCAAAAGGGAAAAACAGAGTTGCGTGAATATTATCATAAATACTCAGTGAAGCGGTCATCCCGCCTAACGATTACAATCTTTGGAAAAGATTGCCAATTACTACGCATCAAACAACACTCAACAAATAAACACATTTATGTTGGGAATGTCCTGAAATCACACTTGTATTCACTCAAGTAATAGTTGTACTGTCGAGATTAGACATTCATATGATACTAGGTGGTCATGACGTTTTGCTAGAAACCAATGATGATCTATGAGTTATGAACTCATTGCTAGTATTATATGATCCTACAGGGTCACACACCTAAGCAAATTGGATTCACTTTATGTGGGAATGATCATTAATGTAATGATCTAAATGATGTGTATTTGATACACATTATAAACGTGTTTTAGAGGAAGTGTCGACCGAAATAGGGTTTTCGGTTTAATGACTTAATTTGAGCCGGTTTATTTACTGGTCAATTAGGTTTTCTCACATGCCTATATATTGGATATGAGGCACGAAAATGTTAGTAGCCTTAGCTGACAGCCACCTCTGAAAATGCAGATTTCCTGAGAGATCCAATTCCAGGCACTAGCATCCCTGCGGATTCCAATTTGTGTGCGTGTGGACCATCAGTAGAGGAATAGCGATTGATGTGCTAAAGATCTCGAATCCCTGTTCTAATTCCGCTGCAAAACTCCAGGTATATTTGAGATCCATTCTATCAGATTCTTCGTTTACAAACCCTAGATCCTAGGAAAAAGAATTGTGACTAGGTTGATTAATAGAGATTAATCCGGTAAAACCTGAAGAATTTCCTACAATTTCCACAAATTAATAAATGGTGTCGATCGACACTCCTCCTGGGTGTCGATCGACACTCCAATTCGAGAACCAGACCTCGCGTCCATAACATGGGGTGTCGATCGACACTACCTCTAGGTGTCGATCGACGCCTCTCGTAGAAACCTAGACCGAGTCAAAATCTTCACGAGACTCGGTCCCGTTCCAACGTACAATATTGATCACGACAAGTAACACAATATCACAGGACGAAAACACAGGGAAATCAATCATAACAACACAAATCAATCATTCAACAACCTAACAAGCAAATCCCGTAATCGCGATCATGCACTCACCTTCATACAGATTAAAAAGGGGAAAAAGGAATGAACGAACGAAGAACGACGATGAACAGAGCCTCTACCCACTGGTACGGATTGATCCGAGCGATCCCCTCAAAAAAATCCCGAAGAACAATGATCCCACGGCCCTAAAACTCAAATAAACGATGTCTCGAAGATTTCTTTGCAACAATCCTCAAGAACGATCGAATTCTCTCTCAATCTCTTTTGTTCCACGTGGCCACAAACTGCCTAAGAGCTTATATACGCAAGCTTTAGGGTTAAATCCCTCAAACTGAGCAAAACCGCGATAAAAAATCTAAATCGAACCACATCGCAGAACTTGGTGTCGATCGACACCCCTTTTCCAAATACAAAAATTGGAATTGGGATGTTACAATTCTCCCCCACTAAACTAGATTCGACGTCAAATCCCAAGACACGAGTCAACACCGGACCACACTTTGGCCCGCACTGGCCAATACCATCAGAGATTCTCACATAATGTCAAAAGTCCACAACTAAATCCACGTTTATACGCATGTTTTCAGACATTTATTACGTTTTGACTCATCCACACACA
The DNA here is from genome assembly GCA_963576765.1 of Draba incana. Classification (NCBI taxonomy): domain Eukaryota; kingdom Viridiplantae; phylum Streptophyta; class Magnoliopsida; order Brassicales; family Brassicaceae; genus Draba; species Draba incana. The sequence goes on from OY755205.1 coordinate 32,700,998, forward strand.
CACACACACATTCTAGGGAAAACACCGTCCCTTCGAGAGAACTACCGTCTCTCAGCACTATAGAGGAAACCACCGTCCAAATATAGGCTCTCAGTACTATTAAGGAAACCACCATTCCAGTATCAGCATACAGGAAAACCACCGTCTCCTGGAGAGAATCACCGTCTCTCAGTATACGTATACAGGAAACCACTGTCCCCGATACATACTCTGGAAAGTCACCGTTCCCAGATAATGAGTCATCCGTAATAATTTCTAAAACGCCTATAAACATCTCGGATAAGAACCACCCAACACGACCCATATCATCAATAAAAAAAATCCTAAATCTACTCTAAACAGCTAAAATACACACGGCTCCTGACTCAGAATATACAAATGCTACGTCTATTAATCCTGACTAGGTCTACCCAACTGATCGCACAACAATCAAACAAGAACGACGAACTGTAGACCCAAAATTAGATCGATCAAACAAGAACATGCACAACCAAGGAAGATGCATCTGTTAATCCTAGGTCGGCGGAACCAAACGAAAAGAAATATCTTAGAGGTCCGTATCCTGCTTCATTTTTATGCCACAGTCAGATATTGATTACTCATACTTATACCGTCATCATCACACTCTCAAGACGTCTCCTTCGAGGTAACGATGCGGATGCCACTCCACTCTTAGAACGTCTCCCTCAAGCTCTGGCTCTATATAGGAAAATACTTCCTTAGAGTAATCAACACATACGTGTACAAGCATCTGGAACTAGGAATACTTTCCATGATATTGACCCGACATTAATACTTCGACATCATAACTCTACTCCTACCGAACACTTGGCTGACACAACTGACTTTCCTGAAGGCCCACGCATAATCTTCGAATCACATGAACCGACTGCCTCAAAACAACTCATGAACTCGGACTCCTCTCCTTAGCCACATGAAATATTCTATGCACTCCTGAACGCGTAGCATTACGCAACGTACGCTAACCTTCGATAGGTCCATACTTAGACCGATCCTTAGAAACTTCCTCCGCAACATTACGTAACTGAAAAAAAAATATCTTCTCTCGCCGCCACAACTTACTTTTACTCGAAAACCAACGCTTGCGTTCCAAAATCTTTCTAGTACCAACCTCCGTTGCACTAGTTGACCCTTAGGAATTCTCGAGTACATTTAAACATCACCAAGACCCCTAAGTACTCTTTGAAATACGCCATTCCTAAACCTCGTGAACTCCTCTCCCTTCGATAACCCTAATAACCTCTCGATAACCTAAAAATGCTCAAAGCACATTCTGAACACCGCCCGGTGAATATTTGTTTCCTCACATCTAGATATGATGATAACCCCACACCCAGCCTATCTTGGAGAATCAATCGGTACCGCTCAGATGCAACTTCTCTGCTAATTGAAAAGGGTATCTGATCCCTACTGTGACTCGGTTGAGTCCCCGATATCCAAAGCATAACTAAAATCCTATCCATTGCTCCGCCTGAACCACAGAACACGCGACTCCTTGTAGCCGATCTCGCTCACAGGTTAAACAACCTCGTTCCCTCGCGCTCCACAATCACATGCCGTCAAAAGACAAACAGGCGAACTCCGAATGCTCCAGGTAGACCCTACTCCGAAAGAAGTCGAACATCTACACATGCTTAAATTACCAGTCCCGCCGCAAGACAAGGAAATCGAAACGTACTCTTTTTTTTTTTTTTTTTAAATTCAAATTTTTATTAATCCTTAAAAACCAACAAAATACAAAAACAACCGCGAAATACATCCTTGCCAAAGCTATAAAAGAAAAAATCCTCAAACAGAAAAAAACAAGGAACACCGTGTGATCCTCACCCAATGCTGCCGCAGCCTCAACCCGCTCTAACCTCTGCTCCCCTAGTACTCATACTCCCGCTGAACTCCTCCAATCTGACCTCGCGGTTGCCCTGCCTCTATCTGAGCCAATGGTTGCGCTGCCACTGGATGGACCACTGCAAGCGCCAACGGCTGCAACTTGGGACACATCGGCCTGATATGCCCCGGTACTCTGCAATGGAAGAAAACCCTGGAATCTAACTGCTGCGACTGGTGTTGATAGTCGCCCTTTCGAGGGCAACTCGATAGACAATGCTCGAAACTACTGCATCCATAGCACGCTCCGCTCTTTTGACCCTGATTGGTTCATGGAGCACCATCCCACTTCCGTTTCTGACCCTGCGCATGCTCGCCGCCTTTGCCAGAACCAGAACCGGAACCATCTTGCTGCCTTCTCGGCTGAGGAGCACAAACAACTGCTGCTGGAACCACCGTAACCGGCTGACCTCGACGGTTCTCCTTAATACCAGCAGCCACCTCTACCAGCTTTGCCCTCGAGGCGTACTCCGTCACTCTGCATTTGGTCCGCAAATCTGGTTGTAGTCCCCTCAGGAACCTTTGGACCTGCGTCCGCTGATCAATCATGCCTCCACCTGCATAAGCTAACAAACTGAATGATCTCCCTGAACTAAATCCACAAATCTCGTCGCGAGACGATCTAGAGCCTCCTGGGAAAATATTTGGCGTTGAACTCAGCCACAAATTCCCCCCAGATCCACCCTGCACCAGGCCTCCTGGCCTTAATGTCTCTCCACAATGTATGTGCATCACCGCTCAGATAGTGGACCGCCAACTCCACTCGATACTCATCGGGGCAACGAACCGAGTGAAAATTGCGCTCCACTCGCAAACGCCACTCATCTGCATCATCTCACTCATCTGACTCACCATCTCCAGGTAAGGCGGACGCACCTCTGCAACCGCAGCCCTCGGCTGCACCTCTGCCACTGGAGGCACACTAGAGCCTGAACCGGAACTGCCGCCAGAAACCACTCCAACAACTGCGCCAAAAAGCCCTCCATATGCTCCCAGCGATCCTGAGCTGGAACAGCACCCATGCCAGATCGGCACCTCTCCCGGCACCCACAACACTCTCACTAGAATTACCACTGGCCTCGCCCTCGGATCCCACCTGTTGCTAGGAGTCTATGACCCATGCGTAGCACTCGAAGATGACTCAACCACTGGTCCACGATCACGACCTCTGCCCCAACCTCTACCCAGTCCATGACCTCTAGATCTGGCGTCCATCTCTCTGTACTCACACAGAATAGGACAATAAGCTACAAGAAGTCACAATCAATCAACCTAGACTTACCGCAGAATCATTTTAAAAGGCTGAAGAGGATGATACTAAATACAAGAAATTGTTTGTTGACTAAATACAAGAAATCAATTTAAACACATAGTCTCAGATATCCAGTTCAATTGTCCTAAAACCGTCTAGGCTCTGATACCAAAATGAAACAACGAGGTTTTTTTTCTTTTTCTTAATAATTTCTACTGCAGAAAGCAATAAATCAACAAACAAGATAAACAAACCAATAACTCCATAAAATAAATATCCAATTATCCAAAATAATTCAAACATCAAATTCATGTATTAAATGAACTAGCAACCTAACTAACGGTTCGCTAAATAAAATAACAACACTAAAGACCCTATCATCCTCTTCTTACGCCTCGATTCCGCGATCACACTTTTCCTTTACCTGCAACTCAAAAGGAAAATACAGAATTGCGTGAGTAGTATCATAAATTCTCAGTGAAGCGGTTATCCCGCCTACCGATTACAATTTAGGGAAAAGATTGCCAATTACTACGCATCAAACAACACTCAACAATTAAACACATTTACACAAATTTATAAATGGTGTCGATAGACACACCTCCTGGGTGCCGATCGATACTCCAATTTGAGAACCAGACCTCACGTCCATAACAAGGGGTGTCGATCGACACTACCTCTAGGTGTTGATCGATGCCTACCGCAGAAACCTAGACCGAGTCGAAATCCTCACGAGACTTGATCCGGTTCCATCGTACGAGATTGATCATGACAAGTCACATAATATCACAGGACGAAAACACAAGGAAATCAATCTTAACAACACGAATCAATCATTCAACAACCTAACAAGCAAATCCCGTAATCGCGATCACGTGCTCACCTTCAATACGGATTAAAAAGGGGAAAAAGGGACGAACGAACGAAGATCGACGATGAACAGCGACAAACAGAGCCTCTACCCACTGGTACGGATTGATCTGAGCGATCCCCTCACAAAAATCCCAAAAGAACAATGATCCCACGACCCTAAAAACTCGAATAAACGATGTCTCGATGATTTCTTTGCAATAATCCTCAAGAACAATCAAATTCTCTCTCAATCTCTTATGTTCCTCTCTGATTTCCGCTCTCCCCCACGTGGCCACAAACTGCCTAAGGGCTTATATACGCAAGCCCTAGGGTTAAATCCCTCAAACCGAGCCAAATCGCGATTAAAAATCTAAACCAAACCACATCGCAGAACTTGGTGTCGATCGACACCCTCTTTCCAAATACAGAAATTTGAATTGGGATGTTACAAATTCCATCACAACCATCAATCAATAACCTAACATCAATCATCCATAACCACGATCACGCACTCACCTTAGCCTAAAACGATTGAACACAAGGCTACACGAATATCAGAGCCTCCTACTCGACCCAAAGCTATTGATTCTCCTCCTTTACCACCTATAACTCACCATTAGGGGTTTTTCCTAAAACAAATTATGATTTTTTGAAAAACAGAACCGACCCGCTGACTTCAAATCAACGTTGAGGACATATCTTACCACCAAATAATGAACAGGAATATGATTCGGAAATTAGACACAAAGAGATTTCCAAATATAGATAAATGTTGCCTAAATCTCCCTAGAACTCAGGCAAAACGGCCTCGAAGTGGTCAGATCACATACCTAATTCTGCACAGACCTCTCTCACGAAAACAATGATATCTCTTAGCATACAAAACCAATTGACAAACCGATTTGCCTCAAGGCTAGCTAAGAGAAAGAAGAACTTACTCCTAAAATTTAACGATGATCAGACTTGATTTGATCATCCGATCTTCTTCTCCAACATAAGGCAACATAACTGCCTTAATATCCCTATTATCAACATCCAAGAACACAAGCACCACCTCTTCCTCTCACATCTCTAAAACTCTCTCAAAATCACCAAAACATAGAGAATGAGAGGCTGCTTGTGTTTTTTATAACACGAGCCTAGGGTTTCCTCAATCCCCAAACCGCCAAAAACCGCAATTAAAATCGAACCAAAACGTGTTCATAACAATGCTGTTGATCGACACACCACATAGTGTCGATCAACACCCCTTACTAAAATTACTATTTTGGTTTGAGGATGTTACAGGTTGAGGAACTCTCATCCCAGTCTATTCCTGATGGTCAACCTACTCAGTCGACACCATTTCAGGTCAACCGTCTCGCTGCTGAGGTAAAACATTATTTTAATTTTTTATTTTATTTATTATTATTATTATTATTTTTCATTACATTGTAGTCTTAAATATTTTAAAATTAAACCTCATTATATTTTCTAGATGGCTCCTAAAAACTGTAAAGGGAAGATGGCATTTGTTGGATCTATCCGGGTGGATGAACAGGGAGTTCCGTTTTGTCTCGTTTCCACCAAACGAAAAAACAAGTCAAAAAAGATGTAAAGATGATACGGATGTTGCAAGCTAGCGATTTGGCCTATGATAGCATGTTCGAGGAGTTAGCGTAGACGAACCCCATCCTAGACGAGTTGTTGAAGAACGAGAGAGGAGCGGCAGCAAGAGCGATAAAAGAAGACATAGACGATCCGATAGGCGACAAGGAACCGATCGAATCATAAATTAATTTCGATTAGATTTTATTTCGGTTTTAGTTTTATGTTTTAAAACTTTTATCCCTTTGTTTTATGTAATTATTTTAAATTATCGGATTTTAAAATAATTAAAAATTAATAATTGTTTTTATTTGTAATTTTTTTTAATATCAAATCGAAATTCCCTCGCAAAACAGTCGTAAAAAGTATTCTCGCAACACCGTCGCAAAATTTCACTGCACAATCGCAGCAAAGAATCTGCTCGCAAAAACGTCGCAAAAGTTGTCCTTGCAAAACCGTCGCAAAATGTTGCCGCAAAACCGTCGCAACAAGTCGCCGTAATATCATCGCAAATAGGTTTGCCACAAAATACAGTTGCCGCCACATCGATCCAAACGCGTCACAAATTTGCGTCGAATTAAAATAGCCGCAACTGCGTCGCAAAAATTTAGACGTAATTTTCTCGCTAATTTTATGACACATTTGCGACGCATTAGAAATTTACGACCATTTTGCGGCGATTTTGAGTTTGCGACAAGCCAGTCGCGACAAACTCAAAATCGTCACAAACTCTACAAGGGCCTTATCAGATGCCACATCAACAACCACCGTCTTATCAGATGCCACTACAACAACCATTATCTTATCAGATTCCCAATGAGGTTCAACCTTATCAGAATCCCCAAGGAGAAGAAGACGACGCAATGGATGATCCCTAAGGAGAAGAAAACAAAGACTACGAGCAGATGTTGAATAATCTTCTGGCTAACCCTGGCAGAGACCGCGTACCTCTCTTGAGTCTGCATCCGATTCCCGAAAAGAAGTCCATATGGTATGTTTGCTCTTGCTTGTAGTTCTAGATATAGATGTATATGCCTTAGGATTACATGATTGTGGGATTACATGTTTGTTTATGTTCTAAAATAGACTTGATTAATATAGATGTATATGTCTAAAATAGATGTATATAGATATTGATTAATATAGATATGGTATGTATATGTCTTGGGATTACATGATTGTTTTTGTTCTAATATAGATGTATATGTATATTGAATATGTTCTAATATAGATGTATATGTTTCTATTCTAATATGTCTTTAAACCTACTTGCATCTCTGCTAGCATCTTTGAATTCAATCAGGTTGCATTCTTTACTTTTGCTTGCATTTTCCTTGCTTTTGTAATATAGATGTTCTTGATTGCATCTTTCTTTTCCTTACATATTGTTTTTGTTCTATTATAGATGTTTATATATGTAATAGGTTTACACGGGACAAAGGAAAGTTGGCACTTGTTATTGCTACAATCCTTCGTTGTAGGTTTGATGGGCTTTTTACACTTGGAAGAAAACACATGTCGACAAACAAGAAAGATACTTCAGAACATTAGCGGTATTGGTTTAAGCTTCTATTTATTATATGTTTTAGTTGTACGCCTCATTATCCTCTTACTTACAATTCTTGTAATGTGTAGGCGAAGTACAATTGGGAAGTTGGTATCACATAGCTTGTAAGGGCAAAATTCGTGAGGATTGCCAAAAAGCGGATAAGGAGAATAGTGAGCCAAGCAAAGACGGGTAATGATATACCTATTTGTTTTTGATAGATGTTATGGGCACAAATGTGGAAGCATTATGACACTCTCGAGGCCCAGGTAAAGAACTTTTCTGCTTAAAGATCTCGTAGTTTTGATCGTGGCGGTCTAGGAATGTACAAGCACATTGGCGGCTAAAAATCTTTCTTGTAGATTAAACAAGAAATGGTAAGACTATTAACTTTACTTTTGTATCAGGACATGAATACTATTAACTTTGTTTTGTATCATGACAGGAAGAGGAGTATGGACATCCTTTTTCTTGGGCAGAAGTGTTTATGAGGACGCATACGCATACAAGAAAAGATGGTACCTTTATTGATCTGAAGGCCAAAAACATTTATGAAGCTTACGAGAAGACCATAGCTGATGTCATGGAGCAACAAGCTGCCGATGGTCATGAAAACCCTGACAACTCCTCTAAACACTCTACTCAAAGGACCATCACCATTGCAGATAAGAATGCAATCTTCCTTAAGGTATCCTATGTTCTATGTTTGGTTTCATTTCATACCATTGTAACTGTTTCATAACTTCAACAAGCTGTCTGTTTCTGTCTCATCAATGCATCTTTTTTTATTTCTCTTTGCCAGTGTACTGAAACAGATTAGAAAGAGAACTCATATGGATTTAGTCAGCTTGTTGAAACGATGGACAATTTTAAAAGGGAAGAAAGCTTTTCAGAAGCTTCTACTCAAGACGTTATCCAGGTGTAGTAACAACTTAAAGAACAACGCCGTAAGATAGAGAGACATAAAGTAGAGAATGCTCGACGCGATGCGAAGCAACGGGCAAATGAAGCTCACATTGCTGAGATGGAGAAGTTTATCGCATCCATGAAGGCAACTGGTGCCGCTCACATCAGTGAACTAGTGATCAAACCAACTACTACACCCACCTCACCGGTGACGACGAAATTTAAACTTTAGCCCATATCTCTCTTCTCTAAACTTATGATGTGTTTGAACGTATCCCTCTCCCTTAACAAACTTATTTCTTATGTATTTTGGATCTGTAATCTTTTAGATATTTATGTTATGAACTAAGTTTGGATTTTTTTTTTTTTTATTTCTATGTAATCTTTTGGATTTCTATCTTTTGAACTAAGTTTGAATTGCTAATAAATTCGAAACTGATTATATACAAATTTCATTGCTTAAGATAGTTGTTGAAACTGTTGTAAATACACAACAACAAATATCGTTACAAACTAGTCTCAAAATTACCACTCCCACACATGGTCATAAAGTAGTTGGTCATAAACAACACTTATTAGTTGTCACTAAAGTGTAGGAAATTTGACACAACATTTTGTTGTATCAAAAGCGTTGAATATTTGTGACACATTTGCGACTCTTTTAATTAGCGACATATGTTTTGCGACACTTTGTTTTAGTCTTTAAGTCGTCGCAAATTCCGATTTAGAAACTACTTTGTGACGGTTTTAGTTGTCACAAAACTGTTGTTTTCTAGTAGTGGGCGAGCAAGACATTCTCGTGGAAGTAATCTACCTATGAGGGACACAACACTCATACTCCTAGAAGACGAACCTCCTACATAGTGTTCTCATAATTTTTCTTTAAAAGTTTTATATGAACCTTTGTTCACACGAATTAGATAGAAAGATTTAGGCTAAGCTTCCTCTTAACCCTAAACTCTCTTTGGAGGTTAAGGTTAATTCTTGGAATTGATTTCTATTAATCAATAGGGACCATTATATAGAGTCTTGATACAACTTAATCATAACCCTAATGTAAAAAGGAAAATATTCTTAACCTAGAATGGAAAACAATGAAAACTAATTAACAAATTAAAACACCAAAACATGTTAATTAAAATATGTTAACCATAGTCTAAACACCCTAACCATAGTCATGTATCATTACTCGCCTCCTCGACTCAGAGCTTGTAGCATTCTTAATTAAAATATATTAATCCAACTATGGGTACTGGATTGTAGCATTCTTGATTCAAAATACGTAGTCAAAAGATGTACTAGTTTCTCGTGGATTAGTATGGAACGACAATCCATGGCTTCCGGACACACCATACTTTCCTCCTTTGATAAGCAACAATCACCTTTGGTGGAAAGTGTCTCTTCTCATTCTTTCTTCATCGTTTCCACTAGATATCTAGATTTCACGACATGAACAGCAGTTGGTGCCAACAATACTTCAGGGTTTTCAGGCTTTGGCACCGATGTAACAACTTCTAACACCAACACATCCGGTGGTTTAGGCTCTGTCCGACTTGCTACTGCCTTCTTTTTGTCCATAGCTCCAACATCAGATTCTCTTGTGGCTTTTTCTCCTCCACCATGTGTTTTGGTTCCTCTGTAACCATCACCAAGCTCTCCCTCAGCTCCACATGGTCCGTACAAATCTCCTCTATCGTCACTGCCGCTTCGGTCATCTTGTGTACGTCTTCCTCTGTTGCCTCTAGTGCTGCCAGTTTTGTTTCTACCGTCTCGGTCTCCGATGTAGCTTGTTGTTTTTTCATCTTCTCTTGCTCCATCGTAACTATCGTCGCTTGGAGGTTCTTCACCATCTCAATTATCTTATCGGATAGCTCCTCAAATCGTGATTTAGTGGAATTGGTTTCTCCCATCGAATAACCTGGCTCTGATACCAAATTGATATGAACCTTTGTTCACACACGAATTAGATTGAAAGATTTAGGCTAAGCTTTCTCTTAACCCTAAACTCTCTTTAGAGGTTAAGGTTAATTCTGGGAATTTTATTTCTTATTAATCAATATAGACCCTTATATAGAGTCTTGATACAACTTAATCATAACCCTAACGTAAAAAGGAAAACACTCTTAAACTAGAATGGAAAACATGAGAACTAATTAATAAGTTAAAACACCAAAACCTGTTAATTAAAATATGTTAACCATACTCTAAACACCCTAACCATAGTCATGTATCAAAGCTCCCCAAAAAGCCTAAAATTTATAGCATAAGATCTATGAATCCCGTACAAAGGTCTCCAATTGCAGTATGAATGAACACCTAAATACTGTCGGAGTTGGATTCACACAATTATATTTATAAGGTTCTTTGGAGATTTGAAAGCTTCTAAGGTTGAAAACACAAAAAGAGAGATCCAAAGATGGTCTTTATTAGCTGCAAAGTTGTAAGTATAAAAGTATAGAGTTTTGGTGGAGAATTTTGTGATTCTTTTATTATGAGGATGTACAAAGGTTTAGGCCTAGCCCTAAATGAATAAGGAAGTTTTCCTTATTCTTTTAGATTTTCCATATTCGCGGCATCCACTAGGTCGGCTGGATATTTCATGGGCCTTAGTTTTTTGGGCTTGATTTATGGGCATACTTTAATTGGGCCGCCGGTTTAAGGTCTAAAAGACTATTAGTTTTGTATGGTTCACTGGTTTTCAGCCTAATCTCCTGGTTCTTTGTTTCAATCATCGGTTAGCCGGTTCAGCGAATCATCGGTTCAATATGTACTTAGTCGTATAGGTCGTTGATTCTTCGGGGTGGAATTCAACCCCTGTATTTAGCCCCCAGTTCAACAGTGGTAGCGATGATAGTGTTGAAGTAAAAGTAGTTAGTTGAAGAATCAAGGGTCCCTTGACCACTTTGAATGATGGTGCCGATCAGAGGCTTATAAGGATGACGATTCTATAATTGGCAAATCGATGGTCATGGTGATCCGCAGTTACAACTACGGTGAACCAAGTGTAGAGAAGATGACGACACGGTGCTCATAGAAATGTTGATGAGACAATAAGGTATACGACGATCCGATACACAAGTAGTGACGAACCAAAGATGAGTGACAAAGCAAGATTGATAGACATTAAACTGTGGTCATGTCGACGTTAAAAGCGAGCCATGACGACATGATCATGGAGAACCAAGATAATGATGATCCAATAACGATTATTATATCGATCCAACATTGCTTTGATGATGATATTTCATGATGACGACGAAGTGGCTATAATGATAATGATTGCAATCCGATAACGCTGAGGATGCTGACCCAAATCATCGCTGGCAAACAGATAACAATGGCGAGCCAATTTGTTGTTGGCGGACCTGTGACGATCCGACGCCAAAGACGCCGATCCGGCCCCCTTAAGTTGATGATCCGAACGTATGTTTCAAGTAAACAAAAATGCAACAATGATTCGAGTGACGAGTTGAAGTGATGATGACCCGATGATAGTGGACGACGATACGTTGACTTAATGAAGCCGATCCGATGAAGAGTTTGATGACGAGTAGATAAGGACGATGACTTGATGTTGCAACAGACAATTCAAGCACAAATCATTCGACGATCCCCTTTATCTGCCATCGTGATGCGATGCGATGCGATGATGACGCCGATCCTTTACTCCCAAGACGCCTATCCAAGTGACGACGAGGTTAAGATGCATGGATGACGATCTAGACGCAGACGTGATGCTGACCTGACACATCGAAACCACGACGGTCCGATTTGATCCCTCTTGTGACTAAGGACAATGCGTAAACAATCGGTGACGATCAATTTTTATACTTAGGAAATTCTTCACGTCGGTTCGTAGAGGTAAAGGTGTCTTTTTGATACTTCGTAGAATTTCGAGGCCTGATGAACTTTATATAAGTTAAACTTCTCCTCAGTTTCTCTCATAATCTTCACTTCTCCAAAACGGTAGCCACTTTTTCTCTCTTTTCTCTTTATTTATTTGTTAAATGGTTTTAAGGTTTCCCCATCAATTCACTTCGCCACCGTTGTCCTTCCAGTTTTCTGATCAAATCTTTGAAGAATCCGACCAATCTTTAAGTGTTTTCGTCTATCCGTTCTTGAGAAAAATAAAAAAAATTCTTAGTTTTCGAGAAGATCTTCAATTTATTTGTGTTCGGGACTTCTACTTCGATTTGATCTAGGCAAGAATCGAAATGATGTCGTCTGCGAATTCAAGCAAATCTGATGCGGCTGCTGAACCACCTGGTCCAGGGAAGACGATTTGATCTCACTGGGATTACTAAAGTGACGATGATGCGCTTGAAGTTTTTAGTAGCAGCGCCAATCCACTTCCATATTCTTTTGAAAGAATTCGTCAAAGGGATGTAGATAAAGCTGGTCCGTCTCGTCGAGATGAGCCGATCAATTGCGAGAATCGTGGCGAGCCGCTAGATGAGCTGTTCATCAATGCAAATCCGATGCCGATCTTCTATCGTCGTCTAAGGTGTCGATCCTTGGAGAGAAGTTTGCCAATCCGTGTAGATTTGGATGATCTGGTTAATGTTGATAACTAGCCGACATGGTTTGGGCGAAAAATTATAGAATCGCCGATCTCGCAAGAAGTTCTTTCTCGAATTGATGAATCGCCTGACGAGTGAGCCGATCCCAATCCCCCTTTGAAGATTGAAGAAGGAAATTGGGATTACAAAGGTTTGATTAAAAATGAAAGACTAGAAGCTTGGGTAGGCTCAGGCGTAGAATGGACCAAGAAAAAGAAGAAGACGACCCAAGTTAAGTGTCCACCACCCGGTTCAACATGGTCCACGAAAGAATCTTTAAATAGCTTTGGCAGCGATTTGCGATCCCCGAATATGTCAAGCTGAAACTTACATCTCCTGGCATGCGAGCCAACAATCTGTGGGCTTGAACATTCACTCTTTATGAATGTTACATCAAAGATTGCTTGTTGTGGTTCCCAATCCATCGAAAAATCCTTCGTTTCATTTTTATCCATTGGCTAGCCCTTGCGCAAATTAATCTAAGAGGGATTTGCCACATGGTAGGAATCTTAACAATGGGGTTTGAATGTGGAATGCAGAATACAGCTTGGAATTCATCACTTCCTGAGTTTCCTCGAGTTTCGAAAAATAGAGGGCTAATCGACGATCAAATATACAATCTGTTGAACCAAAAAATCTATAAGATTATCGATGAATTCCCAAACAAAGATCATTACTGGAAGAGGTTCTTTTTCTATGTGTTGATCAATGCTGCCTCGGTTGGCGAAGGAAATGAAAATGCGGTGAATGCGAAGTGGGGTGTTATTTGTAGCCAATCTGTAGCTTCTCTCGAGCTACAACTCGATCTAATTTATAGACTTGTAATATTTTGTTGATTTCTAACTTTCTTTGTTGTTTTGCAGGTTCTCGAAACATTCTAACTCCTGTTCCTGAAATAGCGATATGCACAAGCTGTTAGCTGCCAGGAAGTGTGTTTGGGTTTAGAAAGTAATCAAAGCTCGCAAGTTGTCTGAAACTTTAGGTATAGATCTAGATCATCTACCATGCAACTCCGAAGACTCCTCGAACATGGCGTTGATTCCCCGGCAACGGCACCAAAATTTGATACGCTCAAATTAACCTTTGAACTACTCTCTCAAATTAAGAGATCACGGTAGTATTTAGGGTATCGAAATCCACAGGAAATCAAATTGCACATAAAATCTAAACGTTCGAATTAGGCTAAGCAGAATAATAAAATGCAAGTAAATAAAGCAGTAGATAAAACGGTTGTAAAAATCAATTAAAAAGAAGCTCTGCACAGGGAAATCGCAGGAGAATCAGAACGTAAACGTAACAAGGTAACTGCTCAGACATAACCAAAGAAGAAACCATTATATTAATTGAAGATATCTCTTAAACAAAGATAAAATAAAGCAAAAACCTAAACAATGGCTGTAAAAACGTATTTATAAAGTTCTAAAACCGTCATAAACATAATTGTAAACATCTGGAACTTTCGGGCTTCAAACGGACATCTTCAAAATTGGGCTCTTGAAAATCTTATTATTCGCTTCGATCTTCGCCACTTCACTCCGCATTGCTCCAAAACTTCGAGTAAACATCAATTATGCCTCAAACGCCTAGTACCTGTAAAGACTCTAAAAACAACTGGAAAACACCACAGGGCTTTGGACTTATATCATGGTCTAAACTGGGTAAAAACCATGATATATCACTCTTTCAATAGATGAAAAAATAAATTTTGTTTTCTACAAGGTAGAGTTTACTTCACAAGACAAAGGAACCTCTTTAGGTGCAAATTCACTCTTTTTTTTCAAACTCATCTTCCAACCTCCACATTTCAAACTTTTTATCCCTTTTTGATTTCTTCCAACGAGAAACGCCATCATTTTTAATCCAAAAAAATGCGCTTTATATCGGGAGTACGAGCCATGTTGAATCTCACTATAAAATTACACTAGATATCCATATGTTTCTTCTAATGCTCATTGTTTTTCTTAGTCATATATCACCATAATGGACTTTCTTCTCTAGTAGATCCACCACCTGAACTATTACCAGTTTAATCATTTTCTGCTTGAAAAATCATATTTCAAATTGAAAAAGAGAAAACAAAAAAATAGAGACATTAAACATTATAACAAATAAAATCTATAGCGAATAAAACACAAAATATATGACCAACATGTTGATACGGAGAAACGACAATCATCAAGCCATCATCGGTGATATGAATGGACAATATTGTTATTGTTTACGAAAAATCAGTAAATAAATAAAACAATGAGTCAACGACAACAAGCAAACATGCCAACATCAACGATGTATTAGTGAGAAAACATATGGCGATCGGAAGAACGTAATTTGAAGAGACAAACTTATGATACCTTGCTGACTTGCAGAGCGTCTATAGTCGAGACTATATGAAGGGGAAGAGTCGATCGTGTTAAAATAATCAACATGCATGTAAGATTATATATATGCATGCGAACAAAATTACATTAAACCTAAGATCTTTAAATATCTATGTTAACCACATAATAAATTATAAAGAGGGTTAGCGGCATACTTTCATTCATTCTTGATCGGTAATTGAAAACGGAAGATGGATCTTAATCGTTAGTTAGGAAATAAGGATTTCTCTCTCCTTGCCCATAAGATTTTCTTTAGGTGTTGTGTTTCTCACTAAGCTACTTACCTTTAAGATGGAGTAAGGCATGTATTTATAGGTGGAGAGAGGACCTAGTTCTTCATTAGGGTTTTAATCTCAACCATCGATATAGTAAGAGATTAAGGCATGTGTGAGACATGAAGCTATGGCTCTTAAGGCATGTGTGACAAGTGTGAAGCACTAAGCTATGGTTATTAATACAAGTCATCCATGCATGTTTGCCACCTGCCCACTCTTTCTTAAGGTTTACTTAATGGAAATTAAACTTCTTATAATTGGTCACCAAATGTTATTAAGGAATAACAATTCCATTAGGAAATTAATGAGCGATATATAAATAAGACCATATAATTGGGAAAATTAAAACTTCCTAACATTCTCCCACTTGGTCGTTATTATAGCCCATTGTTAATATTTCTTTTAGGAATCATTAAGCCGGCATAATATGTTATACGATAAATTTTATTTGGCCATCATAAGTGTCTTGGCTAATCTAGCAATCAATAAGACTCATGGTTGTTACACATTATTTTGCAATATGATCCCTTCCATGTACGACTCCTACAATCTGGTGCCGACTAAGGGGACACGTGAGACGTTCTTACTTTAAAGAATCACCGTGCACGTTAGCAAACAAAGGTGACAAGCAGCGCAAGGTGGATCGCACCAGCGGCGACCAGCAGTGCAACATCGACAGCAGCAATAGTGACAAGCAGCGCAACATGGATCGCACCAGCGGCGACCTAGACCGCAATGTTAACAGCAGAAGCGGTGACCAGCAGCGCAACGTGGATCGCACCAGTAGTGACCAGAAGCGCAACGTCGACAACAGCAGCGATGACCAGCAGCGCAACATGGGTCGCACGGCGACCAGGAGCGCAACATCGATAGTAGCAGTGGCGACCATGAGCGCAACTCCACAGAACCAGTGGCGATCAGCAATATAACGTCAGCAGTACCATCAGTGACTAGCAGTGCAACGTGGATCACACCAGCAGAAACCAACAGACAAACGTCACAGCAACTACCACGACTGCTGCGCAGAACCCTAGGGTCGAGCGCACTACAAAGAATGCACCTGGTGGGATCTTAACGAGTATAGTTGAATGAAGTAGCGCTAACACAAAGCAGGAACACTACTCTCTCAAATAAATCGTGGACTCTCACAAGCGGATCATCGCTCCTCTCGCAAACGGATTGTTGCTCTTCTCTCAAGCAAATTTTGCTTCTCTCATAAACGGATTCCTCTCTCAAGAAGATCTTCGCTCCTCTCGAAAACACATCTTCTCTCGCAAAAAAAAAATGTTGCTCCTTTCTCAAGCAAATTGTCGCTCCTCTCTTACACGTATCATCTCTTCTCATATAAATGGATCGTTGCTCTTGTCTCAAGCAGATCTTTGCTCCTCTGGATTACGGAACAATGTTCCTCTCGCTAACATAACGTTACTCCTTTGGAAAACGGATATTTGCCCCCTCCTTAAAAAAAGGGGGGGGGGGGGGGGGGGGGGGTACGTATAATAGTATACTCCCACCTCTCTTACTTAACTTTCTTGCGAAAATGAAACCAAGCAAACTTCTCTGAAACAGTTTCGCTTGTAAAATCTTAGTCTTTAGAAAAGTAGACATCATTCAAAACAAATCGCATTTATATCATCCGTGGATAAATCTAGGTCTTAACAAAAACAGATATTTAACCTCGCTGCTGGCCACAACGACGCTCTACTTCACAAGCTTCAGATTTGACTATTACATCCTTTGCAGGATTAAACAGCGCTATACAAATGTATATTTTTCGTTATAGGAGCATGTGCGTTAGAGGAAAACATATGCGTAAACCCTAATGTTCATTTCAAAACCCAACAGACAAAACATTGGTTGCATCACTAGAAGTGATCATTATAGGAGCGAACGTCTTCACGGGAACATGTCTATAAACCCAAATGTTCACTCTAAACCCAACTCACTGAATCATTGGTCGTAACGCGGGAACATGTTCATTACAGAAGCGGGTGCATTAGAGGAAAACGCATCTGTAAACCTAAATGTTCATGTCAAAACCCAACTAACATAACGTTGGTAACTTATTTAGACAATATTCAATGATGGAGTAGACATGTTAAAAAAATAACGTATCTGTAAACCGAAGTGTTTACTAAAATATCCAACCCTTTGAAACGTTGGTCTTAGCACAAAGACTCACATTCGCTGCTGGAGCAGAATTGTTGATGACAACGCCTCTGTACATCAAGGTGGTCGCAAAGAAAGGAGTTCATTTCCATTAAAAAAAAAAAAAGAAGTCGTCAAGCTCGAAACAAAAGAAAAATGCTGCAAAATTTGTCAAAAAATTTGGACTGTCCCACAGTGAAGGGCCATGCTTGAATAATTATCTTTCCTCGTCCTTTCTCTCTAAGGAGGGAACTCAGATCCTGGGAAGACAATCCTCGATAAGTGACACACCACTATAGCCCTAGCGTTTTCCTTGCTATCTCCTCGAGAACATTCGCGACCTGATTCCACAGCATTATCTTCGCGGCACTTCGATGGCAATTCAGGACAACAATCGATGGCGACATCAATATCTCGCTCAAACTCATGACGAAGCGGCTTAGGCATAGGAGTAGCAGTAGTACCAACTCTAGGGATTGACGACGATGATATCCATGCTTAATCGGCTGCGTACAGTGATGAAGTTGGATCTCCGGATCTTCGCCGTCTTCAACATCTTCAATTCGGCGTCAATGTCGACAGAGATCAAAATCAGATCTCTGGATCTTCGCCGTCTTCAACATCTTCAATTCGGCGTCAATTGATATATCATGGTTTTTACCCATTTTTGGATCATGATATAAGTATGTTTTATAGAGTCTTTTGGTGTTTTCGAGTCTTTTTGCGTTTTTATTAGGTTCAAGGATGTTTGGACTTAATTGGTGTTTACTGGAGCTTTATGGAGCATTGCGGATTCGATCTGTCAAAGTTGCGAGTTCGGATTGAAGAATTTAAGA
Organism: Draba incana; assembly: GCA_963576765.1. Lineage (NCBI taxonomy): Eukaryota > Viridiplantae > Streptophyta > Magnoliopsida > Brassicales > Brassicaceae > Draba > Draba incana. The sequence goes on from OY755205.1 coordinate 32,719,242, forward strand.
TCGTGTCGAGCGATAGGGACTTGATATCGCTCGACATGAAGGATTTAAAGGTGTCGATCGACACGACCTTTAGACGGATCAGATTACCAGATATGGAATACTTCCGTTTTTGCGCCAAAAAAGCCTAGATGTTTGCAATTAGGCCCAATACGTTTTTGTAGTTTATAAATACTTATTTTCAACCATTGTTTAGGCTAAACTTTATTTTCTATTAGACAATTTTACGTAGAGATTATTATTCATGTCTATGTCTGAGTAATCTCCTAGTTAGGTTTTAAGGTTTTTCAAATGATGAATAAAAGTTGTTAGAATTTAATTACTATTGGGGTTTTGCATTCATATTTATATTCTTCACCTTGATTGCTTTGAATTCTGATTTAGGCTTGAATTTGATATCCTAGGTTGTTTAGTAGATGAGACAACATTATTAAATTACCTGAACTGAATCATAGGTGAGCAAAGATTCGATTCGCAACGACAGTTGGCCTTGGATCTTTGTGAACAATCAAACCTGATTTCAATGCTTGTTTAAATTAATCTGATTTTGCAACGAAAGTTGGATTTCTAGGGTTTAAACATAGATAATATTTGCAACTGTAGTTGATCTATTTTACATTAGTGTTTTAATTTCTAGAATTGCACTTCATCAATCCCGATAGTAACGTTATTCTTCAATTTGGAATCATTCCTGCGAATTCTCTAAGGCTTAGCGTTTGTGATCTATTGAATTTAAACCATCTACAATCACTTGCTTTACTGTTTATGCACTGCTTTTACTTACATCATTACTGCTTAGCTTAATCTCAACGTTGAAAATCTATTGTGTAATCTGATTCCCTGTGGATTCGATAACCCTAAGTACTGCACACGATCTCTTAATTTGAGAAGAGTAGGTTCAAAGGGAAATTTGACCATATCATCAATGTCGACAGAGATCGAAAATCGGATCTCTGGATCTTCGCCGTGTTCAACATCTTTAATTCGGCGTCAATGTCGACATAGATCGAAATCAGATCTCCAGATCTTTGTCGTCTTCAACATCTTCAATTCGGCGTCAATTTCGACAGAGATCAAAATTGGATCTCCGGATCTTCGCCATCTTCAACATCTTCAATTCGGCGTCAATGTCGACAGAGATGGAAATCGGATCTCCAGATCTTTGCCCTCCAAAATTTTCTCAACGCGGCTTGGAACTGCAAGACAATAAGCGAAAGCAAAAAGGTTAGAATTTAACTAAGTTTTGCAAACGATATCGTTAAAATAAAAAATAAGCTTATAGAAGAAAAGCGACGCAGTCAGATCAAGAAATATTTCTGTGGAATCATCTAAGTTTGGGACTATTTTTGAACCGCTTGTATCTATCTGATGGTCAAATCGTTAATCTCCGAAGTCATTCTCTTCAAATTATGCCATTACTACGATGAAAACCCAGATACTGAGTCAAAACTCAAAATTCGAAATCCAAACGAGAAACGTTGACTTCTGTTGACTTTTGATGACCAGTTGACTTGTTGATTGTTAACCGTTGACTAGAGGCTACTGTTGACCGAAACTAGGTCTAGCCGTCTTGAAAATACCAACTTTCGATCCGTCCTGTCAGAGCTCCGATCACCACCGACCTCACCACAAATCTCTTCACCAAATCTGCAGATCGGAGACGAGGCTTCGCTTGGTTCCTTCGCCACAGCAGCTCCTTCATTGAGCAGATCGGAGAAGCCATGAGCAGCTTCGCCGCAGCAACGCAGCTCTTCCGTCTTTCTCCTCCATGAGCACCACCGTCAAAGCTCCTCTCTCTGGTTCCTCCACAAGCAGCGGCAGATGGAATGACGAGCACGCGGAGACTATTTATTTGCTTAATGGGCCAAGGCTATTTATTTGCTTAATGGGCCTGGGCCAAACCTAACACTTAGACCTATGATGAAAAGCTATATATAGCTCATTGTATTCACACAAAAAAAGGATGAGAACTTTTTCGCAACAAGATTAATAAAATCTTTCTCTACAACAACAGTCTCTACATCTTTCCGCATTGTGATTCACTCAGAAGTCTCGCACCTCTCCTAAAACCCTTACAAATTCAATTGTGCGAGTTACGACTCCTACATGCACATTAATAAAAAAAATAGATAAAGATGTAAAAGTCATTCAATAGCTCAAAATAAATATCAAATATAGGCTAATCATAAACAGACATTACTATTAAGAGCTATCCTCAAAACCCAAACTTTCAGCATGCCTTTGAAAGGTTTTTGGAGGTAATGCTTTCTTAAATTTGTCTGCAACCATAATTTCAGTGCCTATGTGTTCAATGACAAACTTTTCTCTTTTAACATCTTGTTTCAGTGATAGATATTTAAGGTCCATATGCTTGGATCCTTTTGATATCATGTCATGCTTAGAGAAGAAAATTGCAGCTTGATTGTCGCAATAAAGAGTTAAGGGCTTGTCAACAAAACTCAGAGCCCCGAACTCAGAGACAAAATTTGGCAACCATGTTCCCTGAATAGAAGCCTCATAACAATGCCACATACTCAGCTTCCATAGTTGATGTGTAAATCAACTGTGACTTATGGCATTTCCATGATATGGCACCTCCATTAAAGAGATACACATAGCCTAGAGTGCATTGCCTAGAGTCATGGCATCCACCAAAATATGAGTCTAAAAATCCAACCATATGTGGATGTGTTGATTTCCTATATGTGAGCATATAGTTTCTTGTTCCCTTTATGTATCTCAATACTTTTTTTCCAGCTTTCCAATGAGCGAGTCATGGATTACTCTAAAATCTACCAAACATGCCAACTTCGTGGCTGATATTAGGTCTTGTGCATACATCAAACTTCCCACCACAGATGCATAAGGATGCTTTTACATTTCATTCTGCGGACATTGCGAAAGGTCAAGCTTGTCACCTTTCCACATAAGAACAATGCTAGAAGAACACATAATCATACCAAATCTCTCAAGAACATTATCAATATATGCTTTCTGAGACAATCCTAAGATTTCAAGTGATCTATCACGAAATATATCAATTCCTATCACATAGGATGCCTCCCCTATATCTTTCATTTCAAAGTTCTTAGAGAGGTATTTCTTTGTCTCATGTAATAGACCAAAATCACTGCTCGCCAGTAAGATATCATCAACATGCAATATTGAAAATATCCACTTACTCCCAGTGATCTTGAGGTATATATATGGATCTATTATGTTTCTTTGAAACCGATTTTCGTACTTGTTTCATCAAACTTAGATACCATTGCCTCGAAGCTTGTTTTAGTTTATATATTGGTTTATTTAATTTGTACACCATGTCTTCTTAACCTTCGATGATGAAGCCTTCAGGTTGACGCATATAGACTTCTTCTCGCAAGTCTCCATTAAGAAAGGCAGTATTCATATCCATTTGATGTAACTCGATATCATAATGAGCTATTAATGTCATGATAATTCTGATTGAGTCTTTCCTAGACATAGGTGAGAAAGTCTCCGTATAATCGATGCCTTCTTTTTGATTAAATCCATTAGCTACAAGTTAAGCTTTATATCGTTCAGTGTAATCATTACAGTCGAGTTTGGTCTTAAAAACCCATTTACACCAAACTGCTTTGTGTTCATTTGGTAAGTGAACAATATCTCAAACTTCATTCTTAGCCATTGATTCCATTTCATCCTTTGTGGCATCAACCCATTTATCAGAATTAACATCTTTCATTGCTTGTGAATAAGAAATCGAATCATTTAATTTATATTCCCTACTCCAGATTCCACTTGATAAATTATGTAATCATCGAAACTAGCAGATATCGTCTGACGAGTTGATCTTCTTAGTGATGATTCCCCTTATGTTTCAAATGTATTATCATTATTGGCGATATTCTCTTCATGGTGTGGATGATCATTCATCGGTGTTTTCTCGTTGTTTAACGGTTCAACAACTTGAGGATTCCCAACAACATTCGGAATAGAGGCTAATGGGATATTAACCCTTATTTCCTGAATGATCACATCTTGAACTTTATCACTCCCACTAATTTCACCATTCTCATAAAATCTGGCATTATTGGTTTCTACTATTCTCATACTATGGGTTGGACAATAAAATCTATATCCTTTAGATTTCTCAGGGTAGCCTATAAAGGAACCACTGATCGTTCCGAAATCTAATTTCTTTTCATGTGGATTTTATATTCTTGCTTCAACTGGACATCCCCAAGTATGGAGGTATGCCAAACTAGGTTTCCAGCATTTCCACAATTCAAAAGGAGTCTTTGGAACTGCTTTGCTCGAAACCCTATTCAAGATATAGACTGCAGTGCATAATGCATCCATCCACAAGGATATAGGTAAGTTAGCATAACTCATCATGGATCTAATCATTCCCATATACGTACGGTTACGCCTTTCAACTACATCATTCTGTCATGGAGAACCAGGCGTTGTGTACTGTGCAACTATTCCTAATTTTTGGAGAAGTTTGGCAAAAGGTCTAGGATGTTGTCCTGTTTCATCATACCTACCATCAAATTCACCACCTCTATCTGACCTTATAATTTTCACTTTTCTATCTAATTGTCTCCCCACATCACTAATAAATGCTTGTACTACAGCTTGAGACTTTTTATGCAATAGATAGAGATAACAATAACGTGAATAATCATCAATAAAGGTAATGAAACACTTTTCACCTCCAAAACTTGGAACGTCAAAAGGTCCACAAATATTTCTATGTATGATTTCAAGAAGTTGTGTACTTCTTGTGGCTCCTTTCTTAGTGTGTTTAGTTTGCTTTCCCTTAGCGCAATCTATACACTCTTTACAATTGGTAATATCAAGATCTGGAATGAATCCATCTTTTACCAATCTTTTAATTCTTCCACTGGAAATATGTCCCAGTCATTTATGCCACAAGAAATAAGAATCTTTAGCATATGTTTTACTTTTAAGACCACTTTTAGCGTGCAGGGTGAGATGTGTTTATAATTTTGATCATCGAATTTTAACATGTAAAGGCCATCAATTAATATTCCTAAACCGATTCGATTAGAGTTTAGAAATAAATTAAAACATCCATCTCCTTGAGTTGAATGAAAACCAGCTATATCAAGTCTGCTTAATGAAACTAAATTATGGGAAATAAATGGAACATAAAGAGTTTGAAATAAATCCAAAAAAAATCCACTATCCAAAATGAGACGATAAGTGCAAACAGCTTCAATGGGTGCTTTGTCTCAATTTCCCATCAATAAGTAGTTTTCACTTGGCTTTATGGTTTGGATCATAAGGAATCCCTGCAAGGAATTGGATACATGCACATTAGCACCACTAACTATCCACCAATTTTAAAAAGAAACATCAGTAAGATTTGATTCGGAAAAGCTTATGAAACCCATAAGGTTACCTTTCTTTTCGAACCACTCTTTTCTTTTAGCGCAATCTTTCTGAAAGTAACAAAACATTTTGCAAAAGTTGCATCTGTCATCTTTCTTTGCCTTTTTCTAGTCATAAGCTTGGTTTGAGCTATTCATTTGGGATGACATTCTTTTGCAGTTACCTTGATCCTTGTTCCCAACTTTAGATCCAGCTTCTTGATCATAATAAGCAATTTTAATGACTTCTCGGCCAAGTCTAGCCTCCTCTTGTACCAATTTATTAGCCAATTCATTTGATGTCCATCTTTCATCAATGGCATTGTAAATAATTTGGAACGGTCCATACTGAGGGGGTAGAGAATTTAGGATAAACTGGACAAGAAATGAATCGTCCACACTAATTCCTAAATTCTTTAGCTTAGCCGCAAGGTTGGTCATTTCAATGCAATGTTCATGCATAGACCTTGTGCTATCATACTTTATGGTTATAAGATCTGCCATAAGTTTCCCATCAAGAGATTTGTCTGAAGTCTTAAACTGTTCTTCTATAGTTGTTAGATAAGCCTTAGCTTTATCTAGAGTTGGTAGGGAAGATTAAATGTTGCTAGCTATTGTCACAAAATGCTCAATATGTTCGCTTTCTCCCAAGCTTTAGAGAGAATATATTCTTCATCAGTACTGTTATCAGATATATACCACATGTTAAAATAATCAACATGCATGTAAGATTATATACATGCATGAGAACAAAATTACATTAAACATAAGATCTTTAGATATCTATGTTAACTACATAATAAATTATAAAGAGGGTTAGCGGAATACCTTCATGCATTCTTGATCGGTTATTAGAAACGGAAGACGGAACTTAATCATTAGTTAGGAAATAAAGATTTTTCTCCCCTTTCCCATAAGATTTTCTTTAGGTGTTATGTTTCTCTCCAAGCTACTTACCTTTAAGATGGAGTAAGGCATGTATTTATAGGTGGAGAGAGAACCTAGTTCCTCATTAGGGTTTTAATCTCAACCATTCATCATGGTAAGAGATTAAGGAATGTGTGACAAGTCTGAAACATGAAGCTGTGGCTCTTAAGGCATGTGTGACAAGTGTGAAGCATTAAGCTATGGTTCTTAATACAAGTCATCCATGCATGTTTGCCACTTACCCACTAATTCTTAAGGTTTACTTAATGGAAATTAAACTTCTTATAATTGGTCACAAAATGTTATTATGGAATAACAATTTCATTAGGAAACTAATGAGCTATATATAAGACCATATAATTAGGAAAAATAAATTTTCCTGACATATCGTATATGTAAAGACCCTTTAGAGAGGGAACATATATGAGATGTATATAAGTTTGAAACCCTAGGTTATATAAGTTTTTCCTTTTATTTTTTTTCTAGGAAAAAATAAGTTAATATACATAACAATCAACTAGGACACTAAGGGTTAGCCTAAAACGTTTTGGAAACATCCCCAGATTCAATTTTTCTATCTCTGTTATTAGACGATGTCCCCAACATGGTTAAAAAGTTTTCATGCCGTCCCCGAGAGCCGTCTCGTCAGGGGAACGTTTCCGATACGCGAGACTTCATCCAAATACCGTCTCCGTGCATCATAAATGAAAGATTAGTAACTAGACACTTGAGTTTGGATCAGTGTTGTCCCTAATGTGGGGAATATGATGAGTCTATCTAGACTAAGCTAGCAACCTAAACACTAGGTACTAATTCAATCAACAGCACATAAATCAAATCCTAATCATCCTCCTCTCCTTGCCATGATTCCACGATCACACTTTATCTTTACCTTAGATTTTCGGGAAACAATTTGAACGGATCGAATAGAGAATGAGAACAACCACAAAATCAGTCTCAAACTAACAACGATTCACGGATTCACGCTAGAATCAACGAGAAACAACTCTTAAAATGACATTTGATCACTAGAACAATCCAAAATCAACAAAACTCACTCACAAACTTGTTTTTTTATGAACATGTTTCCTGCCTTTTTCACGAAGATGCACAGCTAAATCGTGTTTTATAACGCGACCTAGGGTTCTGCACCCCTTACCGAACCTAAGCCGCGTAATTAAATCGAACCAGCCGGTCCACCATTTGCTGGTGTCGATCGACATTGCCACTATGCCGATCGACATTGCCACTATGCCGATCGACACTACCAAAAATAACAAGTTTTTTACCTCGAATCCGCAAAATTGCCTACCACGGACCAAAATCTCCTGCTCCACCGGCTAGCACCACTGGATATCATCGACAAGATCTTAGAGGTTTACATCCAGTCTCATGCTTATACGCATAATTTCATATATTGTTTACTCTTAACTCATTATCACACTACTACATACTCTCAAGAACCACTCCTTTGAGCTCTGGGTATACAAGGAGCCACCATCCTCTAGAGAGAACAATATCTTTCACTACTTATACTGGAAACAATATCCCAAATAAGTGTACAGGAGAACCATCGTCTCCTAAAATAATGAGTTATTCGGGGACACCACGCCTCTAGAGCACTAAATTCTAAAACGCCTATAAACATCTACGACTACAACTATCTCATGTTGTAACATCCCAAAACCATAACTGAGATTTTGGTAAGGGTATCGATCGACACCAATGTTAATTGATTTGGATCGGTTCAGTTTTAATCGCAGTTTTGGCTCGGTTTAATGTGGTTAAGGGATCTATGAACCCTAGGTATATAAACATGGGAACACGGCGGCAATAACTATAAATCCAATGAGAAGTGTGTGACTTGTGCTCGTTTTCCCTTGATTTAGTTTTTCCCACTGGGTTTTCTAGACAAGATTTTTACCGAGGCTTGCTCACACACACGTTGTCCTCATTGACGAGCAGTTGTTCCAAAACATAAGTCTACAACACGTCGAGCTCGGTAACATTAACAAGTCAGCGGAACAAAGCTTTACAATTTCATCTCGTCAAAACAAATCTTGGAGAACAACGGCAACGTCTGCGACATATCTTTTTGAAGCATTGATCTCACTTGCGACTTTTTCTACCTTGACACTATCATACCAGACACTGCCAAGTTGAGGGGCTAACTGTAGGGGTCGGATTCCGCCCCTGCATGATCGATGCAACGACAAGAAGAATTTTGCCAAGTCCAGAAGAAATCCTAAACATGCTTACAAGGGCCCAATTTGTTATTAGGCCCATAATATAATTAGATCCATATTTAAAATGGGTTTAATGATATTATGAGACTAAAGCTATTTTAATTGCTTAATAAGTCAGGCCCAACTCTAGTACTTAGACTTAGATTAGAAAAGCTATAAATAGCTCATTGTATTCACCCAGAAGGGGGATCATAATTTTTTCGCAACAAGATTAATAAAAGCTTTCTTAACAGCTACAACAACAATCTCTTTTACTTTCCTCACTGTGATTCACTCAAAAGTTTCGCACCTCCTCTAAAATCCTTACAAATTCAATTGTGCGAGTTACGACTCCTACACGGGTTAATTATTTATTTATTATTTTTTTTATAAAAAAAAGCTTGGTTGTTTCACATGTGGTCCAAAACACGATATTCCCTAATCCAGAATATCAACACAATCGTGACCAACCACTTGTCAACTCTAGACCAACACATATAAGAAGAACCACAAATGTAAAAATAACACATAAATATAAGAAAAATCCATCCTATAAATCTCCACAAATGTAAAAATTGTTACAACACGAACGAAAATACATGAACATAAATAAAACATAGCACCACGCTAAAACATCTGAAACTAGAACCACAAAGAAAAGTAAAGCTCAAACAGCGACATGTTTGTCAAACCAGTTCCTCATCTTTAAATTCATATTTGCCTCTGGCTCCCAAGTCTCATCCTCCACGCCGCTACAGTCCCACAAACCTCTCAGCAATGGTATCTTCTTTCAGCATAGCACCTTGACTCTCCTCTCGAGAATCCTCATAGGTCTCGCCGCTACAGACAAATCAGGCTGAAGATCCTCCAGAAACGTAGCCACAACCTCCTCCAACTTATGCAGACACTTCCTCAACATCGACACATGGAAACACTTATGAAATACCTTCATAATAGGAAAATACCTTAATAATCGGAGGTAACTCTAACCGGTAAGCCACCGGTCCAACTCGCTCCACCACCGGGAACGAACTCATAACTCTCGGACTCAGCTTGTTCTCCAAAATTGATTTGATAGAACCTCGCAGCATGGCCATCTTGAGATACACTCTATCTCCGACCGCGAACTCCAACTCTTTCCTCCTTTTATCGGCATAACTCCTCTGTCAATCCTGAGCCTCCTTCATGTTCAGCTTTAAAACACGGATCTTCTCTGTCGTTTCCTGAACAAAAACTACACCATAAATGCTTCGGTCCCCCACTTAGGTCCACCATAACGGTGTCCTATACGGTCTCCCATACAAAGCCTCATAAGGAACCATCCCAATACTCGCCTTAAAGTTATTGTTACATGCAAAATTAGTCAGGCACATGTGATCCACCCAATGACCACCCCAATCCAGGATACACATCCTCAGCATATCCTCAAGTGTCTGAAACGTCCTCTCAAACTTCCCATCCATCTGCAGATGATATATTGTACTCATATGCACCTTAGTGTCCATCTCAGCCTGAAATGCTCTCCAAAACTCAGACGTGAACTCAAGATCCCTGTCTTGCACAATATTGGCTGGCACTCCATGTAGCCTCACAAACTCTCTCAAATACTTCTTAGCTAAAACCGCAGCTCCAACGGTCTTCTTAATCGCTAGAAAATGTGCCGACTTGGTCAGATGGTCCACAATCACCCAAATAGCATCAAAAGTCACTGAGTTAGGCAAACTCACCAAGAGATCCATCGTGATCATATCCCACTTCCACTATAGAATGGACAAATTCTGCAGCAAACCACTCGTAACCTGATGCTGAACCTTCACTAGCTGACACGTACCGCAAGTTGCGACCCAACAAGCCACATCTCACTTCATCCCAACACAATGATAATACCATTTCAGATCATGATACAACTTAATCGCTCCCTGATGAATCGAGAAATTTCTTGCATGAGCCTCACTCAAGATCTCCTGCCTCAACGACTCATCATTAGGCACATAAACTCGCCCACACACAAGAATCGTCCCATTCGAAGAGAACTAATAATCAGAACCAACTGCCTTCGATGCAGCAATCAAACCCTCATCACTCTTCTGAGCCACTCGAATCATTTTCAGAGGATCTGCCTGATCAGCTGCCTCTAAACTCAAAGGCTCTTGTGAAATAGCACACAATCGCAAAGTGTTAATCTCGCTCACCAATGCCTTAACATCCTGCTCCCGAGCTGAATCAACTCTCTGACAATTTAGAGCATCTGCCACCAGGTTAGCCTGACCTGGATGGTAAAAAATATCCAGATCATAATCTGCAAATACTTCTACCCAATGCCTTTGCCTTACTTTCAGCAATGGCTGAGTAAAAATATGTTGCAGACTCTTTTGATCCGTAAATATCTGCATTCTCCCGCCATAAAGATGAAACCTCCAAATATTTAAGGCAAATACAACTGCACCTGTTTTTACCTATTTTATATACTATTTAATAAGCTTTTCTATCAAAGGAGGTAGTTTTCTCGTATATTTGGTTTTTAAGAGTCATATAGGTCAAATCATCAAAAAATGCGTTAAAAAGAGCGAAATGAGTATTCTTCATCCTACAAAACCTTATCAAGGTCAAATGAGTCAATCCAAGTTCTCATAGTTGAAGATTTGACAGTTTCCCAAGATAGACAGAAGTTACCCGTCGGAAAGATCAACTCGGACGGAGGATCAAAACTATTTGGACGGCGATGAAATTTCATACAAAGATACCACATTGAGTTAGCTATCTATTGGAGTTATAATTATGTCAATTGGAAATGTAGTTTGAAAGGTATTCAAGATCTACTCAAAACATGTCATTCTGCCTCAAAGATGAATCAAGTTCAAGATGGGCCAAGCCACCGATCCAACCCATGGACCGGCTCTTTTAACTGAAGCCAAGCACTAGGAGAGCACTTTGGTTAGACCCCGGACACCAGGCCGTGACCGGTGCCACCGTCCAGTGTCGTGGCCACTTTTGGACAGTTTTCGGCAAAAAGACGTTTTCGCCCAAAGTAAAACCCTAGAGCCATTGCCGACCTAGAACATCTTCCTTCACCTATATATACTTGCTTTTAGTCTCTTGAGAGAAGTAGAGCAGCCCTAGGCACCACAAATCAATAATAAACATGCATTTTCGTTATTCTCTTTAGTTCTTCATCTTATGTCTTGTTAAAGAGCGATGAAGGCCATGATGTTCTTCTCAAGCTTATCTATCACGAATCTACTGTTTTATCAACTTCTCTAGTTGCTCCATGTTTCATAACATGTAGAGTAGTTGTATGTTTGAAATAAAGTTATTTTGAAGTTCTTTTGTTGCATCTTTTTCATCTTTATTGAGATTGTTTCTAGATTGATTCTCTATCTTTATTTATACTCAAAGTGTGATCTAGATTAGCTACCTAGTGACTGATTTTAGGTTGGTACTGATTCCAAAAGCTTTTTTACCGACCAGATCTAGTATTTGATAAGCTAAGCGTCTTAACAATTCGAAAGGTTAGTTAAGGAGTTTAGTGAGCAATCGAATCTCAATCTTACAGCGTGATTCCACCTTGTAATAGCCATCAAAAGTTGAGTCTATTTGGGTAGAAGTTATAGGTTTCGGAGCCACAAAAGTGGAAAGATTCTACCTTAGTGATTTGAGTTCTAAAACACTAGTTTCATCTCTTTAAAAATCGGTGTAAAACATGTTGCATTTGTTTCTTTTAATTTATTTTATCTTGCGTGTTTTGATTTATCTATCCTTTTATTTTATTGCTTTGATTTGTTCCATTAAAAACCTCAAACCAAATATATTTTCTCTTATCTTATTCTCTATCGTATAAATTTGTAGCGAAACACCATAGTCTCATGTGGATCGACCCCTAAGTACTACAATTGTCAACTGTGCACTTGCATCAGGCCCGGCCCTGAGTAGAAGCAGAAGAAGCATGGGCTTCCGGCCCAAAATATTTAATGTATTTTCGTATATAACTAACGGCCCTAATTTTTTTTTTTTTATGTATTAATAGCCCCAAAGTTTTTTTTTTTGCTTAGGTCCTTCACATTTTCGGGACCTTGCATATTAGGTTTTATAAATTTAAAAATCTTTTGCACCCCTAAGTTAGGTCCGCATCAGCACCCAACTCAAGATCATGGGTAGGATATTTGCGTTCACTAGCCCTCAATTGCCTCGAAGCATACGCAATCACCCTACCCTCCTGCATCAACACATTGCCCAAACCAATACTTGAAGCATCCGTGTACACCACATAAGGCTTACCCAACTCGGGCAACGCCAACACAGGTATACTCATTAGCATCTCATTCAGCTTCGGAAAGCTATCCTCGCACTCTTAAGATAAGACAAACTGGACATCCATCCTGGTCAGCTTCGTCATAGACTGCGCCATACCTACAAATCCCTTGACGAACCTCCAATAATGTCCTGCCAACCCAAGAAAACTCCTGATCTTGGTGGTGCTACTCGGTCTAGGACAATCCCTGATAGCCTCTATTTTTTCCATATCCATAAAAACTCCCTCTGCAGACACAATATGACCGAGAAACCCCATCTCTCGATGCCTGAAGCTACACTCACTCAGCTTAGCAAACAACTTTTGGTCCCGGAACTTTTCCAGAACCAACCTCAGATGCACCTCATGCTCCTCAGGAGTCCTCGAATACACCAGAATATCATCGATGAAAATGATCACAAACACATCCAAATTCTTCTGGAACACGTCGTTCATCAAACGCATGAACGCTGCTGGTACATACGTCAACCCAAACGGCATCACAACAAATTCATACTGACCATATCTCGTCCTGATAGCCGTTTTACGAACATATGCCTCATCTATCAGAATCTGATGATATCTCGATGCCAAGAAAATCTTAGAAAACCAAGTGGCACCCGACAACTGATCCAGCAACTCATCAATCTTCGGGAGAGAGTACTTGTTCTTCACAATAACTTGGTTAAGTCCCCGGTAATCAATACACAACCGAAAACTCTCATCCTTCTTGTTCACAAACAACACCGGCGCTCCCTACAGTGAAGTACTCAGTCAAATAAACCCCTTACTCAATAATTCCTCTTGCTGCTTCTTCAGCTCCGCTAACTCTGTTGAAGCCATCCTGTAAGGTGCCTTAGATATCGGCGTTGTCCCGGGCTCTAGCTCAATCGTGAAAAGATCAGACCAAGACAGCGGTAATCTTTTCAACGACCAAAAGACATCCTTGATGTCCTTAACAACCCAAATACCTCCAATAGTAACCTCATCAACAGGTATCCCTGTTTTTTCAAGGTATAGAAAGGGTAGAGAAAATGCCCCAAGCCAATGTTTGAGTACCAGGCGTGGCACACTAAAAAAGGTTATTCAATCCACTAGTGCATTGCCTCTTTTGAATCGAAAACTCCTGCATCACAATAGTCGCCAGATATGCCTCGCAACCCCGCATAATCATTTGCTCCGCCTGAATAGCAGAGATCACGAGACTCCCCAAAGTCGGTCTCAAACCCTGATACACTAGCCTCTCTCCCTTGCGCTCAAACACAACGTGACCACGATGACAGTCCAGATGGACTCGGTACTGCTCCAGCCAATCCATCCCCACGATGACATCATACAACTCCACAGGACTAATCACCAATTCTGCCGACATACACTCACCATCATTATACACATCTATGCCCTTCGCTCGACCAAGCATAGCCAGAAACCCTCCTCCAGCCACGTTGACCATGTTCACCAGCTCACCAGCCTCGCTTTGAATGTCACTACTCTTGGCATACTCTGGAGTAATGAAGCAATTCGATGCTCTATAATCAAAAAAGACATGAGACTCACAACCGCCCACTAATAATGTCCATGCAAAAACATAAACACACAATAAAATTTTAAACTTCCGAATTTACCAAGTATGAGTCTAAGATTTTACCTGTGATCGGCCTAGCACTCTGCTAGCCCATCTCCACCAACGTGTACACACGCCATGCTCCTCAGATCTGAGCCAACAACTGCATTGCTGCTAAGTGCGCTACTATTTGCACCGCTGCCACTGCCATCTGCTGCAACTTGGGACAATTGGGCATAAAATGCCAAGGTTCCCCATAATGAAAGTAGACTCGAGTATCTTGGACCCCCTGCCTCCTAGGATAGCTCGATCCATGGTGCTCTAGGCTCTCAAATCCTAAGCAACCTTGACTACTCGCCCTCGACTTGGAAGTGTCCTTCCACTTCCTCTTCTGACCCTATGCATGCTTAACGCCCTTGCTGCAACCAGAATCTCTCTGCTGCTGCCTCCTCGGCTAAACAGTTACAGCAACCACTGGCGCAGTAACCACTGTTGTTGCCTGATCATGCATATCCTCCTCAATAGAAGCCGCAACCTCTACCAACTCCGCCCTCAAGGCAAACGTGGACGCTCTGCACAGCGTCCTCAAAACTCAGCCAAAGTCTTCTCAAGAACCTCAAGAAACTCAGCTAAAGTCCTTTCAAGAACTTGCTCATTCTCTATGCCTATACCCGCATAGACCAACAATATACTAAACTTAGTATTATACTCTCACACGGACCGGTCTCCCTGAACTAGCTCTACAAATCTCGCCTCGAGACGATCTACTGCCTTCTGAGGGAAGAACTTAGAGTTAAACTCTGCTAAGAACTTACCCCAGGTCCACATTACCTGCCTCCTCCGAGCCTCAACACCTCTCCACTAGAGATGCGCATCACCATCAAGGTAATGCACTGCCAGCTCTACCTGATACTCTATAGGAAATCTTATCGAGCAAAAATTATGCTCATACTCATGCGCCACTCATCAGCTCCCTCAGGCCCAACACTGCCCGAGAAGAGCATCATACTAAGCATGTACATCATCATCTTCAGATAAGACGGACGTTGCTCTGCAACCACAACCCTCAGTTGTACCTCAGCCATTGGAGGCATTACTGGAGCGTGCACTGGCACCGCACCCGGTAACCGCTCCAAATTCAAAGCTAGCATATGCGCCAGACGATCATCTCGACCCTAAGCTCCACCTGCAGCAGCACCCACACACGGGCCTACTGCAGCGCCAGTCACTCTGATACTGCCAGCCGCACAGGTGCTCATACTGGCCTCGCCCATAGATCCCTCCTGATGCGTCGGCGTCTCAGAAGCCTGCTCATGCATTGCACTTAGCGCTGCACTCACTGTCGCACTATAGGAAGTCTCAATCACGTGCCCCGACCTTGGCCCCTACCACGGCCCCTACCTTTACCACGAACTCTAGCTCCAGTATTTATCACTCTGCATTTCCCAAAAATACAGACTAAGATAATAGAAATCACTATAAAATATAGTCAAACAACACATACCGTGAAATCTCATTGAAGGATCCAAGAAGATGATCTAAGACTCAACAACTATTTCTAATTGCCCTAAAACCGTAAGGCCTCTGATACCAAATTAAAACAACCAATTTTTTTTTAATGAATTAATTGACTCGGACTATTATTCCCACAAAAAATAATCCTCATTGCCAATTTCACAAACTCATGCAAAACACACGAAACCAGAGGAAAACATATAAATCAATTAAACCAGAATTAAACCATTTAATTCAATATAAACACCATGTACTAACTCAATCAACAATACATAAATAAAATCCTAATTATCCACTTCTCCTTGCCATGATTCAACGATCACATTTTATGTTTACCTTAGATTTTCGGGAAATAATTTGAACGAATCGAATAGAGAATGAGAACAACCGCAAAATCAGTCTCAAACTCGCAACGATTCACGGATTCATGCTAGAATAAACGAGAAACAACTCTTAAAACGACAATCGATCACTATAACGATCCAAAATCGACAAAACTCACTCACAAACTCTTTTCTCTCTATAAACAAGTTTTCTGCCTCCTTTTCACGAAGATGCACGGCCAAAACGTGTTTTATAACACGACCTAGGGTTCCGTACCCAAAAACGGACCAAAACTGCACAATTAATTCGAACCAGACGGTCCAATATTTGTTGGTGTCGATCGACACTGCCACTGTGTCGATTTACACTACAAAAAATAACCAATTTTTGGTTTGCGAATGTTACATTCCCCGTTAAGACTCTAAAACTACAAATACGAGTACCACATTTGGTGTAAAAGCTTATTAAAATACTTAAAAAATGCATTGAAATAGATAGTAAAATAGGTAAAGTATGGAGTATATCATTACGTGTGTTAGAGGTTACAAGAAAGAAGAGTTACAACTCTTGACTTTCGTGTATGTTTGTTTCTATTTAAGTTCAATATTGTCATGTTGTAAAACTAAAAGTTCCAAATTAATAAAAGTTTCTTTTAGTTTATTTTCTCTCTTTGCACTTGAAAGACAAATATCTTATATTCTACTTCATTTACATTTCTAGCGTCAACGGAATTAATGACGATATCTGGCTAGCAAAAAAAGGTGATCGAACTTCCAAGAATTGATTTATTTGTGGCTCATAGGTGTCTAACCTCATTTTTTTGTTTCCTTTAATATTTCTTTGTTTCTTTTATCCTTTCATAGGACTAACCCTGACTGCAAATGTGTTTCTGCTTTCTTATTTCATCATTTTTAATCGTCTATCTAAAATAAGCACGACCATAAAAAATTTTTTAAAAAATACATTTATCACCAACTTCTATACTTGATCATGTGTGAGAGAAGTGAAGACTGTTAAACTGTAATAATGGAGAATCATATCAATTTGTATAAATTCATACGACAAATCATTAAGGTTATAATCCTGGAAAACAAAACAAGTTGCTTTACTTCAAATCATTTAGCTTATAATCGTGGAAAACAAATGTAGGAGTCGTAACTCGCATAATTGAATTTGTAAAGGTTTTAGGAAAGGTGCGAGATTTCTGAATAAATCACAGTGCAGAAAAGTAGAGAAGACTGTATTTGCTGTTAAGAAAGCTTTATTAATCTTTTGTTCTGAGAAAATCTTAACCCTTTTCTGGGTAAATACAATGAGCTATATATAGTTTTTCATCCTAGGTCTAAGTGATAGGTTTGGGCTTGGCCCATAAAACAATAAATAGGCTTTAGTCCCATAATATCATTAAATCCATTTTAAATATGGATCTAAGTCGATTATGGGCTTAATTACAAATTGGGCCCTTGTAAGCCAGTTTAGCATTTCTTCTGGACTTGGCAAAATTCTTCTTGTCGTTACATCGATCTCGCAGGGGTGCAATCTGACCCCTACTGTTAGCCCCCCCCAGCTTGGCAGTGTCTAGTATGATAGTGTCAAGGTTGAAGAAGTCGCAAGTGAGATCGACGCTTCAAGGAGATGCATCGCAGACGTTGCCATCGCCCTCCAAGATATGTTTTGACGAGATGAAATGGTAAAGCTTTGTTCCGCCGACTTGTAAATGTTGCCGAGTTTAGTGTTTATGTAAACGCTTAGCTCGGCAAAGACTCCTTGTAGACTCGTGTTTTGGAACAGCTTGTCGTGAATGAGGAAAGCGCGTAAGTGTGTGAGCAAGCGTCGGTAAAAACCTTCTCTAGAAAACCCAATGGGAAAAACTAAATCAAGGAAAAAGAGCACAAGTCACACACTTCTCATTGGAGTTATAGTTATCGCCGCTGTGTTCCCATGTTTCTGTGAATGTTCAACTCGGGGGATATAATTCGACTCGTGTAGTTTACTTTCTTCAAAATGTTTTTGTTTTGCCGAGCTCCCATGTTTCAGTCAATGTTCAGTTCGGTCAATGGAGATTTTGTCATTGTCAATGAGCTCCCATGTTTGAGTTAATATTCAGCAACAATGAAGATTATTATAGACGTTGCCGAGTTCAAATATTGTTTCGATTAGTATTCAGTTCGGCGATGGAGATTATTGTTGACGTCGCCGAACTCCCATGTATCAGTTAATGTTCAGCTCGGCGGACCGTTTTTTGATACCTTCATCTCGGTCTGGAATGATACCGTCTCCTAAGATGACGAAGATGTGCTCGAGTCTTTAGTGAGACTGGGCCGATGTGTTTTGAGACATTGTAATGACCCGTATGCGGCCTAGGCCGAGGCCGGCTCAAGTCTCGTGGGACGGACGAACCAAACAAGGATTATTTGGCTGTAGACCTAGTCTAAGCACCTCCATGACTAAGCAGGGTGATTGGTTATGCATTTTGGTGGCTAAGCTAAGTTATCATGACGTTTCTTCAGGACGAAGTAACGTACGTTTCTTAGGACGAAGTAACGTATGTTTCTTAGGGACGAAGTAACGTAGAGATTTCAAACTTGGTATTTTTATGAAAATATAAAAGTTTCCGGAAGCACGACACAACTGCTCGGGATTGATGTGCTCGGGATTTGACGTGCTCGGGTTTGAGCAAGCACGATAAATCTGTGATAAGCACGAGGTGTCGCGCATTTGTGTGATGAGTCAACCGAAGCACGACAAATCGGAAGCACGACTAATCCGCAAGCACAAGTTGTCGCGACCGTGAGTAACGAGTCAGCGTTGACTCAGCTACCTACCTTCTAGCATAGAAAATCTATATATAAGCCATGGACGTTTTTTCTCATCATCACCATGTTTTAAAACACCAAAACCTCTCTAAAAATTACCTTAGAAAATCCAATCCTTTCTCGTGTTCGTGATCCAAGACGTTGTCTTCTCCGAGTAGCTCGGGAATAGTTGATTTTCTAGCCAAAGCTCTATTTATTTTGTGGGAACGTTGAGTCAAAGTCATCAGTGCCTTACGCCAGAGCCCGTTAGCCAGCGTCCAAGTCCTAGAGCTTTATCGAGAAATTTAGGGTAAGCTTCCTATGATCGGATCCTTATCATTGTAACATAGATTTTCGTTCTGATCATGATTATAAACTTAGTTTCTTGATCTTATGATCAAAACCAACGTGGAAACGTTGGATCAGACCCGGGCCAATTCCCGAAGATCCAAAGAAATTTCTTAGCGAGTCTCGATCCGATCTAGGTAAGATCCGTGAGACTATTTCTTTAAAGTCTCCATCAAAATCCCTTAGTATTGCCTTAGTAAACCTATGGTTTGTTTTGTATAGAAAGCAAGACTGAATCTAAGGCAAATCCGAGAGTAGAACGGTTGAGCAGAATCGCATACTTTACCTTTATCAAGGTGAGTCTAAGTTATGCGTGAACGTATGTTAGATGAGTAGAACACACGTGTTTTTTTATTTTTGTGCATATAGCTGTAGAGGTTCGTGTCAAAGAATTCACTAGTGTTGCTAAGGGTTTAAAATAGTAAAAAGGGTAAAGAATGAACTAAGTGTTTGATTGGTAATGAGTGTTGCTTGGTTATTTATTCTGAATAGAGGTTCATGTAATTCATTCGTGAAATTGTTAAGTGTTGAGAATGAACCTAAACGAATTTGTTTACAAGTTTACATGCATAGATGATAATTGGTTAATTCATATAAATTTGTTATGTGCGCGGTATGTTATTCCCTTGATATGTGGCTTGGCTATTTACTCGTGGAATATTAGTTAAAGTACACGAAGACACGGAGAGACGGGATTGAAGCCTAGGGCCGTGTACTGCATGACGATGCAGAATTCCCGATGTGGTTGCATACCGACAAGGTATGATCACAAGAATTGTTTAAGGATCCTAAGTCATAAGCCTTTGTGGTTATGGACTGAAAGATGCCTTGGATACACGTGATGGAAATAGACAACGCGTAAGGCCTTAATGGAATTGAAAACGTTAATGCATAATATAAATTGTTCACATTTAATTATGCATTGCATTTGTGTGTTGAGTGTTGATTGTTATTTTGGGTTTCGGGATGGGATGATATATATTAATGACTGTTAGGGGAACTTAGACTCACTAGGCAAGTAGTGCTCACGACTCAATCTGTTTTGCAGGTAACCCTTAGATCACTGGAAGCACGACACGAAACATTAGGAAAATCTGTGGTAGATTTCCTTGCTTTTGTAAATCATTAATGTTTATTATGTATGTAAACGTTTTGGAGTATCAGACTTGCAAGAAAATATATTTTTTGTAACAGTTTAAAAATCTAAGTATAAATAAGTAAAGGATTGGTTTTAAATAACTCGGGTTTCATATGATATTTAATCATGTCCCGACGATCCAACTATCGTATATAGCTCGGGTTGGCAAGACTTGGGTTGTATTTGATAGGGACGGATGCTTAAGTGTCTAGTCTAGGGAACTTGGATGTGTTCTGAGAACCTTTGATCGGGCGCTTAGGCGTTCCTCAGTGGCGTCTCTGTTTAGATCCTGAACTGGGGCGTTACAAAAGTGGTATCAGAGCTTTCGGTATACGATGCTCAAATGGGACTTGGTTTTCAAATATTTTATCGAGTTAAAATTGTCGCAAAAGCAAGTAGGATAAACTGATCAAGTTCCTGTGCTGTGATAAATTTAAGTGTAGTTAAGACTTATCAGATTCTTTGATGTAGATGTCTTCACAGTCTTCTTATGAGTATATGGGACAGTACCCTGGTAATTCCCCTCCCAAGCCGGATGATTCTGATACGTCATTAGAATCGGATCCATCTGAGGGATCATGTCACGGTGGATGGATATCCACTAAATATGAGTCATTACCATCAGAGAGGCACTATCGCAAAGATACGAGTTTTGGAGGACCGAGTAGATCGGGATATGATAGTCAGCTATTATCACCAGCACCGTAGTCACCATCAGGATCGGTTACTTCTCGTACATGTAATCCAGAGTTGGACCAACCAGAAGAATCAGAATGACATGGTTGGAAACGCCCTCATTGTCCTAATCTATAGGAAGCAGGACCAAGTAGGACGAGACCCATAGTTAAAGTTACGGTAGAACATTTGACAAGGGCGGTTCTTAATATAGTAGAATGGCTAGGAAAATACCAGAAGTAAAATCAACCAGTGGAAGTACAAGAAGTTGAGTATATGCTAACGGTTAAGTGAAAGCCGTTATAGGATGTTTGTAGTCCCTAGATAAACCTGAACCCTCATGACCTTTGAAAAGGTTCCCTTGTAGGTAAATAAGGGTTCTAACTTAAACATCTTTTTGTGTGTGAGAATCATGTGTGAATAGTGTATGAATGATGTGTGGATCTTTTGTGTAGAATGTCTAATATATGAAAGAAATTAAACAAAAAGTAAAAGTTTAATTTTCATGAGTAGAAAAGTACATGAGTAGGAAACATTACATGGTTGTGGTGTACCCATACATGTTTGTTTGACTAAGGTGAAATACATGGTTTTGTATCATCTGAAGGTTCCTTGAAAGGAAAATAAATAAATAGGAAACATTACGTGTATGTGGCGTACCCACACACGTTCTGTTCGTCTCAGGTGAGAAGTAGAGTTCATATCACCTGATGTCACATTGATTTTTCAAGGAACTTTAATGGAAGTAAAAGTTCTTATTCTTGTTAGAATACCCAGTAATCAAAACCTTCATGCTGAAAGTTGTTATATTATATGGGCGTGCCAATTGATATTGGAGACCATATTTTCATAGCAAAGTTGTATCATTTGAGGAGTATCAAGTGATTTTAGGAATGGACTGGCTATCGGCGTTATGGCACTTATCGACCGGAGTCGAAGAAAAGTAATCTACGAACGCAATCAAGGAAGAGTAACTTTTGACCGCAGTTGAGGAAGAGTAACAATTAAGTGATTTAGGAAACCGTCTATATTGGAATCAAATCCAATACTTGAATATCCTTCATAACGGCCTTTGGAGAAAGTGCTCTTTTGGAAGGTTAAGTTACCATGTGAACTTGAGCATAGTTAGTGATATATAAGCAGAGCAGAAATTCGAGGTGTTTCCTGTAATTTGTGGTTACCTTGAAGTGTTCAAATCTTTGGAAGGGTTACCACCATCTTGTAACAATATGGTTATAGTTTTGTTGGGGCCGGAAGTCCAATAGCTAAAGGTGCCATAGCAGATGGCCCTGCAGAATTAGTAAAGTGGATGCAGAGTTAATAGAGTTGAAGAAGTGGTTAGATTTATTGGAGAAAGGATTCAGTCGACCAAGTTTCCATCATGGGGAGTTCCAGTGTTATTAGTCAAGAAGAAGAGTGGTAGTATGTGTTGTGTGTTGAATATCAAGTAACCGTCAGAGAAGAATGATGAGTAGTTAGAATAGTTGCAAGAAGCGAGTTGGTTTTTGAAGATTGATTTAGCATAATGCTAACATCATATTCGTGTTGATGAGACGGATATCGTGAACATCACATTTAGGACAAGATATGACTATTACAAATTTATGGTCAAGCCGTTTGACATAACCAATGCACTAGCTGTATTTTCGTGGATAGTTAACGAAGTCTTTTGAGATTACTTAGATGAGTTTGTCATCGTTTCATTGATGATAGGAATTGCAAAGGACCATGAAGAACACTTAGGAAAAGTGTAGGAACACTTACGGGAAAGTGTTGGAATGCTTAAGAAGTTAAAAAGCTTTTTGCTAATATAGCTTTGGGAAATAGGAGATATGATTCGGGTATCGGAACAGGGAGTTTCGATTGACCCAAGGAAAATTGTTGTGATTCAAAATTGGTCACAACCAACCGATGACATGGAGATACGGAGTTAATTAGGATTAACTAGATATACCGGAAAGTTGTCAAACGATTTTCCATGTATATCTAAACCTTTCACTCGCCCAAACGGAAAGAGTGTAGTCTTTGTGTTGGATGAGAAAATGGAGAAGGCGTTCAGTCATAAGGCTATGACCCCAGCACCGGTCCTAGCCGTAGTCGAACCAATCATATACGGTATACATCGATGCATGTAAAACGGAGATTATGTTATGTATTGATGCAAGGCAAGTGGGACATTGCTTATGCATCTAAGTAGTTGAGGAAACATGAGGAGAAGTATCCCGCGCATGATTAAGAAATGGTTGAAGTAGTATTTGCCTTAAGATCTAGTGATCTTATTTTCATGAAGAGTTAATACAAGTAATGGCCGATCGTAAGAGTTGAAGAGTTCTTATTCACCAACCTGATCTTAGCCTAAGACAGAGAAGGTGGATGGAATTTGTAGAAGGTTGTGATTTAGATATCACTTACCACTGGGAAAAGGCAAAGTAGTTGTAGATGTTTGAGTCGCCATAAAACAAGTGTTGACATGGAGAGAGATTTGAAGAGCCAAGTTGTAGAATTCAAAACGATTAGCTTAAGAACCATAGATGAAGAGAGTTGTGAACCATTGGGTTTACAGGCGGTAAATCAAAACAGGTTTACCGTAATGCATTCAGTATGAGTAGAGAGAAGGTGAAAATCTTGAGAAGATTATCGAAAGACGAAAAAACCCAGGAGATCCGGATGTAAATAAATACCATTTGGCCACAGATGGTATCTTGTTTTACAATAAAGGATTACCGTGCCTAAAGAATATGGCTTACAGGAAGAAATCGTGAGAAAAATACCCCATTCTCAAATAAGTATTCATCCAATGAATACTAAGATGAAATGAGACAATCATCAGTATTACCATTGGCCCAGTAGGAACGATCAGTGAGAAATGAGTAGCGCAGTGTCAGATTTGTCAGGAAATTGAGTAAGAGCATCAAGTATCAGCCGGATTACTACAGAGTTTATCGAGTCCATAATGGAAATGGGATGTTGTTGTTATGGATTTGGTTATAGGATTTACCAAGAGCATTAGGATGGGGAGACAACACGGTTTGGGTAATCATGGATTGTTTAACCAAGAGATATTGGTTAAGTTTGACTTAGGTGAAATTGTCAAACTTCATGGAGATCTAGTCTATATTTTATCTGACTATGATCCCAAATTCACGGCTACATTTTTGACGAACTTTTGAGGAAAAACCTTGGAACGGTTTTGTGCATGAGTAGTGCTTTTCATAAAGAGTCAGATGAGTAGAGAGAGCGAACTATCAAGACGATAGATTATCTATTTCAGATATGTTTGTTAGATTCGACTAAGACTTGGGAAGTCTTTTTGCCCTTATTAGAATTCACATACGATAGTAGCTATCATGCTAGTATTTGTATGTCATCGTATAAAGCGTTATACAAGCGTCCTTGTCGGATACCTAATTGTTGGACTGGAGTAGGAGAAAGACATGAGTTTTGGTCAGAGTTTTGAAAGAGACAACGGATAGAATTAGCCTTGTTCGGGCTAATATGAAGAAGATATAAGACGATCGACAGAGGAGAATAGTTGTTATCACTACAAGAAAATAGTGTTATTGCAACATATTTTTTGCAACTTTGGCTTTCATTAAAATTTGGCAAGCAAATTTGCAATATATTTACAATTATGAATATATGTCACAAATTTATTACTAATTCATTGCAAATACGCTTGAAAACATTTGTGATAAATTTTCATTACCAATTTGCAACTTTCTTTGCAACTTGTAAAATTTTCATGCAAAATTTACAAGAAATATTCAACGATAGTAAATTGTTATCTTTTTGCAATAAAAATTTGTTGTTAAATAAGTGACAAAATATATGACAATTTTGTCACTACATTTTTAACAATTTAATAATTCATTTGCAACACTTTTTTAAAGTACAATTGAATAATATCAATAATTTATATTGTATATGGATTTTATATATGTTTAATTTACAATATTTGTTCATAAAGCTTATATAGATTCCGTTTGATTGCATTATAACCCTGTGAAAATAGTATATATCGAATTTGTTTTGTATTTTATTAGTACATTATAACCCTTTGAAAGATAATATTTTATTTGAATGACTACAAAACTAATAACTAACAAAATTCGTTGCCAAAATATATTACTTTCACAAAACATAACCATACATAAAATTCGTGTTTTTTTTGAAGAAAAAGAAAAAAAATCAGAATTTGGGTTTGTATATTTTATTTCAACAGTAATTTCTCATTATTTTGAGTGAAATCTTTTTATTTTATTTTTTTTATTTTTGATTATAGGTTGTAATTCGATCGGTTAAATGTTTTTTAGTAGAGCTTTGTTAATTAAATGTCCTAATTTTATTATGTTTTCATTTAAAAAAAAAAATCTTTCTAAACTAGTAATTAAAAAGTATTTCGGAAAAATATCTAAAAGAAAATATATATGTATTGTTTAAAAAGTAACGAATTATTATATTTCTTTCTCCAAATCAACAAATAATTTTTTTTCCCTCACCCACAAATCACGCCCACAATCCCTCTTTAACTCGCAAAATCTTTTTTTCCCTAAATATCATAGAAAAACATTTTCAAAACGTTTTTAAAAACAATAACTGAGATTTGATAACTCTCATTTTTCTTTAAACCTTCAAGGTAGAACCTCTCTTCTTTCTTTCATTTTTTGTTTTTGATTTCCTCACGATTTGTTTTCCCTGTTATTTCACGATCTTTTCGAAGTGTGTGTTACACGATTTAGAGAACTTCAATTTTCTATGATAATACTTGTAGTTATTATTCATACAATTGTGTTTCTAAAGTTTTGATTTAATTGTTTTAACTTATTCAAAAATTTTGCAGAACAAAAGTGGCTTAAAGTACTATGATAACTCAAAGGATCCATGGTCATGAGCCAATTTATGAACTTTATTCTACAATTGGAAGAAGCGAAACATGGAAGAAGAATTAAATTTTTCAAGTTGAACAATGTTTGTTATTCGTGAATTTAGTTTATATCATTTTTTGTTTTTATAAAAATCTTGATGAAAGTCAATTTTAATTGAGTTTGATTTATGATTATGGTGTTCTTATAAATGAGAAGTGACGTGTTGTTACAAAAAAATTTCCCAAGATTTGAGAAGATATTGTAAAAGATTTTGGCTTAATAAAATAATAATTAATGAATAAACTAACTATTTTACAATAAATTTGTTATTAATCAAATAAATGAGATTTAAAAAAGATTTTGATAGATATTAAAAATGAATTTTTATTGTAAATAATAATTAATGAATATAAAATAATAATTTTGGAAACTAATAAAAACAAATAAATTTTAAATTTGTCAAATAAATGTATTTGTAACGTTATTTGCCATAGGTTATATGTAGCAACAATTTGCAATAATTTAGAGTTGCAATTGGCGTTACAAATATACAACAAATTTACTACAAAAATGTCATTGCACTAATAAGACATAATTGCTAGAAACTCATTCGTTGTTTATTTTGCGACATATGTGCAACAAACACGAATTTGCAACCCCCAAACAACAACACTATTTATTTTGTTGCGTCCTTATCACAATTATACTTTTTGGAACAATATACTAGCATTTGCAACAAGTTTTTATTATTGCAATATCACTATTTTCTTGTAGTGTATGATGTAGATGATTGAGTATGTTTAAAGGCCAGATCAGAGAAAGGAAAGCTGAATCAAAGAAATTAAGTATGGATAACTGCCGATCGATGTAGAAATGATAAACCAAGTAAGTTGACTTTATGGTATAAATTCCTTACCGCAGCATCGAAAGAATATGAGAAGTAGATAGATATTTCATCGAGTATGGGATTACATGATGGATTTCATGTAACCATGTTGTATACATATTTTGTGACCCGGATGACCCACCATCAGAACGGATACCAGATCCGCAAAGTGAACCTAGACCTTCTTTCCCAAAACCTTTTTGGATTGGGGAGACACAATCTAGATTTTTGAAAGGATGTGCGATTTTGCAGATTAGAGTTATTAGAAGAAAAACAGTAGTGATGTTGTTACATGGGAAGAGGAAACAAGATTTAGAAACAATGGAAACAATGAAGTCGGACCGTCACATAGATGAAAATTCGGGTCGAATTATAATAAGGAGGGAAGAATGTAATGACCCGTATGCGGCCTAGACCGAGGCCGGCCCAAGTCTCGTGGGACGGACGGGCCAAACAAGGATTGTTTGGCCATAGACCTAGTCTAAGCAGGGTGCTTGGTTTTGCATCTCGGTGGCTAAGCTAAGTTATCATAATGTTTCTTCAGGATGAAGTAACGTACGTTTTTAGGGACGAAGTAATGTACGTTTCTTATGGATGAAGTAACGTAGAGATTTCAAACTTGATATTTTTATGAAAATATAAAAGTTTACGGAAGCACGACACAGCTGCTCGGGATTGACATGCTCGGGATTAACGTGCTCAGTATTTGACGTGCTCGGGTTTGAGCAAGCACAACAAATCCGTGATAAGCACGAGGTGTCGCGCATATGTGAGATGAGTAAATGGAAGCACGGCAAATCTCGTAAGCACAAGGTGTCACGCATTTGTGTGATGAATCAACGGAAGCACGACAAATCGGAAGCATGATAAATCCGCAAGCACGAGGTGTCGCGACCGTGAGTAACGAGTCAGCGTTGACTCAGCTACCTACCTGCTAGCATAGAAAATCTATATATAAGCCATGGACGTTTTTTCTCATCATCCCCATGTTCTAAAACACCAAAACCTCTCTAAAAATTACCTTAGAAAATCCGATCCTTTCCCGTGTTCGTGATCCAAGACGTTGTCTTCTCCAAGTAGCTCGGGAATAGTTGATTTTCTAGCCAAAGCTCTGTTCATTTTGTGGGAACGTTGAGTCAAAGTCATCAGTGCCTTACGCCAGAGCCCGTTAGCCAGCGTCCAAGTCCTAGAGCTTTATCGAGAAATTTAGGGTAAGCTTCCTATGATTGGATCCTAATCTAAACTTAGTTTCTTGATCTTATGATCAGAGCCAACGTGGAAACGTTGGATCAGACCCGGGCCAATTCTCGAAGATCCAAAGAAATTTCTTAGCGAGTCCCGATCCGATCTAGGTAAGATCCGTGAGACTATTTCTTTAAAGTCTCCATCAAAATCCCTTAGTATTGTCTTAGTAAACCTATGGTTTGTTTTGTATAGAAAGCAAGACTGAATCTAAGGCAAATCCGAGAGTAGAACGGTTGTGCAGAATCGCATACTTTACCTTTATCATGGTGAGTCTAAGTTATGCGTGAACGTGTGTTAGATGAGTAGAACACACGTATTTGTTTATTGTTGTGCTTATAGATGTAGAGGTTAGTGTCAAAGAATTCACTAGAATTGCTAAGGGTTTTTACTAGTGAAAAGGGTAAAGAATGAACTAAGTGTTTGATTGATAATGAGTGTTGCTTGATTATTTATTCTGAATAGAGGTTCATGTAAATCATTCGTAAACTTGCTAAGTGTTGAGAATGAACCTAAACGAATTTGTTTACAAGTTTACATGCATAGATGATAATTGATTAATTCATATAAACTTTTTATGTGTGTGGTATGTTATTCCCTTGATATGTGGCTTGGCTATTTACTCTTGGAGTATTAGTTAAAGTACACGAAGACACGCAGAGACAGGATTGCAGCCTAGGACCGTGTACTGCATGACGATGCAGAATTCCCGATGTGGTTGCATACCGGCAAGGTATGATCACAGGAATTGTTTAAGGATTCTAATTCATAGGCCTTTGTGGTTATGGACTGAAAGATGCCTTGGATACACGTGATGGAAATAGACAACGCGTAAGGCTTTAATGGAATTGAAAACGTTAATGCATAATATAAATTGTTCACGTTTAATTATGCATTGCATTTTTGTGTTGAGTGTTGATTATTATTTTGGGTTTCGGGATGGGATGATATATATTAATAACTGTTTGGGGAACCTAGACTCACTGGGCAAGTAGTGCTCACGACTCAATCTGTTTTGCAGGTAACCCTTAGAAAATCACTGGAAGCACAGAACGAAACATTAGGAAAATCAGTGGTAGATTTCCTTGCTTTTGTAAATCATTAATGTTTATTATGTATGTAAACGTTTTGGAGTATCAGACTTGCAAGCAAATATATTTTTTGTAACAGTTTAAAAATCGAAGTATAAATAAGTAAAGGATCGGTTTTAAATAACTCGGGTTTGATATGATATTTAGTCATGTCCGGACGATCCAACTATCGTATATAGCTCGGGTTGGCAAGCATTGGGTTGTATTCGATAGGGACGGATGCTTAAGTATCTAGTCTAGGGAACTTGGATGTGTTCTGAGAACCTCTGATCGGGCGCTTAGGCGTTCCTCAGTGGCGTCTATGTTTAGATCCTGAACTGGGGCGTTACAGATTTTGTCGAGATAGATAAGTCGGCGAACTTGAAATTCAGATGAGATTTTACTTGCGTTGTCGCCGAGGTGGAATAGACATTGTCGTCACATCAATCTCCTAGGGTTGGAATCCGACCCCTACAGTTAGTTAGCCCCCCAGCATGGTAGTATCGAGTTAGATGATGCCAAGGTATAAGCTGTTGAAGTTGAGATTGATGTGATGGACTCTGAAGCAGCCAGGTGTTGACGTCTTGTCATCAAACTCGGGAATTTTTGGATATTCCATGTTGAGCTGATTCTACCGTGTTTTCCTGACTTACTTTTTTTGTTAAGAAAAAGTTTAGTAGACTGCATCTTGAATTAAAATTATGAAGCAGCCAGGCGTTAACGTCTTGTCACCAAACTCGGGAAGTTGCTATTATTCTGCGTTGAGCCGATGCTGCCGTGTTTTTCTGGACTTGCTTCTTTTGTTAAAAACTTAAGAATAAGCTTGGTAGACTGAAGATATTGCCAGGCTTTACTTTATTAGACTTTGAGGCTCGTTAGAAGATTTTCTGAAATTTTTTCCTGAAAACCTAGGGATTTTAGGAAAT
Organism: Draba incana; assembly: GCA_963576765.1. Lineage (NCBI taxonomy): Eukaryota > Viridiplantae > Streptophyta > Magnoliopsida > Brassicales > Brassicaceae > Draba > Draba incana. Next base: position 32,749,405 of record OY755205.1, read on the forward strand.
CCCCCAGGTATAAATAGGCCTCAATCCAAGTAAAATTTTTTTTACCAAGTGAGTTTTCCGTGAAGAAAGGACGTAAAAAAATCGAATTTTTTTTTGTCTCGTAGTGGACTATGGTTTGAAATTATTTTTTTGTCCTTTTCGGGCTTCATCTTCTACGATTTGCTCTGATCGATCCACCGCCGGAGCTCACCGAAATCATTGCGAAACCACCGGATCTACTTGCTACATTGGGGGGAGCTCTGAGGCTGAGATCGATTGTTGCCGCCGTGGCTTTTGTGGAGAGATCTGCCTCCATATTCGCCACTCCGCCGCCGTCATTCTGTCTGTGATATCGAAGAGGCTTCGTTGTCGTTTCCGCGGCTCACGGCTTATCTTTGTTAATCACGCCGTGAATCAAATCTTGTGATCGCTCGTGTGAAGAACAATCAGCGGAGGAGCTTGCAGGTCGTTGTCGTGAATCGTCGCTGGTGGAGGAGCTCTGAATTGTTGCTGTAAGCAGCCAAAATCTCTGACGATGAAGCTTGCTCGTGGTTCTTGGATGCTCGTCGTCGGAGGTGCTTAAGATTACGGTTGTGGCTGCTCGTGGTGGTCATCGGAGGAGCTTGGAGCGGTTATTCGATGGCGTTGGCTGGAGGAGACTCGTGGTGGAGGAGACTCGCGGTGGAGGAGACTCGCGGTAGAGGAGACTCGTGTTGGAGGAGACCTGCGGTGAAGATTGATGGTGATCACAGATCTAGCGTTACAGATCGATACTCGCGATTTTCGCGACAGCTAAACATAATTTCAGTCAACAGTAGCCTCTGGTCAACGAGTCAACTATAATTTTTCGGTCAACAAGTCAACAAAAAAATTTGTTCTACAAGCCAACAAAAGTCTTCTGGTCAACTTGTCAACAAATTTTTTGGTCAACGGAAGTCAACAAGTCAACGCTGTTATTCCTGGTTTCGATTTTTAATTTTGACTCGGATTCGTTGTTTTTATCGCAGTAATGACGTAACTCGACGCAAATGTCTTCTAGTGATGACGGAAGTTCGGCAGACACGATTCAAAATAATGCTTTGGGGGTAGTCGATGGCAACGAAATAGGGACTTCGTAGGCTGCCCAGAGAGATTCGACACACGGAGAACTGGGATCCTCTAAGTCAACTTTAGAGTCTTTAACGGCTATTCTAGCACTTTGCAAAGCTTCTGATGATGTCGAGTTTGTTGTTCCCTGAAACAACCAACATTTTTTTTTTTAAATAACCTGAATTTAACATTCCCATAAATGCTAATTCTCTACGGCTATTTCTAACAGTTGTGGAAGTTCTCATAAAATAATCCAATAAAATTATTAACCAATTATCCAACAAATCAATTCCACAAGCCAATACAAGCAATGAGTCTAGCAGCCTAAACCAGGTTCTACTAGAACAACAATCACAATACAAATCCCTAATCATCTTCTTCCTAAAGCCTTGATTCCTCGATCACATTTCTTTTTACCTGCAACACATAGAAATAAGAGTTGTGTGAGTATTATCACAAATACTCAGTGGAGCGGTCATCTCGTCTACCGGATACATAATAAGGGAAAATAGATTATCAATTTCTACGCGATTCCACAACAATCCACAACAATAACAAAAATCAGCATTTCAAAAGAAGTGGTGTCGATCGACATTCCATTTACAAACAAAATCCTCGTGATTAAAAATAAGTGGTGTCGATCGATACTACCACTAGCTCTCGATCGACACCTCTCGCAGAAAACCTGAACCAATTTAAATCCTCTCACGACTCGAATTCCGTTCCATCGCACGAGATCAATCACGATTCCAAACACTTAATTCACACAGAATAATCACAGCACACAATCAAATCATCACAATTATTCATTCGAAGTTCCTAATAATCTAATCCCATATCCACGATCACGCACTCACCTCGAAAACGCAAAGGAAAGGAAAAGAACGTGAATGCTACGGAAAACTAGAACAAACAGTGACTTCTCACGCTGGAAAATGTCGGATCAACACGACAAACCCGAACAAACAATCACACAAGCCTTAGCAAAGAACGGCGAAGAACGGTGAAGAAAACCTCTCGATTCACCCTAAAACTCTCAAAAATACCAATTCTCTTAAACTTTTATGTCTCTGCTCTGGAAAAACACGGCTCTCGTGTTTATAAACAACACTTAGGGTTTTCCTTCCTAAACCGCCACAAACCGGACGATTTAATTTAAACCAAAACAAAAACAGAAACATGGTGTCGATCGACACCCCTTACCAAAATCCAATAATTGGTTTCGGGATGTTACAACTAATGTAAACGACCAGGCTTATCATCCTCCAGAGGGATTTCTGAATTTTGATTAAATCGACATATTCTGATTTTCATTTTTGGTGAAGTATTTAGACTCTTATCGCAGCGAAACGCGTCTTGAAGAGTATAACTTTTATAGATTCGTGCCTTGAAAATATGGAGATCCGATTTTGATCTATGTCGACATTGACACCGTATTGAAGATGTTGAAGACAGCAAAGATCCGAAGATCCGATTTCGATCTCTGTCGACATTGACGCCGTATTGAAGATGCTGAAGACGGTGAAGATCCAGAGATCCGATTTCGATCTTTGTTGACATAGATGCCGTATGGAAGATGTTGAAGACGGCAGAGATCCAATTTCGATCTCTGTCGACATTGATGCCGTATTGAAGATGCTGAAGACGGCGAAGATCCAGAGATCCGATTTTGATTTTTGTTCACATTGACGCCGTATTGAAGATGCTGAAGACAGCAAAGATCCGGAGATCCGATTTCGGTCTCTGTCGACATTGATGCCGTATTGAAGATTTTGAAGACGGTGTAGATTCGGAGATCCGATTTTGATCTCTGTCGATATTGACGCCGTATTGAAGATGGCGAAGATCCGGAGATTCGATTTTGATCTATGTCGACAGTGATGCCGTATTGAAGATAAGAACGATGATCCATAAGAGGAAAGCAACGTCTTGCTAAAGATAGGAGCGATGATCCGTAAGAGGATAGCGACACTCTACTTGAGAGGAGTGCCAGTCTGCTTGAGAGGAGCGTCTACCTATTACTTACTTAAACTATGAGGCGGCATGATCCCTACAAAGGGTACAAAGGCAGCTTATCTTCGGATCAGTTCAATTGCCCCCCTCCTTAAAAAGGAGGGAATAAGGAAGAAGTGAAGTGAGGAGAGTGACGCAATGCTGGTTTGAAGATTCAGGAGGCGGGTCTGTCGCATGTAGATAAAGTGTTTTAGTAACACATTAGCGAGCTTGAAGAGATCCTTGGAGGTTCGCAAGCTGGTGCAACTGAAGTTTCAACTGGTGAGTTGGATCCTCTTGCTGGTAGTGTTAGACAACTTCGGTTTACGAAAAATGTCATCACTTAACAATTTTGCTCCAAAAGATTGGATGTGATTCTTTGTGTTAGAGCAACGTTTCAGATAGTTGGATTTTTTAATAAACACTCCGGTTTACAGATACGTTATTTTTTAACATGTTTGCTCCATCATTGAATATTGTCTAGAGAAGTTACCAACATTATGTTAGTTGGGTTTAGACACGAACATTTGGGTTTACAGATGCGTTTTCCTATAACACATCCGCTCCTGTAATGAACATGTTACGACCAACGATTCAGTGAGTTGGGTTTAGAGTGAAAATTTGGGTTTACAGACATATTCCCGAGAATACGTCTGCTCCTGTAATGATCACTTTTAGCAATGCAACCAACATTTTGTCTGTTGGGTTTCAAAATGAACATTTGGGTTTACGCATATGTTTTTCTCTAGCGCATATGCTCCTATAATGAACAGTATACATTTGTATAGCGCGTTGTTAATCATGCTAAGGATGTAATAGTCAGATCTGAAGCATGTGAAGTAGACCGTCAATGTGGCTAGAAACGAGGTGTTATGTCTGTTTCTGGTAAGACTTTTGTTATCCACGAGGGATGTATCAGCAAATTGATTTGAAAGATTTTACAAGCAAAACTATTTCAGATAAGTTTGTTTTGTTTGATTTTCGCGAGAAAGTCAAGTAAGAGATATGTCCGTTTAGGTAGGACTTCGAATAATTCGTCAAGGATGTAAGTGATATGTCTGTTTAGGTAGGACTTCGTATAATCCGTTAAGGATGTAAGTGATAAGTTTGTTTAGGTAGGACTTTGAATAATCCATTAAGGATGAAAGTGATATGTCCGTTCAAGTCGGACGTTTAAACGCATGTGTTAAGTGACAAATTAGGGGAGTTTGTAAGCAAGTTTACGAGCCAGGCGGCTAGGAGAGCTAGTATGCTAGACAGCGAGTGAGCTAGGCAGCTAGGAGTGGTGGTAAGTAAATAAGCTTGACATTTGACGAGCCGGTAAGTGAGGAGCTTGTAAGTGATGAGTTGGTCAGCCTGTGAGCCAGGAAGGTAGGAAAACATGTAAATGAAGAGTTAGGCGAATCAGCTATGCAGTAGACGAGCTAAACATATTCGGCAGCTGTTAAGTAGATAAGTTAGATAGCAGATGAGCTAAGCTGCTAGGAGAGCTGATGAGCAATGAACTAGGCGAGTCAGATATGCAGCATACGAGCCAAGTAGTTAGGAGAGCTGGCAAAAGAGCTTTAAGCGAAGAAGCGAAGAGCTAGGTGAGTCAACTAGCCTGCAGACGAGTTGAGCAGCTTGGAGAACTAGTAAGTAGATAAGCTTGACAGTAAACGAGCGGGTAAGTGATGAGCTTGTAAGTGAGTGAACTTGATAGCGAGGAGAGTTGGTGAGCAAATAAGCTAGACAGGTAGAGCTGGTAAAAACATGGGCTAAGCAGTGAAGGAGGTAGTCTGAGTGATTAATCTTTGAAGTTGAATGTGACGTGAGTCTTCATCTCTGATATCAGCTGGATTATGTCTGCTTACGATGTTGCGTTTTCCAATCTTTGGTTTCTTATTTTTGCTCGCTCCTCATCGAGTTTTGAGCACTTTACCCATAGGAGGTTTTCTTCTTCGTCTGATGCGTTTTGTTTGTTGTCGAGATCGCATTACCGCTCCTTCGCTCAGTTGTAGTTGTTATCCCAGTAGTAGGTGTGTTCTCTGTAGTGCGCTTGACCCTAGAGTTATGCACACTAGTTGTTGTAGTCGCGCTGACTTTGCAAGTCTTGTCGCCGCTGCTGCGATCAATGTTGCGCTGCTAAGCATTGCTGGATATGTCAACGTTGCGTTGCGGGTCTCCACTGGTGTGATCTATGTTGCGTTGCTGGTCACTGCTGGTGTTGCTTGCACTGTGATTCTTTTGAGTAAGAACGTCTCACGTGTCCCCTTAGTCGGCGCCAAATTGTAGGCATCGTAACTCACACAATTCAATTTGTAAGAGTTTTAGGAGAGGTTCGAGACTTCTGAATAAATCACAGTGCATAAAAGGTTTTTTAATCTTTTGTTGTGAGAAAATCTAAACCCTTTTCTGGGTGAATACAATGAGCAATATATAGCTTTTCATCCTACGTCTAAGTGTTAGGTTTGGGTCTGGCCCATTAAGCAATAAATAGGCTTTAGCCCCATAATATCGTTAAACTCATTTTAAATATGGATCTAAGTTTATTATGGGCTTAATTACAAATTGGGCCCTTGTAAGCATGTTTAGGATTTCTTCTGGACTTGGCAAAATCATTCTTGTCATTGCATCGATCTCGCAGGGGTGCAATCCGACATCTACAACAAAATGATTTGCTTTACTGAAAAATAGAGCTTATAAACCGGTTAAAGTAGATATACGCTGTAGTAAGAACATGTAATTGACTGATTCTAATGTTGTCGTACAAGACTGATTATTTTGATTGCATTAGCCCTTGCACAATGTGGTACGGCAGTGGACCAGATATATAGTAAATGGTAGCCGATGGATATTCTTCAGCCCTCAAAATTATTTTCACTTTTTAACAATTGAGAGAACTCCTAATAAATTCAACAAGAAGAAAACAACCGCCTACTTCATTCCCAATAAGCAGCAAAACCGAATATATTACTTCGAATGGAGACACAACATTAAGCGGGGAGGATAAAAAAATTGTGTTGTGCGGTGTGGTGTGGTATAGTACAACTACGTATCTTATAGAAAAAATGTATTTACGGAACAAGTGCGGTTTGTGTAAAAAAAGCGGGATGGAACAATGTTTGATTGGTGAAAAAATAATTTGCGGTGCAAACACGAATGTTTGATTGGTAAAAAACAATAAAAGAGGAATTACAAACATGCCACCTTTGAAAATATTTTTTTTAAATATGACACCGTTGAAAATTTATTGCAAACATATCACATTTTATAGAAAATGACAAAATCATTAATTAATTTTTTCTCTTTCTCAAAACCCAACCCCTAAAACTCTACACCAAGTTTGAGATTTGAATCTCAAAACAATACAAATTCATACAGATTAATGGAGAGCGCTTTGCAAAAGTTTCAAAGTCGTCCAGGAAGATCATGTCCATCATTGAGGATGTTGTACATGCAGAGCCGTTCGTCGGGGAGAGCTTGTCCATCATGGGAGATATCGTATATGGAGAGCTACTGCATCATGGAGGCCTATGTAGAAGATGTTCACCATAATCGCATAGACAATATGTAGTTGAGTATCATCATAATAGGATTAGATCAAATTAGACTAATGATGAATGCAATATCTATATGATAATTCAGACAATTAAAAAAAGAAAAACTCTACCCTCAAAAACTATACCCTAAATATAAAATAGTTAATCCAAACCTTAAAAATATAAAAGTTAAGTTCAAAAAAAAAAAGATGGCATTCTTGCAAATATTCTCAAATGATGGCATACATGTAAAGTGGCATGCTAAAAATGGCATATCATGAAAATTTTCAACAATAAAAACGGTTTAAAAAATTATATTGTAGATAATAACTTTATTATTTAGAATTGAATACTTGTATTACTATTTGCATCAATTAAAGAGGAAATTTGGAAAAATACCTCTTTTGTGTTTTAAAATGTGCAAAATACACCTTTATATTATTATTTTTTGAAAATTACACTTTTCAAATATTAAATTTACTTAAATAGCCTTAATAAAATTGAATAATATTTTGTATTTTTAATATATTTAACTATCAAATGGAATTCATTTTTAAATGATAATAATTAATATTTTATCAGGAACATTAAGTACTTTATATATAAAAAGAATATCGAGCAAGCAAGCTAATTTAAATTTCTCTTCTCATATAATTTGATTGTCATAATTGTGGAAGAATAATTTTGATCAACAAGAAGTCGAATAGGAAGAACAAACTCTATCTAATGACTCACTTTTCTATTCATCTTCCTAAAAGAAGCTTTCCTAAGAAGTCGAAGAAGAAGAACAAACCCACGAATTCAACGCTTTTCTCAGCTCAGCCACTACATCGGCCATATTCGGATATGTTTTCTCCATGGACAGCGTCATTCTAATTTTATGTTCACTTCCAACACTCCAAACGTATCTTTTACATATTTTTGTCGATGATAGAAGTCCGTGCTAGATCAAGAAACATAATCAATTGTGTTCATAAGTCAATTTATCGGTTCATTTAAACTAAGCAAAAATCTATAAGTCAATTATCATTGGATCCATGGAAAGTTTATATAATTAAACTATATGGTAAGTTTTACACAAAGATTAATCTTAAAATTGTGATATGGTGTCCTTTGAGTGGGGTGGAAGGAGCTTAATCCTCTAGTGCAAATATTTGGATGATATTGTTCAACAATTCATATAATAGAGCGCTTGATCAATATTTCTGCTTCTTGATGCTTGAGACTAAAAGTCTAACTATCTTTATCAAATTATGAAATGAGATAATTCTAAAACAATGAACCAATTTTATGTCAAATAAAAATTAAAATAATATACTAATAATAATTTTATGAATTTTGATTATGATTCATTACAATATGTAATTCTAAATACAATTTATGATAAAATAGTCATTTCAAATATAAAAAGTTACTTTTCAAAAATGAAAAAGAGTGTATTTTTCAAATTTAAAAACATAAATAGGGTATTTCCAAAAAAACCCTTAATTAAAACTTTTGATTTTATATCTAATTTAAATTGTTAATTTATCTATGTTATTTACAAAACAAATCTTTTGCTTGCAAATAATTTGAATTTATAATATTGAAGTAATTTTATAATTTCCGAAAACTCCATTAAGGATTAGACAACATATCTAAAATAAGTAAAATGTTACAACTAGTTTTAAATGTTATAAACTAATTTGATCATAGAGCAATCATATGTTTTTATTAATACGATACTTAAAACATGTTATTAAATAATATATTGAGATAGCAAAATATTTACTTTAAAATGATAGTAATTGATACTTGAATAAGAAAAAGAGAATACACTAATTTTAATATTTTTGGTTGTGGTCGAGGGATCTAATGTGTATTTTTTTTTTTTATTTGGCTCAACATCGATATATTCTTTAGTGCCAAATTGGGTTTAAAATCTTGGGGAATATGAAGTTTGTGTGTTATAAAGTTTCCCACTGATTTTTTATTATCAAACACAAATTAATTTTGGCCAAAAAAAATAAATTTATAACCTAATGGATTTGTGGATTTTTATTGGTTCAATGGCTTTTACATGCGGTATAAAAGATCTAATTTGTAATTCGCTGTCTCGGAAAGAGTGTGTGGATTTACTTTTGGTTTTTCTGAAAACCCGTAAATTTGTAAATAAACGGGTAATTGGTGTTTATAAGTGTTTTCCTAGTTACGGTTTTGAAATCCGCAACCGCCTTGTCATGTTAAGAGTCAAAAAAGACAAAAAATAAACTCGTTGTGTGTAAAAAGAAAAAAGGGAAAGTGTCATGCGATAATTCCTAATTTGCAATTATAAAAAGAAAAAATAATAGCGGTAAGCTTTAAATCATGGTGCAAAGCTGTATAGATAAAGATTTGAGAAAAAAATTAATAAATAAAGATTAATGTAATAGTGTTAGTAAAACTTTTGGTAAAGTTTTCGTGATTGGTATAATCTAAAACGGTACAAATTAAAAAGTGGTTGTAATTTTATAAAGATTCTACCAATCTAACCTAGTAAGATAGCAAAGCGAACGAGGGGAGTGATTTGATGTAGCTTTTCAAAGTCCGACCCATTTATATCAAATACTACACATTTTGTTAAAATATCCCAAAGTATTATATATGTTACATATCACATTTTGTTGACAATCTTTTTCGATATTTAATTGTGTGAAATAATATATACGGATATGATTCTGAATCTGGTTGTACAATGCATTTTAACAGCTCGGTTAAACACATAACCTTCAGAAAATGTATGTGTGATTACTTTTCATGAAAGATAACGAAATCTAGAAACATGTATGGTAACGAAACAAATAATCATTCGACGCCTAAGTCTTTTGATATGCTCTAATTTCCCTATAGCTACTCTCTCAAATTAAGAGATCGATGTAATACTTAGGGTATCGAATCTACAGGGAAACAAATTGCACAATAGATTTAATACGTTCAAATTATGCTAAGCTTGAAAAGATGTAAAGTAAATAATTGCAGAAATAGTAAACAGGATGATTGCAAGTTTTGAATTCAATGAGAGACAAACGCTAAGCCATAGGGGACTCGCAGGAATAAATCCAAACTGAAGAATAAAGGTACTATTGGGATTGATGAAGTGCAAATCTAGAACTCAAAACACTAATGTAAAATAGATCAACTATCGTTGCAAATATTATCAATATTTAAACCCTAGAAGACCAACTGTCGTTACGAAATCAGATTAATTTAAACAAGCATTAAAAACAGGTTTGATTGTTCACAAAGATCCAAAGCCAACTGTCGTTGTGAATCGAATCTTTGTTCACCTATGATTCAGTTCAGGTAATTCAATAATGTTGTTGCATCAACTAAAAATCCTAAGATATCCAATTCAGGCCTTAAATCAGAATTCAAAGCAATCAAGGTGAAGAATACAAATATGAATGCAAAACCCCAATAGTAAATAAATTCTAACAATCTTTCATTATCCTTTGAAAAACCCTAAAACCTAACTAGGATATTACTCAGACATAGACATGAATAATAATCTCTTAGTATAAAATTGTGTAAAATAAAATAAAGCTTAGCCTAAACAATGGCTTAAAACATCTATAAATAGGGTACAAAAATGTATCGGGCCTAACTGCAAACATCTGGGCTTTTCTGGTGCGAAAATGGAAGTCTTCCAAATCTGGTAATCTGGTCCGTCTGAAGGTCGTGTCGATCAACACTAATGGTGTATTGATCGACACCCATAAATCCTTCGTGTCGAGCGACACTAGATCCCTGTCGCTCAACATGCTCTGCATTTCTTCAATCCGAACTCGCAACTTTGACAGCTCGTTCCGCAATGCTCCATAAAGCTCCAGTAAACACCAGTTAAGTCCAAATGTCCTTGTACCTTTTAAAAACACCAAAAAACTAGAAAACACCAAAATGACTCTAGATAATGGACTTATATTATGGTTGAAAACCGGTAAAAACCATGATTTATCAACTCCCCCAGACTTAGCCTTTTGCTTGTCCCTAAGCAAAACAGTTGTACTCACCCCTTTAGGAACCACATCCGGCATAGTCAATATCTTGTAGTACTTTGATGTGTCCCTAGAAGCTTAGTAGTTCTCCAGATTGAATCCAAACCTCTTAGAGAAACTCATATTTTCAATTGCAAAAGCCTGTAATTTTTAAGTGTGGTCTCATCGAGAGAATATCGATCGCTGGACCTTCTAGATTCTTTTACTTCCTTTAACACTTTCCTACGTTTCACCCTCTCTCTTTCCTCCGTAATTGTTTATCCAATTAAGGATATCATAGAGATGCATGCCAATTTAAAGTTTTGTTCAGGAATTTTATTTTCGCGCTTGCACTTTTCTGATTGAACTACACTTTTCTGTAGACTTTTTTATTTCCTTGGCATCTCTATGACTTCACTAAATCAGCGCTCATTATTGTTGTTTCTTGTGGAAGACAGGGTCATGAGGCTTTTTCTTTCGATCTAGGACAGTTGTATCATCATCAGGAAGAATTTTCAGAGCAGTCTGTCCTCGCTTTCTAGTGTTTGAAAGGTGAATCAAGTCTTGCGATTTCCAACGCCCACGACAAGAGATTATAGTTGATTAAGGGCGGGGTCTGCAACATTCTTTCTGGCGTTCTCCAGAAATCTGAACTCACTCCTTTAAACCGATCCAGTTTCAGTTACCCACCTTGTTAAACCAACCAATTTTCCATTGGAAATGGTCCTTGAGTGTTGTTCAAAGCAAGTAGAAGGGGAGTTTCGACCCGAAAAATTTTAAAATTGACTCTAAAAACTCAAAATAGAAAACATTGTTAGTAACTACCTCCCCCAGACTTAAACAACATTGTCCCTAGTATTATTAGATCCAGAGAAGGTAAAGAAAAATTGATAACAAACAAAAATAATGAAAAATCAAGTGAGAATCGTAACATGGGGGTCGTGTCGAGCGACACAGTGAAGTTCCACATAGCGAGCGATTTCCTCTTTGTCAATCGACACAATGAAGTCCCTCATGTCAAGCGATACTTATTGCTCCGTCGCTCGACACACTAGTCTGATGTTCATCCTCACTTGCATTCACACGTTCAATCTCTGAAAATCAAAACCAAAACGTAAAATTGCAAAAGAAAAAAAAAACTAAAATAAATAATTAGTAGACTTACAAGTGGGTTGCCTCCCACTAAGCGCTTGTTTTCAGTCATTAGTTTACCTGTGTCAAGACTTAGTCGTTTGGTGGATCCTTAGGAGGCTTCGTTCCTTTTTTATCCTTTAGGAAACCCACACATGCTTGCTTCAATTGACCTTTCTTTGCAGCTCCCCCAAACTTATCAGAAACAATTCCAGGAAAGAGTTTCATCGTGTTCTCCATCATTTCCTGAATGAATGCTTCTCCTTTCCCTTTCAACTTGTTAGGAACAACAATTCTGATCTTAGCGAAAGGTTTTGAAGTCCTTTTAAACTTCTCCTTGACTTGATTCACCTCTTCACATGAAGTCTTCTTATCCTTAGAAATCGTTGGTCTGCTCACTTCACACTCAACAATAGAAGGAGTAATAGCAGGAACGGTTGGAACCTCCTTCTTGTCATCTCTGGGATTTAAAGGTACCTTCTCTATCTTATGAACTCTCCAACAAGAAACATCTTCGAGAAAGATTGTTGAATAGAAGATCTTCTTGCCAATCTTGGTGAAGGATATTCGCTGATAAGGGAAATCCAAGATCGCGCCCACAATAGCAAGAAAGGATGAGCCTAGAACCATTGGCTTAGTGGTTTCTATTATGTAGAAATCAGATGTCACAAGACAATCTCCTATTCAAATTACAAATCTGAAATGAAACCTGCAGGAGCTACTAAAGAAGAGTCAACCAAATCGATGAACGCATTTGAAGGTTGGATATTTGAGATCCCCAGCTTCTTTATAACATCATGAGATATGACGTTCACGTTAGCTCCGATATCTAAGAGTGTGCCTTCCAACTCGAATCCCTTGATTGAACATGGGACAATGAACTGCCACGGACTATCTGTCTTTGTTAATTTCCTGGCTTCTCGACTCCTTTCGACTCTTGACCAATGTCACTGGAATTAGCTACTTGAGAAGGAATTCATGGCTTGTAGACGCGTTCAACTGTATTGACCTAAGATTTCGGAAAATCTTGACTGTTCTGCAACTCATGTCAAGCGACACTAATACCATGTCGATCGAGGCTAGCTATTCTCTCCTGTCGATCAACACCTTGTTCCTCGTCAATCGACACAGTCTATTCCTTCATGTCGATCGACACTCAGAGGGTGTCGATCGACAGAGACTCTGTTTCAAAATTTTCACCTTTTTCTTCTGCTGAAAACTCGTCGATTTGCTCTGTACTATTCCTCAATCTGATCATATTGGAATCGAGTGCATGAAATCATACAATATAAGGGTTTAGGCTTCCATATTAGGGTTTAGTATCTCTTCAAATTTACAAGTTTAATCAAATCGAGTGCTTGATATTATACAATATATTACGTTCGTTTGTGAGGGTTTATACTTAGAGATAATATTAAATGTTTTAATTTATTTAATTAAATTACATAAAAAATTATTAATTTTTTTTTTGGATTTGTGATTGTGAATTACGGTGACACAATTAATTCTGTTTTATATTTTTTAATGATTTAAATAATTTAATTAATTAAGAGACACATGGCATATTTTTATTGGGTAATTAAGAGAGTGTGAATAAGTTATCCCAAGAAGTGAACCCAAAAATTTTCCCTAAAATTATGAGAAATAGAACCAAAAAAATATCTAAAAATGCACATACTTATACAGTCGTGAAATATACGATCAACAAAAGATAGCGTTGTATGATATTATGAACTAAATTATCTACAATTACATTATTCTGACTTGTAGAAATATCATTTTCAATTCGAGATCAATATTGAAACAACCAACACTTTTTCTTTTTTAATTAACCCGAATTAATAATCTCATAGTTATTAATTCTCAACGGCTAAATCAGCAATATCAACAATCAGCGGAAAATCAATAATCAATTAAATCCAACAAACAATTTATTCCAATAAATCAACCAACTCCAATTCAATCCAAGAATTCTAACAAATAAATCTAGCAACCTAAACACCAGGTTTTACTAGATAACTAAACACATAATAAATTCATATCATCCTCTCCATACTGCCAAGATTATGCGATCACACTTTTTCTTTACCTGCAACACATGGAAATAAGAGTTGCGTAAGTATTTTCATAAATACTTAGTGAGTCGGTCATACAATCAACTCGCGTAACAAGCAGGCTCAGGCAACAATGCAATCAACAACATATATATCACAATCAACAATCAATTTACATTTCATTTTAAAACATTTTTTTTGAAACCAAATAGATCGTGTCGACCGACACCAGCAAGGTGTCAATCGACACGACTCAAGTGCTCGTGTCGAGCGACACCCAAAGGCTGTCAATCGACACGACTACCGTACTCGTGTCGAGCGACACCTTTCTGGTGTCGATCGACATGCCTCTGTAACGCACCATAATCTAGTCTCTCCTCTCACGACTTGATTCCAAGCGATACGAGGCGGAAACCTGCAAACGATCGATACCACAACAAACCACAAACATACCATAGTAACAACAATTCATTACACACAAAAACTATCACAAAATAATCACAAAAAATCACACAAACCGTCATAGCCTAGAAACCTATGGTCGCGAACTCACTTTGGTTCTAAAGAATGAAAAGAAACGAATTTAAACGCGATGAACACACGAACCAGACCTCACGATCCAATTCCCTCGAACCCGAACGAATCACTCACAAAACTGCAACGAACGGATGATTCCTACGATTCTAAAACTCGATGAGAATGTTTCTACAGGATTTCCTTGCAACAATCCCAAGAACGACAATTCTCTAACTCTTTTCTGCCCCTCCACCACAACGGCATAACTCCCAAGATCTTATATACGCAAGCCCTAGGGTTAATTCCCATAACCGAACCAAAACTGCGATTAAAAACTAATTAACCCAATTATGCAGACTTAAGTGTCGAGCGACACACACGAGGTGTCCATTGACACTCCTCCACCCTTCGTCTCGATCGATACACTCCATGTGTTGCTCGACACGACCATGAAAAACCGACTTTTTGGTTCGTGGATGTTACAATTCTCCCCCACTAATCATGATTCGTCCTCGAATCCCGCATAAAATATCTACTAAAGACAAAAAATCCTGGCCCAACTGGCCAGTACCACTCGAGATCATCCCACTCGATTTCTGACACAAATGCCCACTACAGGCTATCACAGTGACCCAACCCGGTCAAACAATTCGAGATCAACTCTCCCAATCTCTGAGGTCTACATCCAGTCTCATGCTTCTTACGTTTCCAGACATCAATTACTCTTAACTCATTCCACACCCTGACACTCGTAGGACGCATCTCGGAGCTGTCAAATCCACACCCTGATACTCGCAAGATGCATCCTGGGAGCTATGAGGTAATATATCGTTTGCACTCTCGCGACGCATCCCTCGAGCCAGTGATATCTTGGAAGCTAAACATCCCCGAAAATGAATGAGCTATTTGAGACCACAACCTCTAGAATAATCAATTCTTAATGTTACTAAGCACCTATTGACAAGATCTACCTCCCGTGGTCAAAACTGATATCCCCTAACCCGGAATATCACCACAAACGTGACCCCACACAGGACCCAAAAACCTCTTACTCCGCAGAGTCTCTGGATTTCAAACTGGTAGAACCTCGCATCATGGTCATCCAAAGATACCCCCGATCCCCGACCGCGAACTCTACAAGCTTCCCCCTCTAGTCGGCATAAATTCCCTGCCAATCCCCAAAACTCCCTCGCGTTCAGCTTCGAGACACGAATCTTCTCCGTCGTCTCCTGAATCAAACTCGCACCAAAAGTGCTCAACTTCCCCACTTGGGTTTAGCATACTCGCCTGTAACCCAAAACAAATCCATGGCAATCAATGCCCCACTTCCACTTTGGAATGAGTAATCTCTACATCAATCCACACGGAAACTGATGCTCAGTCTTTACTAGCTGTCTCAAATCGCACTTCGCGATCCAATCACTGGTATAACACAGAAGTACACCCGCACCCGAAGTTCCATATCCTATCTCAAGCTTATGCCACGATTAGATATTGAATACTCATACTCATACCGACATCATCACACTCTCAAGACGACTCATTCGAGGTAACGATGCCTATGCCACTCCATTCTCGGGACGTCTCCCTCAAGCTCTGGATATAAATAGGAAAAACAATTCCTATAGAGTAATCAATTCCTATGTGTACAAGCACCTGAAACTAGAATTACCTCTCTGTGATATTTCCCCCGCCAGTCCTTATTCCAACTAAACTGAAACCTAGGCCACCACAAGCGACCCTCCTCCAGGACCATTCATGACCTTCGAAACAATCACTAATCTTGTGTTTATTTTCATGTTACAGATATTTATTACTCTTAACTCATTATCACACACCCTCTTACTCGCAGAACGCATCCTTTGAGCCTAGAGTAACCAGGGAACCTTAGCCTCCTCGAGAGGAACACCATCTCTCACTACTTATACTGAGACCGCAGCCTCCAAATAAGTAGCATTGGGACCACAGCCCCAAATACCTATACTGAGAACCGCAGCCCCCAATAGGTATACAGGAGAACGCATTCTCCAAAAAGAATAATGAGTTATTCGGGACCGCAGCCCCTAGAGCAATAAATATTAAACGCCTATAAACCAACATATTATGACTGCCTCAAGAAGCCCAAACCAACTTCAGACGCCTCTGCGTAACCATTCATGGGCTACACGCTCGTCCACAGACCACAAATGTCCCTTCAGAAGGGACCTAAAAACTGAACCAACTGCCTCAATGCATCGATCTAAGACTGATCACTCGCTCCTGAGTCACTTGGATCCTACTCAGAAGCCTCGCCAGATCAATCGCCTCTAAACCCAAGGCTCCTGTGAAATAGCACATAATCACAAGGTGGCAAACTCGCTCACAAATAAGGTCTTCAAACCTTTAGAACGAACACTACCATACCAAACTCCAAGTCATGCATAGGATAATTGCGATCAGCACCTCGCAACTGCCTCGAAGCCTACGCAATCACACTGTCCTCCTGCATCCACACCCAGCCTAAACTAATCCTAGAAGCATCGGTGTACAGAGCAAAAGGCTGACCCAGCTCGGCAACGCCAATACCGGAGTACTCGTCAACCTCTCCTTCAGCCTCGTAAAGCTGCCCACACACTCCTGAGACCAAACACACGGGATATCCTTCCCGACAACTTTGTCCTAGACTGCGCCATACATGCAAATCCCTTAACGAATCTCCGATAATAACTCGCTAAACATGAAACCTCTTAATCTTGGTAGCATTAGACGGTTTAAGCCAATCTTTGATAGTCTCCATCTTAGCCCGATCTACAGAACTTCTTCTGTAGAAACAACCAACCAAGAAACCCCATCCTCGCTGCCAAAATTCGCACATACTCCCCTTCGCAAAACTCTTCTGCTCCCGGAACTTCTCCCGAACAAACTCAGTTGTTCAACAAGCTCCTCCAGACTTCTCGAAATTACCGCAATGCCATCTACGGAGATGATCCCTAAGCATATCTGAATACTTATCTAGAAACCTTCCGTTCATAAACTCCCTGAGTGATGATAGTGCATCCGCCACTCGAAACGGCATTGCCATAATCTCCTAATGACCATACCTCGACATGAAAGCCCCCTTACGAACGTCTAACTCCATAATCAAACTTTGATGGAATCCAAACGGCAAGACTAACTTGGAGGACCAAGTAGCACCCCTCAACCGATTCAACAACTTTTCAGTCCTTAAGAGAGGGTACTTGTTCCCTCCAGATCTCGGGTAAGTCCCCGGTAGTCAATACCTAACCAAAACTTCCATTATTTGCTAGCCACAGAATCAAGCGACTCCCGAAGTCGGTCTACGTCCAACCAGCCCATACATAGACTGCCATCGCTTAACTCCACAGGACTTAACACCCAAGTCCGCCACAAGCCAAAGATATAAGATAACTAAAAAAACTTATCTTATAAATTTTCAAATTGTAAAAGTCGTTTGAACACCAAACAAAAATACAAAAATCCAAAAACATAATCGCCAAAGTGAACAGTTGGAAACTGAAACAAAACGAAAGAACCACAACTCAATCCTCGACTCGCTCCCTCAGATCCTCCTTGATTGCTGGAACTTAGGGCACTTCAGCATGATATGCCCCGGCTCCTTGCAATGATAGCACATATGAGTGTCCTGAGCCTCGCCCCTCCTAGGACAACTAGATAACTTGTGCTTCGTGCTTTATGCTTTCGCGACCACTCTGACTCGATCTCGAGACATCTTCCCATCTCCTCTTCTGACCCTGCATAGGCTTTCCGCCCATACCAGAAACAGAACACACTGCTGCTGCTGACTCCTCGGCTGAGCCGCAGGAGCAACCTCTGGCGGGATAACCACTGATGACGCCGGATACTCCGCAAAAACTCTGCTCGAACGAAAAACACGCTCCTCTTTCATCACCCACTCCTCAGTTTCCCCAGGCCCAACTCCGCCTGATAAATACCCCGAACTCGAAACATGCATATGCTTCATCCTGACCTTATAAGTCGAATGCACCTCAGACACCACAGCCATCGGCTCTACCTCTACTACCGGAGGCTCAACCGAAGCCTGCACCGGAACTACCACCAGTAGCCGCTCCAGTATCTGTGTTAACAAACCCTCAAGACGATTCAAACGATCTTCAGCTGCAACAGCACACCCACCTGGACCTACCACACCACCAGCTAACCCGGCACCCACAGTACCTGCACTGGTACTCACGCTGGTTCCACTTACAGATCTTACATGATACGCCTAAAACTCTGACACCTGCGTAGCACTCGCAGACACGCTACTAGACGACTCCAACATGCGCCCCTGGCACGACTCCTACCTCTACCAAGACCTCTAGCTCTAGTATCCATCACTCTGCATTTCCCAAAAACACATACAAGGATACTATAACTACAGAGAATAAAAGTCACAGACAAACTTAAATACTTATCGCGGAATCTCTTTAATGGCCGAAGAGGATGATTCTAAAACTACTAACTGATTAACAACACATAATCAATTAAATACATAGTCTCATACATCCAATCATAATGTCCTAAAACCGTCTAGGCTCTGATACCAAAATGAAACAACCAACACTTTTTTTTTAATTTAATTAACCCGAATTAATAATCCCATAATTATTAATTCTCAACGGCTAATTTAGCAATACCAACAATCAGCGAAAAATCAATAATCAAATAAATCCAACAAACAATTTATTCCAATAAATCAACCAACTCCAATTTAATCCCAAAATTCTAACAAATAAATCTAGCAACCTAAACACTAGGTTTTACTAGATAACTAAACACATAATAAATTCCTATCATCCTCTCCCTACTGCCATGATTCCGCGATTACACTTTTCATTTACCTGCAACACATGGAAATAAGAGTTGCGTAAGTATTTTTATAAATACTTAGTGAGCCGGTCATACCATCAACTGGCGTAACTAGCAGGCTCGGGCTACAATACAATCAACAACATATATATCACAATCAGCAATAACTATACATTGCATTTTTATATCATTTTTTTGAAACCAAATAGATCGTGTCGATCGACACCTTCTAGTGTCGATCGACACTCCTCTATAACGCACCAGAATCGAGCCTCTCGTCTCACGACTCGATTCCGGGCGATACGAGTCGCAAACCTGCAAACGATCAATACCACAACAAACCACAAACATAGCACAATAACAACAATTCATTACACACAAAAACCATCACGAAAAATCACACCAACCGTCATAGCCTAGAAACCTATGGTCGCGAACTCACCTTGGTTCTAAGGAATGAAAAGAAACGAATTTAAACACGATGAACACACGAACCAGACCCTAACGATCCAATTCCCACGAACCCGAACGAATCACTCACGAAACTACAACGAACGGATGATTCCTACGGTTCTAAAACTCGATGAGAACGTTTCTACAGGATTTCTTTGCAACAATCCCAAGATCAACAATTCTCTAACTCTTTGTTGCCCCTCCACCACGACGGCACAACTCCCAAGGTCTTATGTACGCAAGCCCTAGGGTTAATTCCCATAACCGAACCAAAACCGCGATTAAAATCTAATTAACCCGATTCTGCAGACTCAAGTGTCGAGCGACACACTCCTAGTGTCGCTGGACACGACCACCAAAAACCGACTTTTTGGTTCGCGGATGTTACAAATATTGGCAGCTCCGCCTGTTTGTATCGCATATATTATTATATTGGTAGATTGAGAGGTCGAGATAGACGAGATTGAACGGTCAAAATGGCCAATGAAGATCTGATTATTTCAATTCTTTCTTGATTTTCATAATCTTTATTGGTCATCTTGACCGTTCAATGTCGGTCGATCTCAACCTCTCAATCATCCAAATATATTCTGAATAACGAGATAATGAATCAAAAAAAAATCAAATTTTAGCTCAACAAATTTTTTAGTGATAATCGAACATCATATGTACCTGGTTTATAATCTTCGTTTCTTATTTCTTTTTAGCATTTAAATCAAAACAAATACGTTGACTAATCGGAAGGTTAGTCCAAAAGTAAACTACACCCACTCCGGATTTCATGCTCCACACCGTGAACCTCTTTTTAGATTCTTGTTCAAATAAATTACCTTATATATAGAAAAATTAATATATTTAACTTTATCATTAATTAACAATTAGTAGTATATTATATTATTTATGTCCTTTTTATTAATTTTCATATGTGGTATTTTAAAATAATTTTACAGCTTTTTTTTTTTGACGGCAACAATTCATTCATTCAATTAACCCGAAGGGAAATTACAAAAGATTAGAAGATTACATATGAAACAACTGTTGTGAATCAAGAGAACGAATGGGGAAGATTGTGTTTATTCATTAATCATAAGATCCTTTATATAGGATTATTACAAGAGAGAAAAGGAAAATTCCTTTTCCTAATGGGAAAAGGAAAGTACATAAAAGGAAAATCCTAATTCAACTAGGATTCATTAAACCGGCCTAAAGACTAAGTGTTAATGGGCCGTAAACGGACCAGAACTAGTTATGACAATCCACTATGATTTATAACACTCCCCCTTGGATGTCATAACTCTAATGGGCTTGTAATACGCTTTGGATGTTGCCTCATTAAAACCTTACCAAGTAAAACCCATTTTGGGACAAAACCGTGGTGAAGGAAAAAGAGTACAACACGTATTACTCCCCCTGTTCTGAACCTCACTGCAAGTCTTTCAAACGACGCATTCCAATCTGATAAGTAAGTTTCTTGAACGTTGAGGTTGGAAGTGACTTGGTGAATAGGTCTGCTGAATTCTCACTTGATCGTACTTGCTGCACTTGAATTTCTCCATCTTTCTGTAGATCGGATGTGAAGAAGAATTTTGGCAGAATGTGCTTCGTCCTATCACCTTTGATGTATCCATCCTTAAGTTGAGCTATACACGCTGCATTGTCCTCGAACAAGACCGTCGATTCCTGCTTACCTTCGGCCATTCCACAATCCACTCTTATGTGCTGGGTCATCAGCCTTAACCAAACACACTCACGACTAGCCTCATGAATTGCCAATATCTCTGAATGATTAGAAGATGTAGCTGCAATGGCCTGCTTCATTGACCGCCAAGATATTGCAGTTCCTCCATGAGTAAACACATAACCTGTCTGGGACCGTGCATTATGAGGATCTGAAAGATAACCTGCATCAGCAAAACCAACTAAACCGTCCTTAGATTGGTTAGTATAAAATAGACCCAAGTCTTTCGTTCCTTGTAGGTAACGAAGAATATGTTTTATCCCGTCCCAGTGCCTTTGGGTCGGACATGAGCTAAATCTTGATAATAAATTCACGGCAAAACATATATCTGGCCTAGTGTGGCTTGCCAGATACATTAAAGCTCCTATGGCACTGAGATATGGCACTTCGGGACCAAGGACTTCTTCAGAGTCTCTCTTAGGACCAAACGGATCCTTTTCTAGATCAAGAGATCTCACCACCATTGGGCTGGACAATGGGTGACATTGATCCATATTAAAACGCTTGAGTACCTTTTCAGTATATGCCATTTGATGCACAAGGATTCCATCATTTATGTACTCAAGTTGCAATCCCAAACAGAACTTAGTTTTGCCTAGGTCTTTCATCTCAAATTCTTTCTTGAGGCATTCAACTGTTTGGACGATTTCACCAGGGGTTCCAAGGATGTTCAAATCATCCACGTAAACTGCTATGATAACAAACCCTTTGTTTGCAAACTTTTTTATAAAAATACATGGACTGATGGGATCATTCTTATAGCCTTCTTTGACTAAGTACTCACTCAATCTATTGTACCACATACGCCCACTTTGCTTCAGTCCATAAAGGGATTTGTTCAGCCTTATGCAGTGTTGTTCTCGAGAACCTTTCTTATCTTTGAGCTCAATACCCTCTGGTAATCTCATATAAATCTCATTATCCAGTGGACCATATAAGTATGCAGTTACAACGTCCATTAACCGCATATCCAACTTTTCTCTTATAGCCAGACTTATCAAAAATCTAAAAGTTGTAGCATCCACCACAGGGGAGTATGTCTCCTCATAATCTATTCCTGGTCTCTGTGAGAATCCTTGTGCAACAAGCCGTGCTTTATATCTCACGATTTCACCATGTTCATTTCTTTTCCTCACAAAGACCCATTTATGTCCAACTGGTTTAATCTCATAAGGTGTCCGAATTATTGGACCAAAGACATCCCTTTTCCTTAAAGAATTCAACTCCACGTTTATAGCTTCTTTCCATTTAGTCCAATTTTCACTCTGAGTGCACTCATATATCGACGTGGGTTCTAGATCCTCCATAAGTTCAAGTGCTACCTTAAAAGCAAATATATCATCGATTTCCACACACTTTCTATTCCATTGTATTCCAGACATAACATAATTCATTGAGATCTCATTATTTTCAGGAACGTCAGAACCATGAAACTCGGCGTCCCGAGTCTCATTGCTTGGAACTATCGGTTCAGTTATGTCTGGGGTTCCATAAGATTCCTCAACCACGATTTCAGCACCTTTCTTTCTTTTCCGAGGATTCTTATCTTTGGAACCTATTGGCCGGCCACGTTTTGAGTGTGGTTTAGATTCTGTAGCAACTTGATTGTGTCCCTCTTGAACATCAATTCTAATCGGTGCATTAACAGCTGGTATGTAAGACTTAGTTACTCTTTTCGGGTCAGCAAAGGAATCTGGCAATTGATTAGCTAGCTTTTGTAAATGTATAATCTTTTGGACTTCTAATTCACATTCTTGAGTCCGAGGATCTTGCCATTTTAAGGACGTTTGATTCCATATAATTTCCTTTACCAGTCTGTTATCTCCTCCTAATGTTGGATAGACAGATTCGTCAAAATGACAATCTGCGTACCTGGCCTTAAACAAATCACCCGTGGTTGGCTCAAGGTACTTAATGATAGTAGGAGAATCATATCCAACATATATCCCCATCCTCCTTTGAGGTCCCATCTTTGTTCTCTGTGGTGGTGCAATAGGCACATAAACGGAACATCCGAATGTTTTAAGATGGGATATGTCTGGCTCTTGACCCGTTATTAACTGTGATGGGGAATATTTATGTTCACTAGATGGCCTGATACGAATTAGCTCTGCTGCATGTAAAACTGCATGTCCCCAAGCTGAGACCGGAGTTTTGATCTCATTAGCAATGGTCTAGCAATCAACTGTATGTGTTTAATAAACGATTCAGCCAAACCGTTTTGTGTATGTACATGTGCCACAGAATATTCAACACTTACCCCCATGGACATACAATAATCGTTAAACGCTTGGGACGTAAATTCACCAGCATTGTCAAGACGTATAGTCTTTAAAGGAAAATCTGGAAAGTGTGCTCTTAAACGTATGAGCTGGGCAAGCAATCTTGCAAATGCCACATTTCTAGTTGATAATAGGCAGACATGTGACCATCTCGTGGATGCATCAATAAGGACCATAAAATATCTAAACGTCCCACAAGGTGGGTGTATTGGTCCGCATATGTCTCCTTGAATTCTTTCCAGAAAATTTATCGTTTCCTTAGTTACTTTGATTGGTGATGGCCTAGTAATGAGTTTCCCTAGTGAACATGCTTCACACGTGAGATTCTTTGGGATAACTCTCCTTTCTTTCAAGGTGTGCCCATTAGTACTTGCTAATATCTTTCGCATCATGTTAGCACCGGGATGGCCAAGCCGGTTATGCCAAAAAGTGAAATTCTCAGTAAACTCTTTGTTTACCATAGCATTTGCTTCTATCATTCCGATCTTAGCACAATAAAGGCCCACAGAAATGGCAGGTATAGTCTCTAGGACTTTCTTATAGCCATGGACGGTTTCAAAGATTTGAAGGAATTCTTTGTTATTCTCGTCCTTAGTTTCAACATGAAGACCATTCATTCGAATGTCTTTAAAGCTCAATAGACTTCTCTTTGAACTAGGTGAATATAACGCATTAGAAATTTCTAGATGCGTGCCCTTAGGTAATAAAATATGGGCTTGACCGTGGCTTTCAATTAAATTTGCTATACCCGCAATTGTGGTTACATTTGCCTTTTTAAGTGTAAGATCAATGAAGTATCTCTTATCTCTTAATATCGAGTGGCTTGATCCACTATCCACAATGAACACATCCATATCGTTCATACTTCAAAAGAGATAACAATAGATACTTTTAAATAACACTCTTTCATTCCATAAAGTTTAATAGAAAGCAATAACACAAAACCAAAGTATAAAGTGTAAAACGTAAAACAAGCAAAACACAAAACACCAAAACAGAAAATCAAAATCAATCACTTAAGTATATCTGAGGTTTCAAAATTCATCAAGTCATCTTGCTCATGATCGAAATCTCCTTCATTATCATGCTGGATCATATGAGTTTCTGGATTCTTCCCTTTAAGGCTCTCTTGATAGAGTTCAACCAGATGCTTGGGAGTCCTACATGTCTTAGCCCAATGATTACTCATTCCACATCGATGGCAAACTGATTTTGGGTTTGATTCTCATGGTTGAGAAGTAATACCACGGTTATTACGATCATAGTCAGTTCGGTATCCGCGTCCTTGTCCTCGCCCGCGGTTAGAATAATCGTTATGGAATCCGTGGCCTCGGCCTTGACCTCGGCCGTATGGATTAAAATGGCCACGACCACGTCCTTGCCATCTACCCCCACGTCCACGACCACGATGTCTATAATCACTTTGGACGTGGTTAATTTCTTTCTTTTCATCTGTGGCCACATTCGCTTCAGGAAGTGGGGCTGATCCAGGAGGTCTCATCTCACTGTTTCTCATTAGCAGTGTATTATTCTCCTCGGCTAGTAATAGACATGCTATAAGCTTTGAGTATGTCTCAAAACCTCTTTCACGGTATTGCTGTTGAAGTAACACGTTATTAGTGTGAAAGGTGGAGAAGGTCTTTTCCAACATGTCTTTCTCAGTTACCTTCTCACCACATAGTCTCAATTGAGAAACTATTCTGAACATAGCCGAGTTATATTCTTCCACGGACTTGAAGTCCTGGAACCTGAGATTCCTCCAATCATAATTGGCCTTTGGTAACAACACCGTTCTATGGTGGTCATATCTTATCTTTAATTCTTTCCAAAGGTCCAAAGGGTTCTCAATGGTTAGGTATTGATCCTTGAGACCCTCAACAAGATGATGACGAATGATCGATATCGTTCTGTATCGATTCCTTTCATTCTCATTATTATCCTCAATGATACATTCGCCAAGTCCTTTAGACTTTAGATTTATCTTAGTATCCAACGCCCACTGTAAGTAATTGTCTCCAGAGAGATTGAGGGCAGCATAATCCAAATTGTTGATTTTCGACATCTGAAAACATTCATCCTATTCTCTAAGAACTATAAGATTTTAAAGTTTATGCATATGATGCAAAATAGGTCATGGGTGCTTATATAAATGGGTACGGATGCATGATGCTTATGAAACCAGATTTTTATGTTTAACAACCTAACATAATGTTTTATATGCTCATGATGCAAGCCTAGTATTCAAATTCTAAACCGTATGATGATATGACCGGATTTTAATCAAGCATGTTATGTCTATATGATGCAATCAGTTTCAGTTTCATGTTTATCAATCAACGAATCAATCCAAACAAGCAAACAAACAAACGAGTTCAAATAAATATGCAACCAAATTTGGACAGAGTGTTTACTGTCGATCGACGGGTGATTTGTGTCGATCGACACAGTTTAATTCAAACAACAAATTCAGGCAGAAGTTTACGTGTCGATCGACATAAAACTAGTGTCGATCGACACGGTACAGATCATGCAATCGGTTTGGATTTTAATTGAATTAGGTTAGGGTTTCAAGTTAGGGTTTCAAGTGATTACGAATCATGAATCAATAAACACAATCAAGCAAGCAATAACAATAACAAGCATGATTTAGATTAGGGTTTCTAAGATTATCATGAATCTAGGTTCTTTAGATTAGGGTTTCTTATTGTTTACCTTAACCTCCGTGAGTCTTCTAGTTCGCCGTAACCGTTGATAGGCTGTATGAACTTTCTTCTAGTTCGCCGTAACCTTAAAGGCTGTATGAACTATGATTTGAACAGTAACGCCGGATGAACAGTAATCGTCGATGAACAGTAATCGTCGATGAACAGTAATCGTCGATGAACAGTAATCGTCGATGAACAGTGCGCGATGAATAGTGCGCGATGAACAGTACGCGATGAACAGTACGATGAATAGTAACGATGAACAGTAATCGCGTTTTTTGTGTTTTTAGGGTTTAGGGAGCAACTCGTGCTGATAACGTGTTGTGAATCAAGAGAACGAATGGGGAAGATTGTGTTTATTCATTAATCATAAGATCCTTTATATAGGATTATTACAAGAGAGCAAAGGAAAATTCCTTTTCCTAATGGGAAAAGGAAAGTACATAAAAGGAAAATCCTAATTCAACTAGGATTCATTAAACCGGCCTAAAGACTAAGTGTTAATGGGCCGTAAACGGACCAGAACTAGTTATGACAATCCACTATGATTTATAACAACAACCAAGTTTTTGTTTTTTTTAACTAAACATTTTTACTCCGAAAATTCATAAACCAAATTATCCAATAAAATAGTAAACCAAATATTCAATAATGAATTCAAAAACCAAATTCAAGAATGATAGAACTAGCAACATAAAACAACCGGGTTCGCTAGTCTAAACAACAAAACAATAAATCCATATCATCCTCGTCCTACGCCACGATTCCGCGATCATACTTTCCCTATACCTGCAACATATGGGAAAAAGAGTTGCGTAAGTATTTCATAAATACTTAGTGAGCAAGTCATACCATCTACATGCGTAACAAGCAGGCTCAGGCAACAATACAAACAACAACATATAAATCACAAACCAACACGTACACAACAATGCATTTTTAAAAAGTTTATGAACCAAAACAGGTCTGAAGAGCAACACCAGCAAGGTGATATATCATGGTTTTACCCTGTTTAAGCCATGATATAAGTCCTATATCTAGAGTCTTTTGGTGTTTTCCAGTTAGTTTTTAGAGTATTTACAGGTACTAGACGTTTGGAGCATAAAAGATGTTTACTGGAGTTTTGGAGCATTGTTGAACGAAGTGGCAAAGATCAAAGTGAAGAATCGGATTCAGATGATGGTGTCGATCGACACCACCTTTGGGGTGTGGATCGACACCCTGCTCGACCAAAGAAAAAGCCCGATTACGAAGAAGTCTGTTCGAAGCTCAAAAGTCCCAGATGTTTACTTTTATGTTTATGATGGTTTTGCAAAGAAATTTGGTTTAGGGTTTTGTGAACAATTGAACTTGAACTTTAATGCTTGTTTAGATTGTTAGGATTCGCAAAGAAATTTAGTCTTCTAGGATTTTAAACATAGATAATCTCTGCAGCGAAAGTTGATTGATTTTATATTCGTGTTCATGTTTAAGAACTGTGCATCATAACCCTATCTTTTATTTATCATCTGCATATCTGATTCACCTGCGATTTCCCTGTGCCTAGCTTTCTTTTAATTGATTTCAAAACCGATTTACTTGCTTTATTTACATTGTTTTTCATTATCATTATCTTGCTTAGCTTAATTCGAAAGTTTAGATCTATTGTGCAATTTGATTCCCTGTGGATTCGATAACCCTAAGTACTACCGTGATCTCTTAATTTGAGAGAGTAGTTCAAAGGATAATTTGAGCTTATCAAATTTTGGTGCCGTTGTCGGGGAATCAACGCCATTAGATTTATTATATTAGGATTTTGTCTAGGCTTCTATTTTTATTTTTGCTTTGCTAGTTTATTTTGTTTTCTGTTTCAGGTACATGCCTGATACTAGAAGCAATCAAGACAAGAAGCTAGTTAACTACAATCTCGAGGAGTTAGCACGTTTGGAACGTGAGAACAGGAGAGCAGTCCGAGAAGAAAGGATGGCTACTACACCACCCATCATATTAGCTCCGGGAGATGATGGAGTTCTGCGTGATCTGGCAGGACTGAAGTATAATGCGCAAGGGCAGAGGATCAACGACGACGGAACAGTGATTGTCGAGGAGGATTTGGCGATTCTGCCACAGGGTGTCACTCGACACCAACAACCTGTCGAGGGACACGGCGAGATACAAGGTGACGATCGACACCACCCCCTAGGTGTCGATCGACGCCAAGCCCAGAATCAGCCAAACATTTTGAGGAACGAGGAGAATGCTGCGCGAGGAAGAACGCTAGCGGATTTTAACCGTCAAGAGCAATTCTACGCCAATAGATCTGTAATCCGTCCTCCAGCGTTTCAAAGGAACGATTTTGAGTCGAAGCCAACATTCTTCTCACTAGTTGCTCAAGAGCCTTTCTGCGGTCTTTCTCATGAAAACCCCATGGACCATATAGAGCGATTTGAGGATCTCGCATCAAGCATCAAGGCAAACGGAGTTTCGGAGGACTACCTATTCTGCAAGATTTTCTCATACTCTCTACATGGGGAAGCTAAGTATTGGCTAAAGACGATTCCACCGGGCTCGTTAACTAACTGGGAGGATACGAAGAATGCTTTCTTAAGCAATTTCTTTGATGATGCAAAGTCCGAGGATCTGAGAGCAAAGATTACCACCTTCAAGCAAGGAGATTATGAGGCATACAAGGTTGCGTGGCACAGGTTCAAGGGCTATCAGAGAGACTATCCTCATCACGGCTTCACGGATGTTCAGCTACTTAGCATCTTCTACAGAGGGATTGCATTGAGATATGCAGTAACTTTGGATGCTGCGAGCAATGGGAACTTCATGACAAATTCGCCATAAGCTGCCTTGAGACTGATCGAGAACTTGGCCAACAATAATAGTGCTAAGAACTTGGACTACAAGAGGAGCCAGCAGAAGCAAGACATCAGTGGTAACCAGTTTGCAGAAGTCACCAGGAAGCTTCATTCGATGCATAGTCTTATAGCTGGGAAGAAGTAAGCCCAGTTTGCTCAAGAGGTTGAGACATTTGAGCCAGAGGATGTCAACTACATCAATGGGACTGGATTTCAGAAGCAAGGCTATGGCTTATCTTATCAAAAGCCATATCAGAGCAACAATTATCAAAGGAATTACGGTTCCTCTTCTTACCAGAAACCTCCTGAGCAGGACAACGAGGTTAAGACTATGCTGGACTAGATCCAAGAAGGACAACAGAAGATAACCGTGAGTTTTAATGGAAACCTTGATTCGGTATACCAAGAGTTAGATGGGAAGATTTATTCATTGAGCGCGCATGTAAAGAAGCTAGATGTTCAGGTCGCTCAAACTACTGGTTCAATCAAGAGACAAGAGGGTTATCAACCTGCAAAGACTGATGCAAACCCAAGGAGCACTTGCAATGCCGTTCTAGCCACTGAGGAGGATTATTTCACGGAGTTCGATGAGATTTTTGGGTCTGTAGAGCCAGTGTCCATCGACACTCGAACCAAATCACGATTCGGGAATTCAGAAGCTAGTATCGATCGACACTACATAGAGTGTCGATCGATACCCTGTCCAGACCGCACCAGATTTTGCGACGATCGCAATTGCTTCAGAAGATAAGGTCTCCAAGCCCAAGCTTGCATTCCCCAGAGATAGAAGGTCTAAACAGCAGGTCGAGGAGGAGATTTGCAAGAGGATTATTGATAAGATCATGGTGGAAATGCCTCTTGTTGATGCAGTTAAACTTTCTCCTGCGCATAGAAGATATGTCAAGCGGCTTGCAGCGAATAGTATTAGTCCTGAGGAAGGAGCACTGCTGACCAGAGACATCAGAGCCATACTCTTGAACACAACTATGGTTCCTAAGAAGAAGAAAAAGGACGTAGTGGTATCTGAAGAAGTGAGCGCAATGATCCAGAGCAGAGTCCTTGTTAAACTTCCAGATCCAGGAAACTTTGTTCTTCATTGTTCAATCTCGACAGGGCAGTTTCCTCACTCTCTATGCGATTTGGGATCTGGTATCAACTTGAAGCTGTTATCTGTTGCTATCAGACTTGGGATGTCAAACTTCAAGGCTACTAGGATGTCTCTTCTATTAGCCGATTGATCCAAGAGATTCCCAAAAGGAATTCTAGAGAATGTGCCCATCAAGATTCGGAATTGCTTAATCCCTACAGACTTTGTGGTTTTGGAGTACGACGATGAACATGAAGATCCTTTGATCCTAGGAAGATCATTCTTGGCTACTGTTGGCGCTCAAATCGATGTGAAGAAAGGGAAGATCAAGCTTGATTTAGGCGATATTGTCATTGACTTTGACATGGAGAACACAAGGAGAAGATCCACCATTGATGGTCAAACTTTCTCTGTGGAAATTCTAGAGGATGAAGCTTCAATCCAGGAGTTAGAATCCGGTCCCTCATCGGTTGTTGAACAGATAATTCCACAACTCCCCGCCCACGATCCTCCCAAAGAAGCAAGGTACGCGCTTCCTGAACTTATTTCTCAATCTCCTGATTTACATCATGATTTAAAACTTCACAAGGCTGTTACGCGCTCATGCAAGCAACGAGTTCCTCAAAAGCTTGGTTTTTCTTTACATGATTTTGCAAGAATTCCTAAGGAGCGTACAAGGACTTCAAAGCCTTTCGCTAAAATGCAAATCATCATTCCTGTTGCACTAAAGGATAAAGGCGACGCGGTCGTTCAGACAATGGTTCAAAAGACGCATAAGCTCTTTCCTGGAATCATTCCATGGAAGAATGACGATCCACCAGATATCTGAAGTTCCTCAACACAGTCAAGCTAACAAACTAAAAACAAGCTTTTAATGGGAGGCAACCCATTTGTGAGTCTTACTAATTATGTTTTATTTTATTTTCTTTTACAATTTTATGTTTGGTGTTTGTTTTTGGTTTTGATTTTTTTAGGAGATAAAAACGTTTGGATGAACTTCATATGCACCTGTCGATCGATACAAGTGATTCTGTCGCTCGACATAGCTAAAATTTCAAGGTGTCGATCGACACCCTTGACAGTGTCGATTGACACCCCCCCTCCAGGTTACGTTTTTCTCTTTAAAATTTTGATTCCTTTCGTTTTCTATCTATTTTATTCACCAATCTCAGACTTAATAACACTAGGGACAGTGTTGTTTAAGTCTGGGGGAGGTAGTTGCTAACATTGTGTTTTCTTTTGAGTTTTTATGGTTTTTTTTTTTCAAAAAAAAATTTTGTTTTATTCGGGTCGAAACTCCCCTTTTCACTTGCTTTGAACAGCACTCAAGGACCATTACCAATGCAAGTTGGCTGGTTTTACAAAGGTGGGTAACTGGAGGTGGATCGGTTTAACGGAGCGAGTTCAGATTTCTGGAGAACGCCAGAAAGACATTGCAGACCCCGCCCTAATGAATCTTTAATTTCTTGTCAAGGGCGTTGGAAATTGCAAGACTTGATTCAGCTTCCAAAAACTTGAAAGCGAGGACGGACCGCTCTTGAAACTTCTTCCCAAATGACGATTTCAACTGTCCTAGATCAAAAATAAGAAAAAGCCTCATGATCCTGTCTCCCACCATAGAACAATAGTAGTAAGCGCTGATCTAGTGAAGTCATAGAGATGCCAAGGATTTAATAAAAAAAAAGTCTACAGAAAAGTGTAGTTCAAGGAGAAAAGTGCAAGTCCGAAAATCAGAAAAATCCTGAAACAAAAAGTTCAAAAATGGGCAATGCATCTCTATGATATCTTTAATTGGATACAGTTTCACAGGGAAGAGAGAGGGTGAAACGAAAGAAAGTGTTCAAGGAAGCGAAAGAATCTAGAAGGTCCAGTGATCGATATAAGTCCTATATCTAGAGTCTTTTGGTGTTTTCCAGTTGGTTTTTAGAGTCTTTACAGGTACTAGACGTTTGAAGCATAAAAGATGTTTACTGGGAGTTTTGGAGCATTGCTGAACGAAGTGGCAAAGATCGAAGTGAAGAATCGGATTCAGATGATGGTGTCGATCGACACCACCTCTGGGTGTCGATCGATACCTTCCTTGACCAAAGAAAAAGCCCAATTGCGAAGAAGTCCGTTCGAAGCCCAAAAGTCCCAGATATTTACTTTTATGTTTAAGATGGTTTAGAAACCTTATAAATACGTTTTCGCAGCCATTGTTTAGGCTTATGCTTTATTTTACTTAGTTTAAGAGATATCTATCAATAAAAGTAATGGTTTCTTCTTTGATCATGTTTGAGTAGTTTCCTTGTTAGGTTTGGGGTTATTCAAAGGTGTTTGATGATTGGCTAGATCTTATCTGAATTGCATAGGATTAATATCTTTAGAAAGTTTTTCATCTTGTCTTGAGTTTACTGCTGATTTTAGATTCATGACCTGAAATCTAAGTTTAGGATATTTAATAGAAACAACAGTTTTATTGATTTCCTGATCTAGACTTTGATGAACAAAATTCATTTTCGCAAAGAAATTTGATTTAGGGTTTTGTGAACAATTGAACTTGAACTTTAATGCTTGTTTAGATTGTTAGGATTCGCAAAAAAATTTGGTTTTCTAGGATTTTAAAAATAGATAATCTCTGCAGCGAAAGTTGATTGATTTTATATTCGTGTTCATGTTTAAGAATTGTGCATCATAATCCTATCTTTTATTTATCATCTGCATATCTGATTGACCTGCGATTTCCATGTGCCTAGCTTTCTTTTAATTGATTTCAAAAAAATATACTTGCTTTATTTACATTGTTTTTCATTATCATTATCTTGCTTAGCTTAATTCGAAAGTTTAGATCTATTGTGCAATTTGATTCCCTGTGGATTCGATAACCCTAAGTACTACCGTGATCTCTTAATTTGAGAGAGTAGTTTCAATGGATAATTCGAGCTTATCACAAGGTGTCGATCGACACGACTCAAGTGCTCGTGTTGAGCGACCCCCGAAGGCTGTCAATCGACACGACAACCGCACTCGTGTCGAGCGACACCCTCCTAGAGTCGATCGACACGCCTCGGCAACAACCAGAATCGAGTTCTTCCTCTCAAAACTCGATTCCCGGCGATACAAGTCGCAATCAACACCAATACAAACCATTATTGCCTACAATCACACAGTAGTTACCACCATCCATTTCACACACGAAACCATCACAAAATCATCACAAAAATCATCAGCGAACCATCATTGCCTAGAACCTATGGTCGCGAACTCACATTTGCTAAAAAAGGATGAATGAAACGATTCGAGGAACAAGAAACACACGAACCTGACCTTTTCTACTCTAGACCAAACTTATCCGAACCAAAAACCACGAAGAACACGATGAACAAAGAACCTAACGCCTCTATAACTCAAGGAAACGGTTTCAGCGGGAAAATTCCATTGTATAAATTTCCAAACATGTAAAATCGTTACAACGAAACAAAAATACATGAAACAAAAGCAACAAAAACACAGAGCCATAACCGAAACTAGAACCACAAAGATAACCAATCTCAAACTGTGACCTGCTTGTCGAACCACTTCCTGAACTTAAGCTTCTCATCTTTGCCTCTGGCTCCCAAGTCTCATCTTCTGTACCGCTACAATCCCACAAGACTCTCAGCAACGGTATCTTCTTCTGACGCAGGACCTTGACTCTCCCCTCAAGAATCCTTACAGGAACTACCAGAACCGTTAAATCAGGTCGAAGATCCTCTGGAATCTTAGCCACCAATTCCTCCGACTCATGCAGGCACTTCTTCAATATCGACACATGAAACACCTTATGAAATGCCTTCATAATCGGAGGTAACTCATGCCGCTACGCCACCGGTCCTACTCCTTCAACTATCGGAAACTGACCCATAAAACGCGGACTCAGCTTGTTCTCTGCTATGGATCAGTTAGGACCCCTCAACATAGCCATCTTGAGATACACACGATCTCCCACTGCAAACTCAAGCTCTTTCCTTCTTCTATCCCCATAACTCTTTTGTCGATCCTGAGCTTCTTTCATGTTCAATCTCAAAACACAGATCTTCTCCGTCGTTTCTTGAACATAGGTTGCATCATAAATGCACCTCTCCCCGACCTGGGTCTAGCATAAATGTGTCCTACACGGCCTACCATACAAAACCTCGTAAACTCACCTACGCCTAGGTGATCAACCCAGTGACCACCCCAATTCAAAGCACACATCCTCAGTAAATACTTCAACATCTGAATAGTCCTCTATGACAGCCCATCAGTTTGCGGATGATAAGTCGTACTCATATCCACCTTAGTGTCCATCTCTGCCTGAAAAGCTCTCCAAAACTCTGGAGTGAACTTGGGATCACGATCAGACACAATATTGGTTGGCACTCCATGCAGCCTCACTATCTCTTTCACGAACTTCTTAGCCAAAACCGCTGCTCCATCGGTCTTTTAAATGGCTAGAAATCACGCTGTCTTAGCCAACCGATCCACAATCACCCAGATAGCATCATAAGTTCGAGAGTTAGGCAATCCTACCACGAAATCTATCGTGATCATGTCCCACTTCCACTCAAAAATGGGTAAACTCTGCAGCAAACCACGCAGCCTTCACTAACGAACACGTGTCATATTTCGCGAACTAATCAGCCACATCTCTCTTCATCCTGACCCAGTGATAATACCGCTTCAGATCGTGATACATCTTGCTCGCACCCGAATCAATCGAGAACTTTCTCGCATGAGCCTCACTTAAAATATCCTGCCTCAACGACTCAACTCGAGGCACACAAATTTGACCACGCAACGTCCCATTTGAAGAGACCAGATACTCAGAACCAACTGCTCGCGACGCATCAAGTAAACTCTGATCACCCTCCTGAGCCACTCAGATCCTACTGAGAAGATATGCCTGATCAGATGCCTCTAAGCCTAAAGGCTCCTGCGAAATAGCACAAAGATGCAACGTGCTAATCTTACTGACTAAGGCCTCAACATCCTGCTCACGAGGTGAATCGAACATCCGTCGACTCAACGCGTCTGATACATGATTAGCCTTGCCCAAATGATAAATAATCTCAAGATCAAAATTTGCCAGCAACTCAAACGAGCGCCTCTGCCTCATATTCAACAATGGCTGAGTGAAGATATGTTGCATATTCTTGTGATCCGTATAAATCTGCACCGACCCGCCATATAAATAAGACTCCAGATCTTAAGCGCAAAAACAACGTGGGGCGTTTACGCTCGCTACCCTGCAACTGCCTCGAAGCATACGCAATAACCCTGCCTTCCTGCATCAGTTGACAACCCATACCAACTCCTGAAGCATCTGTATACACTGTGTAAGGCATGCCCGACTCGCGTAATGCCAAAAAGGTGTAATCGTCAACATCTTCTTGAGCTTCCCAAAGCTCTCCTCGCATTCCGGCGTCCAAGCTCTACATGAAAACAACTTTTTTGTGACTCCGATTTGTATCAAAAATCAGTCACAAAAGCATCATTTGTGACACTTTTGTGACGGAAAAAAAGCGTGACAATTTTTTCGTCGCTAATTAGTTTGGTCACACATGCGTCACATATTTGCGACACCTTTGTGACCAGATTAAAGAGTATCACATTTGTGACGGATTTGAGACGATATGGATGCGTCACAGATTAGTGACATAAGAGAGACTGAAGACATTATCGCAAATTACTAACTAAATTGTGACACAAACGTTGTGGCTAATGTGTAACTGATTTGTGACTGATTTGTGACGTTGTGTAGTGTCATAAATTTGTGACTCTTTTATGACTACTTTAAGAATATAGGTAGTCTCAAATTGGTCACTAAAGTGTCACAAAAGAGTGACCAAATTACTATGTACTTGTGACATTTTTTATTTATACAGAATAGTATATATTTGGTATACAAAAACGTATATACTTTGTATTCTACTGATTGGTATTCTACAATTTGGTATTCTACTGAAATAGTATTCTACATAAATAAAATGTAGGCTTGACTAAGAAAAATACGGTTCCGAATAAGTTATACAAAAATGGTTAACATAAAGTACAAAAAGTTAACCGTTACATAACCGAAACATTAGATACACATAATAGAATCAGACACCTTCTTTTTGTCCTTGGTCTTCTTAATTATCTCCTTAAAATTAAATCACTACATAATCATCATATCCATTTCAAGTCGATAACATTTCAGGTTCTAAAGGAGATTTATATAGTGAGATGTATTATTGAAATTAGAAAAATAAAATAAAAAAGTACTTCCAAGATGTTTCCAATAAACACTAGTAGTGAACACAGGAGCTAGATATGGCCACAAAAGCAGAAGGGGGAAAAAGAAGGGAAAAAACCACAAACCTGGTAGAATCTTCGTATCTAATAAGTACATTGCCGATGGATACTTTCAGATTACCAATAATCGTAGCAATAATCGAACCTAGCCATGAATTTCCTGCAGGGGGCTGCAATGAACCAATCATAATAGAGCCACAAGTTTAGCATATGAGGGTTTTTTAATCAAGTAGTTAGCAAGGAGTCATATATTCGTAAAAGAAGATAAGGAATCCTTGAATCTGAATTAGGAAATTTAAAGTGTCACTCAAACATATACCCCCAGGAATGAAAATAAGAAAATAAAAAAACTAATTTATCAAGTTTAGAGGCATACCCTACCATGCTTAGATTTCGCCCTTGCTTCAAACATTGCTGATTTTGTATCGCCCCGACCGCCCCTCTTGTGGGCCCTTGTCCACTCACAAGCCTGTAGGCCCACCATGTCTGACGATCGGTGTGTTAGTCCAGGAAGCTTGGAAGTCATGCTTATTGACCCTGTAAATCACCACGCAATCTTTTCCCGTATTTTGACCTCACTCACACGGTACTGGAAATCACTTCCTAGTAGGTCACCCCTCCTGAAACTACTCCAGCTCAAGCACGCTTAACTCTGAAGTTCTCTGAAGACATGTGAGCGAAAAGATAAGTGCACTTTAGTGATATGGGTAGCCAAATCAATTCTTTTAAGCCTCTCTGCATATACCGCAAATATCATATATGCCCTAAAACCAGGGTGTCACAATCACCCCCACTAACAGATCGTAACGTCTTCGTTGCGTATACCAAGATTGTTATCCCCGACAATCTGACTCTTTACAAATATCAGGGTTTGCTCTAATACCACTTGTATCGCCCCGAACACCCCTCCTTAGGGCCCTTATCCACTCACAGGATTGTGGGCCCACAGATACTAAAAATCACTTCCATGTATGTCACCCATCCTGAAACTACTCCAGCTCAAGCTCGCTTAACTCTGGAGTTCTCTCAATACCTGTGACCGAAAAGATAAGTACACTTTTGGTGATATAGGTAGCCAAATCAATTCTTTTAAGCATCTCCGCATATACCTCATATATCATATATGCCATTAAACTAGGGTGTCACAATCACCCCACTAAAAGATCGCAACGTCCACTATCTGGGTGGAGATGCACATTTATGGTAGAGAGCAATCGAGACTCGGAGAGTAGTGTGGACCTGGGGCAAATTCTTAGTTGAGTTCAACGCTAAGTATTTCCCTCAAGAGGCTTGAGATCGACTTTAGATGAGGTTCATGGCGTTGGCTCAGGAGGAGCGTTCAGTGTGCGAGTATGACGCCGAGTTTAGTAGACTTGTGGTTCATACTAGTCATAGTATCGAGGACGAGCGGGCTCTTACGCAGAGGTTCTTGCAGGGACTTTGTATGAGCATTATGACTCAGTGCAGAGGTGCAGGTTACGCCTCGAGGGCGGAGCTGGTAGAGCATACAACATCCATTGAAGAGGATTAGGGCGAGCAGGCTAGTGCGGTAGTTGTTTCACTTGTGGTTGCTCTTGCGGGCCAGCCGAGGGAACATCAGCAGCAGTAGGGTCGAGGTTCTGGATCTGGTTCTGGCAAAGGCAGTAAGCCTGCACAGGATCAGAAGAGGAGATGGGATGATGCTTCTAGGACAGGTTCAGGTAGTCACGACACTCATGGGTATTTTGGATGAAGAAGTTCAGAGCATCGGGTGGAAAACTATCCTAAGTTTTCCGGGGAAGCAAAGGTTTGCTTCCATTGCAGAGAGCTGGGGTATATCAGAGCGATGTGTCCCAAGTTGCAGCCGTTGGCGCTTGCGGTGGTTTTTCCAATGGTAGCACAGCCATTGGCTCATATAGCGGCGGAGCAGCCGTTGGGTCAGATTGGAGGAGCTCAGCATGGGTATGAGTAGTTGAGGAGCGAGTTGAGGCGGCGACAGCATTGGAGGAGGATCTGAGTGAGCAGTTCAAGGATTGAGTTGCTTTTCTCTTATTCCAGTTGTTGTTCTTATTTATTCAGTTTCAGATTTTCCACTTTGGCTTGATGTTTAGATGGTTTTATTGTATTGTTGTTGAAATGATTATTTCAATTTAAATTTATGAGATAAATTATTTATATACCGTTGGCTTGTGGTGGATTTCATAATTAGTTCGGTGGACTATGCGATGATATTCTAATGGACTGGTAGAAGCTATATCGAGTTCATCGGAATTGCCACCGAGACCGCGTGGCGTAGAAACACAAAGGTCCGAGGTAGGAGAGTAATGATGACTTCGGGAAGTTCCACCGGAGATGGTAGAGCTAATGGGGCGGCTAGAGGATTATACGAGTAAGAGTTTATTCCAACCAAGTTATTCTATAGGGAGCGTTGGTATTGGTTGCAAGAAGGCATATGGGAGTATGTGGAGGTGTTAAGGTTCATCATCATGGATGGCAGTCAAGTATTTTGAGGAGTTCTTAGTCTATCGTGTTATCATCATATCCAGACGAGGGGAACAAATATTCACAGGGCGGTGTTCAGAACGTGCTTTGAGCATTTTTCAAATATCAAGAGCTTATTTGGATTATCGAAGGGAGTGGAGTTCACGAGGTTGAGGAATGGTGTATTTCAAAGAGTACTTAGGGGTCTTGGTGATGCTAGTCATCGACGATGTTTAAATGTACTCGAGAATTCCTAAGGGTCAAGCTGTGCAACAGAGGTTGGTACTGGAAAGATTTTGGAACGCAAGCATTGGTTTTTGAGTAAGAGTAAGTTTTGGCGGCAAGAGAAGGTATTTTGTCAGTCACGTTATGTTGCGGAGGAAGATTTTGAGGATTGGTCTAAGTTTGGAACTATCAAAGGTTGGCGTAGGTTGCGTAACGCCATGCGTTCAGGAGTGCATAGAATGTTTTGTGTGGCTGAGGAGAGGAGTATGAGTTCATGAGTTGTTTTGAGGCAGTCGGTTCAGTTTTTCAGGTCTCTTCAAATGGGACATTCAAGTATAGACGAGTGTATCGGCCGATAGGTGAGCACGCTGAGTCGTCAGGAGTGGTTTTGGACCCTTGTTGGGAAGTTCAATTTCGATGTTAAGTGCTCGGTATTTATTCCTTTAGGGACAGCGGTCCCGAATAACTCGTGTTTTTGAGGGGGTGTGAGCTCTCATGTATATTGATTCGGGATGTGAGTTTCCCAGATACCATTGGCTCGAAAAAGGCGTCCTGAGAGTGCGAGCGGTATGTTTTCCTGATGGGCCATAGGATGCATCCTATGGGTGTCAGGTGCAGACTGAGTTAAGAGCAATAAATACATGCGTCACGCGGGGAGTATTGGATTAGTGATGTGATTCGAAGATTATACATGGGCCTTCAGGAAAATCAGTTATGTCAGCCAAGTTTTTGGTAGGAGTAGAGTTGTGATGTCGAAGTATTAATGTCGGATCAATATCATGGAAAGTATTCCTAGTTTCCAGATGCTTGTACACGTATGTGTTGATTACTCTAAAAAAGTATTTTCCAATATAGAGTCAGAGCTTGAGGGAGACGTCCTGAGAGTGGAGTGGCATCGGCATTGTTACCTCGAAGGAGACGTCCTGAGAGTGTGATGATGACGGTATAAGTATGAGTAATCAATATATGACTGTGGCATAAAAATGAAATAGGATACGGACCTCTAAGATATTTCTTTTCGTTCTGTTCCGCTGACCTGGGATTAACAGATGCAGCGTCCCTGGTTGTGCATGGTCTTGTTTGATTGTTGCGCAATCGATCGATCCAATTTTGGGTCTACAATTGGTCGTGCATGTTCTTGTTTGATTGTTGCGCGATAAGTTGGGAAGACCTAGTCAGGATTAATAAACGTTGCATTTGTATATTCTGAGTCAGGAATCGTGCGTATTTTAGCCGTTTAAAGTAGATTTAGGATTTTTATTGATGTTATGGGTCGTGTTGGGTGGTTCTTACCCAAGATGTTTGTAGGCGTTTTAGAATTTATTACGGATGACTCGTTATCTGGAGACGGTGGCTTTCCAGAGTGTGTATCAGGGACGGTGGTTTTCTGTATACATACAGAGAGACGATGATTCTCTCCAAGAGACAGCGGTTTTCCTGTGTACTGATAATGGGACGGAAGTTTCCTTTATGGTACTGAGAGCCTATATTGGGACGGTGCTTTCGTCTAAGTGCTGAGAGACGATAGTTCTCTCAAAGGGACAGTGTTTTCCCTAGAGTGTGTGTGTGTGGATGAGTTAAAACGTAATAAATGTCTGAAAACGTGCGTATAAACGTGGATTTAGTTGTGGACTTCTGAGATTATGTGAGAATCTCTGATGGTATTGGCCGGTGCGGGCCAAAGTGTGGTTCGGTGTGGACTAGTGTCTTGGGATTCGAGGTCGAATCCAGTTTAGTGGGAGAGAATTGTAACATCCCAATTCCAATTTTTATATTTGGAAAGGGGGTGTCGATCGACACCACTGGTGGGTGTTAAATATTAAGTGTCAAGTGGGTATTGTATAAAACCTTAGCCGAAATAATCATTTGGATTTGGGCCATTTTTTTATTTTTTGGTTAATTTGGGTGAGAGGGAAATCAAAAGATTTGGATTTGAGGTGGTGTTTTTGGTTTCCGACCAAAACTAAATTGGTGACATTTTAAAACGCGTGACAAATTTGTAACTCATTGGTGACACATTTGTGACACCATAAATTGAGACCCTATACACTAAACATTGGGATCAAATAATGAGGTGCATAGGTGTTGGAAATCATTTTTTACTATTCCTAAAGTGATTTATAGATTAAATTTACATTTATATCACTTAAAAACAAAATAATGACTAAAAAATATGGTTTAGTAAAATTTGATATGAATACATAAGTGTTATAAGGAAAAAGGTTTGTTGTTTGGTTTATGTATTTTGAAAAATTGTTATTACCTTATTTTCATAGTAAATATAGCAAACATAGTGTTATATAAGAATATAATTGGGCAAAACTAATCCTTTGTACATAATTTTGGTTAGAATCGTATGTTAAAAGTCTTAAATTCAATAGAGGTATGCCAAAATTATTGCAAAAGAGTCACAGAATAGTGGATTTTGAAGGATTCATAAGTTATCCTCAAATCCATTGGAAAATCTTGTTATTCTCAAATACTAATCAAAATACACAAGTTGGATTTGAAAATCACAAAGATTTGTAAGGATTATCAAAATACACAAGTTGTCACTCTCTTGTGACGCTTAAAGGGTCGTCATTAATATGTGACATTCATTATAGTAACAAATGTGACACTAATACGTTACACATTTTTGACGTCACAAATGTGTCACACATAAGTGATAACTTTGCAATCACTAATATGTGACACTATTGAGACAATATTTTTCCGTCACAAATTTGTGACGAATTTGATACTCTTATTGATGTAGTCACAAATGCGTCACAAAATCGTTCCAATTCAGTCACAAATATCTATGTCAGAATTAACAGTCACAAAAATACACTTTTCTTGTAGTGAAGCAAACAAGACATCCTTCCCTGTCAACTTCGTCATAGGCTGCGCCATACTCGCAAAACCCTTGACGAATCTCCTGTTATATCCTTCTAAACCCAAGAAACTCCTGATCTCGGTAGCACTACTCGGTCTAGGTCAATCCCTGATTGCCTCAATCTTCGTTGGATCCACTGAAACTCCCTCTGCAGAAACAATGTGTCCAAGGAAACCCATATGCCGCTGCCAGAAACTTCACTTGCTCAACTTAGCATACAACTTCTATTCCCGAAGCTTTTCCAGAACCAATCAAATGAGCCTCATGCTCCTTGAGACTCCTCGAATATACCAAAATATCATCGATGAAAATGATAACGAACACGTCCAAATACTCCTTGACCACATCGTTCATCAATCTCATAAATGATGCTGGTGCATTT
The DNA here is from genome assembly GCA_963576765.1 of Draba incana. Classification (NCBI taxonomy): domain Eukaryota; kingdom Viridiplantae; phylum Streptophyta; class Magnoliopsida; order Brassicales; family Brassicaceae; genus Draba; species Draba incana. Next base: position 32,791,856 of record OY755205.1, read on the forward strand.
GTCAAACCGAAGGGCATAACCACAAATTCAAAGTGCCCATATCTCGTCCTGAAATGCCATTTTACGAATACTTGCCTCATCTATCGGGATCTGATGATAACCCGACGCCAAGTCTATCTTTGAGAACCAAGTAGCACCCCTCAGCTGATCCAATAACTCATTAATCCTCGGGAGGGGGTACTTGTTCTTTATAGTGACCCGTTTAAGTCCTCGGTAATCGATACAAAACCGAAAACTGCCATCCTTCTTCTTTATAAATAAAACTGGTGCTCACCACGGCGAAACACTCGGCTGAACAAAACCCTTACTCAACAAATCTTCCAGCTGCTTTTTCAGCTCTACCAACTGTGTTGGAGTCATCTTGTAAGGAGCCTTAGAAATCGGAGCAGTCCCAGGCTCTAGCTCAATCATGAAAGGATCAGACCGAGATGGTGGTAATCCCTTCAACGACCAAAAAAAACTTCCTCGAACTCTTGAACAACTCGGATATTCATGATAGCAACCTCACCACTGGACTCCGGCATCGTAATAGTCACCAAATACGCCTTCCAACCTCGCGCTATCAACTGCTCCGTTTGAATAGCCAAAATCACAAGACTCCCGGAAGTCGGTCTCACACCTTGAAACACTAACCTCCCTGCATCCTGCTCAAAGACCACTCTGCCTCTATAACAATCCAGATGAACTCTATAGAACGCTAGCTAGTCCATACCCAGGATGACATCATACAGCTCCACTGGACTAATCACCAAATCTGTTGGCATCGATTGCCCAGCAATCTGAACATCGACTGCTCTAGCACAGCCCAAAGTAGCCAGGAATCCTCCTCCATCCACCTTGACCAAACACGAATGTTCACCACCGCTGCTCTGGATGCCACTGCTCTCGGTATGCTCCGGAGTAATGAAGCAGTTCGATGTTCCAGAATCAGACAACACGTGGGACTCAAAACCGCTCACTAACAAGGTCCTTACACAATTCACACATTAATGACCACAATCCATTTCACACACAAAACCATCACAACATTATCACGAAAATCATCAACGAACCATCATTGCCTAGAAACCTATGATTGTGAACTCACCTTTACTAAAAAGGATGAATGAAACGATTCAACGCACAAGAAACACATGAACCAGACCTTTTCTACTCTAGACCGAACTGATCCAAACCAAAAACCACGAAGAACACGATGAACGGAGAACCAAACGCCTCTAGAACTCAAGGAAACGGTTTCGGGAGGATTTATTTGCAACAATCCTCTGAAAACACGAATTCTCTCATTCTCTCAAGGATTTCTTTGCTCAAACTTCTATATCACGATGGCTGCCAAAACAACACGCAACCCTAAGTATATAAATACCTTAAACCGAGCTAAAACCGTGATTAAAACATTAATTACTCGGTTTAACCAAACCTCGTGTCGAGCGACACCCCAAGTGAGTTGATCGACACTCCATCACCATTTATGTCATTCGACACACACCTTGTGTCGCTCAACACGAACACCAGAATTCACATTTCTAGTTCGCAGATGTTACAACATAACAAGCTTAATTAACAACAAAAAACTAAAACAAAAATTATGATAATCTTGCACAAAGGATTTAGTTTAAGGACACTAGTGAAGACAAGCGTCTATCCATAGATCAGGAAGAGGACACACGTCCACACCACCGTTAATGCTCGCTTGACACCAGTCTCCGATTAGCTGCCGCCAATCAGCTTCGAAATGAAGAAATCCACCTCCTTCTGCCGATCTTTACACCAAGCCATAGATTCATCGAATTCTCCGGATCTACCATTTGAATCAGCTTCTGAAATTTCTCTGATAATCTCCAACTCCTAGGAAGCTCCACCGCTGACCACACCCAAATTGATATGGTCTGAGATTCAGCTTTGCTCTTCGACTAGAGCAAACAGAGAACGGCAAAGATATTACTCCTCAATCAGTTGAAAATAATCAAAAAAAAAAAATTAGAAGAAGACAGAGAAAACGACTAGAAAAAAGCTGTATGGATAAGAGATCGAATCATTCTAAAAGAAAAAAGAACAGTCAAAGCTGAATTGAAATCCGAATGAATCGGAACTTATTATCCGCTAAACAGAAGATAATCTCCGAACAAGTCAGAGAAGAGAAACCGGTCAAACCAGAAAATAATTTTATAGCTTATTAAGTTTTTTTTTTTGTCGACTGAAATTTTCATTAGAGAAATAGAGAAATTACAACTTAGAGAAAATAGTAAATAAACACAACAAGATCTATCAATACATGACAGATGCATGCTCCCCACATGTGCCTACACGTGCTTCTAAGTTGATGAAGATATTTCACCGGTGCTTCACCGGCACTACATTTTTCCGACACCGGAAAATCTAAACATCACCATCGATCTTCAATAAATTTCTCCATGTCTCCGAAATGAGCTCCTCATACTACCAAACCCAAAATGAACCATCAACCGGAAAGTGATTTGCCTTCCTTCACTGCAAATAAATCTGACCATCATAAATCATATGACACACTTCACAAAACCACTAAGATTTTTAATATGAGGATCAAAGAGGAAATAAATTCCTCGCCAAAGATCCGGATGATATGAAGATGATGAAGAAAACAAACGCCGATCCGGTTGAAATTGAAATTTGCTGCCATCATAACAGATTTGGGGAGGAGAAAGCACAAGAATCCGAACAGAGTCGGAATCGAGGTCGGTCTAAGCCGAAAAACACAACTCGGTCTAAGCCGAAATTTATTCTTCGGATTGAAGAAACAAACTAACAACTAAACATCAAAAAAATCTAGTCGTAGTCGGAACCGAAACAATGATAAAGAAATAAAACAAAAGCACGACGCCGGCCGAAGACGGACCCCGGCCAAGAGATCTAGCCTTTTTCTTCTTTGTTTCTCTAGAGAAGATGGAGAAAATAGAGAGAGAAAATGTATTTGTTTGTATTTAAAGCTTATTAAGTTAATTTGATGAATTTTATAACTTATTATGTTTGATGAAGTTTCAACTTGAATCAGTTAATAATAAACTAATTGCTCTATATTTGGTCTACATCATTCTGTATCCCTTCACATTTGTAATATAAAATATTCTTACATCATATAAAATTCTGTCTAATAGTTATATGATATCTTGTGGTTAACATTCTTTGACCGCACAATTGATAAGAAATTTCTTCTATTTCAAAACAACTCCAGTTCGAGCTGTGAAGCAATTAGGAACCAAATGCAAATGACCGTTTTCAGTGGAAAAGGCAAAATATACTACTATGAGATAATATATTGAATCAAAGATCTAATAAGTTTAAAGATAATATTGAGGGCAAAATCTTAGCAGAAAGGGAGAAAAAATGATGATTTTCGTTTACTCCCTCTCTGATGTCTAGTACTTTTGTTGGCATCGTGAGAGGGTTGTAAACTAGTAGATTCTACGATAAACATGAAGTCTAGAAAGTGTATTGAAGTTTTGGTCAAAAACGTTTCGATGGTTTTTGATGTGTTTTTTATGAGTTATTATGATTCTCCTATTTGGGTTCAGTTTTTTGTTGATGATTTTCTTCGTAGAAGATCTATGTTAACTTTACTTGTTTAGTTTATAGTCAATTCTGGCTATCAATCTGATTAAAGTTTTGCAGTTCTAATTTGTTCAACGGCGGCTTCACTGAAGTTAACTCGGAACAAAATTGACAAAGGCAATCACAGAAAGAGATTTATCTTAGTTAAGAGAATTGTTGTCGTGTTATCGTATTAGATTTTGGAAGTCCGGCTGCTATTATGGATTCGGGAACACCTAATTGTCTACCTTCGATTCGAAACAAGACCATCTTGGTATTGCTAATGTGTCATTAAAGATGATTGTCCTCACTTTCCTTCTGGTGTGGAAAGACCATTAGTTTCTCTTTGTATTTCATATGTTTGATCTCTTCTATAATGTAATCGATGTTAAATCAGTTTCAATATAATAAAGCGTTAAAAAAAAAAGCTCGCATATATTTACATTTTAATTATGTAATTCTGCAAGCACAATATTACCACAAATATGTATATATTAATATGACGTCCGTGTATATATCGTACATGCCCGGTTCTTGGGTTGTGCAGCTCGTGCAGTTGCACAAGGTCCACTAGGTTTTAAAAAAAATTTAGCCTAAATAAAGGGCCCAAAACATTTTTTTATCAGAAAATAGATATAAAATAGGGCTTTTTTTATTTCTCTCTATTGGTAAAGACCTTTAAAAAATTATTTGGCACAAGATCCAATCTTGAATTGAGCCGGGCCTGATATCGTATACTTTTTTTTTATTGTCTGCATATATATCGTATACGCACCTAGTGTATTTGCATCTATGTTATCGTATTAATCGTATCCAAGAACTTTATTAATAATTTATAAATATCTAAAACAAGAGTTTGGTGACAGTATATAATCCCACAATAGAACATACATATACAAAAGGAGTCAATATGTATAATTTTTTCCCCCCAATTGTAAAGTAGTGTTGATGCGTAGAAAACAACAATTGAGAGGAAACATTAGATAATTGTTAAAAACACGATAATGGTGCAGGGTGAAGAGATAGATAATGGGATAATGCAGATGCAGAAGAACGTGTACATACATGGTGGCTGACACGTGTGGGCGGTCATGCAACCATGTGCTCGCAATTACCACTTGAACCTCACCTATATAATCTTCTTTTAGGTCCAACCATGAATATGTATATTCAAAAACATTGACAGAGAAATCCGAAAAACCATCAACACTAGAAGGCATAGAAAGCGTTGGCGTAATCTCATGCTCCTCTGGATTTGATTGCTATTAATCAATTCACTCTCCTAGTTTAACCAAGTTTTTCCTTTTTTTGCCTTAGTTATCTAAATTGTAGTTCTTACTATTTTTGTAAACCATGAACCGTTCATTCCATAATGATATTTACCATTAGAAAAAAAAATGAATATGTATATAAATTCACGGAGAATTTCTCAAATACATCGTTTTTTGTGGTCAAAAAGCAAAATTACACCATTCTTTCTCTTTCTTCTATTTTTTAAATCTTTGCCATTAAAATGTCCATGTATTTGCAAAAATGTCATTACGTAGATTTCTCTTATTCCAAATAAAGATGAAAAGTCTCAACAATCCCAAAAAAATCAACTTATTTCCAGAAATGTCATCTTTATCAATTTTCCAACAACCATGAACAACCAATTTCGAGCTCTTAATGGCTCAACAACTGATTTTCGAGCTTTTAATGGTCTGATTTAATCCTATTAACCTCTTTTCTTTCTTCTCCTCTACAATTTCCTGGAAGTCTGCAAAAATTTCGCAATTACAAAACTGACTTGTACGGACCTTTGCAGACTTCCAGGAAGTCTACTTTCCTGTGTAGACTTTCTGGAAGTCTGCAAATCTCCGTACAGAAAAGTTAAAATCTGGTCAAATGGAAAACTGACCCACTTTTTTGTGTACACTTCCTGGAAGTCTGCAAAAAAAGTCAAACTTCTGGTCAAATGCAAAAGTAACATTTGCAGACTTCCAGGAAATCTATATTTTGTGCAGACTTCCTGGAAGTCTACATTGGGATTTGCCTAAAATGCAAAAGTACACCCCTGGAAGTCTACACTGGAAGTTTACGTAATAATTGAAAGTCTACACTGGAAGTTTACATAGTTTATTCTTCACCTTAATTGTTGTAACTCTAATTTAGGCCTGAATTAGATATCATAGGTTGTTTAATAGATGTGACAGTATTATTAGATTATTGGTACCAAATCATAGGTCAGCAAAGATTCGATTCGCAACGACAGTTGGCTTTAGATCTTTGTGAACAAATCGAACCTGATTTTAATGCTTGTTTAAATCAATCCTAATTCGCAACGACAATTGGCTTTCTAGGGTTTAGACATAGATAATATTTGCAACGACAATTGATTTATTTTACATTAGTTTCGGGTTGTAGAATTGCACTTCATTAATATCCCGATAGTAAGTTTATCCGTCAATTTGTAATCATTCCTTCTACTTTTCTAAGGCCTAGCGTTTGCCTCTTATTGAATTCAAATCGCCAACAATCACTTTAATTTTTATTTTTTTTGCATTGCATTACTTAATATCATTACTGCTTAGCTTAATTCGAACATCTAAATCTATTGTGTTAACTAATTCTCTGTGGAATTTGACCCCTAAGTATTACATCGATCTCTTAATTTGAGAGAGTAGCTCTAGGGATCATTTGAGCATATCAACAAGGGGTGTTGATCGAAACTTCCTCTAGGGTCGATCGACACTCCATCGCAGAAGCCATAATCGAGCATGTCCTCTCGTGGTTCGATTCCGAATCATCGAGCGATCATTCACATCGGTCAATAGTACGGTATACACACGACAATCATGCAATAACCAAGAAATAAACAAAAATCCTTATCAATTCCATCAAACTCAATCAACGATAACCTAACATTCGATTAACCATAACCACGATCGCGCACTCACCTCGATTTGACGAAGGAAATGGAAATGATTGATGAATGAGAGAAAGACAGCCACGAAAATCACGAATCAAACACTACGATTTTGATTTTTTTGTCTACGGTTCACGGATTCACGAAGAACACTGATGAACTCCCGCTCCTTCGATCAATCACACACAAGAACACTACCAAACTTTCTCTTTTCACTTCTAAAACGTTTTTCTCTTCAAAAACTCTGAAAAACGATTATCATATGCGGCTGGGTCCTTGGAAATGCTAACCTAGGGTTCCGCACTCAAACCACGCAAACCGAATGATCAAAAAGAATTGAACAGAAAACAATACCGAACACTAGTGTCGATCGACACCCACCCTTGGTGTCGATCGACGCCCCTACCAAAATACGACATTATGGTTTCGGGATGTTACACTCTGATTCCTCGGTTGAAACCACAAACAATCACTTCTGAAATTTCTAGAAACGAAGAACAAACCAAAACTCTAAGAACTATCGATAATCTCCTTCTTTTCTTCAATTCTTATCAAAAACACTCAATACCCCTTTCACTCTCTGAAAAACACTGCTGAACAACGAAGTTGTGTTTAAATAACATGGCCTAAGGTTCCGCACCATTAACCGATCCAAACCGAGCGATTACAATCGAACTGTAACAAACCCGAAACAGTTGTGTCGATCAACACCCCTACCAAAAATCCAATTTTTGGTTTTGGGATGTTATAGTATGAGTTAACTTTATTGTCAAAACAATTGACTGGTAGTTTTTTTGAAGCATAACTTGCAGTATATATTATTAAAATAAATTAAAGATTATCAAATTATTAACAATAAAAAGATTTATTACAATTTTAAATGATAAAATATATTAAATAAAATGATACTCTAACTGAAACATAGAGTTTTAATTTTTATTTTTTGATAACCAAGAAGTAATCCGAGTTTTAATGTTCTTAGGATAAGTGTAGTAGTCGAGTAAACACAAAAAATTAAAATAAATATTTTTCGTAACATAGTAATTAAAAAAATCATACCATAAATTTTAAATGTGGACAAATGAATTTTCATTGGAGCAACTTTGTTTGAATCACTCAAATAAAAAAAAGTAAGTTTGAATAATTATTTTAAAATAATATTATAAACAAAAGAACCGGTTATAAATATAAATAGTTATTTAAATAAAATTAACAAAGAAAAAACAATTTAGACAAAAAAATACAAAAAAATGTTGGAAGTTATAATCACTAAAAATGAGAAAAAAATCATAATTCAACTCTAATTCATCACTCTCTTTGATGTTGGGTTAGCTTTTGAGTTAACAATTTTATAAAGGATATAACTCAAAATGGTAAAATAATTATAACTCATTATAACTTAAACACAAATTCTAATATTTTTGTTTGACAAATGATTGGTAACATTTTTGAGTTACCATTGAGTTACACCATTAACTCAAACTAAATTAATGATAACTCACGTCACCAATCATAGCCAAAAAGAAGAAAGCAGGTGAATCAAAATGGCGCCAAAGCTTTGATATGAATTAGTGAATCCACAAGACGCGCGAGTTATGTCCCATGTTGCTTTATTTAACTTTCTGTACATTTAAAAATTATGTGTATGTATATTATAGAACTGAATACCTAATCAGTTAAAATATACAAAAACTCTCTCTCCTAGCCTTTGAGCGGCGGCGAAAAAAAGAAACCAAACACTAGAGATCATCTTTTCTTCTCCGATCTCCCTCTCCGGTGGTTGGGTTTTCTCACCTCCACCGTGAGTGGGTTTCTTTTCTTTTTTATGATATGGTTCTTGTTATTTTTCTGTTTAGGTTTGTTTGGTGTCGGATCTGGTTGGCTTGGTTTGACGAGTGTTTCGATTTTCTCGAAGCTTGAGTTAGGAGATGATTATTTGCTCGGAGTTTTTAGTCTCTCGTCCTCCTCCTCTCCGTCTTTGGGTTTTGCCAAAGGTTGAAGACATGCTCTTGTTGAAAGATTGAAAGTGAAGATGGAGAGGGACGAAAGTTAAAATGATGATAAGCTTCTGCTTTATGGGCGAGTTCTCAAGAGCCTCCGGTGCTGGTTTCATCAGCTCTGGATCCTTGGGTTGATCTGTGACATCTCTGATGCGGTTATGTCTTCGGTGGTTAGGTCTTAATGTTTTCGATTTATTGGTTTAGTAGTATTATGTTGTTCTTAAATTCTAGCTTGCTCAGTTTCTTTTTCTCTTGTGTCTGGTTTCCTTTCGTTTAGGATTTGGTTTGTTATTGCTTTATGCGGTTTGTGTGTGTTTAGTCAATGTTTGGGTTGGGTTGAAATTCCTTCGTTTAACATCTTTTTATTCGTTGTTTCTATTACCTGTTCCGGTCTCCTTCCACCGCCTTTAGTGTTAGCGAATAATCAGTTTTCACCTTAGGTCTTTCATGGCCAGTTCTTGTAAGGCTAACCTTGTGTGGAGACGCATAGTTCTTGATTTAGACTAATTAGGGTGAAGATTAGGTGGGTAGGGGTTTAGAATCCCGTTTGTGGTTTCTTGTTCATGCTATTCGATGCATTTGGGGCTCCTTCTTCGCGGTTGCTTTCAGCCTTGTCGTCGTCTTCAGAGTTTGTTTGGTCCGCGCCTTTCTGCTCTCTCCACACTTTCAGCTTATTTGTAATTGCGTTTCATATCTCTGATGTTAGGAATTAGCTCCCCGGTAATCTATGCGGGGTCTGCTCTCCGGTAATCTTTTGGACTATGCTCCCCTTGTTTGAGCATCGCTCTCCTCTTTTGGGCTTATAAATTCTATTTTTGTTAGTTTATTTTTTCAATGAATGGAATTACAATCTTTAGATGGCAAAAAAAAAATATTGTAGAAAATGAAAAAGAGCCAAATATCAAGTGGTATTGGAGTGGTCAAAGAATGACGAAAAGATTAGGAAATTGGCCAAAGTTTGTAATAATTGGATGCAAAACAGAGGGGCCACGCGTCACCTTTTTGGACCATCTCCAATTATTCCACTTTCCTTGCACTAATTTAGAGTATAAATGATTCATAAGTATCTTTTCAATTTAACCTAAGATTGCTAATCTTCATCGACAATAATGCGCTAAGGTAATCAATCAGATTCTTTAATCAGATTACTATAAGTTTTTGTTCTAATTCTCACGAAGCTAATTTTTTTTCTATAGATTTATGAAAGAATGATTGATCTTAACAAAAACAGATTTTCCTTTAAAAAAACAAAATTTGTTTATAAGAAAATAACATCTGAAATTTAGTTTTGGAAGTGCTTCCCAACTTGCAGACTTTTATTATATATACAAAAAGAGAAATACATTTATTATATATTCAAAAATTATATTAATATTTTCTCAAACATTCACCGTATGTGTATGTTAATAAAATAAACTATAAACATTTAAAATCATAAGAAAAACGAAACAAATAAAATATGAAAGTGACGTGAGATCAGTCGCCGCCCAGTTCATCCCATCAAAAGCTTCCACTTGCCCTTTTGCTGTCTTCCTCTCTCTCTCTTTGCCTCGTACTATTTTCTTTTACTGTTTTTTTCTTAAATCATTTTCATTTTTCAGTTTTCATTTTTCATTTTTCATTTTCATCATTACATTATTTGGTAAATGTATATAAAATATGAATTTTGTAGTAGCTCGTGACTACACTAATTTCTCTTTTGTTTTATCAGCCTGAAAATTTCTCCAAATCGATCACCCTATGATAAACAACGAAATTGATTATTTGGTTTTCTTTGATATAAAACGATAAGTTATGAAAAGCAGTTGATGTTAATTTTGTGTTAATACTATAACTAATAAATAAAGATCTATGATTAGGTGAACATATATAGATCCGACATTCTAATTGCTTTTATAGGATACGTGGTTTCTGCATGTGATTTCCTAACCAAAAATATCAAATAAAATTTATTTCTCTTAGCTTCGAATACTACAGAGCCTCGACCTTCGTGCTTTCTCTCTCATACATTTCCTCACTCGTCTCTCTCATCTTGACCTCTATATCTGTGCATGTTCTCTCTCTCTCTCTCTCTCTCCATCTATCCATCTCTTAAACCGTATAGCTAGAGAGGTGGGTTAAAATACGAGACCTTCCACTATTTCCAAAGTCGTGAATTCACCAGATAATACTCTCTCTCTATCTCATCCAAAAGACTTCACGAGTCCCCAAAGAACCTATTCCCAAAGATGAAGAAGAACAATAACAACAAAGCTTCATCTTCTTCTAGCTATGATTCATATTTGTCTCCTTCTTCTTCCTCTTCCTCTCACCAGAACTGGCTCTCTTTTTCTCTCTCCAATAACACTAACTTCAACTCTTCCTCAAACCCTAATCTCACTTCCTCCTCCTCCTCCTCAGATCATCACCATCATCCTCATCTCTCTCTCTTTCAAGCTTTCTCCACATCTCCAGGTCCTCTCTCTCTCTCTCACTCACTCAAATTAGGGTTTTGTTTGTTTGTTTTGTCTTTCGAAAGTTTGTATGAATTAGGACAAAGAAACTTTGTGTTCTGTTGCACCTAAACCACTTCCTTACCCTTTTTAGTTTAATTAGATTTAGTAGCTTATTTATTCAATTCATTGCTTTTATGCATCTTTTTCCTTTTTTAACTCTTTTGGTTTTGTGTTTGGAACTAGTCAAATCTAATCTAAGAAATCCTCCATAGTACAGATCTTGTTAAAAGAAATACTCCAATTAACTAAAATATCTATTTATTACCTATAGAATCTTTTTCTAGATAGTCTCCTCTAAAGTAAAACACTAATTACCTCTATACCCTTGTTAATGAAATCCAATTTCAGTCCAACGGCAAGATGAGTCGCCGAGAGGTTCCACCGGCGATGCCTCGGTGGTTCTGTCCAATTACCCCGGCGGTCCAAAACTCGAAAACTTCCTCGGCGGTGGAGCCACTACGACAACTACAAGACCAATGCAACAAGTGCAATCTCTCGCCGGCAGTGTCTTCTCTTCCGATCTAGAACAACCACATCCTCCTACCGCCGCCGCCGAGATCTACGACTATGAGCTCAAGTCAATAGCCGCTAGCTTCCTTGGAAACTATTCCGGTGGACACTCATCGGAAGTTTCTAGTGGACATAAGAAACAACAACAAAACAATCTAGCTACCTCAGAGGTTTCTCCAACTCCGAAGAAGAACGTAGAGAGTTTTGGTCAACGTACTTCGATTTATAGAGGAGTTACAAGGTGCACGTTTAATCAATTACTAGTAGTATACTATAAATAATCAGACAATAGTATATAACATATTAACATGTTTGGTACGTAAATATTTAATCAAATATGTACGTGTGTATGCGTAAATGCATGTTTAGTTTATATATATTAATATTTTATAGAAGTTTTAATTAATTTTTAAACAGACATAGATGGACTGGAAGATACGAAGCTCATCTATGGGATAATAGTTGCCGAAGAGAAGGCCAAAGCAGAAAAGGAAGACAAGGTACAGTTTTGTCTAAATTGCGCTGATACATGGGCATGTTATTAGTTGAGATTTAGACTTTTAGTTGATGTGTTTACTATAATGCGCTTTTGGTCTTTAATTTTTATTTTTATACCTTTGCTTTTACTTTTTTTACTTATGAGGTCATGGCCAAAATCTAACGTCGCTTTTTATTGTGTATTTTGGCTCTGTGACGTGAAATCATTACCCAACCGTGGATCTGAAACTTGTAATCATTTTAATTGCTCTGCAGTTTATTTAGGTGAGTTCCAATTAATTCACAATTTATTTCATCATCATTTATATACCTCTTCTTTTTACCAATTTAATTCCTCTGTTGAACGTTATCATTCTCTTTCAAATTTAATTTGCATATACTATAATACAAGTATAAATTTGACGAATTATATGTTATGTTCAGGTGGTTATGATAAAGAAGAGAAAGCAGCTAGAGCTTACGACCTTGCAGCTCTTAAGTATTGGGGTCCTACAACTACGACTAATTTCCTGGTAATTTGGTTTCGTCCGTTATAATTAGATTTTTTATCTGAAATTTGCTAATTTTAAAAAAAATGACCTACTTACCGACAAATATTTGTTATTACTAGGTATCGAGTTATGAGTCTGAACTTGAAGAGATGAAACACATGACTCGACAAGAATTTGTTGCTTCTCTAAGACGGTAATACATTTATTTGAGATATGTTTTCGGCTTTATTGTTACTGGAAAATAAAATCTCTATTTTCCTATCCTTCTTTGTTTGTTTTATTAAAGGAAAAGCAGTGGATTCTCTAGAGGTGCATCCATGTACAGAGGCGTTACTAGGTCCGTTTACATTCTCACCATTGGACTTTTATTCTTTATGTATACTTTAAGCTCAAATAATTCTATGTATCAATCTATGATAGATGTTCTAATGGTTAAAAGTTTACTATAATAAATCAGACACCATCAACATGGTCGATGGCAAGCACGAATAGGAAGAGTGGCAGGAAATAAAGACCTTTATCTTGGGACATTTAGTGAGTCCCATTTCAATATTTTCAGGAATCTATTTTTTTTTTTGTTATAATAATGATTTAACAGTGTACTTGAATATTGAACTTTAGGCACTCAAGAGGAGGCTGCTGAAGCTTATGATATAGCGGCGATTAAATTCCGTGGACTAAACGCTGTCACCAATTTTGATATCAGTCGCTATGATGTCAAATCGATCGCGACTTGTAATCTCCCTGTTGGTGGACTTATGCCAAAACAGTCTCCAGCAACTGCAGCCGTTGACAAAGCTATTGACCCATCTCCATCCGATCCTCTGGCTCTAACCACATCGGCGCTCACCTTCAATGTGACACCGCCGATCCATGAACATGGAGGAACCTTCTTTCATACCGGAATACCGATCAAAGCAGACCCAGCTGATCACTATTGGTCCAATGTTTTCGGATTCCAGGCAAACCCAAAGGCAGAGAATCGACCAATAGCAACCTTTGGCTTGGATCTTCACAATCCTTCTCCAGGTTATGCTATAATGCCGGTGATGCAGGACGGTGAAAACAACTTTTTTGGTGCTCTTGTCGGGTCCGAAGGGTATAATAATCACTCCGCTGCATCGAGCCCGGTCACGGCAATTCCACTGTCCTCGAGTAACGGTAACGAAGGGTATGTTGGGAATATAAACTGGATTAATAACAACATTTCAAATTCATACCAAACTACAAAGGCAAATCTCTCTCTTACACCGGTTTTTGGATTGGAATGAGCTCTCATCTTATAGTGAGAAAAAATAAAGGTTGTAGGAAGAAAAGGTTCTGTTCGAAATTGGATATTTTCTTTTTTAGATTATTTAAATAGTTTTATTAAGTCTTTCACTTTTATGTTCGTCTACTGACCAAGTACTTAACCGGGATCGTCGACAAAAAAAAAAAAAAAACTTAACCGGGATCTTACAGTACTAACTCTTGGTGTTAATGGCCTTGTGGGTTCCCTTTTCTCTTTTCAGAACTTTCTTTTAACCTTGTTTTTGTTTTTAAGTTTTATTTTTTTCGGTGTGTGGACAATTTGAATAAATGGAAAGAAACACGCTGTCTTTCGTCTCTAACATATATTCTGCATGGCATGTTTCGTCATAATTTTTCTGTTATTAATTTTGTGGGGGTAATGATGCTTTTTATTACATATGTGGTGATTTTTTTTCTTCATTTCTCTATCACAAAGTGAATGGAGACGCAAAGAGCGACCAAATATGTGGTTCATTTTTCATGCAAGAAATCTCTTCTGTTTTCGTTTATGTAGATTTTTTTAATAATCGAATCAGTTTCCAATATTTGGGGTTAGGTCCATGAAACTCTTCTGGTGGTGATGAGAGTTTGACCCGTTTTTAGTTGTCAAAATTACCGTTAAGCCGTGTGAATCCAATAGCTAATTAGCTATCAGCCTATTGTATACTATTTATTTTGTTTGTGAATCAAATTTCGTTTTCTAAACTATTTATTACTAAATATTGGTTACTAGTCCAAATCTGGATGAGATGTGTATATTTAAAATTCTATTAAGAGTTTATTGACCTTAGGACTCACAGACACGAGATACGAATCAGTATATCGGAGGAATGCGAGACACGGTACCGAAGCATCAAGGACAGATCCGTGGAGCTCCCGAGACACAGATTAGTTTCCGTTTACCGTAATTCAAATAATAATAAACCAAGGTGGTCCAGACCTTGTGATTTGATCAAGGAACAAGAGTACAAATAATATTAGAATAGTAGACAAGGAAGTATGGGCACATAGAGAAGGCTCCTCTTCCCTCCACTCTTGGTCTGATTCCCCAACGGTCATGTTGGCTCTCTCTCTCTATTTTAAATACTTGTATCAGACTTTGTAAGGATTATCTTGAATGAAAAATCAAGTTCATACTCTTCATTCTTCATTCTTCTCTCAATCTCTCACTCTCTCAAATATCACTCTAATCTTCCACAAAACAACATGGTATCAGAGCATGTTATGATTTTGTGACTTCAATCTTTAAACTCTCTTGGACACTCTAATCTTTAATCTCTCAGTTCCAGAATTTCGTTTTACACTCTCTCAGTTCCAGTTTTTCGTTTTTAAACTGTTCTTGTTACTGAATCTCCTAATTCTCTCAACTTTAAACACTTCCGCATACACTCTGAAATTCAAACGGCGTGACTTCGATCTTCAACAGAGAAACTCTCCAGTCAATCTCTAGCTCGGATTCATCAACATTTCTGTCCAAAATCTTTAAAGCTCAAAGCTCCTCAACAAACCAAGTGTGAATCAACAAGAAGAAGGATGAGTATCATTGATGACTCAAAGCCCCTTGTTGCCCCAGTAATTCTCAAAGGAGGAAACTACCTCCTATGGTCAAGAACGACTAAGATTGCCCTATGTGGCCGTGGCTTGTGGAGCCACATCGACCTCACCCTCCGTGAACCAACCTATGACGCAGCCACCGACAAAGAGAGAGAAGATGCAAAGACCACGGTAGCTAAGTGGTTTTAAGAAGATCAAATTGTGCTAGCCATCCTCCAAAACAGCCTAGGAGCTTCAATGCTCGAGGCCTATTCTTACTGCGAGACTGCAAGTGAGCTATGGGAGTCTCTCAAGAACGTGTATGGTAACACATCTAATCTCACTAGGGTGTTTGAAATCAAGAAGGCCCTCAATGAACTGAGTCAAGAAGAAACAGAGTTTACCAAGCATCTCGGTAAATACCGAGCATTGTGGGCAGAACTGGAAATGTTTAGGCCAAACTTCGTGGATCCGGTGGTTCTCAATGAGCGTAGGCAGCAAGACCAGGTCTTTGGCCTCCTCCTCACGATGAATCCGGTCTATAACGACCTCATCAAACACATCCTCCGGTCAGACAAGCTTCCGAGTTTCGATGGCGTTTGCTCTCAAGTGCAGAAGGAACAAGGCTCTCTAGGGTTATTCGGTGGTAAGGGGGAGCTACCTATGGCTAATAAGGGCGTGTACAATCAGTATGATACTCGAAGGAACAATTGTCCTAGCAGATACTTCAACTTTGAGTTACAGTGTGATCATTGCAAGAAGGAAGGTCACACGAAGGATAAGTGGTAGCTGCTTCACCCACATCTCAAGCCACCACCAAGATGGAACCCACGCCCAGAATATGGAAGAGGTTCAAGCAAAGGGAAGAGTCCAATTACTCCTCAATAAGACAGGACCAATATGGAACTGCTTCATTCAAGCAAAGGGAAGAGTCCACCCAGGGAGAGTACGTGACGAAATCTAACTTGGAGGCTCTCATCAAATCAGTGGCATCACTTAAAGAATCCGGTAAAACTTTCTACACTCGTAGACCTAGTGAATATCTTGTGGTTGATTCGGGTGCTTCTCACCATATGATTAGTAACTCGAAACTGCTTGAGAAACTAGAACCTTCTAGGGGTAACGTGATGATTGCAAACGGTGATAATATACCTATTAAGGGAATTGGGAATTTGAATCTGTTTGACCAAAGCTCAAAAGCCCTTTACATGCCAAATTTTGAATCAAATTTACTCTCGGTGAAAAGAATGACTAGTGACTTAAATTGCTATGCAATCTTTGGTCCTAATGAGTTTCATTTTCAGGATATTGAATCCGGGAAAGTTATTGGAGGTGGTGGTACCAAAGATGATCTCTATATCTTAGAAGATTTATCACCAAGCTCTTCTAATTTCTGTTTACCTACAACTTGTTTAGGAGTTGCTAATAATGCTATTTGGCATGCTAGAGTAGGACATCCTCATTCTCGAGCGCTTGAAATAATGATTCCCAATGTTTTGTTTGATCATTTTTCTTGTGAATCTTGTATCCTCGAAAAACATTGTAAATCTGTTTTTACTAAATCTGCTACTACTTATGAGAATTGCTTTGATTTAGTTCATTCCGATGTTTGGACCTGTCCTTCCTCATCTAGAGATAACAACAAATACTTTGTCACATTCATTGATGAGAAATCTAAATATACATGGCTTACTCTCTTACCCACTAAAGATCGGGTCTTTGATGCATTTGCAAACTTCCAAACTTATATTGCTAACCAATACAATGCCAAGATCAAAAATTTTAGAACAGATAATGGTGGTGAATATATGAGCAATCGGTTCAAAGAGCACCTGTCTAAGCTTTGCATTGTGCATCAAACAAGCTGTCCTTACACTCCACAGCATAACGGTGTGGCAGAGAGGAAGAACCGACACTTAATGGAGGTCTCAAGAGCCATGATGTTTCACATGAACGTACCAAGAAGATATTGGGGTGATGCTGTCATGACAGCTTGTTACTTAATCAATCGGACACCCACCAAAGTCCTTGATGATGTTTCTCCATTTGAGGTACTTACTAAAGAAAAACCCTTCCTTTAATCATTTGAGAGTTTTTGGGTGTGTCTGTTTTGTCTTGCAGCGTAGGAAATTGAGGAACAAACTAGAACCGAAAAGTACAAGATGGATGTTCTTAGGCTATTCAACAACACAAAAAGGATACAAATGTTATGATCCGAGTACAAGGAAAACATTTCTATCTAGAGACATGAAGTTCATCGAAGACCAAAGGTTTTATGATGTGAAAGACCGAGATGACTTGAAGGTTTTGGCTACCCCAACTGATCTGGGCTCTAACCTGAGATTCCTCCTTCAACACCTTGGGAACCATGAGCTCAGAGACAAGAAGGATCAAACCACTGATCAGGGAATGAACCAAGAGAATGTTGTTCAAGAGACAGTCCAAGAGGATGAAGTTCTACAAATTGTGCAAGATGAATCTCCGGTTGGTCTAGAACCAGAACAAGCTTCGGTTGAACATGAGGACAGAGATACTGGAACTGAAACCCCAGAAATGGAATATGTCCAAGAAGAAGTTGTAGAGCCTGTCCTAAGAAGAAGTACAAGACTCAAGAAAGATCCCTCTCAATGGAAAGAGAGTCGTGTGTATTTCAATATCCCATCCAAGCGGTGTGTTCTCTCGCCCTCTTACCTTCTTCTCATCGAGCCTTTCTTGTCAAGATAGATGAGCATACCATACCCAGAACGTATGAAAAAGCTATGGAGGATGATCAGTGGGTTGCAGCGGTAGATGATGAAGTTAGTGCTATGGTTAAAAACCATACTTGGGATAAGGCAGATCTCCCTGAGGGAAAATAGACAGTGAGCTCAAAATGGGTATTCACGATTAAGTACTTGAGTAATGGTGACTTAGAAAGATACAAGGCCAGGTTGGTGGCTAGAGGATTTACCCAAACGTATGGGGATGATTACACGGACACATTTGCACCAGTGGCCAAGTTAAACACAGTATGAGTTGTGTTCTCTTTGGCGATCAACCTAGACTGGGAATTGTGGCAAATGGATGTAAATAACGCTTTCTTACAAGGGGATCTTGAGGAGGAAGTGTACATGACACCACCACCCGGCCTTGGGGATTCTATAACCCCTGGAAAGGTTCTCAAACTGAGGAAGGCAATTTATGGTCTAAAACAGTCTCCCCGAGCCTGGTACAAGAAGCTTAGCACTACCCTCAAAGAAAGAGGCTTCAAGAAATGTGAACTGGATCACACTCTCTTCACCCTTCAAGATTCCAATAGGATAATTGTGGTGTTAATCTACGTGGACGACATGATCATCTCCGGAGATGATGTACAAGGAATTCAAGAGACAAAAGAGTTTCTCAAATCAGTGTTTGAGATCAAGGATCTGGGAGACGTGAAGTATTTCCTTGGCATAGAGGTGTGTAGATTCAAGAATGGTATGCACATTTCGCAAAGGAAATACACTTTGGATCTGTTACAAGAAACCGGGAAGTTGGGAACTAAGCCAGCTAAGACTCCACTCGAAGAAGGTTACAAGGCCGATCGAAAGGGGGAGGAAGAAGATGAACTCATTGAGGATCCAACAAGATATAGAAGATTAGTGGGTAAACTGATCTACTTGACATTAACGAGGCTGGACTTAAGCTTCGCAGTGAATCAAGTTAGTCAACACATGAAGGAACCTAAGATATACCATTGGGAAATGGTGGAAAGAATACTTAGATATCTCAAGATAAGTCTGGGTCAAGGCATCTAGATGGGAAGGAATGAGAATACTGAAGTTGTAGGATATTGTGATGCGGATTGGGCCGGTGACAGAAATGATAGAAGATCAACCACATGTTACTGCACATTCATTGGAGGGAACTGGTAACATGGAGAACCAAGAAGCAAAAATCAGTCTCATGTTCAAGTGCTGAAGCCGAGTATAGAGCAATGACGAAGTTAACGAACGAGCTTACTTGGTTGAGAAGAATTCTGTCACATATGGTGATGCATTGTGATAACCAAGCTGCTATTCACATTGGGACTAACTCAATGTTCCACGAAAGGACGAAGCACATTGAGATCAATTGTCACAAGGTTCGGGAAAAGATTGAGCAAGGATGGACACTCCCATGTTTTACAAGAAGCGAAGACCAATTGGCGGATATCTTTACCAAGGTTGCGAGTCTTAAAATTTGCAATCACCTCTATAGCAAACTCGGACTCGTGGATCTAACCCATCTGTGAGAAGACCCCTTACTCGCAATCATCACACTCTTTTTCCCTTAACAAAGTTTTGTACTACGTGGTTTTCTTTGGTAAGGTTTTTAATGAGGTGATGGTTGTGAGTCTCTAAGTTAAACATAAATCCTTTATGTCTAACTTGAAGGGGAGTATTGACCTTAGGACTCATAGACACGAGATACGAATCAGTATATCGGAGGAATGCGAGATGCGGTACCGAAGCATCAAGGACAGATCTGTGGAGCTCCCGAGACACAGATCAGTTTCTGTTTACCGTAATTCAAATAATAATAAACCAAGGTGGTCAAGACCTTGTGATCTGATCAAGGAACCAGAGTACAAATAATATTAGAATAGTAGACAAGGAAGTATGGGCACATAGAGAAGGCTCCTCTTCCCTCCACTCTTGGTCTGATTCCCCAACGATCATGTTGGCTCTCTCTCTCTATTTTAAATACTTGTATCAGACTTTGTAAGGATTATCTTGAATGGAAAATCAAGTTCATACTCTTCACTCTTCTCTCAATCTCTCACTCTCTCAAATATCACTCTAATCTTCCACAAAACAACAGAGTTGTCTGAGAACAATTTATAATTTGGTCTCCCATCAAATTAGAAAATACTTGTCCCGAACATTTTATTTTATATGATGTATTCTATTTTT
The DNA here is from genome assembly GCA_963576765.1 of Draba incana. Classification (NCBI taxonomy): domain Eukaryota; kingdom Viridiplantae; phylum Streptophyta; class Magnoliopsida; order Brassicales; family Brassicaceae; genus Draba; species Draba incana. The sequence goes on from OY755205.1 coordinate 32,812,064, forward strand.
TTATATATTTAATGTTAAATTTAAATTATTTTATAATTTATTAAACTAAAAAAAAGTAGATAGGTTAATTTGTAAATTTGTAAAAGAATAAATATAGAATATTCCCTTTTTGGAGTAGAAAATGGTGTAATACATTGGAGTAAAATCCAACACCATGTTAGTGTAAAATATGGTGTAATACATTGGAGATGACCTTAGGCAATGTCTAAAGTACCTTGAAGGGAAGGGGTCTATCATTCCATAACAGTCACTGTGTGAACTGGATTCACGCAATTAGATTTGTCGGGTTCGCGGAAGAGCTGTAAAACTTCTGGTAAGAAAACACAAGAACAAAGATGAAGAAGAAGATGTTTATTAGCTGGAAAGCTGTGAAAAGTAATACAAGGGTTTCTGCGTAAGAATTCGTGATCCCCTCTAGTTAGGGTGATACAATGATTTGTATAGGTTTCTAAGTCGCCTAGAGTTTCTCCTTGAGCTGCACTCCTCAAGTCGGCTGCCCATCAGATATTCGGCCCACCTTTGATTCGGCTCGGCCCAATTATACGGGGTGCACTAAATTGGGCCTGTTAAGCTGAGATCCACTACCTTCAAGTCGAGCCATCCGATTTGCTTTAGTATCACAGGCGATTTCGCGGTCTTCTAACTGGCTGATGGATCCTAGGCGTTCGCAGGTGCTCTCCTGTATCCAGACTTAGTCATTTTCGTATGTTGATCTTCAAAGGGTGAAAATCAACCCCTACAGTTAGCCCCCAGCTCAGAGTTATCAGTAATGGTGAAGCTGAGATATTAGTGAAAGTCTAAGATCAGACAGATGAAATTGTTCTAATTGTGTCCCCGGGCTTAGGATTCGGGTTTTTGAATCGATCAGTTTTGTTAACGTATCCTCCAAGACGTTAGGTGTTATGAAAACTGTTGCACTGTGGCGCGGCTCGGGTATAAGTATTTTCAAACATTATGTATATGAATACAATTTTTTTTTGTGAGGTCTGTTCACGGTGTTGCCGTTGGTAGGCTTTATTTTTATGTTTCACAATTTTACAGAGACGTCGATCCGTGGCTTTTATTTTTCGCAGATCCGTGGCTTTTATTTTTCGCCGATCTGTGGCTTTTACTTGTTTTTTTAATGGTTCGAGCTTTATGAATCAAAAGAAATGGTTTGGGCCTTTAGTGGATTTTATAGAAGAAGAGGGAAAAATTAGGGTTTTCGCGGAATCCGAGGAGATTTAATGGCTTCCCCTCTATATAAATGAAGAGAAGAGAAGGGTTCTCATGACACTTCCTCGAAAAGAAAAAAAATATTCTTCTGTTCTCCCTTCTCTCTCACGTTTTTTGCCTCCTATTTATTTTTTTTTCCGGCGGCGGCTAGGGTTCCATCTGTGACTCCATTTGTCCAATCCGCACCCGGTGATTACGAGTTCAACAATTAACTATTTTGCTGAAAACCCGATCCGTGACCCGCAAGCCGTCTGTTGATTTCCGATCCATGAATTTCGAGCTGTCGGTCGGTTTTTGAACCATGAATCGCGAGCCGTTGGTCGATTTTTGAACTCTGAACTGTTACTTCCGCCGATTGATTTCCGATCCATGACATTCGACTACTGATTTGCGAGCCATTGATTGGTTTCTGATCCATAGGCCGCAAGCCGCGAGGCGCGATCTGTCGCTTACCGCAAGCCGCGATCCGTCACTTACCGCGAGCCATGATTCGTAGACCGTGAGCCCCGATCTGTATACCATGAGCCACAATAGACTTTCGAACCGCGAAATGTCGGATGATGTCCGAACCGCGAGCCGTTTCTCATCGTTGAATTGTGTTGACCCGTCGAGCCGTGGATCCGCGTTCTAGAAAGTGTGCCACATTTCTTGTAAACGAACTACTTTCTCTAGAGATTTGCAGAAACGAGCTCTGTTCCTCGCGGACGAACCGTTTCCCGAATTTGGTGCCTTCTCTAAAACAAGCCAAACTTTTTGTAAGCGAACCATTTTTGGAGAGTAACTTGTTTTCCTCATGTCGACAGATGATTTGAACCGTGATTTTTCTCCTGAGCCATGGTCTTCAGATGTTTTTTCAAGTACGGAGCATTCGAGCGGTTGAACTGTAAAGTACGGAGCATTTTCCACCGATGAAACTCTTCGTATTCTTAGACGGAGGTTCAAGATTCCAGAAGCGGTTGAACTTATGGCACCAGATCCCTATGATCGAGCGGATGAACCCCTCGAAGGGCACTTTACTTTATACAAGAGTTTCTTCTACCTTTGTTTTCTATGGTTTCCGATTCCTAAAGCTATTCTTCTCTTTCTTTGATAGTATCGACTTGCGGTTGCTCAGATCAATGCTCGAGGGATTCGTCACTTGGTTGGGATTCTTGTCCGGAGTTATGAGTGCGGAATAAAGATTGGAACTGATCACTTAATGGGCCTTCTTGAAGTTTGGATGCGCCGTCCAAAAGAAGATAAAAAATATTATCTTTCCTGCAAAGCGCTAAAACGGATCATCAGTTGTTTCCCAAAAAAGATGAGTATACAAAAGATTATTTTTTCTTTGTGAAGATTTCGGAGGCTTCCATAGGGCCTAAATGTCTCTGTTCTGTTAAAACTATATGGCGGCGGATTGGTAGTTGACCCATTGCATGCTCTAGGGCCGCGACTCACCTGTTCATTTTATACTTAGTTTATTTTGTGGTTTTGATCGATTTTTACTTGTCTTTTGTTTTGCAGTTTGTCCTGTGAAGTTCATGACCTTTGAATTTTTCAGGTATTCAGAAGAAGCTTGCAGCCCGTAAGTGCGACTGGAACAGAGATTTCAATCTTCAGCGGATTGAAAAAGCAAGAGCTATCACGAAAGATATTCCTGTTGAATCGTAACCGCTGTCTTTATCTTCTCCAGATCACCCGGACGCAATGAGGAGACCGACATACCGTGATAAATAGATGGCCGAGAAGAAAAGACGTAGGGCTACCGCGGAAGGAAAGAAAACCAACACTTCAAATTTGGGAGACTAAGCGTTGCCTCCTCCGAGTTGCTCTCCGAGCCGGCAGCCCGCAAAAGGTTCGGTTATCTTGCATGGTTCTTCTGGAGAGTCGCCTTCCAAAAGGGCTCTGAAACCTGTTGTAGCTTCTGACCGAAGACCATCTTCTTCTCAACTTATTACTCATCAAGCTAAGAAGAAAGACGGAGAAGGCGAAAAAGGAAGAGACGATTCAATCCGACAACTTATCGTAGTAACAAGGGAAAGGGAATCACCGATGAGGGCACCAATAAAAAGCAGAAACAAGTTGACCTCCAAACTTCGCCCGAGCCGACTCGCCCTTCTACTGTGCTGACTCTCCTAATTACTCTGGGTGCCATTTGCGACAACTCCAAGGCGTCGGCTAGTTTCTTCACGCATGTTCTTCACAAAGTTGATTGCATGTATCTCCCGAGCAGCTTGTCGAAGAGTAACGCCTATTCGGGAATGACCCTCAAAGGAGCCAAGGTATAAATTGTTTTGTTATAATGGCGTATGATATTTACGGTTGATCCAATTTTTTCGAGTGACCCGTTTTTCTCACTTGGTCTCCTTGTTGTGTTTTATTAGTTCATAGCATCGATGAACCGGATGATTGCGGAGTATGATATGGACGCTCAAGAAAGCGGAGCCTGTATTGACGAAGCCAAGATAATTGCGAGGGAATCGGAAGACAAACTTGTTGTTGAGCAGAAAGAATCATCCAAGCTGATTGATGACTTGCTTAGTTAGCCGAAAAACAGTTCCGACTTTTTCTTGAAAATCATTGGTATAGGTGATGGCGGAGCCGCCGCTGTGTTGCTAGGTGTTGCCAGTACAGCCCATCCGACGACCATAAAGTCTACCGTGGTGTGAAGGATGATGTTCCCAGGGTATCCTAACTCGTGCTGCACCCGGATTGAACTGCGGAGAAGAACGAGGCCATCAAAGGGCTTGTGGAGAAGAGCAAAGCCGAAGCCGTGGAAGATGAAGAGGATGCTTGAAGCTCTCCTTTTATGTTTCTTTTAATTTTTTAAGACATTGTTGTCCAATGGCTTTTGTTTCTCGTTTTAGATTTTGCTTATTTTCGGATGGTATTTATCCGTTATGATTGTTTATATTTGCCTTGCATCCGAGAATGATGCGAGATGATTATTATGAAAACGCCCTTCCGTTTTATGACTTGTGCTATTTTCTGCAAAAATTTGCACCACATTTGAAAACCAAGTAATGATTGTTTATGAATCGAAAATGAGTATTTCGAGTTTTCCGATGAACCGTTGTATAAAACAATCGTGGTTTATGATGGGTGTTCCAGTTTCAAGTGGTGTTTCCGTAAATACGGCTACTCCGAAAACACTTGGCGGTATGACCAACTGTTTTAGTCAGATTTTTTGAAATTGGACATTTTGCAGTAATGTACGTTTAATATGTGCTCGTACCAGCGTTTTTTTAGCAGGGTTTTCGAGTTGGACATTTTGGTTTAGAGATATGTTCTCGTGAACACAACCGCTCCAAAAATGAAAACTTTAACATATGATTATACTAGTGTATATCTTGTAAAAGATGTAAGAGTTTGCCGTTATGGCTAGTAACGATGAAAATAAACGAAGATGTTTGTTTCGAGTTTGATCTTTGATAGATCGTAGGTGTTTAAGTATCAACCAAAAAATTGATCCTTTATAAATCTGGATTTTTGGCTGACTAGAATAAGCGTTTTACAAAGATGGGAGTATACGAGTATACGTACTCATTCCCTCCCCGCCCCCTCTATTGAGGAGGGGGGCAACTGAACCCGTCCGAAAACGAGCTGCCTATGTACCATTTGTAGTGGTCAAGTTGCCATGTTGTTCATGGGAAGTGACTTAGTAATAGTACTTCTTGAGATGTCTTGCGTTCCTTAAGCGCTGAATCATTTTGCCTTTCATATTTGCGATTTCGTAGACGCCTGGGTGAACCACTTTTGTGATCTGATAGAGTCCTTCCCAATGCGCGCCAAGCTTGCCAGCGTTTGGCTCCGCCATGTTCTAAAAAACTATGTGGAGGACCAGGTCTCCTTCGTAGAAACGTTGAAACTTAACTTTGGAGTTGTAGTATTTAGCTGCGGCGCGCTTGTATTCGGTCAATTTGATCAATGCCCAGTCGCGTCGTTCGTTGATGAGGTCCAGCTTGTCGAGCATCAAAAGATGGTTGAGTCGACATCGTACCTTTGGGAAATGAACTTCCGGTGGAATAACACATTCCGTCCCATACACAAGAACAAAAGGTGTTTTGCCTGTAGCTCACAGTGGTGTAGTGTAGTAAGAGCATATGATGTCGGCGAGTTTGTCGGCCCAACAACCCTTCTTCACGTTGAGTCGTGTCTTAAAACCGTGGATGATGGTATTTTTTGAAGCTTCGGCTTGATCGTTACCCTGAGGACAACGCGGTGTATACTGGCTTAGTCGGATTTTCCACTAGTCGCAGAAAATATCAAACCTCTTGGAAATGAATTGCGAGCCGTTGTCGGCGACGATCTCATAAGGAACTCCGTGACGAAAAATAATGTTCTTCCAGATAAAGTTTTCTACATGCCTGTCTTTGATGCTGCCAAAGGCCTCTGCTTCGATCCACTTAGAGAAATAATCTGTCAAGACTAATAAGTAGCGTTTCTGGCATGAAGGATGAAGGGGTCCGATGATATCCATTGTCACCGTATGAATGGATAAGGCGTCGTCACCGAAGAGAGTAGTTCGGTGGGTTTATGGATCATCGGGCCATGCCTTTGCCACATCTTGCATTTTGCGGCAAACCTCTCGTAATATTTGATCATGGTGGGCCAAAACTAACCATGTCGCTTGATTTTGATGGCGAGTGCTCTTCCTCTAGAGTGGTTACCACATGATCTGTTGTGCACTTCCTCCATGATTTTGCGGGCGTTCTGCCCTTCCACACAAACAAACAGAGGACCGGATAGTCGCCACTTGAATAATTCACCATGGAAATGAATGAAAGGAGTAGCTTGTGCCTTAAGCTTGCGAGCCGCCCATTTATCGATGGTGCTTCACCATCAGCGAGATAGCCTAGAATGTTGTCGAGCCATTTGGTGTTACAATCGTACTCGGTTGTGTTGTTATCTTCGTTATCAGCTGGGCCGTGCTCAGGTGGGCGTTTATGAGTAGATGGATTGATGGTTTCAGGAAGTGGACCTTGGTTAAAAGAGATTTCGTCTAAACCGGAGTCGATGTCTTCCTCCATTGCAATTGGCTCTTCAACAGACATTTACTCTTTGCCGACGACAACTGGTGCTGCTACCGGCAACCTACTATCGTCTGTTTGTTCGACTTCAATGGGGGTTGCCGAGGTGACATCTAGTTCGCAATTTGTGGGAGTTGAAGAAATTTCCATCGGTGTTACGCAGGTACCTGCCGGTTCGGTTTGTTTGGCTTGATCTTGAAGTGCTTTCTTTTTTGCAGCTTGTGCTTATAGTAGGACGTTAACCATCTATGGGAGAACGATTCTTGGTTTCTCGATGAATTCTACCAGAATAATACGCTAAAGATCATCGTCTAGTTTGGACGAAGAGCCAAAGGTGGCGAGTGCATATGCCTATGAATTCTCCTCCGGCGGCTTTCATTTAAGTGTGAATTCTTTAAATTATGCGGGTAGTTCCTTAACAAGCTTCAAGTATGCCTTCATCTGATTATCTTTGGTTGCGTAGTTGCCGTTAAATTGGTTGACGACGAGGTGAGAATCGCAAAAGATATGAATCTTGGTCATGTTCAATCTGTGGGCAAGGCATAAACCCGCAAGTAGCACTTCGTATTCTGTTTCATTGTTGGATGCCCGAAACCCCAAGCGGAACGACTGCTCCAATAATTCTCCATCTGGTGAAGATAAACGAATATCGATTCGAGATTCATGTTTGGACGATGATCCATCGACATGCAGCCGCCAGGGCAGGGCGGGTGGCTCTTCGACTTTTGTTGCTTCAGCGGCTTCTTGAAATTCGATTAAAAAACTAGCTAACACTTGGGATTTTATACTTGTGCGGCTTCGATACTCGATGTCGAATTCGCTTAACTCTATCGCCCACTTGGTTAATCTTCCTGATTGATTTGGACTGTGCAGAACGGCCAGTAGCGGGAAAGTACTCAATATGATGATGGAGTGTGACTAGAAGTAGGGTCTTAGCTTCCTGGCGGATACCATGACTGCGAAAGCCAACTTTTCAGTGAGTTGATTCCTCGCCTCAACGCCAGTGAGTGACTTGCTGGTGTAGAAAATGGGGTTTTGGTCACTTCCGTCAACTGGAACTAAGACTCTGCTCACGGCTATAAGCGAGACTGCAACGTAAAGGAAGAGCAGTTCACCCGTAATAGGCTTCGCCAAAACTTATGAACTTGCCAAGTACTGCTTCAACTGCTGGAAGGCTTCCTCGCATTTTTCGGTCCTTTCGAAAGCTTTATTCTCTCTCAAGATGTTGTAGAAGGGTAAGCATTTGTCGGTCGATCTTGAAATGAAACGGTTTAGTGTAGCTACTCATCCGGTTAGCCGTTAAACTTTTCTCTCTTTGTTTTTGGCGATCCCATTTGAATGAGGGCGTCGATCTACTTCCGGTGAGCCTCGATTCCGCGAGGGATTACCAGATAGCCGATGAACTCGCCAGATGTGACCCCAAATCTACACTTAGTCGGATTTAGCTTCTTGTTGTGCTGATTCAATCTTTTGATGCATTCCTCTAAATGAGCCACATGACTCTTCTCTTCCAATGATTTTAGCAAAATATCGTCTATGTAGACCTCCATCATTTTTTCGAGCTGATCGGCGAACATCTTGTTGACCACGCGTTGATATGTTGCTCCGGCATTTTTCAAGCCAAAAGGCATGACTTTGTAGCAGTAAATCTCGTGATCTGTGATAAATGATGTATTCTTACGATCATCGGGGTTCATGAGTATCTGATTGTAGCCAGAAAATGCATCCATAAAAGAGAGTAGCTTGTTTCCTGCCGTTGGTTCGACTAGCCGATCTATGTGGTGTAGCGAAAAGCTTTCCTTGGGACATGCTTTGTTCAGGTCGGTGAAGTCTACGCATACCCGCCATTTGCCATTTTTCTCTTTACGATGACTAGATTGGCTAACCAATCCGGGTACTTAACTTCTGAGATCGAGCCGACCCGTAAAAGTCTTTCCACCTCGTCGTTAATTATCTGAGCTCTATCCGGACCATGTCTTCTTCGCTTCTGCTTTACCTATTTAAAGGTTAGATCGACATTCAGCTCATGGCTAGCCACGTTTATAACGATACCCGACATGCGTACGGCTAACCATGCAAATGTCCTTAGGTTTTTCTTAAAGAAAGAAACTAGCTCTTGCTTGATCGATTCTTCTAGAGTTGCGCCGATTTCCACACATCGTTCCAGATTCTCATCGTCTATATAGATGGATATCACCGGTTCACAGACTGGACCCGCTTCTTCTTCTTTGTTGTCCTCTACAATCTGTAATTGCAATAATAAGTTGGACAACTCCTTAACGGGTTCTCTGTCCGTCTTCTCCTTCTTCTGTTTTTCTTTAGGGATTGGGATGACCGCTTGACTTCTTAATTTATGCGCGGCTGGAAGACATGTACACGATGCCGTCTGGGAATTTGATGCAGAGATGATAAGTGGAGGCCACGGCTCGCGTTGACTTCAACCATGGCTCGCATTGACTTCAGCCACTGCGTACCCACGATCACGTTATAAATAGTTGGGTTATCGGAAACTGAGAAATTTTCCACTTTGGTAACCCCCTCGGAGCATACCGGTAGGTCGATTGTGCCCATGGTCATAGTCATCTCACTGTTGAAGTTAGTGAGTGGTTTGGGATGAGGTTTTACCCGAGATAGGTCGACGTCCATCCTTGACAAGGTCTCTTTGAAAATGATGTCAACTGTACTTCAAGTATCCACAAGAACGCGTGCGATATCCCAATCGTCGATGTATAACCGAATGACAAGCGGGTCGTCATGCGGTTTGTCAATTTCGATAGTTTCTTTCTCTTTGAAAGAGATAACTTCGTTTGGGAATTTGAACGGTTTGGGCAGGTTGGCGACGATTTTGGCTCTTTTCTGAAAAGACTTTATAGATGAGACTGTATCGGTGCAGTAATGAGAACCACCCATGATCAAATTGAGAACTTTCCTTCTTTGTCCTCCTTGAGTCACATTATCGTTTTGCCTTTCTCGTTTGTTGCTCTCCGGCGATATTCTCCTCAGTATGATCGGCGTCTTGCTCAATTTTGAATTCTTTAACACTAATGCCATTTTTGAGTTCTCCAGCGGCTAACTTCGCAGCCAGCCATGAGCCGAGTACCCGACAGTTGGCCGTTGAGTGACTGCTTGAATGGTGCAGCTCGCAATACACTGATTCGTTAAAAGGTTTGTTCCTTGTCCAAGTGTTTCCGAAGCTCCTGCCTCTGCCTCGGTTGCGCCCCCTGCCACGGCTATAGCCTAGCGAATCGACCTGGTAATTGTGCGCGCCTTTAAAAGCAATTTCATACTGGACGAAGTTTCCCAGCTGCTTCTTCCTAGTCGGAGGTGCCGTTGTTTTGGAAGTGATATTTTTGGACGTTTCGTACTCCTGTGCTAATGTCTTCACTTCCTTTTCGCTTTTGGCAAAGCCGGTAGCCCGATACAGAACGTATTGGATGGTTGATGGCTCGTTGGTAGTCATCTCCTTCCGAAAATCGGATTCGTACCACATAGCTTTCTTCAATGCTTTAAGTGCGCACTTGTCGTTTATACCTTTTACTTGAGTAAGCATAAGTTTAAACCATTCGATGAAGCTCTGGAGAGTTTTGGTTGACCCTTGAGACATAGTCCAGAGATAAGCTTTCGAGGATCTTCGCTCGATCATAATGGCGTATTGCTTCAGGAAGGCTTCGGAGAGCTGCCTGAAGTTATCGATCGAGTTTCTTTCCATACGAAAGATCCAGTGGAGAGCTGTTCCTTTGAGGTGTTCCATGAACAGGAGATAATGGCCAATGTCTTTTTCTCATGGTCAAAAATTAGCGCGGCCCATTACGATCGAGAATGTTATGATGTGCTCGGTTGGATCGGTTTTTTCATCATAAATCGGTACTTTGATTTTCCAGGGTCGGAGAGCCGTGCCCTGGTGATCTGTCTGTGAATGGTGTAGTCTGCGCCTCTTCAAGCACTCGGTCGATTTTTGGAGCTTTGTTTGTCGCCCAGTGAACTTGGGAACACATCTCCCTCAAGTCGATTGCGGTCTATGTGATTGAAGACTTTATGATTGAAGAGTTTTTCAACCAAGCTAGGAATCCTTATAGGTACCTAATGATCCTTCATAAGAATCTTGATCCAGGTTACTATCCCTTGCTCAATCCGTGATTATACTTTCGAGACCGCTCTATGTGATTCAGGAGCCGAAGTCAACGTTTTGTCGGAATATCTTTTGAGAAAGATGAGGATAACCAATCTTCGTCCTTCAACCATAAGAATTTCACTTGCTAATGGTGCATCAACACTCTCATTGGGTGAAATATTCAATTTCCCCGTGAGAATTGGTGATTGCATTGTTCCGACGGACTTTGATGTGGCTAACATGCAAGATTACTCAACACCTTTCATCCTTGGAAGACAATTTTCGACTACTGCTCAAGCTATCATGGATTATAACTTACAAAGGTTATCCTTTCCTAAAATAGATAGAAACATCTTCTACTACGCAGCACCACCCGGTTTTCAAGCCAAAGTTACAAGATACATTCATTCGGAGAAAAGAGAAGTTGAAATCAAGTACCCGTTCCATTTGAACGATGAAGACCACGACTATGGAAGCATTCATTCACATTCTAAGGGAAACCTCATGCCTTTAGAAGACCATTCCTCTGTCTAAAAACCCCAAAGAGTCGAGCTAAATGACATTAAACAAGCGCTTTATGGGAGGCAACCCATATATCGAGTTTTGTTTTATTTTCATTTTTAATCTATGTTTTTATTTTTGGTTTTCGTTTTCTAAACTTTGTTATTCATTAATCTATCTGGAGAAGAAACCGAAGTTCTAAAAAAAAAAAAAAAATAGTGTATCGGAGCCCCAGACCCCGGACGGTCACACCAGACACTCGGATCTGTCCGGCGTCCGAGGAAATTGTGTCCCGCGGATCGATTGTCTGAATGTCCCAAGACCAGGACGGAGAACTCTGACACGGGAACCCGACCAGTGCCAGGATGCTTCGACCCACGGATCCACAAGCGTCCGTCCCCAGTCTCGGAGCAGCCTCGTCCTGGGCTTCCAGATCCCCGTCTCGCGGATCCACATGCATCTTGTGACACCTCGATTTCAGAGTATATATGGTATATGCGGTATATGCGGAGAGGCTTAAAAAGAATTGATTTGACTACCTATATCACCAAAGTGCACTTATATTTTCGGTCATAGGTCTTGAGAGAACTCTAGAGTTAAGCGTGCTTGAGCTGGATTAGTTTCAAGATGGGTGACCTACTGGAAAGTCATTTCCAGTGTTGTTTGAGTGAGGTTAAAACACGAGAAAAGATCGCGTGGTGATTTGCAGGGTCAGTAAACATTTCTTCCAAGCCTCCCAGACTAACGCACTACCGTCGGACATGGGTGGGCCTATAGGCCGAGAGTGGACGTGGGGCCCATTGGGAGATGATGATTTATCCTGAGGGGATGAGGATTTCCCCTACATACTGATAGCTCAACGGCGATCGGGGCGTTACAAGTGGTATCAAAGTGAACCCTGACATCTGTGAAGAGTCAGATTATCGGGGTAACGATTTTTGTATGCGCAACGAGGACGTTGCGATTTGTTAGTGAGGTAATTGTGACACCCCAGTTTCCGGGCATATATAGTATATGCGGTATATGCGGATAGGCTTAAAAAGAATTGATTTGGCTACCTATATCACGAAAGTGAACTCATATTTTCGGTCACAGGTCTTGAGAGAACTCCAGAGTTAAGCGTGCTTAAGCTGGAGTAGTTTCAGGATGGGTGACCTACTGGAAAAAGATTTTCAGTATTGTGTGAGTGAGGTTAAAACACAAGAAAAACTCGCGTGGTGATTTACAGGGTCAGTAAACATGACTTCCGAGCCTCCCGGACTAACACACCGACCATCTGACATGGGTGGGCCCAAGGGCCGAGAGTGGACATGGGGCCTATTGGGAGATGAGAATTTTTCTCGAGGGGATGAGGATTTCCTTACGGTGGCGGTCAGGGCGTTACAAGTTGTACCATAGCGAACCCTGACATATGTGAAGAGTCAGATTGTCGGGGTAACGATCTTGGTATGCGCAACGAAGACGTTGCGATTTGTTAGTGGGGGTTATTGTGACACCCCGGTTTTAGGGCATATACGGTATATGCGGAGACACTTAAAAAGAATTGATTTGACTATCTATATCACCAATGTGCACTTATATTTTCGGTCACACGTCTTGAGAGAACTTCAGAGTTAAGCGTGCTTTAGTTGGATTAGTTTCAAAATGGGTGACCTACTGGGAAGTCATTTCTAGTATCGTGTGAGTGAGGTTAAAATACGAGAAAAGATCGCATGGTGATTTGCAGGGTCAGTAAACATGACTTCCGAGCCTCTTAGACTAACACACCGACCGTCGGACATGGGTGGGCCCATGGACCGAGAGTGGACGTGGGGGCCATTGGGAGATGAGGATTTCTCCTGAGGAGATGAGGATTTCCCCTGTATGTTATTGAGAGATGAGGATTTCTCTCGAGGGGATGAGGATTTCCTCTATATACCGATAGCTCAACGGCGATTGGGGCGTTACACCTCCAAAGTCCAAGCCTCGTCCCGCGGTACTGTCCTGACCCACTACCACCCCGCGTCCTTCACCTTCCCGCGTCCCCATCCCGCGCCACCACCATCCGGCATCCCCATCCGTCCCGCACCTCCCGATCAATCCACTACCATCCGGACCCGACTGAGCTGCGGTTCACATGGTTTGACCACCGGTTCAAACCGCGAGGTAAGTTTTCTTATTTTTCTTTTTAAATTCTTTAAAATATTTTTTTAATTTAAATTAACTCTTTTTCACACCAAAAATATTTTTAAATTGTGATTTTCTTAAAAGAAATTTATTTTATTTTTTGAAATTCACATTGCACTTTTAAACTTTGGTTTGATAAAAGTTTGATTTTTAAATAATTTTCACATCTTACAATTATCTTTTAACTACTTGTTTTATACTCTAGAATGAGCTTGAATAATTTTGTTTGTTGCTTCGGTATTCTGGAACCTAGGTCGAAGTTTATTTAACAAGTAATTTCAAGTGTCTTTGCAAGGATATTTGGTTCTTACACATGTTTGACTTTAGAAACTCCTATTTCTTAAAGAATGATCCACCTTATCCATAGAAGATGTGCACAAAGAAAGAAGAAAACAAGAAGCCTTTCAACCAACTTATGGATCCTATACTTCACTGTTCAAAGCAAGAGTTTTGCCACTTCTTCCAGCAGCTGTTCAACTACCAATATTCAAGAATTTTCGATATGATTTGGGGAAGAGTTCCACGATGCAAACTACGGTTTGTGGTGATCTTATGATCATTGTTGTAATGTCCTACTCGGTTATGGCAGAATGCATTGGTGAGGAAAATTGAGAAGCACTATTTCTTGTGCGTAGAGAAATTTTTGGGGAGTTTCTTCACACTTCTTTGAATACCATCCACACCGATCCAATTTTGGAAGACTTTGAGCTTCTTTATCCGGTAACTTCGTTCTATTCTCCATATCTATCTATTTATTTTTATTTTTATTTTTATTTTTCAACACTTCACCCTTAATTTGATTTCAATTACACCAGGACGGTGTAAGTTAAGACTGGGGGGATTGTTGCTACTAACGCGTTTGTTCGTGTTGGATATTTAGGTTTTCAAAAAGTGTTTCAAAAATTTGTTTTGAAAACTGTTTTTGAGTCAAAATTAGTTGGGCATGATTACACCTTTCTTTGATCAACAACGTTTTGATTTCAAAACCAAGTGACCATTATTGCAGGTTTTGTTCCAGACAATTGATTCAGACACCTAGTGACTGAATGGAGTCCAAGGAGATTGCTACTTGCATTATTTTGATGGATAAGATTTCGATTCTCAATTTCGTTTACTAACATGATTTTTGACTATCTATTGTTAAGGATATTAGATCAAGGAACAAACCACATTCATGACATCTTATCCTCTTTTTACCACTCTCTTTTGTCACGAATGGTCAACTCACTTTCAGTTGGTACCCAACCTAAGCCATTAGCTCTTTCTTTCAGACCTCATGCACTTCTTTTGCTATGTCCCATGTGCAGATATGTGTAAAAACGTCGGAGAGAATCCAGGATTCTTTTGCTAGGAATCCTTATAGGTACTTAAGGATTCTTCCCAAGACTCTTGATCCAGGTTCTTTCAGAATCTCTTGTTTGATTCGTAATTATATCTTCGAAACTCCTCTATGTGATTCGGGAGCCGCAATCAACGTTTTGTTGAAATATCTTGTGAGAAGGATGAAAATCACCAATCTTCGTCCTTCAACCATGAGAATTTCACTTGCTAATGGTACATCAACACTCTCATTGGGCGAAATTTTTAATTGCCCCATGAAAATTGGCGATTGCATTGTTCTGACAGACTTTGAAGTAGCGGCTATGAAAAATTGCTCAACACCTTTCATCCTTGGAAGATAATTCTTGGCTAGCTATCATGGACTACCACTTGTAAAGGTTACCTTTTCTAAATATAGATAGAAACACCTTCTACTATGTTTATCTATGAATTTTTATTTTGGTTTTTAATTTTCTAAACATTGTTATTCATCCCTTTGTTTATTTATGAATTTTTCAGGATTTTACAAAATTTATAAAAATGTGTTTTTGGAGAAGAAACTGAAGTTCTAAAAAAAAGTGTTATGGAGCCCAGACCCCAGACAAACGCACCGGACACACGGATCCCGAGGAAAATCTCTCGATCTAGACGCTGGCCATTGATCCGTGGATTGAGCGTCTCCAACCCCATACCCCGGACGCAAATGTCCCAGACCCTAGACATGAGAAGTCGACCGGTGCCAGGACAGTCCATCCCGCACTCTCGCCTCGTACTGCGTCGTGCGTCTCCAGCATCATGTGTCCTTGCCTTGGTCCTGTGTCCTATCACACGCCCTGCGTCTCCATCAACCCGTCCGGTGGATCGTCAAGCGTCCGTCCCTTGACCTGCATTTTTGCGTCCCACCATCTCACACCACCCGATCTGGACCAGCACTAGGACCACGGATCAAACCACGATCCAAACCGGTTCGAACCATCAAACAGCCGAGGTTTTTTTTCTTTTCTTTTTAAATTCATTCCAAATTTAGCTTTAAATTATAATTAACTATTTCTTATAACCAAATATATTTTTTCCAATGTGATTTTATTAAATTAAATATATTTGATTATTGAATTTTCACATTGCACTTTTAAAATTCTGGTTTGACTAGTTTAAGTTTTGAATAATTTACTCATTTTACAATTATCCTTTCATTACTTTCACTTATGTTAATGGATTTCACGCACTTCGGATTCATTATTGAAATTATTTTGTTTATTATCTAATTTCCTTTTACTTGAATTTGATATTGAAGAAATTTATTTATTACTTGTGTATTGGGAACCTAGCTTCAAGATGCATTTAACATGTAATTTCGAGTTTTTTACAAGGATTTTTGGTACTTACACATGATTTTCATATAGAGATTTCGTTCTCTTCACGAATGATCCGGCATATTCAAAGAAGATGTGAACTAAGGAAAAAGAAACCAAGACTACACATCTAGAAAGCCTTTTTCAACCATCTTTAGATTCTATACTACATCATTCAAAACAAGAGCTTTGCCACTTCACCAGCAGCTGTTCAACAACCAATCATTCAGGGATTTCTAATATGGTTCGAGTGAAGCATTATGAATTGTAGGTGGTAATTTAATTAAGTATCGCTGTCATAACCTCTCGGTCCTTGCAGAATAAACTGTCAGGGAATTGAGAAGGACTATTTCTATGCCTAGAGAAACATTTGGGGAGTTTTATTGCACTTGTTTAAACACCATCCACACCGATCCGATTTTGGGAGATTTCCAGCTTTTAAATACGGTAACTTCGTTCTATTCTCCATCTTTTAGATTATTTACTTATTTTCCAACACTTCTCCCTTAATATGATTTGATTTACACTGGGATGGTGTAAGTTAAGTCTAGGGGGATTGTTGTTACTAACGCGTTTGTTCGTGTTGGATATTTATGTTTTCAAAAGAATTTCCAAAATTTGTTTCATAACCTGTTTTATTGAGTCAAAATAAGTTGTGAATTATGACACATTTCTAGGAACAAAAACATTTTAGTTCCGGACAATTGATTCTGAAACCTCGTGACCGAATTTCTCCAAGAAATTTTCACGTGCACTATTTCGAAGGATATGATTTTGACTCTATATTTGGATTATTAACATGATTTTTGACTATTTCTTGTTAATGATATTAGATCAAGGAAACGAATCACATTCATGACATCTTATACAAAGGAGAGATGAGTTCAAGAGTTTTACAGTGATTCCCAGAGAAACATTTAAGTCTTGGGGAGAAAGGAAAGGAAGCTTAAAAGCATAATTATTCCAAAATCACTGAAAGAATTTTGGAAGAAACGAATCATGAGATTAACAAGAATATAGAGCATCATGAAGGAAATCATGATATTTCTATAAAATAGATTCATGATGGAAAGATATGGGATCGAACTAAAATTGATGTAGTCGATGACGTTTTCTCATACCTTGTATAAATGGAAATAAATGAAGAAAACGAAGATCAAGAACCAAAGTCTATATATGAATGTCAAAACATACATGATTGGATGAAATGAAAAGATGCAATACAAGTTGAACTCGATTCGCTTAATAAACGAAATGTATTCGGACCTATTACATTCACATTGAAAGATGTGAAACCGTTCAGATACAAATGGGTATTCGTTCGAAAACAAAACAAAAATAATAAAGTAATGAGATATAAATCTCGCCTTGTGGCTCAAGGATTTTCCCAAAGATCCAAAATTAATTAGGAGGAAAGATATAACCCCGTTATGGATGCAATCACATTTAGATTCATGATGAGTCTAGCGGCTAACAAAAATCTAGAGATGCGTCTCATGGATGTCGTTACAGCATATCTATATGGATCATTAGATATTGATATTTGTTTAAGAGTCCCAAATTGGTTTAAGATGCCTATGAAATTAAGTTCCAAACCAAAAGTGTCACACCTTGGTTTCAAGAAATATGTGGTATATGCGGAGAGTCTTAAAAGAATTGATTTGGCTACCTGTGTCACCAAAGTGCACTTATCTTTTTGGTCACAGGTCTTGAGAGAACTCCAGAATTAAGCATGCTTGAGCTAGAGCAATTTAAGGATGGGTGACCTACTGAGAAGTCATTTCCAGTACCGTGTGAGTGAGGTCAAAACAAGGGGAAATATCGCGTGGTGATTTGCAGGGTTAGAAAACAAGACTTTCGAGCCTCCCGAACTAACGCACAACCCGTTAGACAGGGTGTGCCTACGGGCCGAGAGTGGACGTGAGGTGATATGCTCAAATTAATTTTCCTAGAGCTACTCTCTCAAATTAAGAGATCGATTGCAGTACTTAATGTATCGAAATCCACAGGGAATAAGATAACCAAATAGATTTAAAAGTTCGAATTAAGCTAAGCAGACTAATATGAATTTAAAAGCAAGTAATTAAGAAAGTAGTGAAATCGGTTGTAAAATCGATAAAACAAGAGCTAGGCGTAGGAAAATCTCAGGTGAATCCGAATTACAGATCTAAACATATATATAGTTAGGAATTTATTAAGCACCGTTCTTAAACTTGAAACACTAATGTAAAACTAATAAGTTTTCGCTGCAAAGATTATCTATGTCTAAATCCAAGAAAGCCAACTGTCGTTGCGAATCCTATCAATTCAAACAAGCATTAAGATCATGTTTAATTGTTCACAAAACTCTAAACCAAATTTCTTTGCATATAGGAATTTCGCTCATCAAAGATTAGTTCAGGCAATTAATTACACTTTCGTGTCTACCAATTAACCTAAAATCATATTCTAGATCGTGAAGCTAGAATAAGCAATAAACAAAAATCAAGATGAAGAACTCTAATGATTTTATCCTAACAATTTAATTTATCCTAGCAATTCATCAAACACCTTGGAAAAACCCTAAACTTAACAAGGAATCTACTCAGACATGACAAATGAAACAAACATCATGAATATTATAGATTGCATAAAAGAGATAACAAAGGTTCTAAGAATTAGATATATCTCTTAAGACTTAATAAAATAAGGCATAAGCCTAAACAATGGCTGCGAAAAACTATAAATAAGGTTCTAAAACCGACATTGAACACAAATGTAAACTTCTAGAACTTCTGGGCAAAAACGGAAAATCTTCAAAACTTGATTTCTTCTTTGTATGAACGGGTGTCGATCGACACCAGAGGTGGTGCCAATCGACACCAAGTCTGGTTTTTGATTCTTAACTTGAAACTTCGACATCTTCTTCCGGAATGCTCCAAAAAGCTCCATAATCTCATATTCTGCCCAAATGTCCAAACACCTGAAAAGACTCTAAAACATATGCAAACCACCGAATAGACTCTATAAAACGGACTTATATCATTGCTAAAAACCATGATATATCAACTCCCCCATACTTAGCTTTTTGCTTGTCCCTAAGCAAAATATATGTAATCACTCCTTTTGGATCCACATACCGCATAATTAATCTGGTAGTACTTTGATGTATCCCTAGAAGCTTAGCAGTCTTCTAGATTGATTCCAAACCCCTTAGAGAAACTCAGACTTTCTGTTGCAAACCCCTTTCATCTACTTCGGTGTGGTCTCGTCGAGGGAATATCGACCGCTGGACCTTCTAGATTCTTTCCCTTCCTTTAACACTTTCCAGCGTTTCACCCTCTCTCTTCCCTCCATACATGTTAGTCCAATTAAGGACATCATAGAGATGCATACCATTTTCTTCTCTTTTTTTTTTATATTTATATTTTTTTCTGATTGCACTTTTCTGCTTGAACTGGACTTTTCTGCAAACTTTTTTTCTTTTCTTGGTATCTCTATGATTTCTCTAGATCAGCGCTCAGTTCTGTTGTTCTATGGTGGGAGACAGGGTCGTGAGCGCTTTATTTGATCTAGGACATTTGTATCATCATCAGGAATAAGTTTCAAGAGTGGTCCTTCCTCGCTTTCTAGTGTTGAAAGATGAATTAAGTCATGCGATTACCAAGCCCCAAGACAAGAAATTAGAGTCATTAAGGGCGGGGTTTACTAGATCAACGCTCTGTTAGACCGATCCACTTGCAGTTACCCACCTTAGTAAAACCAACCAACTTGCATTGGTAATGGTCCTTTGAATGCTGTTCAAAGCAAGTATATGAGGAGTTTTGACCCGAAATAAAACAAAAAACTGGACTAACTCACTAAAAACTCAAAACAGAAAACAATAATTAGCAACCACCTCCCCCAGACTTAAACGACATTGTCCCCAGTGTTATCAAGCGTGAAGTTGGCAAAATAAAAGAAAAACAAATTGAAAAAAAATAAATTTGAAAAAAAGAATGAAAAAGTGTACCTGGGCATGGTGCCATTGAATTTAAGTCTGGGCATGACACCATTGAATTTTCAAATATCGATCAAACATGTCGATCAACTATTCCTTCGCTATTTTTTTCATCATGAATAAAATCCTGAAACACTTAAAACAAAAATCAAAAGTTAGTAAACAAAATAAAATAAAACGAAAATAGTATACTTACCAGTGGGTTGCTACCTACTCAGCGCTTATTTTCAGTCATTAGCTTGACTGTGTCGAGGAACTCAAGTGTCGGATGGATCTTCAAGGAGCATTGTTCCTATCTCAGACTTCTATGGAATAATACCAGGAAAAAGCTTCATCGTATTCTGCATTATCTCTTAAACAACTACCTCTCATTTCTCCTTTAACTCTAAAGGAATGATAATTCAGAACTTGGAGAAAGGTTGTGAGGTCCTTTTGAGCTTCACCTTGCTATGATTGACCTCTTCTTTACACTCATTGGGTAGGACACTTCTCTTTCCTGCAAAAATCATAAGAAGAAAAACCAAGCCTTCTACGAGAATCTCGTTGCTTGCATAAGTTCGAAATAGCTTTTTCACCTTTGAAATTCTTATTGATGAAATGAGGAGATTTAGAATTGATTTCAGGAAGTGCATACCTTTGCTCTATTGGAGGTTCGTGGGTTGTGAGATATGGAATTGTCTGTTTAGTAACAGATCATTGACTAGCATCTAGCTCGTTGACACACCTAGTAGTAATGTCATCTAAATCTTCCTTGATCCATCTAGCTCATCATCCATTGAAGTTTCTACAAGTTTCCACAAAAACAATTTGACCATTAATGGAGGAGTTTCTTCTTATCTTGTCCATGTCAAAATCCATGACCACATCACCTAGATCAAGCATGATCTTTCCTTTCAACACATCAATGGTAGCACCCGCTGTTGCTAAGAAGGATCTTCCCAAAATAAGGTCTTGAGGTTCTTCATCGTACTCCAAAACTACAAAGTCTGTGGGAATTACGCAGTCTTCGATTCTAATCGGAACATCCTCTAAAACACCTTCTGGGATTCGTTTGGATCGGTAAACTAAGATAAGAGAGATCCTAGTTGGCTTGAAATCAGTCATTCCAAGTCTAGTTGCAACAGAGAGCGGCATCAAAGTAATACTCGATCCTAAATCACAAAGCGAATGAGGAAACTTCTCTATCGAGATTGAGCAGTGTAGCACAAAGTTTCCTGGATCCAGTACCTTCACTGGAATCCTACTCTGAATCATAGTGCTAACTTCTTCAGAGACCATCACCTTCTTCTTCTTCTTTGAGACTGGAGTTGTATTCAAAAGAATCGCACTGATATCTCTGATAAGCAGTGCTCATTCATTAGGACTCACACCATTGACAAGCATTCTCTTAACATACCTCCTGAGCGCTGGTGAAAGTTTAACCGCATCTATTAAAGACATCTCAACCATGATCTTGTGTATTATTGCCTTGCATCTAGCTTCTTTGACCTCTTGTTTGGACTTTCTCGCTCTTGGGAATAGTACCTTAGGAGTATAGATTCTTTCCTTTGCTGTAACTGAAGTCAACACTAAATCTGGGTCTATTTGCACTTGGTGTCGATCAGCACTGTCTTGGTGTCGATCGACACTAACCTTTTGTGTCGAGGTTGTATTGATGTTCGTGTCGAGCAGATCGTCGAGTTCTTCATGGGGTGTCGATCGACATTGTCCCTTAGTGTCGATCAACACTAGCTCCTCAACTTTCGAATTGTAATTTTCTTCAAGTGTCGATCGACACACATCCTTAGTGTCGATCGACACTGCCTCTGCAATTTCAAAATCACCTTCAAGGTCCACAAAATCATCTTCAATTCCCACTGGAATTGCATTGCAAGCATGCTTGGGGTTGGTATCAGTCTTCGCAGGAAGAAACCCTTCTTGCCTCTTGATAGATCCAGCAGTTTGAGCAACCTAAACATCCAGCTTCTTGACATGAGTGCTCAACGTTCCAATCTTTCCATCCAAATCAGAATACATCGCATCCATCATCCCATCCAAATCAGAATACATCGCATCCATCATCCCATTGATGCTCACGGTCATCTTCTGATGTCCTTCTAGGAGCTGCTCTAGCATAGATTTCATCTCATTATCCTGTTAAGGAGGCTTCTGGTAAGAAGAGGAACCATAATTCCTGGTGTAGTTGTTGCCCTGAAACGGCTTCTGATAAGATGAACCATAGTCTTACTGGTTACCAAACCTCAGAATTCCAGTCTCATTGATGTAGTTCACATCCTCCTCTTCAGTCTCAACCTCCTGAGCAAACTGGACTGACTTCTTTCCCACTAGAAGGCTATGTACAGAATCCAACTTAGCCTTTACCTCAGCAATCTTACTTCCATCCATGTTTCCTCCAAGCTTCTTCCTCTAAAAGTCGGCATTCTTGGTAATATTGCTAGAGGCCAAGTTCTCTATAAGCACAACTGCGTTCTCAGGAGAATTGGTGTTGAAGTTTTCATTGCTTGCAGCATCCAACGCCATCTGATACCTCATGTCCACTCCCCTGAAGAAGATATCTAGCAAATGCACATCGTTAAAGCCATGGTGAGGATAATCTCTTTGATAAGACTTTAATCGTTCCCACGCAGCCTTGAATGCTAATGTCAACCCTTGACAAAATGCAAAAATCTTCATCCTTAAATCCTCGGAAGTCGCATCATCAAAGAAATTATTAAGGAACACATTCTTGGTATCCTCCTAAGCTGTCAACGATCGAGGTTCAAGATGCTTCAGCCAATAAGAAGTATATCCACTAAGAGAGTAAGGAAAGTGCTTGCAGAATAAATAGTCACTGGAGACACCATTAGCCTTGATGCTAGATGCTAAGTTCTCGAACTTCTGATTGTGGTCAATGTGATGCTCATGTGGAAGATCACAGAAAGGCTGCTGAGCTACGAGGCTGAAGTAAGCAAGTTTCAACTCAAAATCATTCCTCTTAAAAGCAGGTGGACGAATCGCAGCTTGATTCGCATAAAACTGATCTAGCCTGTTGTAATCTCTCAAGGTTCGACCACGCTCAACATTCACGTTGTTCCTTAACAAGTTTGGTTGATTCTGGTACTGGTTTTGCTCGACACCGACGATTTCTTCACGTCGATCGACGGCTTCTTCATGTCGAGTGACAACTTCTTCATCATACACGACAATCTCTTCGACGATCACATTACCATCGTCATCGATCATATGTCCTTGCTCGTTATACTTCAATCATGCCGGATCACACAGAATTCCATCACCTCCCGGAACCAGAACGAGTATTTGTCTAGCAGCCATGGTAGCTTCTCTGACTGCTCTTCTGTTGTCGCGTTCTAAACGTGCTAGTTCTTGAAGATTGTAGTTAACCAACTCTTGCTCTTGATTGCTTCTAGTGCTGCAATTAAACGTGCACCCGAAACCAAAAAGATAAAAGCTAGTTTATTAAAATAAAATGAAAAAAATACTTGGACAAAATTCTAGTAATAAAAATCTAATGGTTTTGACTCCTCGGCAATGGCGCCAAAATTTGATATGCTCAAATTTCCCTAGAGCTACTCTCTCATATTAAGAGATCGAATTCATTACTTAGGGTATCCAAATACACAGGAAATCAGATAATACAATAGATTTAAAAGTTCAAATTAAGCTAAATAAACTAATATGAATGTAAAAGCAAGTAATTAAGAAAGCAGTGAAATCGGTTGTAAAATGGATAAAACAAGAGCTAGTCATAGGGAAATTTCAGGTAAATCCAAATTGCATATCTAAACCGATATAAAGTTAGGAATTTATTAAGCACCGTTCTTAAACTTGAAACACTAATGTAAAACCAATCAGCTTTTGCTGCAGAGATTATCTATGTCTAAATCCAAGAAAGTCAAAAGTCGTTGCGAATCCTATCAATTCAAACAAGCATTAAGATCAGGTGCAATTGTTCACAAAACCCTAAACCAAATTTCTTTGCATATAGGAATTTTGCTCATCAAAGATTACTTCAGGCAATTAATCACACTTTCGTGTCTACCAATTAACCTAAAATTAGATTCTAGGTCGCGAAGCTAGAATAAGCAATAAACACAAATCAAGATGAAGAACTCTAATGATTTTATCCTAACAATTTAGTTTACCCTATCAATTCATTAAATATACTTGAATAACCCTAAACCTAATAAGGAATCTACTCAGACATGACGAATGACCAAACATCATGAATATTATAGATTGCATAAAAGAGATAACAAAGGTTCTAAGAATTAAAGATATCTCTTAAGACATAATAAAATAAAGCGTAAGCCTAAACAATGGCTGCGAAAAACTATAGATAAGGTTCTAAAACCGACATTGAACATAAATGTAAACTTCTGGAACTTCCGGGCAAAAACAGAAAATCTTCAAAACTTGATTTCTTCTTTGTACGAACGGGTGTCGATCGACACTAGAGGTGGTGCTGATCGACACCAAGTCTGATTTTTGATTCTTGACTTGAAACTTCGACGTCTTCTTCTGCAATGCTCCAAAAAGCTACATAATCTCATATTCTGCTCCAAATGTCCAAACACCTGAAAATATTCTAAAACATATGCAAAACACCGAATATACTTTATAGAATGGACTTATATCATGGCTAAATACCGGTAAAAACAATAATATATCATTGGGCCCATGGAAGGGGCGATCAGAGCGTTACAAGAGGTATCAGAGCAAAACCTGACAACTGTGTGATTCACACTGTCAAGGGTGACGATCTTGGTATGTGCAACGAGGACGTTGCAATCTGTTAGTGGGGGTGATTGTCACACCCTAGTTTTAAGAAATATGTGGTGTCTGCGGAGAGGCTTAAAAGAAATTATTTGGCTAACTATCTCACCAAAGTGTACTTATCCTTTCGGTCAAAGGTCTTCAAAGAACTCCAAAGTTAAGCGTGCTTGAGCTGGAGCAATTTAAGGATGGGTAACATACTAGGAAGTCATTTCCACTACCGTGTGAGTGATGTCAAAATAAGGAGAAAAATCGCGTGGTGATTTATGGGGTTAGTAAACAAGATTTTTGAGCTTCCCGGACTAACGTACCGACCGTCGGACAGGGTGTGCCCACGGGCCGAGAAGTGACATGGGGCCCATGTTATTGGACGTGAATCCGCAAATACGAAAGTCATCTTGTTTTCCTTTAGTTTCTTAGTACCTAGGAGCTTGTCCATCTCTAGAGAGATCATACTAACACTCAAACACGAATCACACAAACCATCATGCAATTCCAAGTCTCCTAGGGAACACGATAGAGAAAACTTTCCGGGATAGTCTTTCTTTGGTAGAGTTCTTGGTTGATCAACTTCCTCTCGAGCTTGACACTTCCTCATTACTTCCACAACATTTCCATGGTTATCCAAAACATTCTTGATCATCTTTCTCTTGAGCACTATTTAACCGCAATCATCGTCAGTCTGTCGCACAACACCGGCTTCTTCTATATCCTTTCTATACCTTCCTAGAATATTATTTACCACCTTAGTTTATCCAATCTTTTGGGAATGGAGTAGGCGACTCGTATATGCTAAAAGTGTGAGTGACAGTTTCCACAATCTTGATCTTAGTTGGTGGATCTACCTTTGGCTCTTCTTCTTTATTGACCAAGTAATCATCAAATAGTCCTTCTAAGAGTTTAGCTAACTCTTCCAAGAAGAGCTCATCTTCTTCACTATCCTCAAACATTATCGCACCACAAAAGCCCTTATGATTAGATTCAGGTTTACCTGGTAGTGTTCTCATAGGTGCCTTTTGCATTAATAGTCTTGTCATCAGAGTAAGCTTAAGATTTTCCCATCCAATTCTTGGTACATTCCATCAATCTTAGTGTTCACCTCGAGAAACCTCTTTCCAATATCCGCACTACTCTTGATTTGTCAATCGAGGACACATTGAACTAATGCCTTGAGCTCTTGATCTTGAGGAGGAGGTGGGGTTGATGAACTAGCTTGTCCTTGACATTTGTTGAAGCTTAAGAAGGGTAAAAGACTTGCTTAGTGTAGTACCCTTGAGTCTTGGGGACAAAGACTTGTCCTTGTTGTTGAGTGAAAAAACCCTGAGTCTTGGGTGGGTAAACTTGGTCTTAGGGGTTCTCTACATTAGTGCTTCTATAGGATAAGTTAATATGAGACCCATAGTTGGAGTTGAATCCCTTGGTGTAATACCCTTGACCTTGCGCATAGTGAACTTCCTCACAATCCTCTTGGTTCAACTCAATAAGCATTTCTGCACTACCATCAAAATCACCAACATAATGCACTTGTTTCTTGGTAGCCAAGATGAGCTTGTTAAGCTTGTCGCTCATTTTCTTAATCCTTGGATGCTATCCACTTGAGGTATCTCCTCTTTGTTCCTTGGTAGACCTATCAAACTCTCTATTGAAGTTTTGAGTGCTTTGAGCTAGATTCTCAATGAGTTTTTCACCATCTTCGATAGTGAGACTTCCGAAATCTCCTTTACTAACCGTGGCTAGAGTGATGTGATACTTCTCCTCAATCCCTCTAAGGAAGATTCCTAGTATAGCTTCCTTTGGAGTTCCATGATGAGGATAAGATCTCAAATAACCTTTCAATCTCTCCCAAGCATACAATATTTCATTCTGTCCTTGCATGAAGGTAGAGATGTCATTCCTTATCTTCGCGTTTCTTTAATTTGAGAAGAATTTTGCTACGAAGCGTTTCTTACACTCATCCGAAGTGGTGATAGTAGAGGTAATCACGTTCTTTTCCCATTGACAAGCCCTATCACCAAACAAAAATGGAAACAAAGTAAGCTAGAACACATCCTCGGAGACTCCATTCACTCTCAAGGTTCTACACAATCTCTCAAAGTTGTCCAAATGCTCAGTAGGACGCGCGTTAGGCAAACCAAAGAAACGGTTGTTTTGGACAATGTTGATCAAGCTTGACTTGATCTCCCAATTGTTGTTCGTACACGGTGGAGGATGGATACCGGTCCTATTACTCTTCGCAATTGCCTCATCAAAATCTCTAATTCGACTCTCCATTCTAGGAGCATGAACTGGTACTCTTGGTCCATTACCACCGTCGTTAGCTCCTTCATCTTGATGGTTCTCGCCATTTCCATTACCGTAAGCATCCATAGCTACTCGTTCTTTCCTAAGAATTCACACTTCTCTCACTAAACGTTTGATGTCAAACGAAGGGTTAAAATCACGGAATAGACTTTTACTCCTCGTTCTCAAACACCTACATAACAAGTAAGAAAAGAAAATGCAAATCCAATTGAATAACACAAAAGAAACAACAAGTCTACGATAGATTCCAAATCTCAACATTTTTCACACCCTGACAATGGCGCCAAAAACTTGGGTCTAAATCGACCTAATCGGTTTTAAACCTCAATGACTAACCACAAGTGCATGTTAATTACGGTATAGCGTGTAAGGATTGAATCCACAAGGAATGAAACCAATGAGAATGCAAGAAACTAAAGAAGCTAGGTTAATGCAAATGATAGGGGTTTGATTTGATTACTAACAACCTAACAAAATGCAAATAAATTAAAACAAGAACTAAAATGAAAAGCAAAAAACAATAAACCATGACAATACTTGAATGAAATGCAAGATGAAATAGCAATTATGAAAACTCAACAAAAAGTCAACGAAATAAGCTAAGATGATCAAATATGATAAAACATGGATCTTTGGGTAGAAATCTTAGATCAAGGGTGAATAATGAACTAATGGGTATGCAAAGCTATTCAATCTATCATTTCCAAGACATGAAACCGGTTTATCTTGATTAACCCACTTATGTGGCACTAATCACTTCTCTAATCTAACTAATCATCATTTACTTCCGCATAGATAACCAGTTAATGGAGAGAAAATCAGTTCAACATGCTTATAGAGCCTATCTATCTACCTACACATCAACTTTCATTGGATAGGGTTTAATAAACAAGATTATAGTTCTCTTACACATTTCCACAAACACCTTTTGGGAGTGAAAAGACCATGAACTAGATTTTGGTTAGCTACTCCTAAATCTAGCATTATAATCACTCTAATCGATGGAAAAACATAAATGATAAACGCCCAAAGCTATATGCAAGACTAATCACCCATTAAATACCCCTAATCTACTCTACCCTAAATCCATTAAGGATACTACTCAGTAATCATGATGGTACATGTAGTGGTAGATAAAGATAAAGGCATAACAAAAAGACAAAGCATAAAAATAAAAGATTCCAATAAAAAAGGTGAAGTTTGAATCCTCAAATCATCAAAAACACAAAGGGTTCTTGTTTTGTCAAAGGATAAGAGAAATGAGACCAAACTTAGGGTTTTTGCCTCATAAACTAGTATTTATAGGAAAAGGGATAAGTGTTCCCGGGTTGACCCGACAAACCAGGGTCAAACCCGGTTTTTGGACAAAATTGCATCCCGACCGACAATTTGGACCGACAGTGTCCACAAAAGTGGTCGGTCGGCAGCTGAAAGCTTGCTTCTTTGCTCAGTTTCTTCGTCTTTTCTCGATAATCTTTCACCTCACGAACCGTCATAACTCCTAGATTCCATTAGTACCTTAAAAAGCATAAAATATGTTATGCAATGCAAGAAAACTCCTAATGGACTCTAAGACTCAACTAAATCTAAATGATGCAGAAAATTGAAGAAAACATACAAATACTAAATAAAGGCAAGTGAAAGCTAAGTAAAATACTAGCTAAAATAGGTCTATATGTGGTTACACCATTCTACCACATGAGGAAAATGAAAAGATACTTAGTTCTAAAGTACCTATCTAAGTGCAGTGAAGCTTTAATGTACCTTACAAATTGTACAAAACCTGACATTTCAATTGTCTTTAATCTTTTGGCAAGATTCAGCTCGTCCCTTACACAGAGGCATTGGAATGGAATTAAACATATCTTACGTTACCTCCAAAGGACTACTGATTTAGGTTTATTATATATCTTAAGAGTTCAAACGGTCAAATGGTTGGTTTTGCAGATGCATGATATTTGTCAGATCCACATAAAGTTCGATCACAAACATGATATGTTTTCACGATCGGAGGCATTGCTATATCTTGGCGTTCTCAGAAGCAGACACTCGTGACAACTTCTTCAAATCATAATGAAATCATTGCGCTCCATGAAGCAAGTAATGTGTATGGTTGAGATCAATAAACCAACACATCATATTAAGCAGTGGGATCCTCGTAAACATGGAGCAAACTATCTTATATGAAGACAATGCTACATATGCCGCTCAAACAAAGGAAGGATATATCAAAAGTGATAGAACCAAACATATCCCTCCGAAGTTCTTCTCATATACTTAGAAACTTGAGAAGACTAAAGTTATTGAAGTCAAGTATGTCCGATCATGTGACAATGCCGCATATCTCTTCACGAAGTCTTTACCTACCACTACGTTCAGGAAACATGTCCATAACATTGGAATGCGTCATCAACAAGATTTACAAGATGACAACTGATCATTTAAGGGGGAGCTAGCGAAGTTGTACTTTTTTACCTTGCTATGGCTTTTCCAATTGGGTTTTCCTAGAAATGTTTTTAATGAGGCAACAAATACGTAAAGTAAGAGACAACAATAATACTGGTCTCCAACGGGGAGTGTTATAAAAGTCAGTAACAACAAAATGTTTATAACAAAGACGTACACATTTGTCAAATTCAATTAATTTTGTATGGATCCCATGCCACTATTTGACATATTAATTTTCCCTTTTTCATTTCTATATAACATATTGTTGCGATTCATTATTTCGACTCAATTTCATAACTTCATATTTCCGATAATGTCTTTGTTGCTCTCTTCCTTTATATCCCCCTGCCTCTCAATTTCTACCGGGTATTAAATTTTTGTATGTATTTATATTTTATTGTTATGATAAATTCCCATTGTTTTTATAATAATAATATAAAAAAAATTTAAACGGAATATTAACATCTTAGTGAAATTATTCGCATTTAACATTGATCAGCAATTTTTTCGTCATACACCTCAATAATTCCATATGAGCAAACTTTTTTGTTTTTTGACAACCAAACATTAATTAGAGAAAAATCTTCCGATTGGTGACCCAATAAGAAGGTAAATTGTTTACATAAGAAAAAAGAAAAACCCTTATACGAGCTGACCGAGCTAGAGAATCCGCTCTGACTTTAGATGTTCGAGGGATCAATGTCAAAGAGAAAAGTGAGAATTGAGCATGAAGATCTTCAAAACTGCTTGCAAGGATAGCGAGCGCTGGCCAGACTTCCGGTGGTTGGGTGAATTGTATCATATCAACACAATGCATCTCAAACCTCTGACAAGGCACATTGTTCTCCAACTTGCATCTCATTGCCCAGAGAAGCGCTTCTATCTCTGAATGGAGCGGTGATCGCACTTGCATGTTCCCCTTTCCCTATAACAAGACAATTTGGGGTCCTTGGTGACAACACCAACCTGCTCCAGATGTAGAATCTATTTCCTTCCATGATCCATCAATCTTACAACACATCGCCCATGAGATAGGAGCCTCAATATGAAATTGAGGACCCAAGGGATACAACTGTGTTTGGGCCTCGTTCCAAACTTTATACTCATTAAATGATTGATTAAGTATCTCTGGAGGGTCCATGTCTACCCCCTGGAATACTTTTTTGTTTCTAGACTTCCATAAAAACCACGCTATCCATGGAAATAAATCGTGACCCTCATGCAGATCTTGTTGTTATGGACATCGCCAAAAAAAAAAATCCATGTTTGCAAAAACCGATGAATATGAGAAGTTACCGGTGTCCATAATAAATGAAGCTAATTCCCACGTATTACGAGCTACGGGCACTCAAAAATCGTATGATTAACCGATTCGTCATCTCCATTGCATCGTAGACATGTTGTAGAACAATCAATCATATGAGCAAACTTAGAAAATGGATTATTAATAAAATTATAATGATTGGTTATTAATGTTTTCCAATAACAAAAATATACAATTCTCTTGTTTCCATATAATTCATAAAATAATTATAATTTGTAAATGTGAAAATGAGATGGCATATTGTAATTGGTTGATTAAAATCCTATGCGGACTAGGAAGTGATGTATGTCGTGGATGTAATGGGGTGTCGGAGTGAATTGACTATAGTAGAATCGTCTTTGTAACAGTTCTCATAGTTTGTAATAAAATAATAAATCAGTCTAGACGTTTAAAAAAAAAATCTTATGCGGATATTATAGCTTCAATTTTTATATAATATCGATCTAGATTATGAATTAAATTGAATTTGAGTAAATACGTAAAATTCTCAAAAGAACTTAACCATTGAACTAAATATAGGAAACGTGTAAAAAGAAAGTAAATGAATTATAAATTTGACAATGCAAATCTTGATATTCATCAGCCCATCCATCAAATAAACCGAAAACTGTTAGGACTTAGAAATATATGAAATGTTTACACGATAGCCTGATCATTATATCATTTTAGTACATGGACAAATAATTCGAGAGAAGAAATCTAACGAAAACCGGTTTGATTGTTCCTAAACCATTGACGCGGTAAAGCTTTTATCAGTCTCCGATCTTTAGAGGAAGACGACGATGAAAAAGAAGACGAGCTCGACCTGTAATCTTCCGACTCCTCGAATCTCCCCAATTCACCATAAGAATTTGAACCACCGTCACGAGCATTATTATAATCTGATATATGGATTACATATGTTAGAGAATTTACACATTTAAACATTTGTTTTTGAAAGAATTCAAAAGATCTAAAGATTCACATTGATTATACTAACAATAACTTAATTATTAAACATTTTATCAAAAAAAGAACAATAACTTAATTATGATTTGCAAAATTACGAAATGATTACTTAGATTTTGAGTTATTTTACAATTTTACAATATGTTATTCCTTGATTATGCAAGATTGATGAAAAAATAAAGAAGATTCTACAGTTTCTACGTGTGATTCCGTACCTCAGCATGAGTAATGAAAAACAATATATGCAACTTAATATTTTTTTTTCTAAACATATACTTATAAGATTTGTTTTTCTAATGACTCAGCTTTTCAATTCCGCATTTTGTTCTTTTCACATTAATTAACTCATTTCGTAAAGCTATATCAGTTAAACCTAAATTAAAATATATATATATATATATATATATAATTGGGTTGCACTTGATGGAAAAATCGAATAAATATTTTACTATTCTAGATATCTTGTGAATTCTCCATGTAATAGGCAAAAAAATACAAAGTTGTTATAAGCGTAACGCTTAATTACCTCTACTAGGCATGCTTTGGCTTGACCATCTAGAGAAACATCTCTTACGAAAATTCTTCCATCTCCATAACTTGAGATTCGCCGGAAAAAGAGAACGTTTATTATCTTCTCCGACGACGGAGCTTGAGGGTTTAGGGAGGCCGGCGCTAAGAAACGCCGGAGGAGGAGTAATCGGAGGAACGATTTCTTCCGGGGGCGGATTAATCGGAATGCCCGGCTGCATCTCCCATTTGAAAGGAACTCCGTCGTCGATACTCCGACGATGATAGTAATAGAAGATTCTAGAAGAAACTCCTAACGATGATTTTCTTGAGATTAATGATGAGTCCCTCTTGCATAGATCATCTTCCATTAACAATAACGAAGCTTTTGGTATTGGAATTGTGTTATTGTGTTCTTGACTCATAATGATGTTTCGTTTGTAGAGAGAGAGATGAGATTTGTGAGATTTATGGAGATGATATAGAGTGCAAATATGAGAATATATATGGAAAGATAGATTTCTTGCCCGAGATAATGTGCGTAAGAATGGATATAAATTGATCTTAATGCTTAGAGAATTGACTAAGTGAATCTTAGACGCATATTGCATGTAACGAGATTGATAATAATGTATTATTACTATATTATAACTTAAGGGTTTGACTTAATATTATTATACAAACGAAACTCTATTGCTTGTTTCTTTGGTGACTTGGTTGCTTTTGTACACGGAGAAATGTGCAACATCTACTTTCTTATCCTTATAACCGAGTTTTTTGAATCCATTGAAAATTTGTTTGTAGTCTAATGGTTTTATTGATTTAGTCAAAGGATAAGACTAAATTATTTAATTTACATGTCAATATTTATTCCAAACTACGATTAAAGAAACTCAATCATCTAAAAGAAGAAAAACCATAACTATTGAATTATTTATTGTATATATCCTCTTGAACCAAGGAAATGCTGCTGTAATTTGGTATATAAAGAAAATTTTTAATGATTTTTTTGGAATTACTTACCCAAATAAAACATTTGATTTCCTTCTATATAAATTTGTATATTAAAAAGAATCTATGTTTACTTTGATATGAAGCGCACGTTAATATATAGTCCAAGGACGGTTGATTTCATATGCGCATGTGAGGAGGCAATGACCAATCCCTTAAGAGACGCCAAACTTTGCGTACTCCTCAATCCCATACCATTTTACATTCTTAACCCATTTGTATGATTCATTGCTCTAATCACGCAACACAATTAACATTTTTCTTACGAATATACAGAGTCATTCTCACTCAGAAGAAGTTAATTATAATCACGAAATTCTGACCAAGTAGCTTCTGTTGCTGATATATGATAATAAACCCTTTCATTATACAGAGCCGTGGCTAAGGCCACTTGAAGGAGACATTGGCATGTGGCCTAATATTTTTGAAAAAAAATAAAGGCTCATAATTTTATTAGATTCAGTTAGGAATAAAGAAACATGATTTGTTTTTCTATCAAAAGGACTTAATTAAGGGTTACGAAAAAGTAAAATCAATAACTAATTAAAATTTGAAAATAAACAAAGAAAAAATATATAGGGTAGTACTCAACCGCTTAATCTCTTTCAATTTTTTTTTTAATCTGATTAAGAATAACCCAAACATGATTTGAAAATATAATTTTTAAATCTCTAATTTTAAATTGGAATAGTTTTATAGGTTTGAAAATTTTATTTGTAATTCATTCTAAATAAAAGATATTGTTACTCATGATCTGTTTTATGAATTAAACGTTCTACTCATTTTTAGATTAGGCTGGTAAATATATATATATGTCAAAGTATATATATGTCAAATCTTCTTCTCATTTTTAGATCATATATATATATATATGATCAATCGTATTTAAGAATCATATTTGAGAGAGTAGTTTGCCGTCACCCATACATGATACATCTCATTCAAGTCAAAGTGAGTATTCCTTTTGATTTACTTTTCTATATATATAATCAGTAGTAATTTCACGTTTTGTTTCATTATTTATTATGTGTTTGTCCTCAAAAGATAGAGGCTTCGGACAAAAGTTTCTAAGACCTTCATTGCTGCTCTAATTCTCATACGTTAACTCTAAGAGAACTTTTTGTCTCTTTCAAACAATCTCTTACGAAAGTGAGAGTAATTCGGGAAAAGGTTCGTTCGCAAGTAACGTAGCTCGTTTCCGCAGATCTCCAGAGAAAGTGGTCTGTTTACAAGAAACTTGGTAGACTTTCTAGAATTCGGATCCACGGCTCGACGGGTTAACACAAATCAACGATGAGACGATGGTTCGCGGTTCAGAAGTCAATTGACGGCACATGGATCATGAATCAATCGCGGCTCGTGGTCTACGGATCGGGGCTCACGGTCTACGGAATGGGATTCACGGTCCACGGATCGCGGCTCGCGGTAAACGATGTCTCGCGGCTTGTGGCTCACAGATCGGGATTCACGGTCCACAGATCGTAGCCTACGGATCGGGAATCAATCGCGGCTCGCAGCTTACGTATCGGATTTCAATCGATGGCTCACAGATTGGAAGTCGAAGGTTGCGGCTCGGAAATAAACCGGCGGCTCGCGATTCATGGATTGAAAATTGACGGACGGCTTGCGGGCCACGGATCGGGTTTTCAACAAAACAGTCGAGTTGAACTCATAATCACTAGCGGCATATTGGAGAAGTAAAATCACCGTCGACACCATAAAACCCTAGCTGCCGGGGGCAAAAAAAAAAGGAAGGATGCAAAAAACGTGAGATAAAAGGGAGAGGAGAAGAATACTTTTTTTCTTTTGGAGGAAGTGTGATAAGGATCCTTTTCTTCTCTTCATTTATACAGAGGGGAAGCCATCAAAACACCTCGGATTCTGTGAAAACCCTAAATTTTCCCTCTTCTTCTTTAAAATCCACTAAAGGCTCAAACCATTCCTTTTGATTCATAAAGCCCGAGCCATTAAAATAACATGTGAAATCTATGGATCTGTGAAAAATAAAAGCCACGTATCAGCGGGAAAATAAAAGACACGGATCAATGGCTAGGTAAAATTGTTAAACAGAGAAAAATCTAGCCTACCAACGGCAACGCCGTAAACGGCTCGAAATTTTTCACAGTAAGCCTCACAAAAAAAAATTGTGTATTCATACATAATGTTTAAAAATACTTATACCCGAGCCGCGCCATAGTGCAACGGTTTTCATAACACCTAACTGCTCGAAGGATACGTCAACAAAACTCATCGATTCAAAAACACGAATCCATAATTCGGGAAGACAGTTAGAACAATTTCATATGTCTGATCTTAGACTTCAACTAATATCTCAGCTTTACCATCACTGATAATTCCGAGCTGGGGGCTAACTGTAGGGGTTGGTTTTCACCTCTTGAAGATCAACAGACGAAAATGACTAAGTATGGATACAAGAGAGCACCCGCGAAGGTCCAGGATCCATCGCCCGGTCAAGAGCATCACCAACCATCCGTGATTATAAGCCAAACCGGATGACCCGACATGAAGACGGTGGATCTCGGCTTAACAGGCCTAATACAGGTAGCCCATATAATTGGGTCGAGCCGAATTACATGTGGACCGAGCAGCTGATGGGCCGACTTAAAGAGTGCAACTCAAGGAAAAACCCTAGCCGACTTAGAATACTATAAATATGATTGTATCTCTCTCATTAGGGGGGATCACGAATTCTTACGCATAAAACCATGTATTACTTTTCATAGCTTTCCAACTAATAAACACCTTCTTCTCTACTTTTGTTCTTGTGTTTTCTAACTAGAAGTTTTACAGTTCTTTTGCAAACCCGACAAATCTAATTGTGTGAATCCAGCTCCCACAACGAGAAGGAAGAAATTTTACTTACCCGGAAGTTTTCATTCAAAAATTGGAAGAAATCGTGAGCTTCTCTTCTCTCTGAAATAGTAAACCCTAGAAATTTAGGAATTTTCCAGATCTGGGAAGGGGGAAATCCTAAACCTTATTTTTTTCCAATTCTTAATGACATGTGCGGCAATATGTACAAAATTAATCAAATAGAAAATAGCTTAACCCCAACCAGATTTAGCCACGTCTTTATGACATGTGTGGCAATGTGTACGTATTTAACCGTATTTAACATGTGGTCGATAAGTTAACACTTAGTGGTACCTCAGTATACGAGTGTTACTAATTTGGTCATAGTTAAACATTTGGGGATATACCAATTTATTTTGTAATACCATTTCATTTACAACAAATTATCAGTTGTTCTTGTGATATTTGGCATTTCTAACACATTTCCAATGTTTTCTTGTCATACTATATCCACAAACACATACACTCTGAAATTTTGCACTTAAAAGTATAATGTTATTCATGTAAGATTGGCATTTTTGTTTTTCAAGAATTTGTAGTTTTTGATAATTTGTAGGGTTACACAAATAACACAAATGATTAGAAAAAGTACACAAATGATGACATAAAATTACATAATTGAGACATAATACTTCTTAGTTGTCTATTTCCAATAACTAGTATAACCAGTATTTCAACAGAAGATGATAAATTACGAGTTCCTTATCATAAAAGGGAAAGAACATCAAACATATAGACAACCATGTCCTTATCATGCCAAACCACTTGAGTCACCAACTTCCACAGCAAAAGAAGTCCCTTTACGGCTCCTTTTAGGGGTCAATTTATCGGGCCTACTAGGAGTCACTTGTTGGGTTCCTTCTTGGCTCTCAAGGGCACCCTTAGCCCATTTACGGGTTCTTTTAGGGGTCACTCTAGGGGTCCCTTGAGCAGTCTCTCTGCGGGTCCTTTTAAAGGTCCTTTTAGGGGTCACTTGTTGGCTCCTTTTACGGGTCCTTCCCTTTTTCTTGGTCTTGCTTGTAAGGGTTACTTGAGGGGTACCTAGAGGATTCCCTTCTTGAGTTCCTTCTTGAGTTTTTTCTTGGCTATGAAGGTCACTCATCTTCTTCTTCGGCGGTCGTGTTTGGGGTTCTTTCTTTGATGGAAACCTTCTCACTCGTCGTCTTCTCCTACTGTTTTTGTAGTCCGGAGGGAGGACACACTTTTGTTGTATATCTAGTGGAACTTTCCATTCATATATATGCGGGACAGGATAAATAGTTTTGGAATAGGTCAATATACAATACTACACCTTATACTTCTTATCACACAACTCATGTATCTCATAGTTGACCATTCTTGATTCTTGCCTCATGAGTCTGTTGCGTGCGGATAATGCATGGATACAAGGATATTTGTCAATATTAAAAGTCTTGCAACTACAGCTTTTGGTTACCAAGTTCACAAAATAAGCATTCCCATCCTGTACAATAATACTATATTCAAGGTCGAATGAGTTGAGCTCCGTTGCAACCAAGTAATTCGCATTCATACATCTTTTGTGTAATAAGTCATCCACATCGGGTACTAAAACCTTATCGTAACCAACACTGTCCTTTCTATGTTTGTTGAACCATTCTAAAATCTTAGCCACAATCACATCTATCATAGGCAATAAATTGTAATGCCTTGCATCATCAAGGACATGGTTAAGAGATCAATGGAATTAGTTGTATCAATTACAACCATGTTTGCGGATATCTTCTACTAAAATCAGCATATCTTCTTTCAAACTCATGCTCTGAATAAAGCATACCAATTTCCCAAGAACATCTCTGCCACTACATTTCTGTTTGCGTGTGAACTTTAAGTTTCACATTTTAGGACAAATGGTAGATGCAATACCCATGTAAAGCCTCCTTATACACCACTTCTACAGCCTTGATGAGGCTTTGATTTCTATTACTCACAAAAACAAGCTTATCACTGTCCGGTATAACTGTCTTTAGTGTTTCAAAAAACCAAATCCAACTTTCATTATTTTCACTATCAACTACAGCAAATGCAACCGGATAAGTGTGTCTATTAGGATCATGAGCTGTCGCAATCATAGCACACCACTATATCTAGACTTCAGAAAAGTTCCATCCACAATGATAACTTGCCTCATCGATGAAAACTCTTCTATGCAAGCTCCTAGTGCAATCACTACAAGAAAACTGTATTTTAGCGTCGAATTTATTCCGACGCTATTTTAGCGTCGATTTTGCGTCGTAATGGCGTCCGTAACACAATTCGACGCTAAATCGTCGCTAATTAGGGACGAAACATTTCGAAGCTAAATCGACGCTAGCATCGATTTAGCATCGGAATTCTAAGTTCGACGCTAAATCGATGCAAATTTAGCATCGATTTAGCGTCGAACGCATAGCGTCGAATATTGGTGTCTATAACACAATTCGACGCTAAATCGTCGCTAATTAGGGACGAAACATTTCGAAGCTAAATCGACGCTATATCGCGTTGATTTAGCATCGATTTAGCATCGGAAGTCTAAGTTCGACACTAAATCGATGCAATTTTAGCGTCGATTTAGCGTCGAACGCATAGCATCGAATATTGCGTCGAATTTGGTAGGTAGATGACACATTTAACACGGGTTCACCTACTTATTTAGCGTCGTTTAAAAACGACACAAAAACGACGAGAATTCGATGCAAAATCGACGCAAAGGAATTCGATGCTAATGCGATGCTAATATTCGATGCAAAATCAATGCGAAAATCTCCTATATATACCCACCCACCACCACCGTAAGGAATCATTTCAGAAGTTCAAAAAAAAAAAATTCCAATTCCGAAAAAAAAAAAATCTTTTCTCCCAAATTTTTTGTTTAAAATGGGCGATATATACGAACTAAGACGTTGGATGTAACGACGTCAAGATGAAAATGGAGGCCTTTCAGAAGAGTTCCTCAACGGCCTTGAAATTTTCATGGCTCAAGCGAGTAGTGTGACTACAATTCAACGGACCGGAGTGATGGTATGCCTGTGTCGGAAGTGCAATAATTCGAGACCACATACAATTGATACAGTTGGTACACATTTATTTAATAGAGGGTTCACACCTGAGTATTATGTTTGGTTTTATCATGGAGAGGGATACGAAGATGAAACTGGATCAGGGTCAGGGTAGTACTAGTTACCAACCTATGGATCAGGGTCAGGGTTATTCGAATGAACAATATGATCGGCATCAATTTGTTATAGAAAATGATGATCATGATGTCGGGTTAGAGCATAATAGGTTCGAAGAAATGGTAACCGATGCATTTCCAGGAGTTATGTCTACTTCTGATGTTGCTGAGGAAACCAATTTAGATGCAAAAAATTTTTATGATATGCTTGATTCTGCAAAACAATCAATCTATGAAGGTTGTAGGGAAGGTCTTTCTAAATTATTGTTGGCATCTAGGATGATGACAATAAAGTCTGATCATAATCAATCTGAGAGTTGCATGGATGATTGGGCATTTCTTCTAAGAGAATATTTGCCAGAGGGTAATCAAGCTGCTGAGTCATATTACGACATACATAAACTAGTCTCTAGTTTAGGATTGCCCTCGCAGATGATAGATGTTTGCATTGAATATTGCATGATATTTTGGAAATTTGATGAAGATCTGCAGGAATATCGATTTTGCAACAAACCAAGATTTAAGCCCCAAGGAGCTGGTAGAAAAGTGTCGTACCAGAGAATGTGGTACCTACTACAAAGGTTATACCATTCAGAACGCACAGCTGTATTAATGAGGTGGCATGCGGAACATTCAACTATTGAAGGAGAAGTTCATCATCCTTCTGATGCAAAAACTTGGAAACACTTCAAATCGGTACACTCTAATTTTGCTAAAGAGAAGCGCAATGTTTATCTTGGCCTATGTACAGATGGTTTTAGTCCGTTTGGTATGTCTGGCAGGCAATATTCTTTGTGGCCGGTTATATTGACACCTTATAACCTTCCACCTAATATGTGCATGCAGAGGGAATTTCTGTTTTTGAGTATTTTAATCCCTGGTCCGAAGCATCCAAGAAGATCTATTGATGTGTTTTTACAGCCGCTGATTCACGAGTTGCACATGTTGTGGTCTCATGGGGTTCGTACTTTTGATTACTCTAGGAAAAGAATTTTACCATGCGAGCTGTGCTTATGTAGACGATAAGCGATTTTTCAGCCTATGGAATGTTATCTGGTTGGACAACACATGGTAGGTTATCATGTCCGTATTGCCAAAATGAAACAGATGCATTCCAACTAAAAAATGGTAGAAAATCTTGTTGGTTTGATTGTCACCGGAGGTTTCTCCCTATGAATCATCCGTACCGGGGGAACAGGAGGTTGTTCACAAAGGGCAAACGTGTACGTATCCCCCCACATCCATATCTTTCAGGAGAACAAATTGAAGGTCAACTTGATTATTGGGGAGCTCAAGATACAGCAAAACGTGGTGGTAACTGGCTTAATATTCCGACCAATCTCCCAAATAGATACTTTGAAGAACATAATTGGCATAAGAAGAGCATTTTCTAGGATCTACCGTACTGGAAGGATCATCTATTGCGCCACAATCTTGATGTCATGCACATTGAGAAAAACTTTTTTGATAACATCATGCACACCATCTTAAACGTTCCAGGCAAGTCTAAAGACTGGATTTGCCTCTTATATGCTCTAGAGTTGAGTTACATCTCACGGGAGATGGGAGAGCTCCAATGCCTAGCTTTAGATTGTCAAGCGAAGGCAAACCAACATTCTTCAACTGTGTTTCCACCGAAGTTAAGTTTCCAGATAGATACGTGTCAAAACTCTCTAATTTTGTGGAGCAAGGGAAAAAAAATTCTGGTATGAAGAGTCATGATTATCATGTGTTTATGCAGAGATTATTGCCTTTCGCCTTTGCAGAACTTTTGCCAACGAACGTGCATGAATCACTTGCAGATATATTTTCTATGACGATATTTAAATATCTAAACAAATTATGTGTCAAAAATTACATTTATGTTTTGGTTGATATTGGATTTTGGGTTTTGGTGTTGGAGCATTTTTTCGAGATCTGTGTGTGCGAACTCTGACTCAGGATGGAATTCAACAACTAAACAATAACATCCCAATATTATTGTGCAACTTAGAGAAGATATTCCCTCCATCTTTCTTTGATGTGATAGAGCATCTTCATGTCCATCTTCCTCACGGAGCCGATTTAGGAGGGCCCGTTCAATTTCGTTGGATGTATCCTTTCGAAAGATTCATGAAACACTTAAAAAGAAAGGCAAAAAACCTAGCTATGTTTGAGGGATCAATTGTTGCGGACAGTTTAACCGAAGAAACCTCTCATTTCAGCTCATATTACTTCCCTCCAACTGTCCGGACACGAAAAAGAGCTCCACGTAGGTACGACGATGGTGGCATCGCACAAACATATCCAGTTTCAGATGTCCCAGATATATTCTGTGCAGTTGGTAGGCAGGCCGGAATCATAAGAGAAGAAGATTGGTCCTCGTTCGAAGACTACAATTGTGCACACATATATTCTCTTACAATGCGACGAAGTTAGCCCATTTCTAAGGTACATATTATAATTACCAACTATGGATTGAGGTCAAAAGGGTTATTTTTCGTACTTATGTATGGTATGAAACATATATAACAAATGCATTTGTTATAACCATATTTTCTATTAGTGAATTCATTCGCCAAGTTAACGAGGCTTTCCCAAATGCATCCGCCGATGAGATTGAAAAACGTAAAGATCTACAATTTGCTAAATGGTTGAGGACTCAGGTATATAAGTTAAACACAAAATTATATATATCTAGTTTCCATAAAAACCTATATGTACAATTTGTGTATATACTACTATATTTACAATGTGTATTATGTATATGTCAGGTTGATTATGGAGACACGTCATACCCTGTATGGTTTAGAGAGTTGATCCAAGGTCCGTTGGGGAAAGTTACGTCATCTCCAATGTATTTTACACGAGGTTATGTGTTTCATACGTTCGAACGTGGCAAAAATAGAGCAACTGCGAACTATGGTGTGGTAGTTCGAGCCGAGGACACGGATTTTTATGGCATTCTCCAAGACATTATTCAAGTACAATTCCCTGGTTTGGTTAACTTAAAGTGCACCCTTTTCAAATGTGAGTGGTTTGATCCAGTTGTCGGGCGAGGGGTTCGAGTAGGAAAGTTTGGTGTCATCGATGTTAATGGATCGCATTCTTATGCAAAGTATGATCCATTTGTCTTTGCATCACAAGCGGATCAAGTATGTTTCATTCCATATCCATGTATCAGAAAAACAGGGATTCCATGGTTATCTGTGCTTAAAATAGCACCTAGAGGAATGATAGTTGAATCAAACGACGCTCCTATGCAAAATGAAACGGCCGTGGATCTAACAACTCCAGAAGCAGATATAGACAACATCATTCTTATAGATCCGCAAAATCGAGAAGCTGAAATACTTCCGGATGCTAACGATGCAGAAAACCCAGAAGACGAGTTCGCAAACGAGAGTGGAGAAAGTACCGATGAGGATGACGACAACTCAAATGACGATTCAGAGTGAAGCATATATGACTGTTTTTATTTCATTTGTATTTATTTTTCGAATTCGTGTGATTGTTATCGTTTTATGTGATTGTTATCGTTATATGTGATTATCGAATTCATGTGTTTATGATCGTTATATGTTGTGAACATAAAATCTGTATGCAGTAACATGTGATGAACATAAAATCGCGTGACCATAGGTTCGAACTCGGGTTCACTATGCAGTAACATGTGCTGATTTTACCATTAGGCTACGAACAATTTCTGCTCGTTTTTAACATTCACTAATATTAAAAATTAGTTTTTTTGTTAATGGTATTTTAATTATTCGAATGGAAGATCATCTATAAAAAAACATTAGTTTTAATATTATCATATAACATTGCACATATAAAAATATTACATTACACATAAAATATTACATTAATTAGAAAATAGGAAATATTACAGATAAGAACATTAATATAAACTCGTACTATGGATACTAGAAAAATATTAAACATTAAAGCAACATAAAGCCTTAATTAAGCTTATTCTTAACCATTGACGGGTCGGATGTTTATTAATCATCTGAGTCTGGAACTGTTTCATATTCGTACCCAGTAGTTCCTTCATCTTCCTTTTTGATAGTAGATACTTCGGTTGGTTCGTATTCGGCAATCATCGAATTAGCATCAATTATCTGTTTGGAAAGGAATTCAGTTTATAATTATCAGAAATATTTAGAAAGTTATGGAAAATCTACCTTAACAATGTTCCG
Source organism: Draba incana (assembly GCA_963576765.1). NCBI lineage: Eukaryota > Viridiplantae > Streptophyta > Magnoliopsida > Brassicales > Brassicaceae > Draba > Draba incana. Next base: position 32,855,259 of record OY755205.1, read on the forward strand.
CTCTGTGATCTTGAGGTACTTAGAGTTCTTGTTAAAACGGCATACGGTAACATTCTGTAGAATGACCACCGCACCTACAACAGTGGCGAGTTTGTACTCGTCATTTTTGAAGATGTTATGGTGCATGGTTCCCTCGATTTTTCCTGACGGATCTTTTAAGGTTACTAGCAGATCTCCCTGCCCGTTGGGGGTCAAACTGGAGAGCATAGCCACAATCTGAAAATGAGATACAATTTACTTGTCAGATAAATTGTATCTATAAATGGATATAATATTTATCGACAACGTAAATCTATAAATGGATATAATATATCTAGCTCTTGGAACTTCCTTCACCTTTCCCTTAAGGTCTATATCCGCTGGTTTGGGCTTCACAAACGGCTTGAAATCATTTTGGATACCGGACCTTTCTTCCCTTGGATATCTAGATTTTTCCGGAACAAAATCAGTCTTGGTTGCGCCGAAACTAGATCTAGAACTTCGCCTCTTGATTTGTTGCTCGAACATCATTGCCATGTGGAACATTTCTTCGATTTCCAAATAATGTTGAGTTTCTAGACGGTCTTGGATCTCGCGGTTGAGACCTCCCATGAACCGAGACATAAGGGTTTCTCCGTCCTCCCGAATATCAGCTCTTAGTAACAAGGTTTCCAATTCCTTGTACTATTCTTCCACGGTCTTAGATCCTTGAACCAAATTTCTCAACTTTTGGTGAAGCTCGCGGTGATAGTAACCCGGCACAAACCTTTTTCTCATGACAGCTTTCAATTGCTCCCAAGTGTCCACGGGATTTTCACCGACACGTCTTCGAGTAGTCACGAGTTGATCCCACCAACTAACCGCATAATCGTAAAATTCGGTGAGCGCGACTTTAACCTTTACATCCGCCGTGTATTCCCTACAAATAAAAACAAGTTCAATGTTTTCCCCATTCTAAATATGCATCGGGATCATTAGTTCCATGAAAAGGAGGGATAGAAATTTTAATCCGCCAAGAAGATCTCTTGGAGCATGTTGTATCCTTTCGCGCCGTCGGTTCCTTTGACTTCCGTGAGAGGAAGCATGGCTATAGTAAGCCTGGGCCTCTTCATCTCTTCTTTGCTCTCTTTGTGGTCTCTCTTGTTGTGGATTTGGAATCGGTTCCGGGGCTGCTCGATTTAGTTGTAAGGCACTAAGCTTCTCATCAAGCATTACGGACATGATAGTCGTACGTGATTCCAACAACTTCTTGTTAAGATAAGTTGGTGATTCTTTCTCAGAACTCACCATTGTACCTGGAATAACAAAGAGAACTAGCGAGTAAAGGGATTCTTGAAAGATCTAAACAAATATAGATCTAGAAGATAAACAGACAGTTCTGACACAGTGATTTGATTGGTCCGAAATAATTATTAAAATTTGTTAAACAATTTCAGAAATATTTTTAAAAATAACTAGACACATTCCAAATTCAGATTCAATTTATTTCATAATTTTAGGATGAGCAAATTATTTATGAAAATGTTTTGAAAACAGATCTGAAATCTGGAAAATTCAAAAACGAGTTTAGAACGATAAAACCTTGTTCGAAGTGGCTCTGATACCACTTGATAGAATTCTCGTGAGGATCTATGTCCGATGATCACTTCGAAAGGTTTTTCGAAATTGCGGAATGAATGAAATGGAGTAGATGAACGGATGCAACGGAAGATGAACGGTTTGAACGTGAATGATGATGGAATCAATGGAGATGAACCGATTTGATGGGAGATGAACGGATAGAACAAGTGGATCGAAGTGTACTTCCAAAAGATATGAAAGATCTTTTAGACTACGAGGCTCGATCTAAACTTAGATATTACGCACTAAGAAAAGAAAGAGTTGTAATTGATATGACACACAATTACGGTTTGATCAACAACTTTAGAGAGAGATTTTTGATAAAAAGGTTGATGAATTTTATTGAGAGGATCGGCCCCTATATATAGAAGGGGGAAGTGAAAGGACAAACCCCTTCCACTACCACTTACACGGAAAAAAAGGTAATAATTAAGAAGTTTGAAAGTCACCCAAGTGTGAACACACTCAACACTTATCTTAAAACATAAAAATAAAACATAAATAAAATTATAATGGGCCAGCCGAAACTCACATCCTAATGGGCTTCAAGAAGTCCAAAAATAGCCTAAGTGTGATAATAAGGAAATGAAAGAGTATGTGTGTTTGCCTCATTAAAAACCTACTTCGAAAAACTCATTGGGACAAAACCGAAGGTAGGGAAAAAGAGTACGAGCCCACATACCTCTCATTATCACCCTTCCTTGGCTCGGATCACAACCAATGCGGTTTGATGAGCAATTAAAGGAAGTTGGCCGGTTATTCTCAACACAAGCATAGAGACGGCTTGGATGAGTAGTCTTTTCCTTGACCTCATCATAGGTCCTCTCGGAATTTGCAAATCATTTGCATCTTTCAGAACCTCCTCGGCTACGAGCTGCTCCTCGGCTACATGTTGCTCGTTTGGTTCCTTAGCTCCTTTGTCCAAGCTAGCCATGGTTCTATCAGACATACACATAAATATATAAACACACACACACACACATATATATATACATATTTTTAAAAAAATAGATTCAATCATATATATATATATATATATATTGTTTAAAACATATTCAATCACATATAGATATTTAGATATTATTTGGCATTATATATAATTTGGATATTTTCAACCCTTTAAATATATAATAAACCAATGTATAACTTATAGTTTTCACTTTACATTAGATTATATTGTACATCTAACCGATTTTTTCTCCCGCAGAATAAGGATGGGGTTTTATCTGGTAAACTGAATTCTTAAATAAATAAATAAATATATTGTTTTGATAAATCAATTGGTCTTGGTTATGCTTTTATACACTCTTTCATGGAGACTAAAATTAGTTATAGGCGGGAATCTTAAAGATACATTATTATGTACAAATTTACTTAAAGTAGTTATGGATATAAAAAAAAATCAATTTATAGATTAATGTTGTTATTAAAAGAATTTGGTAGTAATGAGTATTCGTAAGAACTGTTTATCAGATCTATTAAGATCTTAAATTGTAAATTTGCTTCTTTTAATTTTAATTTTAATTTATTAAATTTACTACTTGCTATGATTTAATTTCAAGTGACATTGGAAAATAATTTTAAAAAATTAGTGAGTAAGGTAAGTGAGTTGCCATGTCATAATTCTAGTGATGACACATGAGCATTTCTCACAAATCATCTCTCTAATAATGTATAAGGGATTTTAATTTATTAAATTTACTACTTGCTATGATTTAATTTCAAGTGACATTGGAAAATAATTTTTTAAAAATTAGTGATTAAGATTGAATTTTAGCGGTTGGTTGCGGGAGTTTGCGGAAGCTGGTGGTTGCGGTTTCAAGCGTTTTTCAGCGATTTGAACGACTGGTGCAGTGGTTTAAAATTGGTGCGTTTGCGGGATACTTACGACTGGTTGACAGCGGGTGCAGTAACGGTTAAATAATAAATTAACAATATAAATACATTAAATAATTATAAAAAATATCAAAAATTATATTATTATAATAAAATATAAAAGTTATTAATTCAATAAATTTAAATACTAGAAAATCATGTATATGATACTTACGTTTATTATTATTATTATTATTATTATTATTATTATGGATAAAAGTTATAAATTTAATAGAGAAATTGTTTCTTTTGTAGATTAAAGTTATATTTTAAAATTTTAGTTTGTTAGATTTATATAAAATTGTGATCGTAATTTATTATGAGAATTTTGGTGTGAAGATTTTATAAATATAAAATTATAATAGGTTACTAATTAAAAAGTCAAATTATTAATATATTTTATAATTATAATATTCAAATCTTGATTTTTTAAAAATTTATTATATATTTTCTGATTTTTAAGTTGATTTTATTTTATTTTTTAATAAAAAATAAATCCAACCGCAACCGCCCGCAACCGCAAACGCTCGAGGGAAGCAGCTTTTGGTTTTTAGCGGTACAGAGCGGTAGAAAGCGTTTTTCACGATTGTTGTCAAACGCTAGGAACCGCTACCGCCCGCAAACGTTTGCGGGTGGTAGCGGGTGTACCAATCAAGCTCTAAGAGTTATTTTTTGTTCACAAATAAGCAATGTTTTCACTTACCAATGCACAAATAATTGGTTTTTTAGTGTTTTTGACTATTTAAATTCTGCAGATTGAATTTTTATTACTTAAAATGTCTTGAATAAATAAAACATATTGTTTTATTTCAAAAAACAAGATAAATTTAGTAATTTCTTAATAAGAGTATAGAAACCTTAAACATCATATAAAAACAAACGGAGGGAGTATAACAGAGATTACGAAACTTGAATTTTTGACATTACACAACCATCATTAAGCCTTCATTTGTTTGCACAACACTAGACTCTGATAATAACAAAGTAAGAATTCGATATCACAAAGAAGAATAGATATTTAGTTTGACGCAACTACAACCTGAATATACAACAATCATTATTAAGCTCTCTTTTTTGTTAAAAAGAAAAAAAAGCGATCATTATACCTCGGCTACTAATGGAACGATAGATTCCCTGCAAGAAGTTTGGTAACTGTTAATTGTTTCAAACAATCATCTAAGTTTAATCCGGAAAAAATCAAAGAATATAATACCTTCGCTGCTCTGGTTTTGATTTTGGGAGATGTTTCGACATTATGGACTCCTGCAATGTAGAATGAATAAATTTCCAAAACCATCATAACTGTAGAAGGCCGAGGAAAATAGAGTCTAAGTAGTCAGTAAAGAATAGAAGACCTGTTCTTGGATTATGCTTCTTGCTTCGACGAGCTGAGCTTCAAGTTCAAGCTCTCTCTCTGTTGCTTCAGATGTAACAGATGCTCCTTTAGGTGCATCTTGTAACTGGACCATGCGTTCCTTTATTTATATGTCCCGGAGCAAATAAGAAGAAACAGCTAAAGAAGTTAGCCACTGATAAAAGATGTATAATGTGTGATTCAAATGATGGTAACAAAAACCTTTATGGAAGCCATCTTAGTACGCAAACTTTCTTCTATTTGACCTCTAGCCATCCGGTAAGGTAGATCAAAGACGTCCTGTGTAATGACTTGTTAGAGACTGGTGCCCCTGTTTTTTTATCTCTTTTTCTTTTGTACGATTCGGGAGATTATAAATATTCAATTATCTAAGATTATGCATACCGTCTTCCCACCCAGTGGTGATTGTGAAGGATCAGCCTCACGTTTCTCACTGCCAGCCAATGAAAGGTTAGCTGACCCGTTTGGAGCGTTTAAGAAATCCCGCATATCTGTCTGCAACAAAACCAAAAGATAAAACTTTGCTCGTGAATAAACAATGTAATTTACCAAAGTTGTTAAGTAGAGGGTGAAGAAAGAGGTTACCTGCATGGATCGAAGTAATGCTCTTAGATTAGTGTTCTCAGCCATTAACTCTTGGTTTTTCGCTTCATATGCATCCACCTGCAGGGAAGACATTATTGAAGAAATGGCCTTGACACTCTGTCATAGTGTTAGTGATTTGTTGTGTTAGACACATACTATCTTTTTGTAGAAGTCGGTATCCGTCTTCTTGCCATTCCAGGTCCCACGCTGCCTCCCTTCTTTCTATTAAGTCCATCAGACTATCAGTCAGGTGGAAAACTACCACATTCATCACTAAGGATTAAGACAACCAGATGCGGTTAAAAGGACCTGTAGCAAATTCATAATCTCCATTCCTGATCTTGATTCTTTCTTTTTCTCCACTAATACTTGATTCAGCTTCTCCTGCAAGAGAGAAAACAAAAACTAGCTTTCATATAATGCAGACTCAAAGAGGACACAGAAAAGTCACTTCCAGGAGGTTAAGATCCACAACCTGCAACTTAATGTAATCCTTTTCCTTTTTCTTCATTTCGTGTGTCTGCTGAGCTTTCACTTGCTACTCAGGGGTTAGTGATTAAAATGTACACAAACCCATCAGTACAATGGCCTCAAAATGAAGTAATTAATCGAAACAGCATAAACAATCCAGACCTGGTTACCGATCACCATCCTTTGGAATTCATCCCTCTCCTGCTGTAGCTTTTCAATCTGGGACTTGAGAGCTGCTGAGTTTTTGGCTACCTGTACACAGAGTAAATTCATAATCAAATCTCACCAATCAATCTAAAGTCTACGCAAAAACCATTTCAGCTGAAACTTGACAGGACTCAACTGTTCTGGTAATCGTTGCAATTTCCCTGTCCTTCTGTTGGAGTTGCGCTTCAAGCCTCTCAACTTTAGCTTCAAGCCTAGCAATATCCGATTGTTGTCTATACAACACAGTAAGGGAAGTCACAAAAACCATAAGGCAACCCCTTTCGCTAATCAGAGTAGAAATGTTCAAACACCAAACAAGATTAAAACAACGTAAACCACTAAAACTGCACGAATATATAGCCAATGAATTACAAATGATAATCTCTTAGAAGCACTAAAGAAGATCCCAATTTTTCTTTAACAAAAGCATAAACTATCATAGCTGAAACACTCTAAATAACTAAACAATGAATAATCTCAAGTGACTCCATACCAATTGTCAATCCTCTAAGAACGATTCAATAACCGCAATGCAATGTTCAAAGCAAATCGAAAGAAGGACGAAAATTTCTCACCTTTGTCTCTGCTCGTTAGCAGATTCTCTAAACTCTATATCACGCTGACGCTGCTGCAGCAACATGTACATACAATTGCAAGTCCTTGAGATGGAAACCTAATCAACCAAAACTCTAATTAAAAAAAAACCCAAATCACCTTCACAGATTACAGGATTATAAGAGAAGAGTCAATAAACAAAACCCACCGGATCATTCGAAAAGAGATCAAGCGAAGCGGGAAATCCAAATGTAACCATCGTCTGATTCAAATACTTGGTACAATGCTCCAAATTATCCACATTAGCGAAAGTGTAATCCCTTATCAAATCCAAAATTAAGAAACCCTATCATCAATCGGAGAAAAAAATAAACCCTAGAAGGTGAAGAAGAAGAGGGAGAAAACTAACCCCGTCGAGGACTGAGATAAAACCTGTGAAATCAAAAACCCAGAGAAATGAATCATGGAAACTTCGAATTTTCGAGAGAAACACACATCGGAAAGTAATCTTACTTCGGTATCAGTCGCCGTCATTTTCGAGAGTCGTCTCTCCGGCGAAAGCAACGATGAAACAGAAATACACGAAGAATTCAATCCCAGGAAGGAAGGAACAGATCTAATCGAGCAGAGAGAGCGAAGCAAATATTCAAAAATCAAAAATACTGAAACGGAATGTTTCTGGAGAAGAGCGAAAAAAGTTTTAAAACCTTTTTCTCTTTGCTTTTTTTTCAGTAATAATCAAAAGGATTTTTTAATTATTTTTGATGATGAGCTCTATGGTGGTGGTTCAGATCCAGTGCGGACACACCCACCGGTTATAGTGTACCTTCTCGTGATTTCGACGCGCCAACGGGCAACGTGGTCCCACACCGTTTTAGTTGGGCCGTATATGGCTAATTGGGCTTTGTAAGTAAGGCCCAAATGATTCATGGTTAGACTTGTGGTTTGTAGTGTAGATGAACAATTGACAAAATGATTATCACTGTTTGGTTAGAAACAGACCAAAACAGCAGGACATTGTTTTGATTGTTATTAAAAGGTTTTGATTGTTATTAAAAGGTTTTAATTGTTATCGGGGAGTGAAATAAGCAAACATTAACGTATGTCTGTAGAATCGAAGAAAAACAATAATCGAGACAAATTAATTAGAGGAGTAAATTAAAATGAAAATTTGTTAAAATCTATGAAACCGATGTAAGTTTTTAAACAATTTCCATGCCTCCCATGTCGGATCTTCAAGTATTGTTCGAATCCCGACTTTTAAATTTAAATGTATTTTACCTACCCTTAATTAACACCATGAATGGTTATTAGAAATAAATTATTGGTTGCTTCAAACTTAAGAAATAAATGTATTTTATGTCTTTTTGGGTTTGCTTAGCTCATTCACCTCTTGCTTGTTGGATCCACCGTTTAAAAAGTTCATTCAACATGAATATAATTCCTTAAGAAGGTAAAAGAGTTAACATTTCAGCAAAGTATCACTACTACGACGTACTTGTTTATTTCTCCTATACACAAATAAATCCATTTAGCCGTAAAATGAATGCATGAATATACACTTTTATCGTCATTGTTTTGTTATCAATAAAATATGTGGGTGTATAATCTTTACTTATTTTAGTTTGATTTATTGTAGCGTAGCGTCCAATCTTTCAAAACTTTCTTTTCCGACAGAACATGCACCAAAATTCACAACAGCTGAAAAAATTAGAGTAGATTATTTGCACATATATAGCTAAATAACTTTATAATAAATAGAACCAAGATAGTGATATATAATAAGATACGAGTATGTATAAGTATATCATGTAAGTATATTTATGTACTTAATAATAGTAGTTTACAATAATACGCATCCATACAATGCGCAAGATATAAAAGTAATTAAGTATGTTTATAGATTTGATGTGTGAAAGAATAAGAAGAAGAGATGACGTGGAGGTCCCGACCAGGCGCGAGTCAAGGAAGCGAGGCGTTCGGCGACGGCAGCGCGGTCGTCTCCGCAGCATATGCGTTACAATTTACAAGATCTCTTTTTCTATACCTAATTTCTTTCTTTATTTTATTTACTTAATCTCTAATTACTCTTTACTTTTCTACTTCATACTCATTAGTACAATATTTACTCTTGTCATATGTCCTTTCCCATTAGCTTGCTTTTTTCCACGTAAACCTTTCTAAACATTTTTACTTGATATCTTCATTGATGTATTAAATATAAATATATTGTGTACCCCCATAAGGCCATAACGAATATTGGGTTGAAAACATTGTTGATGGTATTTGAGTTTTAAATTAGTGAAACTTTACACCAGAAAATTTACTTCAGATTTCGCAACTTTCGTGCAAATTTCGGACCTTGAGATTTGGATACCATCAAACGCCAACGCGATCTATCGTGCAAATTTCGCAACTCTTCATTTGAAATATTTTTTGTAACCAATCCAACAACCAAAATTGTCTCTGTAAACTTCATTTTTTCTTTAAATCAAAGTATAAACCACACATAGAAGAAATTAAATCGCTTTAACACATTCACACGAACATTTCATACCAAGTAATATATTTTAAATGTATTCATACTCAATAATCAATATACCACTGGCTATGTTTAAAAGAATAAAAATAAAAACCTTGGGTAAGAAGTAAATTACAAATTTGGTTGAGAAATCACATTAAACATGTAAAACTACATTACTGATCCAACATCGGGGTTTTGGTCTAGATATCACGAACACGTTAGAAACCTCATCATATGAAGTTAACAAAATCCAAAATAACATATAGATGTGATAGGCCAGTTGTTCATTTTGTTTTCGAGTTTGGAAAATCCATGAATACATATACGTGAGATATCTACGTGAAAATTCAATAGTTAAAATATTAATTTGACTCAACGTTAAAAAAATATATATTAATTTGACTCTTAACTATGGATCCATTGTTTAATGGGAAATCCAAAGAGCAGATATAAACATTTAAATTAAATGAAAATGCAAGACAACATTGAAACAAACAAATAAAATAAAAAAACATATTTTGCCACACAACTTACGCCTTCTATCTATCTATTTATAAGTACATACATTCACTTTCACCAGAATCTCATCAACAACAAATCAAACACATCTCTCTGTCTTTCTCTCATTCTCTCACAAATTCGAGTTCTTTATAACCGTTTTCTTCTCCAAATCAACAATAAACCTAATCTCAATATGAACAGTTACGAGGCACAAAGCCAAGACTCTTTGAAAAGAAGGTTTCATCAAGACAAAACCACCACACAACCTTTTATGTCCAAACCTATTTCCATCAACCCTAATAATAACTCAACCTCCGGAGCCGCCGGAAGATTCTCAGGGTTTGGTCTCAACGTCGAGGACGATCTAGTTTCATCCGTGGTTCCTCCGGTGACGGTCGTGCTCGAGGGACGTTTAATTTGCCAACGCATTAGCCTAGACAAGCATGGAAGTTATCAGAGTCTCGCTATGGCCCTAAGGCAAATGTTTGTTGATGGGGCTGATTTGACTTCGGATACGGACAATCTCGATCTGTCCAACGCCATTCCTGACCATCTTATTGCTTATGAAGACATGGAGAACGATCTTCTTCTCGCCGGCGATCTTAGTTGGAAGTAATATTCCTCTTTAACCCTTCAAGAATTATTATCTTCTTTTAGCATATATGTGGTCAACTTGTCATAGTCAAGGCCAGACTTCACTATTTGGAGTCATAAACGAAAAGTGGATTTATTTTTAAAATTGGAAAACCATACTAGGGGAACAAAAGTTAATACACATTTTAAATAATACAAAACACGAACCTAAAACACGAGTTTTCTGCTTTTCTTTAAATAAAAGTAGCGATAACTTAGTAGGTCTTGCATAAAGTTCGTTATGTCTTTTCCCTTCAAAATTAGTTTTACTATTACTTTATTAAACTCAATATTGCTGGTTATAGTTTTTTTTTAATATCGTACGTACATAGGTACGTGTGGTTCATGCAAGACAATCACATTTTCTTTCTTTTAATACTTTCGTTCAATGTTTGGTCTTATGATTTTATTCAACTTTGTGTTTCGTATATTGTTATATATATGAATAATTGGAAGTTAATGAGAGCAATTGGTTTGTGAGGACACAGGGACTTTGTTCGTGTAGCGAAAAGGATCCGAATCTTGCCGGTGAAAGGGAACACAAGAAAGGTGAGGAGAGAGACCATTTTGCCAAAGATGTTTTTGTAAGCAGTGATTCCTAAGGGCATTATTGTAAAATTTTCCATCGGATGTATTTGCTTCGTTGTTCACGTCTCTTACCACAAAATGCAAAAAAATATATATTACGATCACTAGTCGTCAGTAGATATAACAACGAAATGAAACACGAGAGGTATAACTAGTTTACCAATTAGACACCTCAATTTGGTTAAAAATTATGAAACTAATACCAATAAATTCATGTACCAATAACAATGAATTATACTATAATTACATAATCATTAAAAACAAAACTTTTTTAATACGAAGAGATTTTAATGGAATTTGAAAATTCTAAAACTAATACCAATAAATTTTACTTATAGTTTAAGAATTTATAAACCAATAATAATGTCTGTTCAAAAAATTGGTTTAACTCTCGGGTATTAGCATACCCAGTGACCTAAAATACGGCGAATACGGCCGTATATACGTTGTATATATGCTATACAATGAGGCATCGTACCGTTTTTGTAGTATATGTTAGTAAAATACGTTTGGAACAATACAGACGTATAAACAACGCTTATACGGACGTATATATGGCGTATATACGGCTGCCGTATATATATATATATATAAAATTGACCAAAACTGCCGTATATATATAAAAAATTGACCAAAACTTATCGGTTTATTATTTTAGTGTTTGTATTATATTATTTTTTAAAAAATATATAAAACTATAGAAGAAAAATAGAAACAAAAACTCTACAGTAAGCACATGTTAAGTCTCTGCCTCTCTTGTCTATGTAACTTCACAAGATCAGTTCGTCGTTTGCGTCTCCGCAAGCCACCACCATTTCTTTTGGTTTGCAATAATCTTCTTTCAAAAATACTTTATCCTAATGTTGCTCTGTTTTTTTTTTCAGTTTTGAATTTGATTTACTCTGACAATATTCTAATCTTGTTTCTTGCTATAAAGTATAAATTATAGCATTTGTTTTATGTTTAAGTTTTTAATTCCCCTTTCTTCTCACTGTGTTAATGTTGTCCTTTTATAAATTACACTAATTAAAATTGTGTACTATACGTCTATGCTTAACAACTTAGTATTAGGTTATATGTGACAATAATTTGCGCATATATATATAATTATATTTTTATTAGAAAAAGTCTACCGTATATATCCCGTATAAACGTCAATAATTATACGGTGATCCACCATGGCTAGCGTATAGCGTATATTAGAACATTGATCATACCTAAAAACATTACACACGATCTTTAATACTGATAAATATTACACTTTTGTTATAGGTAAATTTACTTACAAACTTTTATTTGGAATTTTTTTTTTAAAAGAAAACTTTATTTGGAATAAAAGTTGACTAATGAAATCTCTTAAAATATTTAGACAACCCCAGTTTTTGCAAACATTTGATTTAAATGAGAAAATGAAGTTTCTATATATAAGATCTGATTATTATTTTTTTGCTAAAAAAATATGTGATTTATTACTTGACATTTCCATATAACAATCTTGATAAAAACTTAAATTTTAGTTAGATAATTCCAAAATAGTTTTTTTTTTAACAATCCAGTCAATTTACCTTGCTCCTTTCTGAAGATCGCATGCATCTTTTAGGATTCGAATCTCATACCCCTTAGTGTATTTTAAAAGATGGATATAATATTCAAATTAATTGCTTCGAAGATTGTCTATTTATGATTCAGTGATTTTTATATTAATATTATACATTTCAATGTATTAAATGACTAAACTTCTACATCACGTATTATAATATTCAATACATCTAGGTATATGAAATAATAAAATATTGTAAAAACTAAAATTCTAAAAATTCATAATCGTCGATGATAGTGACAATGATGTCCTTAATAAAAATCAAAACCAATACATATGTTTCACATTTTAAGATATCAAATTTTAAAATATAATATAAATAGTTTATCCGCGTATGATTCACCCAGTATCATTGTAAAAGCCAAAACAAATATAATAAGACAAACAATAAGCTTCTCACTGATCCATGATTCGATATTTTTTTTTGTATCATTACCTTGAAGAAGCTTGAATTGTTGTTAGTTTGAAACCTCAAATGGAGGTAAACCCCATTCCTCTGGTTTGAAATCGAGTAAAGAGGTTAAGATTTGATCTGCAACATCTTGGTGAGATATATCTAGTCTAGGATCCGGCACCATCACAACGTTCCTGCAGAAGAGAATTTAGAAGTTGCTCACTAAATGCTAAGAGAAATAAAAACTTAAACCATAAGGTTTACATGTGAGAATTTAGAAATTGTCCCACGTACATTCCAGCATTTTTAGCAGCAAGAACTCCAGATGGAGCATCTTCAAATACCAGAACCTTTTGTGGATCCACAGGACCGTCCTAAGGAATTCAGATGAAGTAAGAGACATAAGTTTACATCTCAATTTTTTGCCTAGCAAATCATATGGTGTTCTCATATATGTATTAGTAATAGATCCTCTTGGAGATTGTTGTAAGTTACCTTAAATCTCCTAGATGCAGCGAGAAAACCGTCTGGAGCAGGCTTTCCTTGCTTGACCTCAGGATCATCACCGCGAACTATGTGATGCATCAATGAGAAAAGCTCTTTGTGTCTTTGCGTTTTCAAGTCAAAGTGGCGTGTGTGAGTACTGCAACCATACATGCAAAGAGGCAAAAAAGTCATTTTTCAGATTGTAAAAGAAAAGAAGCTGAGAATGAAAATGACCATTCAATGGTATATCATGAGAAATAGATGTGTTGATGCAGAAAAGAGATACCCTGTAGCAATACAAATTGGAATATTCTTCGAATGGAGATGCTTGATGAGTCGGCTAGCCCCTAGAGGATTGGTTCATGACACAGCAAGTGAATATATATGATTATAAAGGCTTGGTGCTGGAATATGTTATAGAAAGGAGGATTGTACCTGGCATTAGGTCACTAGTAGGGAAGAGGTCTTGTAACATTGATTCCCTCTCGACAAGGAAATCCTCGGCCGAAAGAGAATCGCTAATCCCGCTTTCTTCAACGAAAACCCTAGCAGCTTCAATTGCTTTTCTACCCATCATTTTAGCCTTGAGAGACCAATCAAATGTTTTGTTGAACCTAGCAAGTATGATTTCTTGTACCTCAGTGTAAAACTTCTCAGTGTCTGCAATACAAACCATTATATTCATAACGCAAAATTGATCATTAGATCCAAAACTAACACAATGCAGCAAAGAGAAGAGTTCAAATCCTATGACAGCTAAACTAGTAATCAGCTAAATTGCCTTGTACACTATGAATCCCCTTTAGCCATTAACTATCAATTTGTCCAATCCTATCATATTTACTTAAATCTCATCCAATTCCTATCAGATTTCAAATACGCATTATCAGTGATTACCGAGAAGAAGACCGTCCATGTCGAATATGACGTGAGTGATCGATCCTCTGCCGGCGACGGTAGCGGGAGTCGACATTACCGGTACGATTCCGACGGATCTCGTCTCGATTCAGGGGTTTCAGCTAGAACGAATCGGAAAATCCAGTCGGATCGAATTTGCTAATAACGTTAGATTTACGCTGTAATCGATCGGCTCGGTTACTTTCAATTGGGTTTATAATTTGGTTTGAGGAAGTAAACCGTATAAATTGCGTTTAATTTTTTAAAACCTTGGCGTGAGGCCCAAAACGGTGTCGTTTTATGCGCACATGATCGCTAGACAAAGATAGCCGAGAGACGTTGAACTCATTTCTGGAAACTTGTCAAGAAAGAGAACTAGGGTTTTAAACGCAGTCGATTTCGACGCTAAGGTATGGACGTTTTCCCCTCAGAATGCTTGGTCTGTTCCTGATGATTATGTGACAAACCGATTTAGGGTTTCATTTCACTGATGGACAAGATGCTCAACATGTGCTCCGAAGCAACCAATTCTTTGCAGAAAGGTCAGAGAATATAAAAGATCTTTGCTCACGTTTTTTTTTTTTTTTACATTTATGTGTGGTTATAATTGAACGTTTCACTTTTTTCGCTGTCTCTTAGAAGAAGCGGAAGAAGAAGCTTAAGTTGGAGAAATCTGATAAGGTCAGATTCTCGACAAACTAGAGTAGCTTCTGGCTTAACATTAGAAGCTAGCTTTTAGTGCATGTTTGGATTTCCATCCATAGCAATATGATAGTTAATTTTATAAGGTCAGTGTTAGATGAGTGTTATTTTTTTATAAGGTCATGACTCATGCTTTAGAACATGTTTGTCTTTCCATTCATAACACTTTTTCAAAAATTGCTAAATCATATCAGTTTTGGATGAGTGTGATTTGTTTTTGTGACTCATTTTTCTTCTGGTTTATCCAGGAAATTAAAAAATTGTTCCAGGAGATGACTGAAACTATGAAACAACTACAGGAGACTTTACTGACAAGGACTAATCTACCGGAGAAGGTATGTATATATTGTTTTAATATCTAAGTTTGGTACTAGGACTCTCCTTGTTTATAGCTCTTGTAATTGTTTCGTAGTTTGAGAAATGATACTTTATTTACTTGAAAGTTGAAACTGAATTGACTCCAAAGAAATCTTGTTATGTCTATAGGTGGAGGAGAAAGAACCCCCAAAGAAAAACGTGGAAGCCATACAGGAATGCTGTTTCGAAAGTGAAGATGCGGATGGAACTGATCACAACACCATTTTCGTTAGGGGATTTGATTCTTCCCTTCCTAGGGATGACATCAAGGTCGCATTGAGTAAACATTTCGGTTCATGTGGAGAGGTTTTTGTTCCCATAAAATGTAAAGCCGGTGCTTCCTTAGGGTTTGCTTTCATTGATATGAAAAGTGGTGAAAAGAAAGCGTTAAAACTTAGTGGAAGTTACTTGGGAGAACGGGAGCTTGAAGTTGGGATGGCTATGTCTAGACCGTAATACGTTGCCTTCCCTAACTTTAGAGGGTGTGAACGTTGTCGTCCTGCACGATACACCCTTATGAAAAGCTACTACCTCAAAACTTTTTATACATTTAATGTGTTATAAGAGAAAGCTTGTATTATGACTCTTGCATGATTTTTATGCTTAAATAGTTAAATAAAATCAGGAAGTGTTTTTTGAAAACTTTAGTAAAGGAGGGAACAATTCAGTGAGTTGGACTAAGGTTCCGGCAAACTTCTCCATCGAGTTCTCACTTTCATTGTCTCCTTGGTTCTCTGCGCCTACCCACATCAAGCAGAAATATGTAATCTTTTGAGAATCTCATTGTAATCGGCATGAGTTATATATATTCATTACAGAAATTTCCATCATTAGATGCAAAACAAACATCTGGTGAACACAATGCGGCAGAAGACAAGTTTAGATGATAAATGAGCACAAGAGTTAAAATCCAAATTGCTAAACTAAGAATACTTAAGTTAGACTTTTACTACCTCAACTAGTTAAACAGCTAAATAAGCCAATGAAGCTGAAAGAATTTGAAACAGAGAACAAGAGTCCTTGCAGCCATTAACCTTAAGTGTCCTATTTCTGATCCATGACCGAGTTACTCTCTGAAAACTAACTCACCCCTAAAAACAACAATCTGCAGATGCAACAAAAATTACCAAGAAGAAGACAGTCAATGTCGAATATGACGTGAGTGATCGATCCTCTGACATTAATGGGATTCAAATGGATCTCTTCTCGAGGCTCTGATTAGATATTTCCTACGGTGAAGAACTTTAATCCAAAAAGCTAATGATCACTACTTTCGAATCCAGTCACATAGTGAGCATATTTTTTTCTTTTCGGTGTAAAATTGCAAATGTTAAAGAGATATTTAAACTTCAACATTAAACATTTATAAATATGTTCAATTTGTTTATTTACAACTACCAAGTTAAAATGAAGAGTTGTGTAACCACTTTTTTTTGTTGTTAATCCAAAAAACCCTTCTTCTTGTAGAGGTCCATAGTGTCCTTAAGATGAACCAACCTCAGCCTTGGCCTGAATCTCTCAACTTCTTCTTGTAGAGGCAGATGTCGCTATCTCTCTGCCATTGAATGATCTACAAGAAACAGAAAATAATCAAAAGGTTAAAGACAGGAAGATATCTTTTGTTTCAAGTAAGAAAAGAGAGGCTTGGTGTGTGTAAACTCTAGTTGGATAACCAATAATAGCTCAAAGAAGACGAACAACCATATTATTTAATGTGAAATACTTGTGCCACTTCTTAACTGTATGCATTAGCTTTTACTTTACATTTTGTGAGTTCAATCATTTCTTGTTAGAACCGAGTAATTTTAGACACTCACGATATATAATAGCTACTGAATTTCTGAAGCTAACTACTAAAACTATATCCAACAGAATGATCAACCCAAGAAATTTGATAACTCTATTGAAAGACCAAAGGCAATATCCACCAGAATGATTCAGCAATTTACTAAGTAAAGGAAATAGCTCGAATATAGCAACACTGCAGATTCGATGATAAGGGAAGAGGATCACCGAACAAAGTGAGAAGGTTGCAGTAGACTTCAGAGCAAATAGGAATCTTACAGAAAGCAATATAGCATGATGGATAGTTCCTAGAATCCTTATAAACTAAAGACAAGCAAGAAAGAGATAATCTATATATCACATCTAAATAAGAAAAGAAATCCGAAAGAACCTGATTTTGCTTCAACCCATCTCCCGGATCCCTCTGCAGCCTACATAAATATGCACAATAACTTATTCCGCATCGCACCTCACGTTCACTGAACCCCACAAATCCCCTCTTGTGTGATCATGAACTCACAAGAAGCCCCAGGCAAATAAGGTGAAAAAACAATGTCAAGACGTCTCTGCGCTCTCCCGGACACATAACTCGGACCCGCCTCATCTTTTTCGCTTCTAGTATCATCACTTCGTGAAATGAAAACCCTAGAGTTCACACAATTAGCCCAAGCCAACCCCAAAGCAGGAACAACTCGTCTACCAGAAGAACACAAATACCTAAAATTCCCAATCCTCAATCCACTTAACCCATCAGAAGATTCAACCAAATCAGTGACCTGATTCGTAATCACCACAGCCAAATCAAACTTATTTGCCAATTGCTTCAATTTCCCAGATATCTTAAAAAACAATGAAGATCTCTTCCTGAGATCAGACGGTGTATTATCAAACTCCGATCTAAACAACGCCGCTACAGAATCAAGTACAATCAGCTTCAAAGGAAACCGAGTTTTCGATTTCCCAGCAAAAGAATCTATCCTAGGCATTATGTCGAACAGGTGGTCTACAGAATGGACATTTTGTACAAACACATGATCACATGGATTATCATTGTGATTCGCGTAAACACTAGGGTTAGATAGATGAAAAGACCGTGAAAGCTGATGAAGACGACGAAACGGAAAAGGAAACTCGGAATGGAGATAAAGAGCAGAACCGTTGAGTCCGCCGTGTGAAATCGGAAGTTGGGCACAAAGCGAGAGCTGAAGGCAGAGTTGCGTCTTTCCGCAACCGCTCTCAGCCACGATTTCCGTCAGAGAATCGCAGGAAAATCCGCCGCGAAGACAATCGTCGATAATTTCACAGCCGGTGGTTAGTTTCCGGCTCGTCGGTAATTTTCCGACGAGACTCTCCGGTTTCATTTTCCCATCTCGCATTCTCAGCGCCACAAAATTCAAAAAGGTTAAAAAAAAACCTACCTTTATAAAACGCACCGTTTTATTCATAAGTGGGCTTTTAAAATCTTGGCCCAGTAAGGTGAACAAATGGAAATGTAGGAATACGGTGTCGTTTCTTCACATCACTGATTCACAACGAAGATCTCTCTCTCTCTCTTTCCCTTTTCGTTTTTCTTCGTCGACCATTTTTCTCAGATCTGATCGATTTTCTTCCGATGATGCTCTGAATGTTTAATCGAATCAAGAGTCTCCATTGAGATTGAATTTCGGGATCACGAAGATCATGTCGTGCTTAGCCCTAGCTCTGCAACCGGCCAATGGATCTGACATCCTTCTCCAAACAAGAGAATGGTTTCCTCCGGCGAGAGCTCTAATCGCTCTCTCGTATTTCCGTCAAACGCGTCAAGCATTCGCTTCGTCGAAGCAGCAATCACAACAATCGAATCAGAAACAGAGCCAGACTTCTTCTTCGTCTTCCTCCGCGGCGGATCCCGACGATGCCGCGGCGGCGGAATTTGTAGGTGACGATCCCCTTGCTGCTTCGAATGGACAGGTGATTGTTGGTGTTGAAAGTAAGTATCGTGTAGTTTATCGATTAGTGAACTCGATCTATATCCTCGGAGTTACCGTCGCGGATCACGATAACTCGATCAATGTATTTGAGTGTATTCACATTGTAAATCAAGCTGTTAGTGTTATCGTTACTGCTTGCCGTGGAGTTGAAGTGACTCCGGAGAAGCTTGGACGGAAATATGCCGAGGTTTACATGGCGCTTGATATCGTCTTGCGTGGTGTTAGTAATATTCGTTTAGCCGCGATGCTTGGTGCTATGCACGGAGACGGGATTGCGAAGATGGTTCATTCGGCGCTCGATACCGAGAATAAGATCCGAGGAGCAGATAGCTGGACGTCTGTGGAATCTGATTCCGCGGAGCATTTAGCTTCTGTGCACGCATTCGCCAATACTCGATTTGAACTACCTGCGGAGACCATTGCAGCCGGAGACGAGTTAGCGGCGAGCTTGGCTCCTGTGGTGCAAGAATCGGAGCAGTTGAAGGAAGAGCCGGAACCGGAGAACAAGGATCCTTTTGCGGCGAGTGAAACGATCAACAATGAGAAAGAACTTGTGGGTGGGTTCAAGAAGACTAAGGATCCTTCCTCAACGGACTTGACTTTGGCACTAGCTGGACTCGAAGTGACTACATTGCCTCCAGCTGAAGCAACACAGTCTACACATATCAATGTGGAAGGATTCGAAGGGGAATACGGTGGAATTGAGTTTAGTAAAGAACAGGCTACGCTTGGAGAAACTTTTGAAACGTTTAGTGATGCTTTTGGAGGTGGATTAGATCCTTCAGAGTTTATGGGACCAAAGAAGATTCAAAAGAAGGAAGGACTAGGCGGGCTCGAGCTTTTGCATACCAGTGATCCTAAGGCAGTGGAAGGTAAAGACGGAGGTAATCTCGATAACCTTGTTAAAAAGCCTGAGATGAAAGGTCCTGAAATGTATATCTCTGAGGAAATTAGAACCGAGTTTAGAGAATCATTGCTTGCTAGAGTAGGACTAATGGGTGTGATCTATCTGAAAACAATGCCACCTAAAGGCTCTGGTGAAGAGAAAGAAACCGAGTTCTCGTTTCGTGTTGAGGGTACTAGTGCTGTTAAGAGATTCGTGATGCAGAGTTCTCGGATTAGTAGCTTAGGGAATGGTTTGTTTCACGTTAGAACCGCTTCATCAGAAGAACCAATCCCTATCCTTAAGTATAGTTTGCAACCTAAGCTAACACCGTTGCCTCTTAGAGTCCGAATGGTGAAACGAACCAGTGGGACTTTACTCTCACTAATGATACAATACGTCTCAAGCCCGGATCTTCCTCAGCCTCTGAAAAATGTCGACTTTATACTGAAACTCCCGGTTGATCCCACATTGCTTAAGGTTTCTCCTAAAGCAATACTAAACAGAACTGATCGAGAACTGAAATGGCAAATCCCAGAGATTCCTCTGAATGGTAGTCCCGGGAGACTAAGAGCACGAATGCCTATCGATTCAGATAACGGAGAGGAAGAACCAGAAATCATCTGTTTCGTGAAATTCTCGGTTCAGGGAAGTAATTCTTTGTCTGGTATCAGTCTACGCGCGGCTGCTGAGGGAAATACAGATTTCTATGAGGTAGATCACAGGTACGAAACAGGAGTCTATATGTGCAATTGATAAAAAAAATTGTCTCAAAAAGAGTTTTATTGTTTATAAATTTCTCTAATGTTTTCGAGTTGGGCCATTGTCGGAAGGTTTTTTTTTTTTTTTCGGTTATGTACGGTTTGGTGTACTTGTGTATCTTTTGATATTTTCTCATTGTTATCTGTTTTATCCGATCTGCTATTTTCTTCCGGCATTTACATTGCTTTTACTTGTAATTTTTTTGTTTGCCTTTAAAACGATTTATCTCTAATTATTTTTATATTAGAAAAACAAACTTAAGAAATGAGTTTTATCCTAATTACAGGAGAAATCGTGACAGTGTCATTGAATGTTTGGGCAAATTAGACCTTTAATTACTCTAATTGTCACTCAAAAATCCACTTTCTAAAAATAATTCTGAAATTCGGAGGGGCATTTTGGCAATGAAAAATGCAAGATCCAATTAAAAAATCCAATTGATTTTGGATAAATACGCGGATCCTTTATTATTAATCTGATTGGTCAGATTTTTGACCCGGATCATTATGGGTCAAAACATTAAATCACTCGATTTCAAATATACTTTTTAGGAAAGTAGTTAATGGCATCAAATAAATATATTTAATTTTCGGAAATTATATAAATAATAAATATTAATATAGATTCAAAATCTCCTTTTTTGCAAGATTATCAAAGATTGTTTCGGAAAGTAGGTAATGATATTAAATAATTATAATAAATTTTGGAAATGATATAAATAATAAATATTAACAAGGATTCAAATATACTTTTTAGGAAAGTAGTTAATGGCATCAAATAAAAATATTTAATTTCGAAAATGATATAAATAATAAATATTAATATAGATTCAAAATCTTTTTTTGTAAGATTATCATATATATTATTTGAGGAGCATTTTGGGAAAACTTTGCTTAGATGTCATCACCACATTTTTTCTTAATTTTTTATTAAATAATTAATTGTCTCATATACTACTATCAAAACACTCCATTCTCCTACTATGCTAACTTCCAAACACTATATGATGACTTTCATCCAATCCCCAAACAACTCTAATTTAACAAATTAGTTAACTTGATTAATAAAAATTTAATTACCAAACAAACTACAAATACTATAAATTTATGAATATTTTTTCTTTCTTTTTTTAGGTCAAACATTTATAATTAGTTAGCCATCCCATTTAAATTGGTAATTTCGTTTTATAATTTCATTTTTCTCAAAATGAAAATGAACGTAACTTGATTAATAAAAATCCAATTACCAAACAAACTACAACTATTTTAAAAGAGAAATGCTTCTAAGTAATTTACTTAAATCAATGTATACTTTAAATACATTCTCAATTTTTTCTCTTTTTTTTGTAAAATGTTCTAATTAGTTAGCCATGCCATTTAAATTGGTACTTTCATTTTTAATTTTCATTTTCCTCAAATCAAAATGAACGTTTTATTATTGGTTAATCTAACTAACCTTTGTTTGGTTAATCATCTATCACACAAATTAATCACTGCCAAACAAATTATGCACCCATTACCAAACACATTTTTAAAACTTCTATTTTATTTTTCACACTAAAAGGGAAATCACATCGTCAATCACATTGCCAACACAATCAATATAATCAAATTACAATCAAATTATCAAATTACAATCAAATTTATACAATAATTATCAAATCTTTAACCATCACAATCTTTAATATTTTCAGATTAATAATAATATGTACCTATAATTCTATCTACCTCCTTTTCATTTTCATCACATTTCATATATTACATCAAACATGTTTTATCACTTACTCTTATGTTGCCTCATTCCAATATGTCCAAGTTCACTAAATTTCATGAAATACATGACGGGCAAATCCAGATTACTTGATCGGTATGTTTTACCATTACTTTTAATTAATTTATATTTAAACTATATATGAAACTTATACTATTATCATTCATTTTAGATATAATTGGTCAAGTGGTGGTAGTTGATCGATTGACAAGAGTCTACTCAGCATTACGTGGGTCAGAAACAAATATGATCAGAATAATGCTTCGTGACAAAACGTAATTATTCTCATTTTCTATACATACAATAACTGCGTTTTTTAATACTAACACATACTAATATCACCTATTTATAAAATTAGTGGCCTACTCTTGGAGTATTCTTTGTGGGGTAGACACGCTGACCGTTTCCTTACACTTTGGAATAACAGCTCCAATGTCAGGGAAATTGCAATTTTGAAATTTGCGACAATCAAAGAATGGGAAGGTATTTTACTTTGATCTCTTTATATATATATTACGAATTAATCCTATATATTATTTGACGAGCACATTTAAATGCAAAATAATCGTAAAATTTAAATATATAAATTAGGTATTAAATTATGTATAATTATTCTTTATAATTTTTTGTTAACTAAAACTATTGATTATATTCGATAATCTTTTTATCCCGCGTAGAACGCAGGTAATTTTCTAGTCAAAAATTGTTTCAGAAAGTAGTTAATGACATTAAATAATTATAATAAATTTCGGAAATGACATAAATAATAAATATTAACAGGGATTCAAACTCTCCTTTTTATTGTTTTCTACGTTTGAACATTCGGATTTATTATCCTTTTTTAATTAATCTCCTTTTAGATATTTTAAAATATCCGGATTAAAAAGTAGTGGTTATCACTATATTTTTTAAGGGGGTGTTATTCAATAGTGGATTCTATTCAAGTCCATAAGATTTTAAATCTCATTAGATTTTTAAAAACTTGATTCATTTAAAAAGATTCATTATTGATTTTGAAATCCAAGATTGACAACTTATCAATATTTTTAAAATCAGTTGCAAGTATATTAACAAAATCTTTTGATTTTTATAATAGATTTGAATTCACTAATAAAATCATTTGACTTTTTATAAGAGATTTGATAAATTTTTCAAGTTTTTACTATTTTTTACGGTTAGATATATTTATATTCTTTTTTTCAACGTTTTTAAAAAATTTAAATATAACTTAGAATTTGGAAACAAAAAAAAAAAACACTTCAATAAAAATATAGAAAATTATATGTAGAAAAAAAATTCAATTAAATGTTAATGATTAGAAAATAGAAAAAGACGAAAATTGAAAAAATATAACATTTTGATTACTTTGAAAAGAAAAAAGAAAGAGATGAAAAAATAAAAATCTTGAAAAAAGTATATATGCAACGTAAATGTATGATCATTTGTTAGATTTTTTTTGTTTTGTTAAAATTATGTATTTGTATGATGGAGTTGAGAAATATAAGGATAAAGGGTTAGATTTGGATTGCCATCATTTACATGTAAAAACTAATTTGAAATCCACTCAAAATCTCTCAAGTAAAAGGAGTTGTTAAAATCTATCAAAAATGAATAACAAAAGATTTGAAATGATCATTTGAAATCTTTGATTGAATAACAATGAATTTCAAACTCTTTAAATGAGGAGATTGTAAATCTTAAAACCAATAACACTAGATTTTGAACTCTTTTGATAAAGAGATTGTAAATACTAGAACCAATAACAGTAGATTTTAAATTCTATTAATGAATGCATCTTTGAATAACAATGGATTATGTTTGGATTTAAACTCCATTACAATCCATCATTGAATAACACCCACTAAATGTTTTCTGCGTTTTAATTAATTGCTCTCAACGTTTTCTTTATTAATTCAGATTTTTTTTAAAATCCGGATTTAAAATTAAACGTTAATGAGAGAATAAAAAGGATATATTAAAAAATAAATAAACGGGGTGTTATTGGGGAGTGGATTTGTGTAGATTTTAAAATTGAGTGATTTGTGTAGATTTGTGTAGATTTTAAAATTGAGTGATTTGTGTAGATTTGTGAAATTTTACAAATCTCAAAGATTCTTATTAAATCTATGGTAAGGATTGTTGTGGATTCTCATGGATTGTTATTGATTATTAGTGATTTTGTATTTGCACTTTTCTTCTAAAAATTATTTTTATATAAAATAATACTATATATGATATAATAGAGAAAATTCAAAACAACCATTTGGTTTGAGCATATATATATTAAACTCATGATTCTCCATAAATGAATGTTTTACTTTTGTTCTGGGTACATGAATATTTTTTTTTTATTCTGAATTTAAAATTTTTGTTCAATTCATAAGTCTTCCTCACTTTATAATTCATGCTCAGGGTTGTAAGTACATTGTTTGTTTACGGGTACATAAATGTTTTGTTTTTGTTTTAAAACCCAGAATGTTTTGTTGTTCTAAAGTTTTAAAAGTGTGCATATTATGTATGTATGTGTGTTTCCTTTTTTTTTTTTTTTGGTTAAATGAGATTTGAAGAATCTCATAGATATACATGGTATTTTGAAAGTTGAGCTCCATGAGTAAAACTATGTAGAATCTATGTCCCAATAACATGAGATTTTAGTAGAATTACAAAATCAATTATAACTAGATTTTTCCAATAACAAGGGATTTCATATGGATTTTAAAAATACTCAAACCAATAATAATGGATTTTATTTAGAATTCAAGAATCTATAAACCAATAACAGTGGATTTTCAAAATTTTAGAAATCTTTACAAATCCATTCCCTAATAACCTCCCAAAGATTTTGTGTTTTCCTTAACAACAATGAGATCTTCCATAATCAAAATTTCGTATTTAAAGTTTAAAATAAAAATTCTGAAATTAAAAATATTCCTAAAAATACGATGTCATAAATTATTACCTAATATTTAAGATTTGTTGTAGATTTTTCTTTATATGATATTGATATCTTTTCATATTGATATCTTCCAATATACGCTTCTTTGTACTATATATAAGAACCACCATCATAACATTTTTACTCACAAATGTGTTTTGAAATTTTAGATTTTTACTTCTCTATTTTAGCGATTCTAATATAATTTTTTTTTGTTAGGTGCTCAATCTCTATGGTAACTATTGCTTCAGCTCATTCAGAAGGAGCAAGAGTGTGTCTATTTTTTATTCTCGAATAATCATATGCAGTAATTTTAATAATATGCTATTTTGAATCCACAAATGTTCTTTCGGTAAAAGGTAAACAAATTTTTGGAAGTATTGTTCTATCTTGAATGGTAGGTTTTTTTTTGTTGTAATTATGCAATACGATATTCTTAAGCTTTCGTGTTTATTGTTTAGCGGGTTTTTGTTCCTCCACATTGATCTTTTGATTTTATTTCATTTGTAACTTTTAGAAAAAACGTCGATGAAGCAATGACAACTTGGCATCAAAAGTTGCATATCTTGAAATTTCTCAACATTATATGGTAAATATACTTACAAATGGTTATTACTCAAACAATTATTTGCTGGTTTTCTCCTTTTACGTTTGCTGCTTTTTTTTGTATGTATAATACTCAATCTGATCAATTCTGTCTTTTGTTTTGTTTTTGTAGGTGTTTTGAAAGCCAGGTTCTTCGTATTTCCTACTTCTAAGATATTTTGTATGTTTTTGTTATTATTTATTTCATTTATTCGTTCACATTTATGTTTATCGTTTGCTCATCATTTTAATTTTTCTAATGGTTTTTTTGTTGTATTATTTTTCACTGGTTCGTAGCGTGATGGATATTAAACAAGAAAAAGAAGATGACGTTTATGTGGAGATCTGGTGTTGGGAATTTCGTGGCTTCAGGTATCCTAGCTTAGATCGACGGATATTTATGAACTATTTTATTTTATTTTCTTAGAGCTTATTTTTATGGAAATTTATTTGTGTTGTAGTATGCACGGAAGATTACCGTATGGTTCCATCGAACCAAACAGAGAAAAATTGTGAGCTTAGTATATACATATCTCATATATCCTTTTCGTTTATATTTTATATAAATTGATCATGTTTGCTTTATTATTACTTTCATGTCTCTAAATTTTTTTAAATTTTTATTAGGAAGACGTCCCACAAAACGATGTGATCGTATGGATCTCAATGTTAGATTTGGATGGACAAGTGTTTTCTACATATGAGGGATTTACTTTCCACGCCTTCTACATGTGTAACTTTCATATGTGAAAGACATGCTTATGATAATTATGAGAGCAACGAAGACCAAAGTTCTTGGAATTGATATCTTCATGTCTACGTTTTGTTTTTTTTTTTTATTTTCTTTGAATTTACCAATTCCATCTAACAAATACAAATGTAAGTTTCCTGTATCTTTTATTTTGATCTTTGGTCTATATGTATATTGTATACAAATGATATGTTTTTCACACTATTTTATATTTACTAATTTATTAATTTATGCATTTCAGAAATTAACTTTAAAGTGTAGTGCTATTTTGCAAAATATAAACACATGTACTTTTAAATTAAATTAAATTAATTTTTATTTGCAACTAATTGTTTAAATTATCATCACGGTGAAATCATAAGTAAATAAATAAATTAATATAAGTATCATTTTCTTTTTCTAACAAAGCTACGCGAGATATATCATTAAATAAATTGACCTCTATAGATTTTAACATAAATCTTTTTTATATAAAAGGAAAAGAATTGCTGGCTTCTAAGGCCTGACACATCAGCATAAATAATCAACAAAATAATCAACCAATCATGTTACTCAATTTTGACAACTCAGCTACGGTTTTTCATTTCTAATGGGCTGAGTTGATTAACAAAATAATTGAATGCTGATAATAGAACTCTAACATACAATAGAAATGGAAATATAAAAGTCGGCCCAGCCCATTCTCCTTCTTCCTCATCTGCACTCTCTTGTCAATCTCATGAAACCTAATCTATGTCTTCTTACCTTTCGATTTCTCCCGTAAACCTAATCTCATGAAACCTAATCTATGTCCTCTTCACACAATTCCTCTACACACAAACCCAACAAAAGGGAACTCCTTCATGGGCCTCGAGCTATTATTCATCAATGAACAAGTATGTGATTCTCCCAGCAATGGTCTGGTTTTGATGGAACACATGAGTGCTTTTGATCTTCTTCCGGGTTTGATAATTTTCCAATAAATGTGTTGTCCCTGCTGTTTTACCAGATTCGGGTTCTACACTATTTCAGAAGAAAAACTAAAATCATGAGTTTAGATTGCTTTCTATTCTTTGGTTTCTACTCCAAGCTTTTAGAAATTGCACCTTCAATATTACAGATCATGGGTTCCTTATTCGTTGTCATATGCTTGACAGGGCATCTGTTTGATGATCACAGCCTTGCAAGTGGTTCGATTACCTAACATCGGTAGTTTATCTGGCTTTCTGCAATGATTTATGATGGTTTTATGTTTTATACTGATAGATTTCTGTAATGCGGGTTGCTACAATACTTCTTTGCTGCGCTTTTGTCTATGACATTTTCTGGGTCTTCATTCCACCATTGATATTTCACGAGATTGTTATGATTGTGGTGAGTTTCTTGCAATGTACATATTTGCTTTTTCTTCCATAGTTACAATCAATTTATCTATGTTACAAAATGTTCATGAGACCTGGAAATGTTGAGATAGTTGATATTCTTATTTGAGATTTTGCGCTTCTATCTAGGTAGCCCAAGGAGACAGCTGCAACGGGGAGTCCATTCCCATGCTACTAAGGATTCCTCGATTTTTCGATCCTTGGGGTGGTTCTGACATGATCGGTTTTGGAGGCATCCTCTTCCCCGGTTTGCTCATTTCTTTTGCTTCTAGGTACATAAGTCACACTCTCATAGCTTCAAAAAACAAACTTAAAATTCCATCTTTACTTTACTTTCTCCAAGAGTGCCTTCCAAATCTCTCGAGCCATGTTATGGTTGTTCAATTCTCTCTGACTCTAATGCTTGCTCTTCTCTTTGGTCTCAGATATGACAAGATCAAAAAGAGGGTAATATCAAATGGCTACTTCCTTTGGTTGACTTTTGGCTATGGAGTAGGTTAGCTCATCCATTACTCACTCTGCAACCATTTGTTTTCTCCGACTATAAAGTAACATAAATTGTTTTGTAGGTCTGTTACTAACATATCTAACGCTATATCTTTCAGATTGATGTGGCCAACCTGAGCTACTATACATCGCTCCCTGCACACTCGGTAAAGACCGAAGCTTGAGTTTTTTGTTTCTCCATTTGATCTTCCTCCATCGTTTTCAAACTAATTCTAATGTGTTTCTCTATAGGTTCGTTTTGGGGTTGGTCAGAGGAGAGCTTAAAGAGATATGGAATTACGGTATTGAAGAATCAGAAGAGTCTAACCCACCAGACGGTCCTCTACGTGAGGCATAATAACATGACTCAACAATCTAACGGGGTTTACCCAATCAAACCAGATTAGCTTTTCCAAGAACAACGAGCAAAGCTTATATTAGCAGATTTAATCTTGATGTGAGAGATGCACGAAAGCTAATGTAAGTTCTATGCAAAACGGATGCCAAAAGTGACTAGAGACACAAAAGGTTAACTGTAATATATCATATTTTCCATGACATGCTGTACAAAGTTTATAACCTTTTCTAGATCAATTGTTTTAATCCTTTTCGAATTGTAAAAAAAATCGTAGTAAATTTAATTATGAAATAAACTAATGACTATACAAAAAAAAAGGTGAGATAAATATGGTGGTACATGCAAATATTTTTACTCATTTATTAAAAATATATGTTACAAAAGCAAAACATTATATATTATTTATGTTATTGTCAAACTTCAATGTGGGTGCTAGGGGTGGGCGTTCGGGTTCGGTTCGGGTAGTCGGATTTTCGGTTTTTCGGATAGTGACTTATAAGGACCATTCGGATAATTAATACTTTTTGGTTCGGGATCAGTTATATAAGATCGGGTTCGGATCGGTTCTTTACACTATATAAAGAATCCAATAATAATCCATACTATAATCGGATCGGGTTCGGATCGGTTATATCCGAACTATAACCGAAGTGATTGTTCATAAAATTTTAAGAAAAAAAATATTATTCGAAATAATACATAAAAGGGACTAAATGAAGTATAATTCATAAAGATGAAACATTGTTTTAAATTCAAAGTCAAATTCCCAAATGAAATCAAATTCAAAGCAACAAATGAAATAAAATTCAAAAACAAATTGAAACTGAAAGTAGAAGTATCAAATAGAAGTTGAAATAAAACATAAAATTCGAAAACAAATGAAGATTAAACATCTTTCTATTCTCCTAGCTAGCCACAGAAGTAGAATCATCCATCTTCTTTTGAAAAGATATTCAATCCTGTGAAATCAAAGGAATCAAAGTCCAGGGATTTTCTCTATGTTGGTGATACAATTTTTCCACTTTCTTAGACATTAGCGATCATTAATCTTCATTTTTATTGGAGAACATACTTGAAGCTTAAGGGAATCTAGGACTTTGCCATTAAAAAGAAGATCTAGGACTTGGATGCACAATAAAACTAATTCTCTGTCTTATTTTGATATGAATTTGCAGGAAACTAAGATTCACTATGTTCCATTTTTACAACTACATTGTTTAATATGCATACGTTATAAGACATGCATGCTTCTGAACAATGGGAGATCACTGAGAACGTAGGTCTTCAAGTTAGGAAAAGAAGGCTAAAAACAAAATTAGTGTCAAATGCTTTCGAGAAAGATTAGTATGTTCTTGTGTCGGATGATGTTATAGTTTAGGGGTTTCGTTCGATTTTGAATCTCATGGACGAAGTTCTTATTTGGGTCCGAGAGAACCAAGGAGAAGGTTTGGTTGGACATTGCAGACAAGAAACAAAGTCAATATCATGAGGAGACAACAATGGAGGTTCATGCGCTGAAGCGAGCAATGGGATGTTGCTCCAGTTGCAATGACCCACCATGGAAGAGGTTGTGAAGCAGTTGGAGGGGAGAACATACTGAAGAACATATCTGCAATATACAGCCCCAACAGAAACCAGGATTGATGCCGAGACTCTATTATGCTATAAATTGTTTTTGTAATTTCACACTTCAGATGGCTATATGCCTTAGTTTCACAGGAAAAAAAACCATTATGATTTGATGTATTTATATTTGTGGTGTAAGAGAAGTGAAGAAAAGAAAAAGACTATTTCTTTAATTTTGAAAGATTTGCCATTTCAACCAAAATAAAAATAAAAAATTTGCCATATTTTCAAAAAAAATCAATAAGATTTTGGTCTATTAGTATATGAAATTGAAGTTTTATAAGATTTTGCCATATTTGGAGTTTGATTGGTCAAAACGAGAGGAAATTGAAAATTAGATATAAACTATTCATAAACTTATTACCTCGCTGAATAAAATTGTTTTTGTGATTTTGTGGATTTATGGATATCATTCCCATTTTCTACGAACATATACCACATTTGTTGCCTTAATATAAAAGAAACTATCATCTGCTAATGGGTTTGATTGGCAGAGCATTTAAAGGAGCATCATGCTCTGTATTATCCAATCACGTGTAATTAATAGAGCATTAAGCAGAGCATTTACTAACTGCTAATGCTCCCAAATGCTCTTGCCCTCAATGCTCTCAAGTAGAGCTTTTCCAGAGCATTGAGCTCTAATATATTAAAAAAATTAAAATAAAATTATAAAACTAATTTATTTTTAGATAACATCAAAACAAATTCTATACATAAAAACATTTAGTTATTTTAGTTCATGTTTATCATTATTTTATTTGTTCTATAGTTTGAAATAATATTATAAAAAAATAATTCTTTTAAATATAATTTAAATTAGAAAAATTAAAAAAGTCTTATCATAACTTAAAAATATAATATATAAACACAATGCATTTCACTAAAAATGAATATACGTTATTTATGTAATTATAAGAATACATATAAATAATATAATAAAATAATTTATCTTAATTTTATATATAATCACTCACAGATCTGCCAATCATGCATTTTAATCAGAGCAATATAGCATAATGCTAATGCTGTTTGATGCTCCAGCTCCAGCTCCATTAAACTTTGTCAATCGAACCCAATGTCTAATATAAAGAGTGGCATATTAAGAAGTTGATCATGGTGAGATGATTACAGAGAAACAAGAGATTTAGTAACCCACTTCTCATAATCTACTGCAAAACCTCCACTTTATTACGATTCCAAATTCGAATGCATTTTTAAAAATTATCTCTCTGCACGTTTCGACGATAATAGAAAACATTTACCATTCATGTCTTATTTTTCTCTGCTTCAAAACGTGTTACCTTTTCAAAATTGCTAAACTGAGCAAAACTAAAGCCGACAACATTATACCATAACTTGGTAAGCATAATTTCTTAAAAGATCACTTATTAAAACTATCGTATTCCGCACAATTTCAATCATAACAAAAAAAACAAACTTTTATTCTATTTTAACGACATATAAATTCTATAATTATTAGTAACTCTAATTAAACGGCACAAGACATTTGAGTTTAAGAGCAATTCAGTCATATAAATCACATATCATACACCCTCTACCAAATAAATCGAAACATATTCAAAATATTTTAAATCCACCAATTATAGCTTCCATGATCCGAACATTTATTCCAATCGCAAAATTACACGAAATTATGCTATTATAACTAGATATGATATATTGGTCCGAAAAATACATTACAAAAAAATTAAATCTTAATATATTATAACAATTCACTACAAATCTCGCGCGTAGCGCGGGGAAAGATCTAGTATCAATGAAAACTGAAATATTTATCAACTTTTAAATCCCATAAATGTTTTCTTCCAATTTTAGAGTTTCTATATCAATATAATACAATTCAAATTTTCAAAAGATCGAAAAAACATAATTCGAATTTTCATATTTTTTAAATCACGTAAATTTAGGAAGAACGTATAATATTTGTTAGAACAATTAGCTAAAGTGGTTCAAGAAAATATAATAGAAATTCAATACACTGAAGTTCTATTTTTAGAATCACATAATTTTAGGAATCGAATCAAAACATTTCCTTACATGATTTAGCAATAAATTTGAATAAATAATTAGTGTTCAATCCTCAACATTAAATGGAATTCATTAGTTTTGGTATTTTATTGGATTTGAGAATCCTAGCCAAAACTTATATTATTCACTAAAATCCAGTATTAAAAATCATTATGTTTATGGTGGAGTTTGGTTCATTTTATAACTTTTGTTCAGGTTGTAAAAGTGGAGATATATATTTTATATCATTTTGAGTTTTTTATGTGTGTTTTATTGATTTGAATTGCATTTAATTTATTTTTTGTTAACAATGCTTGAATATCATTATTTTTTATTACTTTTAATCTCCAACTCTTTTTTAGGTTTTTTTTATGGTGTCTAATCTCGACCAAAAGGGAGGGAGGGAGGGAAAACCTTTTGATGTGGAAAACAGTAAATAATTGTAAATATACTTTAATTTTTAATGAAAAATGTAAAAAAATTATTCAGAATATTGCATTATTGAACCTTCTCATTCACCCCATTTTGATTGACCAATCACATTTTAGTTGTTGGGCCACTAACCTAATTAAATCATTTAAAAAAAATTAAATTGGATTAAATGTGTGACCATAAACAAAAACGAATTTAACTAAAATAAATAATAATTATCTAACTAAACAAATTAGGTATATTATCTACCAAAAAAAATAAATTAGATATATCCTAAACCCCAAACTCAACACCAAACCCCAAAATTATACCCTAATTTGGAAATAGTTAACCCAAAATAAATCTTAACCCAAACTCAAACCCTAAAACCCAAAGCTATATCCTAATTTGGGAATACTTAACCTAAAATAAATCATAAATCCCAAACTCAAACCCTAAACCTCAAAACTATACGCTAATTTGGGATTTAGTTTTATGGTTTAGGTTTGAGTTTGGGTTGAAGATTATTTTGGGTTAGCAATTCTCAAATTAGGGTATAGTTTTGGTGGTTTAGAGTTTGGGGTTTAGAATTTATTTCAATTTTTTTTAAACGAATTAAGGTTATTTTTAGTTAAATTATATTAGTTATTTTAATTAGATTAATTAACTTTAGTGGTCCCCACATCTTTGTTTTGATTGGTTAGTGAGACAGTGGGTGAACCCAAGAATTGTTCATTAGGGAGGATGACAAAAAAATGATAGAAAAAAAGAAAGAGAAATAGAGTGAAAAAGAAAGAAAGAGAAATAGAGAGAGAGACAGGCATGAGAAGGGGGAATTAATCTTTAAAACCTTAAAAATAAAAACAATAATCATAAAATCCTAGCTAAATCTTTAAAACCCAAACTTATTTTTCTCCTTCCTTTTCTCCTCTTTACCCCTCTTTTATATTATATAATAAATCTAACAACTAATTAATTAATTCAACAACTTAAAAAATATAGAACGAATAAAACCACGCCACGTGTGACCCACATAAATCTTTTCTTCTTCTTCTTTTCTCCACCCGACCCATAAACAAAACAGAGGCTCGACTTTGTCTTAAAACCTCTGCTTCATCGTGCCTCTTTGTTATTTGTTTGGTTTCTCATCGTGCCTCTTTGTTCGGTTTGTTCATTGCCCTTCTTCCTCTCCTTGTCTTTGGAAACAAAAACAGAGCAATTCCGACTTGATTCCGATTCCGACTTGAAGGTTGTTATTCTCTTCCTTTACACAGCTGAATCACATTTTTTGGGATTTATTCGGTTGCTTCTTCCTCGACATGTTTTGGGTTAATAGGCTTTGGAGATTTTGTAAATTTTAAATTTTGGTATTTATGTGCAGTTATTTGGATATTGGACTTGTTTATAAGTTTTTAGGATGATTTGAAAGATTTTGCAGCTGAATCGTTCATATTCATAAGATTTGAGAGTATCTCAAAACTGCAGAGATATTACTGAGTGTAATTGTTATGCAGAGATATGACTGATATAACTGGAACTACTGAGTGTAATTGTTATTTTCTTATTTCTTGCATCTGATACAAGCTATCATCCGATTAAGCAGAGAGATGGAGGTCCACCATTATGATTTTGCCTCCCCATTTTATCGGGTGAAGAAGTGGGTGAAGGCTTATAAGTCGACGATATATCATGTACCCCATATGGATACTTGGATGATACCTAACGAAGAGCTTCAAAACATCCGTTTTGGCTACCCTCTGGCTCACGAAGTTACAAAAAGACCGCCTCAACAAACACAGTACATGTCACCTGGAGAACATCGAGGAAGAAGTGAATCAAGTGAGCCCAATCATAACTAGGTATTTGTCTATGATGCCTGATAATACTGCATACTACTAGGTATGACTATGTGTTTTCTGAATTTCAAAAAATTCTTATTTTGTATGTCTCTGCCTGATACTACTACATACTACTAGGTATGGCTGTGAGACTTTTGTGTATTTTTTATGAGTACGTTTGGTTTAATGATTAGTTCACTTATGTACCATTTATTCACTGTTTATAGGTGTCTAATTCATTATTTGGTACCTATCTTTCAAAACAATTCTTATTTTGATTGTCTGTGGCTGATATTACTACATACTACTAGGTATGGCTGTGAGACTTTTGTGTGTTCTTTATGGGTACGATTTGGTTTAATGATTAGTTCACTCATGTACCATTTATTCACTGTCTTATGGGTGTCTAATTGATTATTTGGTACCTATTTTTCAAAAAGCAAAAATTAAAGAGAGAAACATATGTTTTGACAAAGACTACACCTTAAACATATGTTCACATATGACTAGAATCACACATTGTTATCTCAAACAAACAAACATTGTGTTTTCCAACGTTTTAATATATGAAATGATAGTAAACATATTTCAATGGATGAATTGGATAAATACTACTAGAAAAATTATAATTTTACGAAGGTACTACTGATTATACGTGAAAATTGTCAAAATATAACTATATGTAAATCAATACTACTAGAAAACTAAGTATGACTATGTGTAAAATTTAAATATTTTTTATTCGTTTGTCGGCGCACATGTTAAATATGTTTTTTTTTTTAGATATGTTTTGTGCTGAAACGCTAAAAATTCAGTAGTACCTAATAACGTCAGTATCAATAGTACCTAGTTACACCAGTAGTACCAAAATTAATTTATCATAATACACGAGTTTAACATTACAAACACACTTCCTAATAACATGGTAATACCTAAAACATCAGTTAACCATTTCTAATCTTTTACTACCTAAAACATCAGTTCCCCATTACGGCAACATAATCCATTTCTAAGTTCTCTTGCTTGTCCTTCTTTTCAACCTCTGTTCAGCTTAAGAATTGCAGGCCCTTTTCTCAATCTCCATTTCACCTTTGTTGGTCTTCTTCTTCTATTATTCGGTTGCCATCAGTTTCAAATTGACTTCCTTCTCCTTTTTCTTTAGTTTCAGAATCTGATTTCTCACCAACAATAGCCATCACTTTTTCTTTAATTAGATTTCCCTTATAAACAACAACAACAACCAATGTTGCTTCTTCTATTTCTTTCTCTCTTCTGCTTCTCGTTTGGTCTCTTTCTCGTTCTTCGTGTTCTTCTTCTTTTGGTTCTGTCAATTCTTGATTTCTGAGATTCAAAATCAATTCAACATTTTTAAGATTCAATTACTGTAGTTCTTAGTGAATAAAACAAATCTTAAAAATTTATATCCTTAAAGAGGACCTCAACACTCGACTCTGCTAAACTCACCAACATTAGAATGAATATAAACCCAAACAATAGCTTCTTGCAACTCGGTATAACCGTTTAACAAGCTCCCATCTCCTACGCATACATTTATCAAACATAATAATCAACATTTGTTCACATGAAACCAATAAAGAAACTTTTGACTTTTAAGGTTACTGGTAGTTCTTTATGTACTATCAAAAAATTTCAAAGACTTGGCCACCATTCACTTATGTGACAACAAACGTGAATCAGACATAGTCTCTCATCAACCCCTAAGAACAATACTTTCAATTTGGACAATTCAAAAATCGCTAGTTAAACAAGCTTTCTCTCTGCACCAAATCCAAAAACCCAGAAAAAATAGAACATGTTCTTACTCAAACTCAAAAATCATTTTCAAGTACACAAATTCTTTAAATCCTAATTTTGAAACCAAAATCGTAGTACAAATCAAAATCCAAAACCCATTCGAAATCAAAATCCCCCAAATTGGGTTTTATTTCAATCCCTAATTTCAAACCCAATACATCTTCATTCATATCAAAACACACCACCATTTGAAATCAAAATCCTACTACAAAGAAAAACCTCGGAACCCTTCTTGCAACCAAAAACCAATTCGAAATCAAAACCCATTCTCTTAAATTGAAGAGGTGTCAGTTACCTTGAAAAGATGGTGAGACGACGGCATCACCGAAAGGAGACAACAACGACGACGGAGATGAAGAAGAATCGCCGGTGAAAATCAGAGAGAAACTAAAAGAGGAAACGGCAAAATAACTTTTGGATTTTTACTCAGTTTTTTTGTTCTGATCCATAAGAAATCGGACTATTTGGTTGGATCCGGATTCAGATTCGGATTTTGTGGTTGGATCATGTAATAATCCAGATTTATTAAGGGCTTTACAGTATTTGACCAGTTTTTGAATTAAAAATAAATCAGAACAAAAATCAAAATAAGAGAAAGGGTGTTAAAGATTAATTTCAAAAATATGGGGTTTTAAATATTACTTCCTATGAGAAGGGGTTGTTGCTCATTAAGAACATCTACTTTTTTGGTCAAACCTAAATTAAAAATCTAACATATCTTAAAAAGTATTAAAGAGAGACATTGAGAAACGGAGAGAGAGGAACATAGAGATAGAGAGATAGTGAGAGATGGAAAGACAATGAGAGAGAGAGGGAGGTAGAGAGAGGAGTGGGAGAGAGAGAGAGAGAAAGGATGGAGAGAGAAGGAGGCAGGAGACGGACATCTAGAGAAAGGGACATGGAGAGTAAGGATAT
Source organism: Draba incana (assembly GCA_963576765.1). Classification (NCBI taxonomy): domain Eukaryota; kingdom Viridiplantae; phylum Streptophyta; class Magnoliopsida; order Brassicales; family Brassicaceae; genus Draba; species Draba incana. The sequence goes on from OY755205.1 coordinate 32,892,887, forward strand.
AGAGAAAGAAAGGGATTATTTTTAGGAGATGGAGAGACAGTGGGAGAGAAATGTGAGAGAGAGAGGAATGAGAAAAGATAGAGAGGAGAGAGAAAGAGGAGAGAAAAAGAGAGTAGACGTAATAGACATAGGGTGCAAATGGTAGTGTGTGAGAGAAAAAAAGGAAAAATAATAAGAAGAAAAAAGGAACGGAAAAAGAATTTTTTCCTCCAATTTTCTTTTATCTTATTCCCCTCACTTTTGTAGAAGTAACAAATATTGAGGAATCTTATACATTTTTCATCCATTTGATGGGACCCACTAAATTTTAGAGGAAAACAAATTCATCTCAAATGGTGAAATTTTAGAAGAATTGAGAAGAATAGTCTATTCCACCCAATTTTATTCTTTTAATGTGTCAACCATTTGCACCCATAATAGTTTTGAGAGTGTGAGAGAGAGAAAGAAAGTGAAAGGGAAGAAGGAAAAAGAAAGGGAGAAACTTTTGATGTTGAAAACTGTTAACAATTGCAAATGTACCTTAATTTTTTATGTTGAAAAATGTAAAAAATAGTTCAATAGTTGCATTTTTAAACGGTAATTTAAAAAAAAATACAAATTTTAGTGTGTCAATAAAAATAGGGTTAGTTAGCCGTATAACAAAGATAAGTTAGTTAATTAGAGAAAGAGACAAAAAAAAGTGAGGGAGAGAGAAGGAGGAAGAAACTTTTGATGTTGAAAAAAGTAAAAAATTGTAAATAAATCTTAACTTTTAATGTTGAAAAATGTAAAAGAATAATTCAAACTTAAATTAAAAATTGCAAATGTACCTTAATTTTTTATGTTGAAAAATGTAAAAAATAATACAATAGTTGCATTTTTAAACGGTAATTTAAAAAAAAAAATTAGTGTGTCAATAAAAAAAAAGTTAGTTAGCTGTATAACAAAGATAAGTGAGTTAATTAGAGAAAGAGACAAAAAAAAGTGAAAGAGAGAGAGAGAGGGAAGGAGGGAGAAACTTTTGATGTTGAAAAAAGTAAACAATTGCAAATATAATTTTTGATGTTGAAAAATGTAAAAGAATAATTCAGAAGTTTGCATTTTAAAAATGGTAATTTAAAAAAAAAACAAATTTTAATGTGTCGATTAAAAAAAAAAGTTAACTAGGAGAAAGTGAATGTGAGAGAGATAGAGAGCAAGAAAGAAAAAGAGAGATGGATAGTGAGAGAAAGAGAGACAGAGGTACATAGAGGAGTGAGAGAGACAAAGGAATGAGAAAGATGAGAGAGAGAGAGGGAGTTAGGAGACATAGAAATAGAGAAACAGGGCATAGAGGGAAAGAGAGGAAGGAAAGAGAGAGGGAGGGTGAGAGAAATTTTTGATGCTGAAAAAAGTAAACAATTGCAATATACCTTAATTTTTGATATTGAAAAATGTAAGAAATATTCCAGTAGTTGCATTTTTAAAACGTTAATTTTTTAAAAAGCAAATTTTAGTGTGTCGATAAAAAAAAGGTTAGCTATGTGTATAACAAAGAAAAAATAGCTACTTAGGGAGAGTGACAAAAAAATGAGGGAGAGAGGAGAGAGAAAGAGAGAGGTGAGAGAGAGAAAGAGACATAGAGAGTGTGATATGATACTGGACAAATCATGGAGCTTGGAGCATGAAAAGGAGTCTATGGAGCAGCTTGAAGCAGAGCTAGAACCTGAGGAGCAGCTAGGACCTGAGCTTGAACCTGAGGAGCAGCTAGAACCTGAGCTAGGAGGAGAAGAAGCTTTGATCGTGCCTACTGGTCCAATGACTAGATCAAAGACTAAGCTATTCAATCAAGCTATTGGAGGACTTCTCAATCAGACCTTGAAGCCAACCAATCAAGACATCAAACCAGAAGGTATAACTTGTCAAAACACTTTGGTTTTGATTCAAGTTATATAGTTTTAACATTTGGGAAAAGTGTTGGGTTTATACTCTTTTTCCCTTGTCAAGTTTTGTCCCAATGGGTTTTCTTGACAAGGTTTTTAATGAGGTATTCCCAACACTTCACAATTGCCCAAGTGTTAAAATTGAAGCCCATCCCAAGTCCAACATGAGATTTTCGTTTTTAGTCCAAAGGAGGAACATAAGTTGGCTCTCCAACTGTTTTAATGTTTCTGTGTTTTTCTAGGCTCTGCATGTTTGAGCTTTTGTTTCTCTCTTTTTTGGCTCTTTATATTTCCCTTTGAATCAGATTGTAAGAACCATCTATCTTTTTATCAAAAAACCTCTTTTTAAGTTAGATCATCTTGTTGGTGTGTAATATCCAGCAAAACCCTTAAGTTCTTTGGTGTGTAATATCCAGAGAATTTGAGTCGATATCTGGAAGCTCTTCCGCAAGCTTCTGGGCTATCATTCAACCATTCAACTCCTATCCATCACCACGGTTCTAAACATCACAAATCAGTCCATTTCTCAACTTAAGAGTGTCGGTCTAGGGAAGATCTTATTAGAGTGAGTGAGAGAGAGGGGGAATGAAAGAGATTGGGATAAACTTTTGATGTTTAAAACGGTAAACAATTGCAAATATATCTACACTTTTGATGTTGAAAAAATAATTTAGTACGATAATTTTTTTATAAAAAAGTTAGTGTGCAGATTAGAACAAAGGTTAGTTACCTATATATCAAAGAAAAATAGTTAATTATGGAGAGTGACAAAAAAGTAAGGAGGGAGGGAGAGAGAGAGAGAGAGAGAGAGAGAGAGAGAGAGAGAGAGAGAGAGAGAGTACTGATGCTCCTAACAATAAGTGATCAACGTTGTGAACATTCTCAAGTCTTGTTAAGTAAGGTATTGATAGTCTAATTTATGTTTTGATATAGATTATGTAATGTTGTTATTGTTGTGTTGTTGTTTCTAATGCATGTTGTTGTTTTAATTTTTTTTCTTAGTTGATTCAAAAGTATCGAAAAGCACGTAAGACGTACGACGACATATTCCTTAATATGGCAAGCAGGCCGGCCTTGAGTTTTGATAGGCCACAAGCAAAAAACGAAAAAAATGGGCCGATTTGACCACTAAGCTAAAGAGTTTTTTTGGATTTGAAGGCCGATTTGTTGTAATAAATTTGATGGTCGATTTGAGGGCAACATGCATGAGCTTGATCTGCTTGCCCTCAGGGCCAGCCCTGATGGCAAGGAACCCGTACCAAAGACGCCGTCTTGAGTTGAAGCGGCTTATTTTTGAAAACAAGATAAGACGCCTACAATCTCCTTACACGGAATGGCAAATCCTTGGTTTTGATAAAATAGCACCATTACCATTTTGTATAACGAGTTTAATACATGTCTCTACAACACCTTTGAGTTTCGTTCCTCAAATCATCACTATGTTTTGATGATCAAATAAAAATTGTAGTAATTATGTTCTATGAATATTTTTAATTTAGCAAATTCTATTTTCATAACCACCACAAACCCATTTCTACACTTTTTGCAGATTATGTTTAGTTCATACTTATCCTACCTTTCGTACCCCACGTACTACTACAAACCGATTCCTACACTTTCCAAATACAAATATTATGTTATAAGCAAATTTAGGTAATTGTTACATCCTGAGTCTTTCTTCAATGTAAGCCATACCAACTACCAACTAATTGATAATCGCTCCTCCATTCGGGGACCGAACAGGATTATTTATTACTTTCATGCTCTAATTGTTTTAAATGCACATAGAAGTAGCTTTCTACAAGTTTTAGCATATATTTATGTAATGCATAAACACGTAAACTCATAGGGGCATTTGAAGGGAAAGTATGGAACGATTGAGTTTCTAAAATTTGATTGTTTTTCATGCTAGAGACGGTTCTGTATACGCTAAGAATAGTTTTCCAACAAGTTTTAGCATATCTTTACGGAACATAAACATGTAAACTCATAGGGACACCTGGAAGAAAAGTATGGAACGATTGTGTTTTTTTAAGTGTTGTTATTTTTCATGCAATCCCATGAGTTATACACGCACTCAGAAGTATTTTTTCACAAGATTTACCAAATCAATACTAAACACATAAACACCTATAAGGCTATAACTCATAAAGGAACTAGGAGAGAAAGTATGGAACAATTGCGTTTTTCAAATTTGGTTATTTTTCATTCTAGATGGGTTATAAATGCACTTACAAGTAGTATTCTAATATTTTTAGCAGTTCTTTCATATACACATAAATACGTAAAATCATAGAGAAACTAGGAGAAGAAGTATGAAACAACTGTTTTAAAGCGTGTTTTTTTCATGAAAACCTATAATTACTATGGATACTGAAAGATATTTGTATATGTACGTTCATTATATAGGCACGAGACGGAGACATATAGAGACCGAAATGAGGAAGATAGATATAAGAGAGCGAGGGAGGCAGGAGACAGAGACATATAAAGAGGGACGGGGAAAGAGAATGAGAGAGAAAAGGGTTATTTTTGGGAGATGAAATTGTAGTGAGAGAGAAACGGAAGAGAAGGATGAGTGAGAAAAAGGGATAGGAGTGAGAGAGGAGAAAGAAAGAGGACAGAGAAGGGAGTCAGAATAGACTTGATAAAAATAAAAATGTATGAGTAAAAATTTCACACTACTATTGTTACGAGTCTAAATGTGCTTCAAATCTTTGTCGTTGACTCTAATTTCTCTACATTATTAGAAACTATTTGCCGTTGACTCTAATTTCTTTACATTATTAGAAACTAATATTTGCCTAACAAATATGGTAGACTTAATTTGTTGGATAACAAAAAGCGTGATAGTTGACATGATTTATTCCAAAAACACCTTCATGTTGTGTTTGATTAAAAAAGTAAAAATCTAACATATTTTAAACATTAGGAAGAGACAGTGAGAGACAAAGAAAAAGGAACAAAGAGATGGAGAGACAGAGAGACACGAAAAGACAATGAGAGAGAGGCGGAGATAGAGAGAGGAGTAAGAAAGAGACAAAAATAGAAAGAAAAGTGAGAGAGAGACATCCGAGAGAGAGAAAGACACTGAGAGATATAAAAAAGAGAGAGATATTACTTTTGAGAGATGGAAAAACAATGAGAGAGAGACGGGAGAGAGAGAAAAGTGAGAAGAGAGAGAGAGTAGTAGATGTGATTGACTCTAATTTCTCTAGATTATAATGAAACTGATTTTTGTCTAACAATAAAAATAGAATTAACTTGTTACATAACATTGTAAACGGATTTTATTTTTTATTTTTTTGACAATGTTTATTATTGTGTTAGTTTAAAATATTAAAAATCTAACAAAATTTTAAAAATATTAGGAGAGACAGTTAGAGAGAGAGAGATATATAGAGGAAAAAAGACATGGAGAGACAATGAGAGACAGAGAGAGATGAACATAAAGAAGGAGAGATAGTGAGAGACAAAGAGAGAGGAATATAGAGATGGAGAGACAATGAGAGATGGAAAGAGAATGAGAAAAATAGATGGAGATAGAGAGATGAGTGACATGGAGAAATGACGGAGAAAGACAGAAGAGAGATATGAGTGAGAGAGAAAGTAAAAGAGGAACATGGAGATAAATAGAAACTGAGAGACACTGAGAGGCGGAGAGAGAGAGAAAGTGAGAGAGGGAATGTCAATAAAAGAGAAAGAGATGGAAGTAAAGAGCTGAGTGAGAGAAATACAGAGGTAGAAAGAGAAATGAGGAAGACAGAAAGAAGAGAGAGAGAAAAAGAGGGAGGCATGAGACTAAGACATAGAGAGAGAGAAGAAGAGAGAAAGATGTTGTTTTTGGGAGATGGAGAAACAATGAGAAGAGACATGAGGAGTGAGAAAATAGAGAGATGAGTGAGAAAGAGAAAGAGTAGACGTGATGGAAACAAAAATGTATCAGCAAAAATTGCACAATGATATTGTTATGATTCTAAATATGTTCCAAATCAGAAATGTGGACTCTCATTTCTTTAGATTATTATGAAACTGGTTTTCTAACAAAGATGATAGACTTAATTTGTTGGGTAACTAAAAGTATAGTAAACACAAAAAATATTTTTATTGGAGAGACATTGAAAGAGAGACGGGAGTGAGAGAGAGGAGTGAGAAAAGAGAGGGAGAAAGAGAAAAAATAGACGTGACAGGGGTAAAGATATATTAGCAAAAAATACATCATACTTTTGTTTACCATTTTAATATTTTAATATTTTTACAATGTTGTTGGAGAATTTTCAATGTATGAATAATATTTATAGTTCAATTGTGATATTTAACATATGTTGATCAAACTTCTTCTCCACCACACACTTGACTAATTAGATAATTTGTTTTTTTGCTAATTACATTATCAAATATTATTTCTATATAATGTTTTCTAAAACGTGTTAGATTCATACATTGTAATTTAGAGGTTTATAATTTCCTTATTTAATTATAATCATAAATAAATTTAAAACTATATAATTACTACGATTACTAAAAAAATATTTGTATATATGCGTGCATTATATTTTATTTGCCATATTTAAACTTCTTGCCAATACTGCAACTACTACTACTACAAACCAATTTATACACTTTCTATATACTGCTAATATGTTCCCTTGCGTCCGTTGACAATTTCCTACATTTTCCGAATGCAATTAATACACACCGATTAATACACTTTCCAAATATAATCAATAATAACAACCAATAAAATTATTGACTTAAAATTATAAACAACACAAAAAACCAACAAATTGTTTATAACAGGTCATCCCCTAGTTTACATTTATTTTCTTTCCAAATATTTGTAAAGCACATTGTGATTGATTGTACATGTTCATAACAGTTTTTTATCTTGTCAGTTGTCAGTATATGTTGCATTTAAAATAGGCATAAACATATTTAGTTGAATTTGTAATTTAGAAAAAGAAAAAAAATACTAATCTCACACCATACACCTAATTAACTCCATAAAACGTTGGCCAAATATCCACTACGACCTTTCCTTTAAAAAAAAAAAATGTCATGTCTCATGTGGGTATATTTTAGCACAAAGTACAATCCGTCCTAACTACGGTTTACAAAATAAAATATTGGAGTTGTGTGTTAGTCAGAGTGACATGTCTAGTGGCCAAGTTTATTACAATAAACCAATTGATTAATAACAGAACTTAATTTAAAATTAAATATAAAAGTCCAAGCTGTGGGATCCTAAACACAAACCTCTAATAGATGAGAAAAAGAGAGAGATTTTGAGCAACTTGGCCTACCAAATCGTCAACTTTAAGTCTTTAACACTGCACATTTCATTAATAAACCATATAATTTGAGTGTTCATTGACATATAAGAACGAATGCTTAATATTATAATTCAAGGATGATTCTAAACCCCATACCTAATATTTGACAGCTATATCATCACTTAACCAAAGAACCAATTATAACAATCACTGTATTTTATATATGACATACAGCGTAGCGTATATCAAGGTTGATATCTGACAATTTTTAAAGTATTCAATATCCTATTCCCTTTTATCTTTGACCTGTTTTGTCATCTGTAAAACTATAGTTGTCAATTTTCTTTTTACTATTTTAGGGACTGAAATTTGAGTATCTGAATATTCAAATGTTCTATATCGGATACTTATGTATTAAAGTATTTAGAAATTTGAATATTCTGAACCAGCTATCTTTAATATTACTGAAATGTTTATGACCCTATAATAATCGTTTAAATATGAAACCATAGACTTCGAACAGAACAATGATCCGGATAATATATATTTTTAGGTATCAATATCCATTATGGTGTTTAGAAAATGGCTCAATTTGCTCTATAACTAAAAAAATTTTAATAATCAACTAAGTAACAAAAATGGCTATATGTGACCAAATAATAACCATTAAATTTAGGGTATTTGGTTAGAATTTTATATATAATTTTTTTTTTATGGTTATTGATGCCAATTTTCCTTTAGAAAAAGTAAAATTGGTATTGAACCCGAAATCTCCAAATATGTACCATAATAATTGAGCGCATACAATAGAATAAAGACGAAAGGGAAAAAAAATGTATATTTTCAAACAAATTATCCAAAATTTACCAAAAAATTGAACCAAATCAAACCGAATAACACCGTAGTTCTAGTACTTTGATTTGGTTAAAAATGTATTTTTCAAACAAAAAGAAAAAAAATGTTGAAAATATCATAAAGAGTTTGATATCATCTTTAACTTTCAATTGATCTTTATTATGGAAACTTGAACTTAATTGTCAAACATGCCAGTGGCATGATGCCACCAACACCATCACAATTATCGCTTCCATTTTGTAAATCATAATTTCATTGAATTTACAACGGATTTAAGAGATGTGTATGTAATATATCGAACTATTGACTAATGCATCGTTATAATTGGATAAACATGTGGTCCAATATAGTTTGTATAATTGTTTACAAATATAATGGCTCATGGTACCCAATGAGATCCACTTTTGCATTTCCCATCCCCCACATACAAAATCTTCATCAACCCACTTGCCTTTTTAACCACCTTTCTAACAAGTTCTCTCACTTTCTTTTAGTTAACAAACTTTTATAATTCTCACACATTTCATGTTCTTTCACTTTCATACTTTTTTCATCTAACTCAACAGCCAAATAGCAATGTTTTTAAAACCGGACCAGCGACCATATTGGAAAAGTTTTCGGGTCGTAGGTTAATATAGTCCAACCGGATTCAACCGGGTTTAATAGTTTTTTTAAAAAATATTAGTTTATATCTATTTGGTTTTATATTTTTCTTCTACTTATATATCCATATTTATCCAAATATCAAAAAAAACATTTCAATTATTTCAAACATTTGGAAAAAAAAGTTTTCAATAGCAAAGTAAAACTAAATTATAGATACAAACACAATTGTAGCAAATGTAAGCATTTTGGACTAAATCTTTAATCGTTTTATAATTTAAAAATATTTTATATGAAAAAGTTTACTATTTCAATAGTTTTATCAAAAAATTTTGGCTAAAACTTATAACTAAAAAAAAAATTGAAAAAAAAATTTTAATTAACAAAATTATTAAATCCGGTTTGATGCGGTTCCGGTTTGATATCTGGTCTAATTGTATTTGAGTTTTTAAGTTGACCCAAACCGAACAGTAGTAGCCAGTTTCCGGTTTAATCCGGTTCAATCCCCGATCCGGTCTGGTTTTAAAAACATTGCCAAATAGAAGAAGAAATTAACGTCGACATACAGAGAAAAGAAGAAAGATCATACTTTTCATCATTTTTGTTCTACATATTATAAACTTCAAAGTAAAAGAAAAATAAATTAAAAAGAAACACATTTTTAATCTTCTCTAGTCTTACAAATATTATCCTCAAGTTCAATTTCTTCTTCTTCAGCTTCTTCTTCATTTTGACTATCTATAGCCCTCTTCTCTTGTTCTTCAACAATCTCCAACTCCGTCAAATTCCCATTTCCACCCCTCAACTTCCCATCTTTCACATTTCTCTCCCCTCTACTCTTCAAATCATCCAACAACTCCCTAATCGCCTTCTCCTTATCCCTCCGATTCTTAATCAAAGCCTCGCTTACGTCAGCAGGCGTCATCTCCGCCTTGTCCACCACTCTCTCCATCTCCTTCAAAACGTCGCCGTTTACATCTTCTTCTTCATAACCCAAATAATTCTTCAACAAAATCTTCAACGATGGGAAATTACAGAAACTCATGTAAATATGCATATCCATTCTCCCACTTCTAAGCAATGCAGGATCAAGCTTCTCTATATGATTCGTCGTAAACACGAAAATCCTCTCACTTCCACAACACGACCAAAGCCCATCTGTAAAATTCAACAAACCCGACAACGTTATCGTGTTCCCATTACCAGACTCATCACCCGAACCCGACCCGGTTCGTGTTTCCGGGTCGTAATAGCTCTTAACCGCATTATTAGTACTACTACTACCATTCTTCTTCCGATTCGTTAAATTAATCGAACAATCGATATCCTCGATAACAATAATCGATTTCGAACTCGTTTTCATAAGCAACTTCCTCAATTCCGAGTTACTATGAACCTCGGTGAGTTCGAGATCGTAAATGTCGTAACCTAAGTAATTCGCCATAGCAGCGATCATACTGGACTTACCAGTACCAGGAGGACCATACAGTAAATATCCTCTCTTCCAAGCCCGACCCGTTTTCTGATAAAACAGTTGCCCTTCTGCAAAATCCTTAAGATCGTCTTTGATAAGCTGTTTCTTAATCGGATCCATCGCTAAAGTATCGAAAGTGCTTGGATGCTTAAACGGAACAGATTCCCATGGATGTCCTCTCGAATCCAAAGAGCCGCCTCTTGAATTCGTGTAAAGTAACCGATCTTGGTTTTTCCGACGGATCTCGTTAGCTCTCTCCATGATGTAATCGAGATAAGAGTTTAGGATCAAGGTTTTGTTTTTCTTCTTGATTCGGAGAGTGAATCCACGTTTCTCTTCGGGTAATGGTCTCCAAGCGAAGGTTTGAGTTTGACGTTGTGTAACGACGTGTTCCCAGAGGACGGTAACGCCGTTAAATGTGTCGATGATTGAATCGTTGTTTGAGAGACCGAAGGTGATTGAGGATGAGTTAACGGCGCGTGTGAGGCTTAAACGGTTCCCGGCGATTGAAACGGAGGAGCTTAGGTAGAGTTGAACGGCGTTGTAGAGTTCGTTTGTGTTAACGCCGTCAATCTCCGTTATATCGAAGTAACAGTAAGTGGAGAAGAGGTGGAAGATTCTGTTGAAGAATTTGAGGAATGCGAAACGGAGCTCCGGTGGGAATATTGATTGCATTAAGCTTTGACAGAAAGCTAAAACGCCTAGAAGTGAAGCTAATGATGTCCAATACTCTTTCATTTTTTTTTTTTTTTTGAGATTGTTAGATCAGAGCAGAGCAGAGAAAGGTGTGAATGTTATGGATGGGTTTTAAGAAATGAGGAGAAATCAAAGATGGGTTTCGTTTGATTTGTTGATTAAAGATTTTATTTTCTTTCTATAGGTTTTACTTGGAAAATTCTGATTTTCCCGGAAAGTTTGAGAGAGAGGAAGGGAAAACATGAAAGCTATGAGAGGAAGGGAAGAGAGCAGAAGAGGAGTCTCCTCTCCATTTATAAACGGGAGAGTTTACTTTTTATTTTCTTTGACAAATTTTCTCGAAAAAACTATATAAGGAAAAAGAAAATAAAAAAGATACTAGAAGCTTTGGAAAGCTATAAGATATAGCCTGGTGATGGTGAAACAGGTGGGGACATTAAAGGAGAACAAGTGTAAAATGGGAAGAAAAAATTAATACAAAATTGGGTTTTGATTTATATATATACTTTGGGTAAAGAACAAAAAATATTTATGAGATTTTATTATTAAGGCTATAGTAATGGAGTTGCTGGATTTGAGTGATTTACAGTCAATATTTTTTGGGACTTTCCTTTTTGTTTTCGTCTTTTTCCTAAATAATGGATTAGTCTCTAGACTTTTCCTTGGCTTGTTTGAAGTAACGTCTTTGACTTTTTTAGGTAGTAACAAAAGTTAGAACATTTATTATTTCCATCTAAATATTTGATAGAGAAGATTTTGATTTTGATTTTGATCTACAAAAGTTAGATTTTGATTTTGATTTGTAACGGGATTTGTTTTTGTAAAAATTACCATCTTCTGAAATTCGTCTTTTTTATGTTTGGTTTAATTTTTCTTATGAAAATTACTAAAAAATTACCCGCGTTACACGCAGAATAAAATAATTATCGATTAAAATCAATAGTTTTAATTAAAGAAACAGTTATGGTGAACTATTATACATAAATACATAATCCAAGACCCATTTTATATATTTGAATTTTGCTATTATTTTGTATACAAATGTGTTCCACCCGTGAAATAACATATACAACAAATTTTTATTAATAATTATTTTATTTATAGGAAAGTGTGTTTATGAAAAATTAAAACATCTAATTGCCAAGAAAAAACACATGTAAAAATATATATGAAAAATTGTTTTACATATATCTTCAAAAGATGGTAAAATAGTTTTTATTTGATTTTAAATTAAATGTTTTTTGTATATATGTTTAAAAAAATTTCACATTTAATTATATGATTTAAATCTAGAATTTTTGAAATATTTTAATTAGGCAGATTTTAATATGTTTGACAATTAGAGTTATGGTAATCAAAATAAGTATATTTAGAAATAAATGTGTTTTATAATAAGTATAAGAGAATTCAATAAATAAATAAAAATAAAGAGTAGAAAATTTGTGGAAATGACACATAAGCATAATTAATGTAGAATGCTTCTCCTTTAATATATAGAGCATATTAAGACACGTTATTTTAGGTAAATTAAACCCATGAGGAAGATTTAGACGCATAGAAGAAGTAACCATTTTGATTTTATGTCACATGGAAATTACGAGGTTCCAAATTTCTTAATATTAATATGACTTCCAACTCTGATTTTATGTAAAGAATTATGGGCTTCCAACTTATATAATTCACTAATTTAAGTGATATATCTCTTATGTTACAAACACTCGTGAAGTTTTAGGTCCGATTAGAAATTGTGATTTCCATTCTACGGAAAAAAAATAAAAAACTCTACAAGGGTTTTGAATATAGAAAGGTAGAGATTGATGTGACGATGTGATAGTTCACAAAAGTGAATCAGGTTAAAAAGATTTTGGTGTTGTTGCAGAGTGAAAGTTACAGACAGGTATAGGCGTACAGCTACGTAAATGCCCACTGAATAACGAAGAAAAACCTATTTTGGTATTTGCTTGTGTATGTTTAAATATCACTTGAATATGTGTATGCAAAATTGCAGATGTAGAATAAGACGCCAAATTACAAAAAAAAAATGGCAGTTCTTTTGGATATATATTCACGAATCCAAGGAAAATCGTTAACAGGGCCGGCTTACATGGTCCCACCCGGTGTCCTAAGAATTAGGGGTCCAAATTTTTTTTTTTTTTTTTTTTAATTAAAAGTTAAATTTATTTAAATTAAAAAGGTTTATAAATATTTTTATATTGTAAATTTTTTTATTTAATTAACTGACACTATAAAAATATATTTTTCAAAAAAATAAATTTAGCAAAAAAATTTTAAAAATCAAATTTAAGGGGTCACAAATTTTTTTTTCCACTGACCCATTATAATGTTTAGCCGGCACTAATCGTTAGCATGGTAATCTACTTATTTATTTATATATATTTGTTCAGTCGAACTATACGACTCATTTTTTTGTGACATAAAAAATTGGATGAGTACATGTTAACAAACAGTGTAGTTTCTACACATTGCAAGATTAAAAATAGTTTTAATATGAACAAGAGAGGCAGACATTTCATGTGCGACAGTTCAAAAATAATGGCAAATGATATGGAATAGAAAATTGGGAAGACATGACATTTTGACAGATACTTTGATTACATTGGATGGGTTGGACTAATTACTTCCAAATAATGGCATTTGTCATTTGCATATAATTCAGTGGCACAAACAACTTACAACATTACTTCCAAATTGTGATATTTGGGACCAAAAAGATCGAATATAAATACTCCAAATATATTCATATAGTATCTTCACATAATCAAAATAAAAGTGATATCGGGGGAACATCAAACATGAGCAAAGAGAAAGTTCCAAGTCTTTTTTTTTGTTTCATAAATTCGAACATTATTGTAATAGCTAAAAAGTAAAAAAATCGTTTATTTGAAAATTAATTTATCAAGAACTTGATACTTTGATTCTTTTACGAAAGAAACAAGATGTATTGTAAAGCAAGTAGGCGTTCGGGTTTGGATCGGCTAGCTTCCCGGCATTATTCTCCTTTTTGGTGGCGTAAGTTTTTCGCAATACAAAATCGTCTACCTCGAGGAATCGGTTGCAGACACTCTTATTGTAATACTTGGCAGCTAGTTGCTGATAATTTTGTGTTCGTAGTAAGGCCTGATCTCGGCTTTCTTCCAGCTCGTCTAGCCGTTCCACCATTTTTCGTCGTTGACGTCCTGGTTTCGAGTCATGAGTACGTGGTGCAAGCTTCCCACGTTTACTTTGGCGGGTGCCATGGCTTCTACTCCGTGTGACAAAAAGAAAGGCATTTGCCCGGTGGAACGCCGAGGTGTAGTTCGATGCGACCAAAGAATTCCGTCAAGCTGATTGGTCCAAACTCCCTTCATTTTGCCGAGTCTCTTTTTGAGTCCGCTTATGAGAGATTTGTTTGTAGATTTAGCATGTCCATTCCCTTGGGGGAAGTACGGAGTCGTAGTGCTTAATCATATCCCCCATCTTTTGCAGAACTTATCGAACACATCATCCACGAAATTCGGACCATTGTCAGTTACGATCTCATAGGGCACCCTGTGTCGGCATATGATATTCGTCCACACGAAATCATGTACGTATATTCCTTTGATGGTCACAAAGGCCTCGACTTCAACACACTTCGTGAAATAATCAGTCATTACCAAGATATGCTTCTTCCCTTTCGAGGAGTGGAGTGGTCCTACATCGTCTATTGCCCACCGCATGAATGGATAGACGATGGTAGCAGAAGAATACTCTTGTGTTGGGGGCATTTGCATCGGGGAAAGACATTGACAAGCTTCGCATTAGAGCGCAAACTCCTGACTATTTGCCACCATGGTCGGCCAAAAGAACCCGAGCTTCCTCAGTTTAATCACAGAAGACTGTCCCCCAGAATGGTTGCCTCTATCACCGTCGTGGGTGTTAGCCAGTACTCGGTATATTATATCTCTTGCAATGCATCACATCATTATCCTCAACGCCCTCACTAATACAACTGATTTTTGAAGATAGTGTAACAAGCGCATCGAGGTCGCAGTCGCCGAGCCTTAAAATTGCTTTCTGGACGTTCTCTTTCCTTTATATATGCGATAGTGTCTTCCCTCTAATCTTTCTCGGATTCCTCTCTAGCTTTGGTCGAGGCCTCGTCGAATGGTTCCGAGTTGTCTACCATCATGACAGCCAGCTATGCCGAGGTTGAATCGATGCTCGAGATCGGTATGCGGCCTACTAGGATGACTCGTCTGGTATATGATTTAGCGCCCAAGGCCGCCAGGGTGTGTACTGCCGAGTTCTCGTTACGGGGGGCTTTCCTGAGCTCGAAGTCATCAAAGCAAGCTACAAGTTCTTTTACTACCTGGAGGTAAGCGTTCATTTTAGTGTCCTTGGTTTCGTATTCTCCGTTGAATTGGCTAGTCACCAACTGGGAATCGCAGTTTACTTTTACCTGTTTTGCTCCTATGATCTCGGCAAGTCGGAGATCGGCAATCAAGGCTTTGTATTCTGCTGTATTGTTGGATGCCTCGAAATCCAATTGGAATGACTACTCAATGATCTTGCTTGTCGGAGATTATAGTCGTATCCCTATCCCGGACCCTCGACGTAAGGAAGAACCGTCAACATGCAGGGTCCAAGATCATTCTTTGGCGGAGATCTCGATATTTTTTCCCTCAGGGAGTTTGGCTACGAAGTCCGCCAAGACCTGAGACTTGGCACTCGGGCATCCCTTGTAGACTATATCGTACTTGCTCTGCTCAATCGCCCATTTGATTAACTCCACAGACTGATTAAGATTATGATGTATAGCTCGAAGTGGATGGTTAGTTAGTACCTCTATACTCTGTGACTGAAATAGGGACGTAGTTTCCTTGCTGATATCAACAGAGATAGCGCCAGTTTTTCCATCGTGGAATACCTTGTCTCTGTGCTTCTTAAGGCTTTGCTCACATAAATGACCGGCTTCTGTTCTCCTCGATCTTCTCTCACTAGAACCCCACTGATGGCCGAGGTGGACACTGCAATGTAGAGGTATAATACTTTGCCTTCTTCCGGTTTTGCCAAAATAGGTTGCGTGGTAAGATAATTTTTCAGGTCGAAAAAGGCTTGCTCACAGTCCCTATTCCATTCGAATACCTTGTTAGCTCGGAGCAACTAGTAGAAGGGTAAACTCCTGTCTGTCGACCATGATATGAAATGATTGAGAGAGACAATCCGTCCGGTCAGGTTTTGGACTTCTTTTCGAGTTTGAGGTGATGGTAAATTTAGAATGGTAAAGATTTACTTTGGGTTTGCATCGATGCTGCGTTCTGTTACCAGGTATCCGAGGAACTTTCCCAATGTGACCGCGAAGGTGCATTTAGCCAGATTTAGCTTCATGTCATAAAGGTTAAGCGTATCGAAGCTTTTGCTAAGATATGTGGTCTTCGGTGTTTACCGACTTTATGAGATTTTTGTCTGTAACGCTCCGACCTTCCATCCTATGGGGCCCCCATCCACTCTCAGGCCCATGGGCTCACTAATTGCACTTTGGTGATATAAGTAGCCAAATCAATTCATTTGGCTAGCTATGGTATATATGGTATATGCGGTATATGCGGTATATGCGGAGAGGCTTAAAGGAATTGATTTGGCTACCTATATTACCAAAGTGCACTTATCTTTTCGGTCACAGGTCTTGAGAGAACTCCAGAGTTAAGCGTGCTTGAGCTGGAGTAGTTTCAGGATGGGTGACCTACTGGAAAGTTATTTCCAGTACCGTGTAAGTGAGGTTAAAACACGAGAAAATATCGCGTGGTGATTTGCAGGGTCAGTAAACATGACTTCCGTGCCTCTCAGACTAATGCACCGACCGTCGGACATGGTGGGTCCACAGGCCTAAGAGTGGACGGGGGGCCCATAGGATGGGCGGTCGAGGCGTTACATCGTCGATATAAACTTTTGTGGATTACCGAGTTGATCGGCGAACATGCGGTTTACTAGGCGTTGATAAGTTGCGTTGACGTTCTTGAGGCAGAATGACATGACCTTGTAGCAGTAGATACCTCTGTCCGTGATGAAGGTTGTCTTCTCCCTATCATTTGGATGCATCATGATCTGGTTGTATCTAGAAAAGGAATCCATAAAGGACATCCATTCATTCGCGGCAATAGCCTCGACTAGTATGTCGATATGGGGGAGGGGGAAACTATCCATTGGACATACCTTGTTTATGTCGGTGAAATCGACACAAACCCTCTATTCCCGTTCTTATTTTTTACCACGACTGGGTTGGCAAGCCGGTATTTCACCTCGGTTATCGATCCTGCTCTGAGCAGCCTTTCCACTTCGTCATTGGCTGCCCTTGACCGCTCTGGTCCTAGTTTCCTTCTTTTCTGCTTGATCGATTACCGTAAACTCGGTTAGTCACGTTACATTCGAAACGCGAGCTGGGAGCTCGATACTCCAAGCGTGGTGGTCATTCGGTTAGCGAACCCGGTCAGAGGCTGAAGATTTACCGAGCTCCCTGTGTCGACCAGCGTCCGGTTGACCTCGCAGTCATCCACCATGGCTTTAATGACCAGAGGGTCGTTGTGGGGTCGACTTAGGTTTATCATATCTCTTTTGTCGAATGTGGTGGTTAAGTGTTTTTCCACCAGCCGTGTAGATCTATCCTCCCGTCGGATAGATCTGATGTTACCTTCTTCTTCATTCGTTCCTCCCATGATCATAAATATCATCATGATCCTTAGTGGTTGTTTGATTGACTTCTTTGTCGAATTTGCGCCCAACAAATTTATAGCCTCACGGTGGGCGGCAATTGAAGGTATCGGGTTCGTGCGAACGAACTCGATCTCCCCAAGTAGATAGGGTTTTAGATTTGAGGGCGAAATATCAAGAAAAACTAAGGAAAGTAAAAAGCGTTTCAAAGAATGTGTATTATTCCAGAGAGTTCTAGCCCCTTTTTGGGAGAAATAGTTTACATATTTATACTAAAATGATCGTAGAGAATAAACCCTGGAAATGTATGAAAAATATCCTAAATAGGAAGATTTAGACAATATCCTCGTAAATCCTTTACTTATTCTCAAAGTAATCCGAGGTCGGCGGCCTTGTTCGGAAGAGTCTTTTAATCTTCATAATGGGATTTCCTAGTTAACTTATGACACAACTTGTTGCCTCCGGATAGATACTCGGGTCGATTTAATCTTAAGTCGGATCTGGATAGAGGGTGCCAAACCCGGTACCACCACCATCAATAGAGCATTTGGAAACTAAATAGAGGCTTTATAGAAAATCTTCTGCAATGCAAAAAGAGGTTTCGAGTAGCCTAATATAATCATTCCAGAAAAAAAAAATATTATCTTTGTAGAGTTCAACTTAGGGTAATCACGGATCCAATTTGACGTGAAAACTCTAATTTGTAACAAGTAATCATTTAATATTTTTTGTAATTTTTTTTTTTTAGATTACACCGTGAAATATTAATTAAGCGTGTCATTATTTGTAAGACCAACCTACTTTCATTTGTTTCTGTTGTCATCGTGAGACAAGGACAATGGCGATTCGCAGTACCATTTTGTATATGCTAGTCTATACAGATCGATCAAATGAAACCAAAGTCGAAAGAAACAAAAACAAGTTACCATTATAAAAAAAAAATTGGCTTTGCCAAGGTGATTGGAAAGTGGCAGTGGGTTCTCCTTTTCGTCTCACGAATACATGTCGGCGGACGCCGTAAGATAAACTATACTCCATCCGTTCTCTTTTAATTGATGTTCTAGGAAAAAAGATTATTTCTAAAACATTGATTTTTTACATTCTCAATGCATTTTTAATAAAAAAATAATGATGAGTTGTAAATTTCAAGACACATTAATTGGTTTTATTGAATTACTATTGAGCTAAAGTTATAGAAAATTGTTTAGTACAAAAAACAAGATATTTATAACTAAAAATTAATTTGTTTTCTTAAGAAGTGTGAAAATTCTAGAACATTACACAAAAAAGACGGAGGGAGTATTTGTTTTCACTTAAAATTTCTTATTTTTTCATGGTTGTTCCATAGACCACGAAATATCGAAAGAAGGTTAGTGCACAAGTTCATTTACATAGACTCCTTACTACATGATGTAAGATATAGTTTTCAAAATTATATGTTGATTAAAATTTATTTAATTTTGTTTTTACATCTGATTTCTGCAAATGATTTTTCGTCCGCCTCTTTGTCTTTTTGTGTGTCGGGATAGTATGGTGGATCTTTGGTCAACTTGGATGGAGAATTATAGGTGTTATCTCCATGCGTTACATATGCACATGCAATCGGATTGGTTGTACCAAGTGACTGGGTATTCAAAATCATTGAGAAGAAATTGAGTTATGAGATGGTGTTTCATGGGCCTGATGATAAAGATTTCAATGCCCAAATATTCTCATTATATGTTTCTAAAGTGAATCATTTGTTCAATTCTTCGTTTACTTGTTTTCTCTGAGTTTCATTAATCTAAACATTTTTTTTCCTTTAAGCTTGTTATATCACTCAATTCTTTGTCATATAAAGAAAAACCGATTTCCTAAACCAAAATTTTCTATATTGATTTTTCAGTTCAAGATTCGATCAGAAATTCCTTCAAAGAAAAGAAAACATGTCCTAAGAATTCGCTGAGAAACTAAATGAAACCATACTGACAGTCACCAAAAAATTGGTACATTTTGACTCCTATAAATTTTACATATAATTGAAGAATCAAGTTTTGAAGTATTTTTATTATAAAATGGTGGATGGATCAACAAATTTCAACTTATCAAGTCATTTCTATTCAACTCATTTCAACCCAATATTAAGAGCCTGACTGGTGTAGCCGCAGCGGTTGCGATTGCGGTTGCGGGAGTTTGTGGAAGCGGGCGATTGCGGTTTCAAGTGTTTTTCAGCGATTTGAACGATTGGTGCAGCGGTTTAAAATTGGTGCATTTGCGGGATACATACGACTGGTTGACAGCGGGTGCAGTAGCGGTTAAATAATAAATTAACAATATAAATACATTAAATAATTATTAAAAAATATCAAAAATTATATTATTATAATAAAATATAAAAGTTATTAATTCAATAAATTTAAATACTAGAAAATCATGTATATGATACTTACGTTTATTATTATTATTATTATTATTATTATGGATGAAAGTTATAAATTTAATAGAGAAATTGTTTCTTTTGTAGATTAATGTTATATTTTAAAATTTTAGTTTGTTAGATTTATATAAAATTGTGATCATAATTTATTATGAGAATTTTGGTGTGAAGATTTTATAAGTATAAAATTATAATAGGTTACTAATTAAAAAAGTCAAATTATTTATATATTTCATAATTATAATATTCAAATCTTGATTTTTTTAAAATTTATTATATATTTTCTGATTTTTACGTTGATTTTATTTTATTTTTTAATTAAAAATAAATCCAACCGCAACCGCCCGCAACCGCAAACGCTTGAGGGAAGCAGCTTTTGGTTTTGAGCGGTACAGAGCGGTAGAAAGCGTTTTCCACGATTGTTGTCAAACGCTAGGAACCGCTACCACCCGCAAACGCTGCGTTTGCGGGTGGTAGTGGGTGTACCAATCAAGCTCTAAGTTCATTCAAACATTTGATTAGTCCGAACTAAACTCATCAATCCTAATGGGTTGAATATTTTGACCCTATGAAGTTAATGGATCAAATGATTTAATGAGCTTAATGATTTGGGCTGAGATGAGTTGAATAGAAATGATTTGATGAGTTGAAATGTGTTGATCCATCAACCATTTTTACTTAAATAACTTCAAAACATGATTCCTCAAATATTTAGTCAAAACATAATTTCAAATTTTCCTCGCATATGATTGCATAATTATTTAGATATCGTATCATTGTGATTAGCTATTTAGTTTTATAGGAATTTTTTTATATCTCACACAAGTTGGCTGAGATTTTATTTATATAATCTTGAGGAATTTTTTTTTAATTCTTAGTAATGTGGGTCGGAAGATAGTCATTGATTCTGATGAGTGGATACTTGTGCTCATGCCTTAGCAATGATTATGACATATTCAGTGAGTATGTAAGTTGATTTTCTTCATATCAACGTGTCGGTTTTATTTGAATACATGGTTAGTACATGATAAGATCATTGTTTTTTAGTGTTTCTTGATTCAATTTGTTGAAACTATGTTGTTTTTGCTTATGAACTTGCTGAATTTCATTCTTGACCGTATTACTAACTAAAGGTTGAGCTTAGAGCTCTGAAATTTGAAAGTAAAAACCCTAACTTTTATTAGATCTTTTTCTCCTCTCTCTATTACATTGAAGATGAGTCTTTTTATATAGAGCTCATAAACCCTAATACAGTTTCTCTACGATTCTAACACCTGTCTATTCTGTGGTACATGATCAAAGGGTCTCAAATCGATTCCACACCGGTACTATCTCCGTACCCTGAACCTCCTTCTTCTTGTTTAGCTTTTGCTTTATACTTTCTCTAATATTGTCCTTTCTTACAGGTAGCCGTTGCAGATTATTTACAGAAGAGAAAATCTCGATTGGCTTTGTCTCTCTAAGGCCCAACTCCAACTCTGATTTGTTTTGCACTTCAGCGGCTGCGTTTTGATCAGGTGCATAGAGTTGTGAAACCTTGTTTTGATATGGAGGTTTCACTTTACCAATAGTCCCCCTCAAACTCCGCGTAGATGGCAAAGCAACACCAAGTTTGAATCGAAGGTCACATAATGGTTTGTACGGGAGGGATTTCGTGAAGATGTCTGCGATCTGAAGAGAGTTGTGGATATGTCTCACCAAAAGAGTACCAAGAGCAACTCGCTCACGAACATAATGGTAGTGAGTGTCAAAATGTTTTGTTCGAGCATGATACGCCGAATTAACGGAGAGATACACGGCGTAGAGATTCTCACAATATAGTTCCGGTGTCTGAAGTAAATGAACACCCAATTCACGAAGAGTATTCCCGATCCATGTAAGCTCAGAAGTTGTATCGGACATGGAACGATACTCTGCTTTGGTAGAACTTTTGGTAACAAAGTCTTGTTTTTGAGAAGACCAAGAGATGAGATTCTGACCCAAGTAGGTGCAAAAACCACCAGTAGAGCGCCTTGTAATGGGACAGCCGGCCCAGTCACTATCCGAGTAAGCTCTTAGAGTAGAATCCATATTCTTTGTGAAAGTAATACCCATAGTGATCATTCCTTTCACATAACGCAGAATACGCTTCAAGAGAAGGAAATCAGACATCATTGCACTACAAGAAAATAGTGTTATTGCAACATAATATTTGCAACGTTCAATTTTGTTAAAAGTTTGCAACAATTTTTGAAATATTAATGCAACGGTAAATACACGTTTTAATTTTATTACTAATTCATTGCAAAACAACAACAAATAATTTTTGTTGCAAATTTTTGTTACCAATTTGCTTTGTTTTACGAAATGTGAAAATTCATTGCAAAATTTGCAAGAATCATACAACGGTTGTAAAACCTAGCTATTTTGCAATATAATTATGTTAAAAATATGTGACAAATAAGTGACATATTTTTCATACATTTTGAAATATTTATTAACTCTTTTGCACCATTTCTACAGCTGGAATTATTACGAAAATGTATCATATTCAAATCTCTCTGCTCATTTATTAAAAAGTAATTTTGAAGTGAGTGAAATTTTATTATCTCGATAATGTTATTAAAGAAGAATTGGATTCAAATCCAGAATATGATTATGTATCCAATGATTCTAAAGCAACCAAGATTATCAGTCCAACTCCTTTTAAGAGCGAAGCTTGCCGTCTTGGATATGTCACCCCTGAGAGTTTCAACTTCCTTAACTTCGGGTCATAAAAGCTACATACACAATTGGTTTAAGTTCATCCAATGATAAAAAAAAAAATCTCACATGAGATTTTATGTATTACTATGCCTTACTTAACTGCGTTTTTTATTTATTTATTTATTTATGCTAATCATATGTACTTTCTTTCGTTTAAAATACAATGTTGACATATTTTTTAAAGTTTATTTTAGTCATTGATTTTTGTACTTGGTCACGATTTTTTTTAATGAATTCTTCAAGTCCTAATACTTAACATAGTTTACTTAAAGGTTAAGTATATATGTACACTATATTACATGCAGATTTAAAAGTTTAATCTTTCAAATAAATAATTTTAATGTTTATGGCTTTTATTTGCTAATGAACTAAATTAGAGATACATCCCCCTTTTATAGAAAGATAGTAACTTCCGTTTCAATAAAAATATTGTTTGGATTCGGATACATTCTAAAATAAAGATACTATTAGATTTTATTGTTCCTATATATAATAAATACAATTGCTATATACATATATATCCTCTATATATATGAGAAGTGTTGTTGATCTTGAAGGCTTAGTGTTTGCACAAGGAAAATAATAACATAAATCGTTTGCTAATTTTTTTTTTAATCTTCTATGGGTTCGATTGGCAAAGTATAATGGAGCTGGAGCATCAAACATCATTAGCATTATGCTATACTGCTCTGATTAAAATGCATGATTGGCAGAGCTGTGAGTGATTATATATAAAATTAAGATAAATTATTTTCTTATATTATTTATATGTATTCGTATAATTACATAAATAACGTATATTCATTTGTAGTGAAATGCATTGTGTATATATATTATATTTTTAAATTATGATAAAACTTTTTTAATTTTTCTAATTTAAATTATATTTAAATGGATTATTTTTTTATAATATTATTTCAAACTATAGAACAAATAAAATAATGATAAACATGAATTAAAATACCTTAAAGTTTTTATGTATATAATTTGTTTTGATGTTATCTAAAAATAAATTAGTTTTATAATTTTATTTTAATTTTTTTTACTTGAGAGCATTGAGGGCAAGAGCATTTGGGAGCATTAACAGTTAGTAAATGCTCTGCTTAATGCTCTATTAATTACACGTGATTAGATAATACAGAGCATGATGCTCCTTTAAATGCTCTGCCAATCAAACCCTATGAGTTCTTTTTCTATTTAGTATAAGAAATGAGATAGATCCAAGGCAAATTAGGAAATTCAAAATCAAGGTGAAGAAGCCCAACCAATATGTCTCAAATGTATTCTTAATCAAGCCAAACCGAATGATACACTATGGTAAAATATTCTTTTATTATAAATTAGTTGTCTTGTTTACATTTTTATATCTTTTTGATTTATTCGATACAACAAAAATTTGTGTGTTTTGTTTAGGATCTCTTCATAGTCAACTCTCAATCTACTGTTGATTCCTGACCACCATTGAATTCAATCAACAACAATAAAGTTCTCAAGTGAAAGGTTGAAGAGATGTTTGCAAAAGAATGTAGAAATCAAAGAAGGACTCAATAAACTTGAAGGCGTGGAGAAAATGATGGGATATCGTGACCAACAATTAACCGTCTGTTATTTTTACGACTTTATTATTTATGTATCGTTAGATTTTAATTATTTAATAAAAACTAGCTCTTTTTACTTTTTGGTGGCTTTTTTTGAAAATGTATATTAGAAAGAAAAAAATTAGAAATTATTGCTGACCAAAAACAATTATGATAAATTAATAAATCATGAAACAATTATTCATAAATAAATATCGTAGAGATAATATTTACTTTCCCTTTACGTAAACAAATTTAATGAAAATTTAAAGTTGCAAGGATATATATCATAATTATACTACAATTTTGCAGTTAATAAATTATCACATTTTTATAACAAATATAACAATAAATTAATAGGTTTTAAGATCGCAACATTGTTTGCTATTTATTTTACGTAACAATGACTTATAACACTTTAGAGTTACAAATGTTATTGTAACTATACCACGAACTTGTTTCGAATTTTCTGTTGCATTCATGCGACAAATAAGCAACGAGTGAACTCATTGTACCTTTTGCTACACATGTGCAACATATTCGAATTTGCAACTATAACGCCCTCGATCATCGGTCAACGACCGTTGACCAAAAATGTTTCGTACCGCCCCGAGACCATCCGATCCTAAGTCCCAAAAACAGATCAAGGAACTAAAGACCGGCCGTTCCCGGGACGGTTCACCCGCATTGTTCCGATCCTGAGGCTTTGCAACCTGGACCGAGCCAGAACGGTTGTTTCGATCCGGACCACACCAGTATCACTTGAAACTTAAGTACATAAAATACTTCCATTTATTATATACTTAGGTTTCAAATATACATTATAAAAACATTAGGCCGGCACTAGCCTATGCGTTCCAAACAAATTACAACAACATAATATTTTACAAAGAGGCAATAGAAAGCTACCGCTGGTTTTCCTAAATCTTGTGATACTTTCCCCGGGTCTACCCGCTAGGTTCACCTACAAAACAAGTTGAGTCATGAGTAATCTAATATTACTCAGTGAGTCGATGTTCCTCTAACAAATATAGCGTTCCCACCCAAAACCCAAAATAACAATCACACACAATAAGAACACGCAGAAGCATTCAATAATCAGTGAAACAATATCATGCAATGCAACCGGTTTTAATCCAACATGGCCTCACGGATCCTCCATTGTTCCTGGCACATTGGAAAGTAAGACACAAAGTCTTCCAACCTTTCCGAGTTCCGTGGGAACACTCCATCATAACTCAATACACCGTCGTGTATCACGGCTCATGGGAGCGACCCATCAATCGCCATGGCATATTCAACATATGACTTTCATCAGGAACGAAGGCCTGCTAACGCGGTTATTAGCATGCAAGACTCTAACCTGAAACTTGCTAATAACTACGCAACAAAATATTACTCTCAATGCACAACTAGGTTATATGCAACATGATCACACATGTCTCAAAACATTAACCTAAATGCACAATCAATCCATCTAGCCACTGCTAGAATCAATCAACAACACCAACAAACATTCCACAATATATTCCATTCTTAGCAAAAAATAATAAACGAAGCTAAAAACCTCAAAAGTATATTAAATAAATACTAAATCAACCTTCACTAGAATGATAATAAAATATTACGCATTCTACCAAGACTCACTGATTAACCGAGGTTTCCTTAGGATTCGATCGGCCCGAAGCTTAGCTCGTAAGCACCTTCCAAAAACTAAGAGAAATTCTAAGGAAAGCTTTAAGGAAACAGAAGGATTTGGAGGCTACGACTCGGACAAGGGAAAGGACAAGTGTTTTTGGTTAGGTTCGGATGGAGAAAATGACTAAGGGTGAGAGTCCTTATATAGGGTGAGTCGGTGGTGCCAGCCCCTGACACTTGTCAGTAACGCTGCCACGTGTCGACACCCGGACACACGTGTGCACTAACAAGTGTCAGGCGCGTGTCAGTCGGGTCTGACGTTGACGTGGCTGCATAGTAACCACTCGATCCACCGACTTAGCTTACACATAACCGAACTCCTTCGACCTGTGGTCCACACTCGATTGACCCGCGGTACGTGCTGTGACGTCCCGTGGTACGTGCCCACTGTCCTACGGCCCATACTCATTTTTCCCCGATCTTTCTAATATTTTCCTTGACCAAAACCCTTCTAAGTTCTTCCTTTATCTAACTCAACCCAAACTTTTCAAAGGCCGCTACTTTGTAAAACTAGGACCGTTCCGGTCGGCCTTAAGCACTATCAGGGTTATAACATTCTCCCCTCCTTATTAGAATTTGTCCCGAATTCTTTATGAATTAGAGGGTCCTGCCTCATCCACCGTTGGTGTTGTGTTGAAAAATTCAGGGTATTGATCCTGAAACTCGGCTTCATCTTCCCATGTTTCCTTAACGTTGTTGTTCTTCCACCATAGGACTTTAAGTTGAGGTGTCAGTTGATTGCGTATATTTCGAATACACCTTTCTTTGATTTTTATGGGACCATCCGACATATCATGATCTCCTCGAATTGGTGCATATGGGTCGGGAATATGCTCACGAAGCATATACATATGCACAGTAAGATGATTTTTCAGGGTCTTTGGTATATTTCGAATACACCTTTCTTTGAAGAAGGAGATATGGTTTACTTAAAAGCGGGTATAACCAAAGGAAAAGATCGATTCGCAAAACCAAGTAAGTTGGGGCAAAGATATAAAGGACCATTCCAAATTAAGAAACGGGTAGGTGAAGTAGCTTACGAAAGCCCATATCTCCTTCTTCAAAGACCAATTCTCTCATTCCTTGATCATCATACTTCTTCTGACGATCTTGAGCTCGTTTCATGTTTTCTCTAACTATTCTTAAGTTCTGAATAGCTTCTTGAATTAGGTCAGGTCCATACAACTGACTTTCTCCTATCTCTGGCCAACACAACGGAGTTCTGCATGGTCGTCCATACAAAGCTTCATATGGTGACATTCCGATGCTGGCGTGATAACTATTATTGGATGAAAACTCTACTAAGTGTAGATATTAATCCCATGATCCTCCCCAGTCCATGACACATAATCGTAGTATATCTTATAGTGTTTGAATGGTTCTCTCACTTTGCCCGTTCGTTTCTGGATGATAGCTGAACTTATGTGTAATCGAGTTCCCAAACTCTCCTGAAGAGCTGTCCAAAGCTGCGATGTTAGCCTTAGATCCCGTTCAGAAATAATACTTGCAGGAACTCTATGAAGTCTGACAATTTCCTTGATATATTGCTCTGCCCAAATCTGTGCGCCGTCACCAGACTTGATTGCTATAAAATGTGCACTCTTGGTTAGTCGACCAACTACTACCAAGACTGCATCATTACCTCTTCCTGGTGCTTGTGGAAGTCCTGATACCATATCCATAGCAATCGCCTCCCATTTCCATTCTGGAATTGGCATATTTTGAAGCAGTCTTCCTGGTACTTGATGTTCAGCCTTGACCAGTTGACAAATTTGACACTAGGCCACATTTTGAGCAACTGCTCTCTTCATTCCCGACCAGTGATAGTATCGGCGTACATCTTTGTACTACCAAGGTGGATGCTCAACCTTGAATGATGTGCCATCCTCAGAATTTTGTCCTGTAATCCTTGCCCTTGCGGTACGATTATTCATCCTAGTAGTAATAATGTCCCATCTGAGGCAACATGATATCTGCTTAAATTTTGATCATTCCTACCACTCAGTTCTTCAAAAATCTTCTTCAAACTCGGATCCCTTCTTTGTTCCTCGCGGGTTCGTTGAACAAGGTTTACTTGATTAATAGCTTGCATACCTAATGGTTCACTAGGTTCTCCATCTAGTGCAGCAAGCTTCACAGATTTCAATTGATCTGATAGAGATGTTAAGTCTTTGGTAATATTTACCTCTTCCTTTTGCCGACTTAACGCATCTGCTACCACATTTGCTTTTCCGGGATGGTACATAATCTTGAGGTCGTAATATGCTACGAACTCCATCCATCTTCTTTGCCTCAAATTCAACTCTGGTTGAGTGAACAAGTACTTGAGAGTTTGATGATCGGTGTATAATTGTACTGTTGCACCATATAGATATGATCGCCATATCGTTAGTGCAAAAACCACTGCTGCCATCTCTAGGTCGTGTGTAGTATAATTTTCTTCATGTTTCCTCAACTGCCGCGATGCATAGGCAATAACTTTATCACCTTGCATGAGCACACATCCTAAGCCAACACGTGAAGCATCTGTATATACTGTATAAGGTTGGTTAGGTTCGGGTAAAGCTAGAATGGGTGCTGAAGTCAAGGCTTCTTCTAAATGATTGAATGCCTTCTCCGCTTCCTTGCTCCATTCAAAGTCTACTCCTTTACCCGTCAACCGTGTCAGTGGTTTCGCTATTGATGAGAATCCCTTGAAAAACTTCCTGTAGTATCCAGCCAGTCCAAGGAAGCTTCTTACTTCTGTGGTGGAGGATAGTTGAGGCCAATCCCTGATTACTTGGACTTTATCAGGATCCACGGAAACTCCTTGTTGAGATACACGATGACCCAAGAATCCGATCTCTTTCTTCCAAAAAATGCACTTAGTGAATTTTGCAAATAATTTCTGACTCCTTAGTCGCTCCAAGACCATCCTTAGGTGAACCACATGTTCCTCCTCTGTTCGTGAGTATATTAAGATATCATCAATAAATATAATCACGAACTTATCTAGATAATCTCGGAACACTTCGTTCATAAGTCTCATGAATGTAGCTGGTGCATTTGTATGACCAAATGGCATAACTACGAACTCGTAGTGTCCATACCGGGTCCTAAATGCAGTCTTCATTACATCATCTCCCTGGATAGGGATCTGATGGTATCTATATGCTAAATCTATCTTGGAAAACCAACTTGCTCCTTGTTGTTGGTCCAACAGTTCATCTATCCTGGGTAATGGATACTTATCCTTGATGGTGACATTGTTTATCCCACGGTAATCAATGCACAACCTCATGCTCCCATATTTCTTTTTCACAAATAAGAATGGAGCTCCCCATGGTGATGAACTAGATCGAATGAAGCCTTTATCCATAAGGTCCTCCAATTGATTCTTTAATTCCTCCATCTCCGCTGGTGCCATTCGATAAGAAGCTTTAGCAGTTGGTGCTGCACCGGGCTCCAAATTAACAGTGAAAGGATTACTTCTGGGTGGAGGCAACCCTTCCAATGGTTGAAATACGTCTGGAAACTCTTGAACCACTCGTATTTCTTCTAGTGCTGGCACCACCATTTTAGTGTCCGCCCCAACACAGGTTAGAGCTACCAGGTAGGCTTCACCTTTCTCTAATATCTTTTCAACCCTCAATGCTGATACACATTCTGCCATTAAACTTGGGCGAATGCCCTTGTATGACAAAACATGATGCCCATCTCTTTCGAATGTGATCTTCCCAGGACCACAATCCAATTTAGGATAATATGATAACCAATCCATCCCAAGGATAACTTCATATTTCCTAAGGGTTCTATAAGCAGGTTGGATAACAATGGTTCCTCCTGGATAACTACATGTACTCCTATAACTTGACTTTTAGCTAAAAGAAATGTATTTCTAGGAGCGGACACGGAAACACTTACCTCATTCACGACAAAGATTCCTTGAAACTTAGAAGCTACCTCGGGAGTCACGAAACTATGTGAAGCTCCCGAGTCAAAAAGCACATGCGTGGGGTTACCACCAACATGTAACGATCCTGAAATGGGGCCTTGTGAAGGGCCTGCAGGGTTTGGGTTATTTCCTATTTCTAGGTTATAGACACGTGCTACTGCTTGTCTCTTGAAAGGTGGCTCTCCCTCTTGAGCCCTCGGGTTTGATCCAACGCCTGATTTCTCTTTTCCCGACTGAGACTGCCTTTCCGGACAATTGCTGGCATAATGTCCCTTTTTATTACATTGAAAGCAGGTGATGAAATAACCTTTAGGATGTCCTTGGTCAGGTAAGGGACACTCCCTTGAAAAATGTCCGGTATTTCCACAATTATGACATATCCTTCCCTGACCTCCCCTGCCACCCTTATTACCACTTTGCTCACTTTTCCCCTGACCTTATTTTCCTTGGTTTACTGGTTGGAAATCCTTGGTGCCTTTATACTTAGTGGTGTTCTTTTGTTGCATTTCTTTGAGTTCATCGTTAATTCCTTCTTCCACGTTAACAGCTCGTTCCATCAAGTGGAATAAATTTGTGAACTTCACCACTTGTAAACAACTTCTTAACTCTGGTCGAAGACCCCTAAGGATGAACATTAACAAGCATTGGAGAAGAAGTAGCATTAGGAGTATCTAACACATTTGAAGAACTATAATATGATCTTGTAGGAGACATGTCATTAACAGGTGCACTGGTAGGAGAGGAAGATGTGACTGTTCTGCAAGGTAAAGCAAGGGTGTTGTTGCCTATAGGAACATAGTCTATGTCTGCCGTAAACCCTACATCCTCAACTATCACTACATTAGGCACATCTAAGGACCCTATGCGAATTATTGGAGAGGTGTGCACAAGAGATTCAGTTTAGAAAACGGGAAAGTTCTCATAGAAGACGTATCAGAAGCAGAAGCTGTAGGAGACTTAAAACATTTATACCAAGCCTTAAGTAAAGGAGATGATGGTGGATTATGAAGATGCAGATATGTAGAGGAGAAAGGAAAAACGTTTTCATCAAAAAGGACATGGCGAGTGATGTCGACTCTACCTGTTGGAGGATACAAACAGCTATATCCTTTATACCTCTCATTATAGCCCAATAAGACACATTGAAGAGATCGAGGATCAAATTTCGTAGCAGCATAATCACGAAGAGATGGATAACCTTCACATCCGAAAACCCGCAATGCTGAGTAGTCTGGAGGTTTACCAAAGACTTTCTCAAATGGTGAAACATGCTGATCTATACTAGAAGAAGGAAGAAGGTTACTAGTAAAACTTGCTGTGAAGAAGGATTTAACTCAAAACCTTTGAGGTAGTTTACCATGAAACATCATGGACAGACCAAGTTCAGTAAGATGTATGTGTTTCCTCTCTACCAAACCATTCTGTTGAGGAGTATGAGGGGAAGAGATGTATTGTTGGACGCCATGACTCTGTAAGTGATTCAGAAACTTATCACTGATAAATTCACCCCCACCGTCACACTGAAGTGTGCCAATTTTGCAGTAAACTTAATTTTCAACAAGATGCTGGAATTTAACAAAGATGGAAAAGAAGTCTGACTTCAATTTCAAAGGGTAGAACCAACAATATTTTGACCAATTATCAATGAAGATTACATAATATTGGAAGCCTTGAACTGATATAATAGGTTAAGGCCCCCAAAGATCACAATGTATTCGTTCAAGAAGACGAGAAGCAACAAAGGTAGAAGGAGAAAAAAGGTAATCTAGTGCTTTTCCCAAGTTGACATGAAGAACACATCATGTTGGTACCCTTGCTTATTGAGATAAGTTTGTTTGCAGTCAGCTTGTGGAGGATTTGATGGTGAGGATGACTTAATCTCATGTGCCAGACTTTATCTGTAGTAGATTACTGTCTAGTTGAGTAGAACACCTTGAAGTTTGGATCCCCAGTAAGTACAAGCCATCACGATTTCCTCCCATAGTCAACAACTTCTTTGTTGCCTTATTATTCACATGCACCGTATCACACTCAAATTCAAAAGAACATGGATAGTCCTTAGTCAATTTTGAAACAGACAATAAAGATTTAGCTATGTTAGGACAAACTAGGACATCTTTCAAAGGTAAATTACTTGATGTAGATGGAAGAGAGGTAGAACCTGTATGAGTGATTGGTAAAAAGGTTCCATCCCCGACCATTACAGAATCTAATCCATAGTATGATTGTGACTGTTGAAGGTGATGAGGAGAGCTTGTAACATGAGCAGTAGCTCCTGTATTAGGATACCATTCTTGGCCTAAAGACTCAGAGGCATCTATAATACAGAAATCAACATGAGCAGAAGGTTATTCTGAGTATTGATAGATGTTGTTGAACTTGTTCCAACAATCCAGTGCTGGAAGATACGATTTACCATAAATCTGACAGACCACTCTTCCACCATTAGTTGAAAATCTAGATGAAGAGAGGTTTTGTTGGTAAAAACCTCTTCTTCTAGTTGAAAAGACCCTCTGCCTTGTTTGTTTCCTCTGTATTATCCTCTTCCTCTATGGTTATACCCATTATGATATTCAGAAGATTGATTGGTTTTATTGTATTGGACATAGTTGAAAGCTAGATGTGGTGAGACCGAGGAGTCAATAGCGTAGCTCTGGAGTCTATCATCATAGCTAATCAGACACATGATAATATCCTCAAAGGTAATAGCTGTATAGCCATCCAAAGAGCCCTAAATACTTGTTTTGATAGGTTCATATTTTCTACCAAGACCATGTAAAGCAGAAAAGACCTTCATTTTCTCATTAACCGGGTTACCAATTGATACAAGCTGATCACAAATGCCTTTTACTTCCATTAGATAATCACTCATAGATTTCTCACGTTTACTAACAGTTTGCAGTTTTTGTTGTAGTTCGAACAAGCGAGATGAAGAAACATGATTGAAATGATTAGCCAGAGTTGTCCATACCTCTAGAGACGTGGTTGAACCGACCACAATGCTGAGAATATCTCCGGAGAGAGAACCAAGAAGCCAGGCTTGAACCACCTTATCAAACCTGAGCCAAGCACTGAAGTCAGGATTTGGAACAGGTGTAGATCTTCCATCAATCCCAGGGACAAGAATCACTGAGACCGGTTATATGAACGAGCCAGTGACAAAGCCTAAGGGATTCTGTCCAGATATGAAAGCCTCAAACTGAGATTTCCATAAGATATAGTTTCTCTGAGTAAGTTTGACTGTAACAAAATTTGATATGTTTAACGCAGGTAAAGAGTAAAGTTCCAAGGATTGATCCATGGCTCTGATACTATAAAGGTTGAGCTTAGAGCTCTGAGATTTGAATGTAAAAACCCTAACTTTTATTAGATCTTTTTCTCTTCTCTCTATTACATTGAAGATGAGTCTCTTTATATAGAGCTCATAAACCCTAATACAATTTCTCTACGATTCTAACACCTGTCTAATTTGTGGTACATGATCCAATGGTCTCAAATCGATTCCACACCGATACTCTCTCCGTACCCTGAACCTCCTTATTCTTGTTGAGCTTTTGCTTTGTACTTTCTCTAATATTTTCCTTTCTTGCAGGTAGCCATTGCAAATTATTTACAGAAGAGAAAATCTCGATGGGCTTTGTCTCTCTAAGGCCCAACTCTAACTCTAATTTTTTTTGCACTTCAACAGCTGCGTTTTGATCGGGTGAAGAGAGTTGTGAAACCTTGTTTTGATCTGGAGGTTTCACTTTACCAATACTAACATGTATCATAATTTTCCAAATATTAGCATTTGATTGATTTTTTAATTATAAATAGGTCTATACCCGCGCATACGCGCAAATTTTTCTTCTAAAGTTTTATTTGATTTTATTATTAGTTAGATTGTTTCAACAATTTCATATAAATTAATATGAGAATCTCAAAACTGTATAGTGAACAAAAATAAAAAGAAAATAGGGATCTACTGTTGAGTTAGAACATCGATGTATATAGCACTTGTAATACATACTTACATAGGGATAGATTTAAATCTTTGATATGAAAACAAATCAACAAGACAAGAACATGTATCATATTTGTGGAAGGCTGGAACTTATGTTAGATAATCTTATATAAATAAAAAATTCAAAAATATATAAAACAATCGTGTCGTATTTGCAATCTAACATTTCAGTTGTATTGCACACTGATTGATGAAATAATGTTAATGTTTTTTCAAATACAACCTCAATAATTTTTTCGAAGAAAACTACTTACATGATATTTCTTACAAGTATTTTTTTCTTGTTGCCCTAAAAAATATAATTATCACAACAACTATTGTTAATTATTGAGATGATGTGTATTATATGATTTTACTCATCTCAACATTTATCTCTATTGACCTTCCCAAACCTCAAAAGCTTACATAGTAACAGCAAAAATATGCCGAACCCGGAACGTCGTGGTCACACCTTCCCTCCTCAACTGAAATCGACAATGGTTGGTAATCTCCTATAAACTGAATATGGGATGATATTTGTTTAAATGATATTGTGAATACATGTTTAATATGATACATTAGCTAGTCGAAAGATATACAACACGAATATTTTTACTTCTTCCTTCTCACAAAAATTGATTTCTTTATTACGAATACCAAAATTGATGAACTTACAGGAATTACGAAGAAAAAAAGATGAGGAAAAGAAGATTCGGTTTAATACCATTTATGTCTAATAATTTACATTAAACTTATAAATAATTAAAATTATTGGGGAAGTTGAAAAGTAGGTTGCTCAAGTCGTAACGTTTGAGGACGGGTTATGTAGGATTCGTAACTCGCATAATTGAATTTGTAAGGGTTGTGAGGAAATGCGAGACTTATAAGTGAATCACAATGCAGAAAGTAGAGAGACTGTTGTTGTAACTGTTAAAAAAGCTTTTATTAATCTTTGTTATGAGAAATTCTTCCCCCTTTCTGGGTGAATACAATGAGCTATATATAGCTTTTCATCCTAGGTCTAAATGCTAGGTTTGGGCCTGACCCATTAACCAATAAATAGTCTTTAGGCCCATAATATTATTAAACCCATTTTAAATATAGATCTAATTCTATTGTGGACCTAATTACAAATTGGGCCATTGTAAGCCAGTTTAGGATTTCTTCAAGCCTTTTGAAGAATTATTCTTGTTGTTACATCGATCTCATAGAAGTGGAATCTGACCTTTATAGGTTAACTCTTGGTTTCTTTTGGACACATGTCCTCCTCTTGTGAGATGATGTGACACTCATATGGTAGGGAGTAGGGACATCATCATTTCATATATATGATGCGTTTTAAATCACATTTAGGAATTTAACATGGGATACATTATTTTATTTGCTTAGACATTATATTTACATCATGATTCTATTATTATTACTACTAGTTTATCAAACAGTAAAACTCCAAACCACCAAATTCAAGAATGGACAACATTTACGTTACGTTCTTTTTAAAATTGACTGTCTTTTCTTTTTTTTAACCGTTTACTTTGTTTCTTCAACAAACATACAATTAGCAAAACTTTTCACTTATTTGTGCAATGTTTGTACTTTTGAAAGAAAGATCAGATCAACTGTTTTGTTTTGCAATGTAAGAAACAAACTATTTAAGGTGAAGTCTCCTCTCATGAACTAATTTCTTTCTATTTCAGTTTCCTTTGTATGAGCCGCTTTGGTTTGTTGTTTGCTCCTAGATCTTACATTTTGTGGATCTCGATTTCTATAACTTTTGCTGGTAAATAAACATACATGCC
Source organism: Draba incana (assembly GCA_963576765.1). NCBI lineage: Eukaryota > Viridiplantae > Streptophyta > Magnoliopsida > Brassicales > Brassicaceae > Draba > Draba incana. The sequence continues at coordinate 32,928,530 of OY755205.1, forward strand.
ATGAGAGAGTATTTTCTTAAAACATATATAATAAGAGTTTTTTACGAAATCTGATGTGGAATGTGATGAACCCTTTTTCTAGAGACAGGTGAGAAAACTCATAAAGGTCTAGTGTAACCAAATATGTCTGAAGAAGAAAAACAATTGAAGTGAAAACTATACCGTTAGTGATGAAACCTCAGTCTCCAAGAAAACAACTTTGTCTTGTTTGTCTTCAAGAAGTTTCTCCTTCTCTGCTACTAACTCCTCTCTCCCTCTAAGTTCATTTATTTTGTCATCAATTTGGGATTCTTCACCAACCAAAAAAAAAGGAATTACTTAAAAAAAATCATTCTAACAAAGCCACGAGCAACCATTTTTGATCAATTCAAAGATGATCGCATGATTTTGAACACATGTATTTTGTTTTCGTTGGTTTTGTTTTGATAATTAGAAAACGAGAAAGAGCGTTATTAAGAAAACAAAAGGACAAAATGCAAACTTGAATTCGAATTAGTGGGGATGTGAAGTTTTATGATTAGAAATAGGTTGGAGTTTGTATTGTAACGACAGTTAAGTCATCGTTTGAGGTTTTCCTTACTGGTGATTTGGGAGCCGTAGGAGGCTAAGCTGTGTGTTTACGTTTAGGTTACATATCGATAAGAAGGAAGAGGAGGAGATGAGACGTGGTTTAGGCGAAGGGGTTAGTGGGGGTTGGATTCTCATAGAATTGGTTGATTTTTAAAATCTAAAGATTTGTTAAATTAATTTGTAGAGAGTTGTGTATATTTCAAAAGTTTAGTTATAACACTAGATTCTAATAGATTTATATAATCATTAAAATCTAATATTTTCCAATAACAAGGGATTTCAAATGGAATTTAAAAATCTTCAAACCAATAACAATAAATTTTACTTAGAATTTAAGAATCCATAAACCTATAATTGTGGATTTTCAAAATTCTGGAAATCTATTAAAATCCTATCCCCAATAACACCCCCTAAGTTGTATTTTGGGATTTTAATAAAAAAAAATCCCTCAAGTATTGTTTGATCCATTTTAAACCCCTTAACTAAATTATTAATGTATAAACCCCTCAATTAGAAGATTTTAGTGAATAAACCCCTCAACTAAAAACTTAATGAAAAAGCCTCTCAAGTAAAGTTTTGTAAATGAAAAATCCCCCTCATTCTAAAGCAATATCCAGATACTAAACAACTGTCATTAAATCGATACTATGCACACATTTATTGGTTGTATCGTTGTTCCAATGTTATTTTTAAACCATAGTTAGATGAAAAAAATAGTAGAAACACGCAAGATGTCTCTCGAATGATCATGTGTTAACTTATAGTTCTCGTTCATGATGCATTCCTATATTATGTACATGTTTCATGAACATAGTGGTAGAAGTTTTTTCATTAAAATATCTTAGTTATGAGGTTTATTCATGGATTTTCAATTGATTGTATTTTGTTTATATTGTTGTTTTAAAACAAATATTGCATTATCTAATGTTCAAATACAATACACATAACATATTTGAACAAACTATACTTTATTGTAACAATTCAATGTGAGTTGATTAGTATTTTAACATTACTAAAGAAGGAGGGAGTTTTTTCATTAGCGAAACTTTACTTCAGGTATGATTTTGTTAAGCTTGTAGTTGAGGAGTTTATTCACTAAAATCTTTTAGTTGAGTGATTTTTACATTAATAATTTAGTTGAGGGGTTTAAATTGGATCAAACAATACTTGAGAAGGTTTTTTATTCAAAACTCTTGTATTTTCAATGTCCTTTCTGATATGTATTTTTTTTTTTTTTTGCTAGGACAAAATCATAATTCACCTTAAAATATAAAAATAAGATTGTATACAAAATAAAAAGTGACAAGGAAATGGCATAAAGAATATATTATAATTAAGATGGTCCAAAGGGAAAATATAGTTGGTCCTAGTATATATATAAGTGAGATGTAACTCAAGGCCCTTAGTTGATGATATTGATAATTAGATTCGTGAAAGTCAATTTGTTTTTAGGGCTGGAGCTCGACGATGAATCTGGTGTGGAAGATGGCGACTCCGTCCATGGGGGTGACTTGTCGGATCTTGGAAAAGTCACGAATCTGGGTAAATTGTCGCTTGAGGAACTATTGTACTGTGTATTCGGGTATTTCTCTTCCGTTACGGTTTTTTGAGTCCCGAGTGATTATGTGTGTTTGCTTATTTTGTTCGATTTCATTTGTTTCTTTCAGATATTGCATTCATGTTCATATGAGGTATGCACTGCTACAGAACGAGATAGCTATAAGAAATCTGTAAGTACTAACTGGAATGCAACTTACCCTCCATTGCATCTAGCGTCGTCTTTGATTCTTTAGCTGCAGTGTCGGTCTAATCATTTTGGATGCCCTATGCATATATGTAAAAAAGTGCCATTTTCGTACGTTTTCTAATATCGTAAAAATAGTAATCTAAATAAAAAAACATAGGAAAACTCCATTAAACCGTTTATAATTCCAAATAGTTAGTAAGAAATAAAAGAAAAACAACAAAATAGAATTTATTTTTGACATATTACTCTCCTTGTATTTTTGCCTGCAAAATCATTAACAAAACTTATGTTGTCGAGTTTTTCAACCATCTATGTTTCAATAGATGACAAATCTAACTCATTCAATCTCCCTTGTCACATGGTAGATCACAAATAATTTTGTTATCAGCTTCAACTTCAAGTTTTAACTAATAATTTCAAAATATTTTTTTTGAAATGAGTAATTAGCATGTTTGCTTAGAGAAGACCATAAACATTAAAAAAAATTTGAAATTTTTTTTTTACGAATATTATTATTGTAGAAAAAGTTTATAACAAAAATTTAACTAAAAGAGGCCCTCTAAATTTAGGGCCCTAAGCGGTGGCTTCACTGGCTTGTCCTCTGGGCCGGGCCTGTTTAGCTGAATATTTATGAAAGTTTTTGAATGTTGAATTGCTGAATTGAGAGTTGATCTTGATTTATGTGTCCCTTTATTTGATCTGAATCAAAGATTGTTGGTTTCGCTAGTTTCAACTCTGGTTTTCTTTGGATTGATTACTGATGATTCAGTTATGATACTCTCGAATGGTATTGTAGATGGACACGACGCCTCGTGTGTGGAAGATGGAAAATTCTTCAAGTGAAGGGAATAGTGTATTGGAAAGTCGCCAATATTGATGGAATAGGAGGAACAGTGGCAAATATCTTAGATCGGGAAGTAGGCCTTGCAAAGGCTGATCTTGTTCTTTGGGCTGACCTCCTTGATAAGAAGGGGATTACTCAACAAGCATTCGAGGTCTCTCTCCTTTTCTTGTTTTTTTTTCATTTCAACTTGCTGATTCCGCGTGGTACAATTTTGTTGTTTGTTCCCTTTGATTAATCTCTCGAATTGTCATTGCAGATCTTTGAGTGGATGCAAAGAAAGAAAATGACTCTTTCTCCTTAGAGTCTGTAACTTTTGTGGATCTTCTTGCCAAGACCAAAGGCTTACTTGCAGCTCAGGATTTTGTCAACGGATTACCTAACAAGAGGGAGTATATGCCTGCCTTTTCTAAGTTCTGTGAGTATTATGGGCGGTATCTCGATAAAGCATGGAAAGACTCTCCTTGGGATTACACTCCAGAAGGTATTTATGGGAGAAGGTTCTTTTGTTTATCTCGTCATGATTTGTAAAATCCTAATATTGATGATGATATCTAGGGGATAAACACACAAACGCCAAACTCTTTGGAGATAGAACTCAGGAATAACTAAATAATAAAAATAGCGATCTGTAGTTGAAACTCTTGTTTTATTACCTAGACAATAGTATTTAAGTACCAAAGAGATTTGTCTCTCAATTTTATGAACATCTCTCCTTTTGATGTATGCCTTTGTTGAAGATGAATCATAAACTTCCGGTTCTCCACAATGCTCCCCTTTTAAGAACCGTTAGAGTCCGATTCATTCTCCTCTTGAATCTTGACTAGCATTCCTACAACATCTTTAGTTTTGACGTACCGAAACGTCTTTGCTCTTTGCCATGTCAGCTATTCAACACCTTTTCTTTCTATTCAACACCTTTTCTTTTTGGTATGGATTGAATTTTGTGTGTTTGATTTTCAATAATGGGTTAGTAATTGTGTTCACGGAACGCTTCTGTATAAAGCTCACATCTGGATTTTTCAAAGAAAAGAAAAGCTCACAAATGTTTTTGTGACTTGCGCCAATTCTTTTTTGGTTATGTTTACCAACTTCATACCTTAGTAATACTAACTATAACCCCTAAAATACTAAATTGTCCATCCAAAAAGCAGAGCCGGTCCTAAACTTTTGGGGGCCCAAAGCAAAAATAGAAAAAAATTAGAACTTATTTGAATATGCCATATATACACTCTCTTTTCCAAATCTACCATAATCTATAAAGCTTTTAACAAACCTGCCATTTTTTTTTTTTAGTAAAGGATAAAATTACTATTTTACTTAATCTTTATTTCTTTATTTATCTCTCTCTCTTTCTTGAAACCAATCTCTCTCTTTTTTTGAAACCAATTTCTCTCTCTCAAACAACCTAATCCATTTTTTTTTTTGCATTTAATTTCGAATTAGTATTCCCATAAATAATAATCCCTAACTCATTCACTTTTAACCAGCAAATCAAACATAAACCAGCGGAAACATAAAATCAACTAAACCAGCAATGAAATCCCATTCTAATATTCCATAAATCAATAATTACCAAATCATCAATTCCCATAAACCAACAACCTAAACCAAGTTCTAAAACCCAATAAATAAAACACATTAACCAAACCCTAGATCATCATCCTCTTCATCGCCATGATTCCACGAGCACAATTTATCTTTACCTACATCACATGGAAAAACGAGATGCGTGAGTATTATCACAAATACTCAGTGAGACGGTCATTCCATCAACGACTATACACACAAGCATATGAAATATCATGGTTATCAAGAAAACAATCAACTACCAACATTAACGAACAAAATCAACACAATAGAGTCTGGTGTCGATCGACACACGTCTGCAGATTGCTATAATTGAACCTTCTCCTCTTTGGTTCGATTCCAGCATGCTCTTGCTCGGTCTCCTGCAAAACAAACGTCACAAGACACCAGAAATAACACGAAATCACAGAGGCAATACCAATTACATCATCAACACAATCCACAATAATAAACACAAGAAAACATCATATTCCATTACCCAGATAAGCCATGGTTGTGCATTCACCTTAGCTTTGGGAATGGAAGTTGATCAAGGAAAGGACAACCACGAAATCAGCCTCAAACACACACAAAAGACCATTGACCCCCTTCTTCTTTCCTCTAGAAATCACCAACAACACTTCTTTAAATCTCTACGAACCACAAACGACACGAGAACACTCACAAATCACCAAAACCTTTCTATTTTCTCTCTCAATCACCAAACACACTTTTTCCACGAGAAGAGAGGCTGCTTATTCATATATTTACAAGCCTAGGGTTTCTCAAACCCAAACCGGACAGAACTGAACGATTAAATAAGAACCGGTCGGTCTGTCAAAATGTTAGTGTTGAACGACACCACCAAAATTCCACCTATTTTGGTTCACGGGCGTTACACACACACATACTCTCTCTCTCTCTCTCTCTCTCTCTCTCTCTCTCTCTCTCTCTCTCTCTCTCTCTCTCTGACAGACGTCTAGTTGTGGTAGATTTTGTATTTTTTGTCCTCCGACCAATATCTCTCTCTCTCTCTCTCTCTCACTCTCCCTTCTAGACGGCCGTCTACTCTATGGTAGATTTTGTATTTTTTTCCTCTGACATGAATGTCTAGTTTGCGAACGTCTTGTAATTCTTGTCCTCCGATGTCCACCACAAAGACAATGACAAAAATGGTGGTCGATAGTGTCAGAGACAGTGGTCGATATACAACATCTTATGTCCCTATTGTTGCTTCTTTTCAGGAAGATATGATTTCTCTTGTGGAGTTTGCAAGTCATTACCCACTTCTTCATCTTCTTCTAATTACATGAAGCTTGATGCCTTATGTATAGCGTCCTCTAGCGTGCTAGGTCGGTCACAGTTAATTCCTCCCGGAAAGGAATTTTGGTATGTAAATCCTCATTTAGGGCCTCGATCACTGCATCGTCCGCCACCATCATTTTGGATACCGTTATCTTGAAGCGTCTCATGAACGAACGTAGTGATTCTCTTTATTCAGTGCCAACACCCACAAACTCACACTGGACGTTCTTTTTTTTTATATATGCATCACAAAGTGCTTTAAGAAGACAGTTGACAGTTGGTGGAAGTTGTCGATGGAATTCCTATCTAGTTGAGAAAATCATGCCAGTGCATCCTCTTTTCAATTCTCTACAGAGAATTGACATTAACTCACCTCCTTCTCCTCAAGGGGGAAGTGTGCTCTTCTCATAGCGATGTTGAATGTTCTGAGATGCTGAGTTAGGGGGGTCGTGCCATCATAAGGGGCGATCCCGGTCTTTGTGTGATGCTTAAATGGTGTGTTAATGATCCGAGCCGTGAAGAGAGTTTGCCTCAAGCACCCAATCGAGCTTGGAAGCCGAACTAATTACACGATGCATCATTGTTTTCATGGAGCGTAACGTTTCTTTCATGGAAGCAATCTCCAAGTCCGTAACGTCTTCTGGAGTTTGCAGTGTTACAAACACGGTAGCTTGATCTCTGTGAGGGCGTGACGATGGTTTATACGTCAAAAAAGAGATTTCCTTCTAAGCAATCTGATCGTGCAACACCAACCAGATTTACCCATTGTTCTTCGGTTCGGGTGTGAGCCTCGAATCGGTTGACTAGCAAGGTGATTCGGTCTCTCATATATTTGTTGGTTGCTTGTTCCTTATCATACTTATCGATAAGCCTTTTGAGTATGGTTAGAACATCGGTGGTGTTCGCTGTTTTGTCTTGCGGTGGTGGAGTTTTTTTCTCCCTCCGATCCTCCTCGTTCTCTCCGTTATTATTATCGTTTATCACGATGGTGTTCTAAAGGTTTGGGGTGTCCCCGCCTCCAGTTGGTGGAGTGCTTCTCACGTCACCAGTTGTATCGGTTTGTTTTTTGATTTCGGACATCGCTTAGAGCTTTTTGGTGAGTTTTTGTCTTAAAAAACCTAAACCATTTAGTGAATCCGGATCGCGTAGGCAACCCCGGGTTCAATCCAAAGAAGTAGGGATTTAGGTTTTAAGGCAAAACAACTCAAAAAGCTTAAGAACAATATATTAAGGGTTTTCAGAGCAATTTGGTATTCAATAATAGTTATAGATCCTTTTCTAGGATCTGTATATTACATATTTATACCCCTTCGAATCGGTCAATAAACTCTACAAAATATTTTGAAAATTTGCTAAATATTGTGATTCTCTCAATATTTGAGTTTCTCTCTTCCTTATTCCTCAAATATCTTTAATTTGGTGAGTAGGGCTGACTATGTGCCTCAATCTTATTATGGGTTGGAATCAATCCGTTTTGGCTCACATTTACAATCTCCTAGAATATTTAGGTCGGCTCAGCCCCGTATCGGGTCATGGTAACTAGTGCTAAACCGGTATCACCAGGAATTATACTGTCAAGTTTGGTTATTGGTTAGCTTCGCAAGTGCGAGAAAAAACAATTCATCCTTTTTGTCGAAACCATGCCCTCTCGAAACAAAAATCTGGTCGAGCTCAATGGCGCCTGAACTAAAGTATTTCTCTAGAGATCACTATCCCAAGCTCGAGGTACAACTTATGCATTAAGCAATAGAAGCATCCCAATAGATCCCATCTGCCAATGGTGTCGACAAGCAATGAAAACAACAAATCACATTTTTCATATGCTTACTTGACATAACGCTTCAAATACATGGGCTATTGCACCCGATAATCCTTTTTCTCATCAATCCATGACATGTAACTTGGAAGAAAACATCACCTCGCTTTTTACAAGCAGTAGTTCCACCATCTCGCCACATCAACTTTCTTGTTCTTGCGGGTTCCTCCTTCCTCCCGGTTTCTCCTTTCTCCCGAAAACTAAAACAGCTCTAGAAGCACAATGGTTCATCTTTTTACATTCGTTACAATTTTTTTGGCGTTGTGGGTAACGAAGAATGATTTGTGAAGGAGACTCTCAAGTGTTGGTCGATTTGATATATGAACGGCAAAAAGACGCAGCAACAATTTAATACATGATATACATCATCGGTTAAATCATTTCGAAGATGTTCAAGTTGTTTATGTTAAACACAATGCCAATACAATTGCCGACAAACTTGCTAATATCGACCAATTTCAATATTTATCTAATTGTATATATGATATTTCACCATTTTTTATGTATTCAACATTATGTCATATGAGAATGTAAAATATATTGACAAATAAAATCATATGTCAAAAAAAAAATAACCTACAAAAAATATTTCTTTGAATTATTCAGCATGTTTGAACAAATTCTTTAGTTACATACACATTCTAACCCCAAAACAAAACAAAAAAAATGACTCCCTCTTTTCCATAAAAATGATGTTTTGGGTTTTGCACTTGTATTTTTAAAAAAGTAAATCCACAATTTGTTAACATAATTTGTCACTTTCCATTAGTTACATTTACTCTATTTATTGTCAACATTCCACCTATTTGTCTATATTTCCCTCGTTAACATTCTAACTATGTTGTGACCAAAAAAAACATCCTAACTACATTAATGGAAGATTATGCTCCACTAGTTTACACTCTAAACAATATAAACAATTGAAAATTTGTTCAAATCAAAATCTTGGATAGTGGTTGATTTGATTTTGAGAATCAATTGATCATGTTTTACTTCTTCTTGTTCACTTTTCATTTGTCTTCTTCGTGCCTCATTGTTTTTCAAAGAAAAAATGAAGAATTTCTATTTTTAACCAAAGCTCATATAATGACTACTCCATATTAATAGAATTCTAACGGCAATGTTTACTACTGCATTAGTGAAATTTGACTTTTAAAGTCTTTATTGATAAAGACAATTAATTCTCATTAGTACCAATAAAACAATTAATTCATTTTGCTAAAAAAATGCATTAATAAGAAAATAAAACATCAAACTTTGTGGAACAAAAAAAATTCCAAAACATCATTTTTAATGGAACAGAAGGTGTATTGGGATTTGTAACCTCTCATCTGCCCTATTGGTTGAAGCTTCTGCTATCAAAGCTGCCATGGAACAGGCTCAAGAGACGAACTTTGATCACCTTCACATCTTCTTTGATATCAAAATCGATTGTCAACTCTTAGTGAACTTATTGAAGAGTGGTGATGAGTACAATGAACTCTTTGGAGTTTTCTTTGATATTCGTACCTTAGCTATTGATTTTGCTTTGATTTTATTCTCTTATATCCTACGTTCGGAGAACTCTTTGGCCGATTCGTTGAAAAAAGGTTTTAAAGGCTCTGGATTACTCTGTTTTTTTAGTTTATTTCTTAATAAAATTTCATTTTCCACCAATAAAAAATGGTGTATTAAAGAACATTAACGATCACAAAACAAATTTTAGAAAACCAGTTAAAGTATTATATTAATCAGATAAACAAAATACAAAACAAAAATAATAATATCTATGGTATGTGGTATAATTTAGAAGGCTTAAGATTGCTAGTAACATTGAAATAATTCAATGTCCGTATCCATTTCTCTTGGTTCTTCAACAAATGAACCGCAATAGTATCAGGCCAAAGCTCATGCGTGCATCGAGTCGGTGGCTCAGGAAAATTATACATGGACCATTTAGCGTTAAACCGGTTTTTTCCTCGTCTTCCTTCTCGAATCCAATCGCCAAATACTTTGTCTTCCGGACCTTCTAAATGTTTCTTGGGAATTTCCGAATCTTTGAGCCAAACCGCAATGTCCCATGAGACTAAGTAACCCATTCCTGACATGTAATGTACAAATGGGTCCATACTTGGACATGGAATGACGTAGCCGTAGTAGAGATCTTCTCGAGGTAATGGTCTTAAAGATGCAACGAGGCCTTCTAGTCTTATGTATGTGTCGTCATCGGCTTTCATAACGTAATGGTACGGTGGGTTTTGTGAATCGGTTTCGTTGAATATGCCAGGTAAGCTTGAGAAGTACGTGTAGGTCTTGCCTGTGGATCATTTGGAAAAATGATTTGTTAAAAATGTTACAATGACTCCAAATCGGTTAAGCCAGTCCCAATCGAACTAAAACCTTGCTAAATCATCCAAAAACGAAAATAATAAAAACAATTCGAGATGAGTAACAAAATGCTATTGAAAGTGCATCAAACTGAATATGAAAAAGCATTAAAAATCTAAATGTTTTTGGATAACCTTTAAATAAATGATAAAACTTTGCTAAACCGTATAAAATCACACTAAACTAAATTGATTATAAATATGTTTCAAGTTCTCATAAACCGAACAGAGTAAATAACCTGAATCCAAATCGAAACCGGATTTCACAGGATAACATACACGTGAACATAAAAGCAAAAATCCAAACCAAATAAAATCAAAGCAGACCAACCCACAATCAAACAACTACGCAAGTTTACTTAATGACTATACCAAACCAAACCTTTTTTTTTTGTCAACATACCAAATCAAACCAATCTTACGTAAACCAAGTCCGAATTTGGTAAAATAAAAATAAAAAGGTTTTTTTTATTCAACCAAAGTAAAAGGATCGAATTTAAATCAAACCGAACCAAATTTGATGTAAAACCGAGATAAACCAATTATGTTTATGATTAAAAGAAATCCAAACCAAATCAAAGTGCACCAACCCAAATCAAACAAACAACGACTCATGTTTCTTTTCTGATTATATTTACACTAAATCATAACCATATCCTATGTATGCCAAACCATGAAAAGTTGCGGTCTATATTTGGTACAATTTTTTTATCAAACCAAAGTACTGATCGGGAACCAAACCAAAGTAAACTACGATTAACCAATTACCTTTATTCATATTCTCGTTGCAATTGAGTATGATAATGTCATCATAGCGCATAATCTCCAAAGCGACAAGCACTTTCTGGTCTTCTTTAGTCAAATTACAGAACACAAACTTCACGTCGATCTTAACGCCGACCGGAATATCCTGCGTCCCGTAGATTAACCGGAGAAAATGTCGACGCGAGTACTGATCGGGAAGTGTAAGAATTCCGATAAGAATCCTAATCTCGTCATCTAAAGAAGAAGAAGAAGAAGAAGACAACAATGGAGTCTCCGAGGAAGATGATCCGTTATTGATCGGAATATTCGACAAAGCACATCGTCCAAAACTTAATAAACTGTCGAATCTCATCTCGTTGATGAAAGCTAATACACAAAGAGCTGTGATGAAGAAGAAAGATGGGATGATGAATTTTCTTCCGTCCGATCTCGGAGAATATTTCATCTTTCTATCGAGAGAGATGTTGAAACAGAGGAGGTGGAAGAAGAAAGAAATGAAATAAAAAAACGAAACTTTTTTACCTCGAAGGAAACGTATTTGGATCTTTTGATAATTTTTGTTGTTGTTATGGGGAATCCAAAAAGAGCTTTAGAGAAGCTTAAGGAACGTGAGGTTCAAAGTAGAGTTTGTAAACGAAGCAAGTGTAGTGCCTCACTATTTCACGCCATTTATCATGCAATTCTCTATTTATTTATATAATAATAATGTTAATATCATAGTAGATTTAGTATCAATATGTATGTACTTTTACATAGAATCTGATTACATCCTGAATAATTCTTTTTATTATATATAGAATAACAATAGTTGATCTAGTTTTTTTTTTTTTTTTTTTGTCGGCTAGTTGATCTAGTTAATAATAAATAAATGAGTACTAAAAAGTACATTCAGCCTAATAGTTGGTCAATACTCAAAAAGATCAAAAGATTTCTACATCTAATTAAGAAGTCCATAACCTGAAAATAAAATTCGAGTTGTCAGAGTTAAATAATTCACAATAATGTCTAAATTGTGAAATTGTTAAATTGTTAAATACGTCCGTACGTAAAAAATAAAATGCTACCTCTCGTTTTTTATTTTATAAGATAATGTTACCTTTTTACAGTTGTAATTCAATAATTAAATTTTGATTCCGATAGAATTATGAATCATCGTACTTATTTCCTACAATATTTCAACAAAATATATATGGAGGTCAAATTAGTTCAACTTGAAAGATTTTGTACTGGATGATATTTTTAGTGGAAGCAAAAAGTGGTGGATCTAAGCCTAACGTGTGGCCAGAAATGTTGATACAAAAGTGTTTTTTCTCTTATTTTTAAAATATATATATATATATATATAATATATATAGCTTGCAAAGTTGAAAGTGTGGTGATTGGAGTCAAATTTAAATTTGGTAAAACAAAATTAAGATCGTGGTCGGCTTCGTATTTCGTGACCCGTAACATTCTCATCTTGCCACTTCTTCTCTCAAATTATTTAAGGCGTTGACTTCTTCGAGATCTCACATTCTCACAACACGCTTTTGCCTTCTTTTTCTATCTACTGCTTAGATTTATGGATGGCCTCATATTTCACATTTGATTATTTGTTTTACGATTATATATAAAAAATTCATAGATGTTATAAATCATAGTGGATTGTCATAACTAGTTCTGGTCCGTTTACGGCCCATTAACACTTAGTCTTTAGACCGGTTTAATGAATCCTAGTTGAATTAGGATTTTCCTTTTATGTACTTTCCTTTTCCCATTAGGAAAAGGAATTTTCCTTTTCTCTCTTGTAATAATCCTATATAAAGGATCTTATGATTAATGAATAAACACAATCTTCCCCATTCGTTCTCTTGATTCACAACACGTTATCAGCACGAGTTGCTCCCTAAACCCTAAAAACACAAAAAACGCGATTACTGTTCATCGTTACTATTCATCGTACTGTTCATCGCGTACTGTTCATCGCGCACTATTCATCGCGCACTGTTCATCGACGATTACTGTTCATCGACGATTACTGTTCATCCGGCGTTACTGTTCAAATCATAGTTCATACAGCCTTTAAGGTTACGGCGAACTAGAAGAAAGTTCATACAGCCTATCAACGGTTACGGCGAACTAGAAGACTCACGGAGGTTAAGGTAAACAATAAGAAACCCTAATCTAAAGAACCTAGATTCATGATAATCTTAGAAACCCTAATCTAAATCATGCTTGTTATTGTTATTGCTTGCTTGATTGTGTTTATTGATTCATGATTCGTAATCACTTGAAACCCTAACTTGAAACCCTAACCTAATTCAATTAAAATCCAAACCGATTGCATGATCTGTACCCGTGTCGATCGACACTAGTTTTATGTCGATCGACACGTAAACTTCTGCCTGAATTTGTTGTTTGAATTAAACTGTGTCGATCGACACAAATCACCCGTCGATCGACAGTAAACACTCTGTCCAAATTTGGTTGCATATTTATTTGAACTCGTTTGTTTGTTTGCTTGTTTGGATTGATTCGTTGATTGATAAACATGAAACTGAAACTGATTGCATCATATAGACATAACATGCTTGATTAAAATCCGGTCATATCATCATACGGTTTAGAATTTGAATACTAGGCTTGCATCATGAGCATATAAAAACATTATGTTAGGTTGTTAAACATAAAAATCTGGTTTCATAAGCATCATGCATCCGTACCCGTTTATATAAGCACCCATGACCTATTTTGCATCATATGCATAAACTTTAAAATCTTATAGTTCTTAGAGAATAGGATGAATGTTTTCAGATGTCGAATGTATCATTGAGGATAATAATGAGAATGAAAGGTATCGATACAGAACGATATCGATCATTCGTCATCATCTTGTTGAGGGTCTCAAGGATCAATACCTAACCATTGAGAACCCTTTGGACCTTTGGAAAGAATTAAAGATAAGATATGACCACCATAGAACGGTGTTGTTACCAAAGGCCAATTATGATTGGAGGAATCTCAGGTTCCAGGACTTCAAGTCCGTGGAAGAATATAACTCGGCTATGTTCAGAATAGTTTCTCAATTGAGACTATGTGGTGAGAAGGTAACTGAGAAAGACATGTTGGAAAAGACCTTCTCCACCTTTCACACTAATAACGTGTTGCTTCAACAGCAATACCGTGAAAGAGGTTTTGAGACATACTCAAAGCTTATAGCATGTCTATTACTAGCCGAGGAGAATAATACACTGCTAATGAGAAACAGTGAGATGAGACCTCCTGGATCAGCCCCACTTCCTGAAGCGAATGTGGCCACAGATGAAAAGAAAGAAATTAACCACGTCCAAAGTGATTATAGACATCGTGGTCGTGGACGTGGGGGTAGATGGCAAGGACGTGGCCGTGGCCATTTTAATCCATACGGCCGAGGTCAGGGCCGAGGCCACGGATTCCATAACGATCATTCTAACCGCGGGCGAGGACGAGGACGCGGATACCGAACTGACTATGATCGTAATAACCGTGGTATTACTTCTCAACCACGAGAATCAAACCCAAAATCAGTTTGCCATCGATGTGGAATGAGTAATCATTGGGCTAAGACATGTAGGACTCCCAAGCATCTGGTTGAACTCTATCAAGAGAGCCTTAAAGGGAAGAATCCAGAAACTCATATGATCCAGCATGATAATGAAGGAGATTTCGATCATGAGCAAGATGACTTGATGAATTTTGAAACCTCAGATATACTTAAGTGATTGATTTTGATTTTCTGTTTTGGTGTTTTGTGTTTTGCTTGTTTTACGTTTTACACTTTATACTTTGGTTTTGTGTTATTGCTTTCTATTAAACTTTATGGAATAAAAGAGTGTTATTTAAAAGTATCTATTGTTATCTCTTTTGAAGTATGAACGATATGGATGTGTTCATTGTGGATAGTGGATCAAGCCACTCGATATTAAGAGATAAGAGATACTTCATTGATCTTACACTTAAAAAGGCAAATGTAACCACAATTGCGGGTATAGCAAATTTAATTGAAGGCCACGGTCAAGCCCATATTTTATTACCTAAGGGCACGCATCTAGAAATTTCTAATGCGTTATATTCACCTAGTTCAAAGAGAAGTCTATTGAGCTTTAAAGACATTCGAATGAATGGTCTTCATGTTGAAACTAAGGACGAGAATAACAAAGAATTCCTTCAAATCTTTGAAACCGTCCATGGCTATAAGAAAGTCCTAGAGACTATACCTGCCATTTCTGTGGGCCTTTATTGTGCTAAGATCGGAATGATAGAAGCAAATGCTATGGTAAACAAAGAGTTTACTGAGAATTTCACTTTTTGGCATAACCGGCTTGGCCATCCCGGTGCTAACATGATGCGAAAGATATTAGCAAGTACTAATGGGCACACCTTGAAAGAAAGGAGAGTTATCCCAAAGAATCTCACGTGTGAAGCATGTTCACTAGGGAAACTCATTACTAGGCCATCACCAATCAAAGTAACTAAGGAAACGATAAATTTTCTGGAAAGAATTCAAGGAGACATATGCGGACCAATACACCCACCTTGTGGGACGTTTAGATATTTTATGGTCCTTATTGATGCATCCACGAGATGGTCACATGTCTGCCTATTATCAACTAGAAATGTGGCATTTGCAAGATTGCTTGCCCAACTCATACGTTTAAGAGCACACTTTCCAGATTTTCCTTTAAAGACTATACGTCTTGACAATGCTGGTGAATTTACGTCCCAAGCGTTTAACGATTATTGTATGTCCATGGGGGTAAGTGTTGAATATTCTGTGGCACATGTACATACACAAAACGGTTTGGCTGAATCGTTTATTAAACGCATACAGTTGATTGCTAGACCGTTGCTAATGAGATCAAAACTCCCGGTCTCAGCTTGGGGACATGCAGTTTTACATGCAGCAGAGCTAATTCGTATCAGGCCATCTAGTGAACATAAATATTCCCCATCACAGTTAATAACGGGTCAAGAGCCAGACATATCCCATCTTAAAACATTCGGATGTTCCGTTTATGTGCCTATTGCACCACCACAGAGAACAAAGATGGGACCTCAAAGGAGGATGGGGATATATGTTGGATATGATTCTCCTACTATCATTAAGTACCTTGAGCCAACCACGGGTGATTTGTTTAAGGCCAGGTACGCAGATTGTCATTTTGACGAATCTGTCTATCCAACATTAGGAGGAGATAACAGACTGGTAAAGGAAATTATATGGAATCAAACGTCCTTAAAATGGCAAGATCCTCGGACTCAAGAATGTGAATTAGAAGTCCAAAAGATTATA
Source organism: Draba incana (assembly GCA_963576765.1). Lineage (NCBI taxonomy): Eukaryota > Viridiplantae > Streptophyta > Magnoliopsida > Brassicales > Brassicaceae > Draba > Draba incana. The sequence continues at coordinate 32,944,820 of OY755205.1, forward strand.
CATTTACAAAAGCTAGCTAATCAATTGCCAGATTCCTTTGCTGACCCGAAAAGAGTAACTAAGTCTTACATACCAGCTGTTAATGCACCGATTAGAATTGATGTTCAAGAGGGACACAATCAAGTTGCTACAGAATCTAAACCACACTCAAAACGTGGCCGGCCAATAGGTTCCAAAGATAAGAATCCTCGGAAAAGAAAGAAAGGTGCTGAAATCGTGGTTGAGGAATCTGATGGAACCCCAGACATAACTGAACCGATAGTTCTAAGCAATGAGACTCGGGACGCCGAGTTTCATGGTTCTGACGTTCCTGAAAATAATGAGATCTCAATGAATTATGTTATGTCTGGAATACAATGGAATAGAAAGTGTGTGGAAATCGATGATATATTTGCTTTTAAGGTAGCACTTGAACTTATGGAGGATCTAGAACCCACGTCGATATATGAGTGCACTCAGAGTGAAAATTGGACTAAATGGAAAGAAGCTATAAACGTGGAGTTGAATTCTTTAAGGAAAAGGGATGTCTTTGGTCCAATAATTCGGACACCCTATGAGATTAAACCAGTTGGACATAAATGGGTCTTTGTGAGGAAAAGAAATGAACATGGTGAAATCGTGAGATATAAAGCACGGCTTGTTGCACAAGGATTCTCACAGAGACCAGGAATAGATTATGAGGAGACATACTCCCCTGTGGTGGATGCTACAACTTTTAGATTTTTGATAAGTCTGGCTATAAGAGAAAAGTTGGATATGCGGTTAATGGACGTTGTAACTGCATACTTATATGGTCCACTGGATAATGAGATTTATATGAGATTACCAGAGGGTATTGAGCTCAAAGATAAGAAAGGTTCTCGAGAACAACACTGCATAAGGCTGAACAAATCCCTTTATGGACTGAAGCAAAGTGGGCGTATGTGGTACAATAGATTGAGTGAGTACTTAGTCAAAGAAGGCTATAAGAATGATCCCATCAGTCCATGTATTTTTATAAAAAAGTTTGCAAACAAAGGGTTTGTTATCATAGCAGTTTACGTGGATGATTTGAACATCCTTGGAACCCCTGGTGAAATCGTCCAAACAGTTGAATGCCTCAAGAAAGAATTTGAGATGAAAGACCTAGGCAAAAACTAAGTTCTGTTTGGGATTGCAACTTGAGTACATAAATGATGGAATCCTTGTGCATCAAATGGCATATACTGAAAAGGTACTCAAGCGTTTTAATATGGATCAATGTCACCCATTGTCCAGCCCAATGGTGGTGAGATCTCTTGATCTAGAAAAGGATCCGTTTGGTCCTAAGAGAGACTCTGAAGAAGTCCTTGGTCCCGAAGTGCCATATCTCAGTGCCATAGGAGCTTTAATGTATCTGGCAAGCCACACTAGGCCAGATATATGTTTTGCCGTGAATTTATTATCAAGATTTAGCTCATGTCCGACCCAAATGCACTGGGACGGGATAAAACATATTCTTCGTTACCTACAAGGAACGAAAGACTTGGGTCTATTTTATACTAACCAATCTAAGGACGGTTTAGTTGGTTTTGCTGATGCAGGTTATCTTTCAGATCCTCATAATGCACGGTCCCAGACAGGTTATGTGTTTACTCATGGAGGAACTGCAATATCTTGGCGGTCAATGAAGCAGGCCATTGCAGCTACATCTTCTAATCATTCAGAGATATTGGCAATTCATGAGGCTAGTCGTGAGTGTGTTTGGTTAAGGCTGATGACCCAGCACATAAGAGTGGATTGTGGAATGGCCGAAGGTAAGCAGGAATCGACGGTCTTGTTCGAGGACAATGCAGCGTGTATAGCTCAACTTAAGGATGGATACATCAAAGGTGATAGGACGAAGCACATTCTGCCAAAATTCTTCTTCACATCCGATCTACAGAAAGATGGAGAAATTCAAGTGCAGCAAGTACGATCAAGTGAGAATTCAGCAGACCTATTCACCAAGTCACTTCCAACCTCAACGTTCAAGAAACTTACTTATCAGATTGGAATGCGTCGTTTGAAAGACTTGCAGTGAGGTTCAGAACAGGGGGAGTAATACGTGTTGTACTCTTTTTCCTTCACCACGGTTTTGTCCCAAAATGGGTTTTACTTGGTAAGGTTTTAATGAGGCAACATCCAAAGCGTATTACAAGCCCATTAGAGTTATGACATCCAAGGGGGAGTGTTATAAATCATAGTGGATTGTCATAACTAGTTCTGGTCCGTTTACGGCCCATTAACACTTAGTCTTTAGGCCGGTTTAATGAATCCTAGTTGAATTAGGATTTTCCTTTTATGTACTTTCCTTTTCCCATTAGGAAAAGGAATTTTCCTTTTCTCTCTTGTAATAATCCTATATAAAGGATCTTATGATTAATGAATAAACACAATCTTCCCCATTCGTTCTCTTGATTCACAACAATAGAATATTTATATGATCTAAATACGTGTTCTTGGAAAAAAAAATTCCTCTAAATTGACTTAATTTTATAAAAGTCAAATGGGAAAATTTGGAATTTTTTTGTTGGGCTAAATGGGAAGGTCAACATAGCTTCTACCTATAAAGTCCACCATCCAAAGTCAGCCCAATTAGGTCATTATTCATTAGAAGAGTGTAGGCTAATGGACTACACTCAATTAGATAACTAAAACAAGAAGATATGAAGATCGTAAAAAACCTAGGCTCCTAATGATTTTCGGTATATGATATCCTTATGATTGGTCTATCGGATGTTCTTAGTAAGAAATAACTAGTACATGATGTTAAAATTACTAAGTCCAGTGATTAAGTTATGAAAACGTCTGCCGACAAAAAAAAAAAGTTATGAAAACGTCTTGGTACAAATTATATTTGAATCCAGCTTTATACCTTGTGTGGTCTTACTAGTCATTTAAAATTTTTAGTAAGTGATGGTAGTTATTTAAAAAACCTTAGCCGTCAACAGACTAATTAACACATACTCAAGTTCAATTATTTCCAAAGCAAATTATAACTAGATAGATCACATATTTTGTTTTGTGAGGTTTTACAACACATAAAATGAACAAATTTGTGTTCTTAAATGTTTTAAAGACTTTGGACGGAAAATACTGATTAAAAAACGGTGCTAAGTGTTTACGACCTAAAACTAGGTTGATAGATCAAGTTCTTGTTTAAACCGAGATTGAAGTCAGTTACTTAGGAGTTGGTTCATTTACAAACTTGTAAATAAAGCTTCGTCTTCCAACCAAAAAAAAAAAAAAAAAATCTCTTTTACAGATTTGAAATTAATTTGGGCTTTCTCGTGTTTACTCTCTTTCCAAGTAACCAAATAGTCTTTTTTTTTGCATATTTTCTACTAACTTAAACTTCGAAGTTACATCGATTCATAGCATAACTTATACGATATTGAATCAAAGAATTATTGCTGATGCGTCAGTACAAAAAACTTTGCTAAGCCAAAAATCATAAGTTTGGTTACTTTGAGTGGGTGACTTTCCAAAATTACCCATATCTTCGATTATCGTCAAGACGAGATTGGTTGCATCTCCATACCCTATACAGATCGCTACACGAGAATACAAAATGGTTAGAGAATTACTCGGGTTTGATTCCAAGAAGATCCTTATTCTCAAAGAGAGACGAAAGGATGAACGATTTCTCTCCCAGAGGGAAAGGTACATGATTTGAGAATCTAAAAAACTTTGATCTCTTATCACAAGAAAAGATATCAGGCTCATACTATACATGATTTGAGAATACATAAAACTTTAATTTTCTCATAAGAGAGAAAAAATATGGATCTTAATCCATCGATGATAAAACCATCTCTCTGTTGAAACCACTGAGGTAATTAATAGAGTGTGGTCTTGCGTTTGAGTGCACATCAACTAGGCCTGAAAGAATACAAGCCCAAGATTCCAAATGGGCAAAGCCCAAGATTTAGCTTTCTCTTGCCTGAGATTACTTGACGGTGGAGAAGAACCGTGTAACCACCTTGCCGGTGATGAAGGCAGATAGACAGAATGGTGAGGCCACAAAGAAACCACCATGAGTCAGGAAATTGAGATTTGAAGCTGAGTAGAAAACAGATCAGGCGGATCTGGCGGATCAGGAGGCTCAAGAGAATGAGAATGGTGTGACTTCTTCGGGAGGATCCACCACCGAAGGTGAGAGAGTTTCATGTCTCGAACGACTTGGCTCGCGGTTGTGGAGAGAAGGGGTTGGAGAACAACAAACATCGGCATATCCTTAAGCAAGCGAAGGAGATAGATTGAGTGCACATATCTGAAGGATATCAAAAGAGAAGAAGTTGTAGATCGATGTATCTTCGAAATCGTAACGTAACGGTGAACTTGGAGAATGATTGAATCGTGCAAGAGAGCACTTTCGTAAAAGAGTATTTCGATCTTTATTGATGTCTTGGGTTACACAAATTGCCTTATAAAAGACAACCAAAGTTTCCTCTTGGTTTACGCCATGACACAAGAGAGACAAATAGAGTTTCTATATTTTGTTTTGTGTGTTGTGATCTTTTTTATTCCCGTCCCCTTTGTTTGATTGCTCTAAAAACTTTATAATAGGCCAAAGGCTGCAATGGTTGATAAAATAAACCATAAATCCAACAATTGCACTTTTTCACTATCACGGTTGCAACGCTTCACACCACCGGTTGCAACTCTTCACATGAATAGTTGTAACTATTCACTTAAATCTCCAACATTCATTCCCCCATTTAAGTGTAATCTTAGATTCACATAAGATAAAACCAAACTCATGCATCAATGAAAATGTCTTAACGATTGAATTTTTATCTTAGTGTTATTACACATTTCAAACGCCCGAGAATAAAGATTGAATCTTTTCAACTCATTTTAGGCACATGAAGATAATACATACAAGACACTATTATAAGTCATGTGTCCTTATCCGTTCACGAGCATATACAAAGCAAAGTCCAAGCTTTTTGAAGCGGCTACACTTCACACTCGTATAGGTAAAATATTTTGTCATGTACCTGCAAAATGCACTTTTACAACAAATATATTAAGAAGAAAACTTCAGCCTAATTTTTCTTGCAGGTCCAAGCACATTCTTGTGATGTTATGAAATTAATGCTTCAATTTTTAAGTATAGGCTTTCCACGTTGAATAGAGCCCCTAATTTCGTATTAAAGGATAATTGAGTATCATATAAATAAAAATTTAATGTGGACTTTAATCTCATCCCTTTAGCCGACTTTGTTACCAAGTCCATAGATAATCCTTTTATCAAATGATCGGCTAGATTTTGTTGAGACTCAAGAAACTCTAAAGTAATCATCCCATGCAGGAGTGATCAACTCACGTACCGCGCTATGTCTAACGCCTAGGTGTCGCGGCTTACTATTATACACTTGGCTATATGCCTATGCTAGCCAAAGTAGCTTAATTCTAATTCCTAGTGTCATGTCCGAGCTTTCATGGCAAAATTTGATGACAAAAATTCTTTTGTAAGTTCAACTTGTGTAAGTTCAGTACTAAAGATTAACTTGTCATCAACATATGAGAAAATGATTACTCTATTTCCAAACTCATCAAATTTGCTATATAAACACTTATCTGACTGATTCAACTTGAATCCACTAGATAAGACAGCCTCATCAAACCTTTTATGCCACTATTTTGGTGCTTGCTTTAGCCCATACAATGACTTTATCAACTTACACACTTTATACTCATTATCAGGCATACCAAATCCTTTGGTTTGTCTCATATAACTTGAAACACCTCGTCCTGACTAATCATAATTGCAGTCAAGGCTCTGTGTTTGAGCGATTTCCTGGCCGAACCTCTTAGATTAAACTTATTTATAGCTTAATTATTCCTTTAAGTCATGTATTCTTTAGGATATGTACTACGACCTATTTCTTATCGTTTCCAAGTTTAAATCCATACACCCTTAAAGTGTGCACATAACACCTTTCAATTAAATCCTCTAACCATTCCAAGTTCATTCACCTAAACTACTCCTTGTACCGATTAAGTTTATTCGTATAAATTTGGACAACCCCTTTAGCATAGAATATCCTTAGCCGAATCATTCGATCTCAAGGCTCGTCCTATATATTAGCCTTCGTTTGGCTTAAATTTTATCATACTCGGTCAAGACATGCATGTGTAAGCATCCGATTTTCTCTATACTAACCATTGTAGATATAGCAAGTATCCAACAAATCGATACGAAGGTTTAGGCCTTACCTTTGCCAGTTTGTAGATCCTACTTGTCCATAATCCGCATTTTTTGTTTGCCTCCTTCTTTCACTCGATCTGCTACCCAAAAGTTGGCTTCATCCAATTAATTTGTTACCCTTTACTTGAATAACTTGTTCACAATCGCATCCTTTGATGATTGCACCCATTCATGGTTACACCTTTTTATGGTTGCACCCTTTTACGGTTGCACCTTTTTACGGTTGCACCACTTCATGGTTACACCTTTTCAAGATTGCACATTTTTATGGTTGTACCAGTTCATAGTCTGTCCTTTCTCCATAAATCCATCTGTTCGTTCTACACAGACCTATTCGTCCATTCCGCAAGAACCGCCTGTTTAAATTGTCTTGACTCATCCGTCTGTTTTGCAAGAACTGCCTGTTCCTTGTGCCTTGACTCGTCCATCTGTTTTGCTTTTTCTGCCCATACTCGTCCATGTACCTTGCCCGCACACGTCCGTTTTTCCTGCCATAAACCAGATTTGACACAAGTTTTGTTCTCACGTGTTCCTCTCATCGTTCTCATGTGAGAATGTTTCTCTTTATGATTCGAACAATCAATAATCTCCTTGGATCGATCATAATCCTTTCCAGATCTATCCGATCATTGCCACTACAAGAAAACAGCGAGATTCCTACGGAAATATCCGTCGGAAATCTGTCGGAAAACGCTTATTCCGACAGATTTGTCTGTCGTTTCTATCTTGTCGGAAATGGAAATTCTGTCAGAAATCCGTCACAAATTTCCGACGGATTTCCGACAGTAGTATTCCGACGGCATTCCGACATCCCGCCGGAGTCCGGCGAGACGTCGGAATTCCGTCGAAAATACTACTGTCGGAAATCCGTCGGTTTGTTTCCGACTGATTTCCGACGAGTTCCGATTACATGTAAACCGACGACTTTCCGACAGACTTCCGACGTATTTATTTCCGACAGATTTCCGACGGTTTAATTTCCGACAGCTTTCCGACGGAGCAATTTCCGACGGATTTCCGACGTATTCGTAGAAATTATTAAAAATAATAATAAATTAAATAATAATTAATTTAATATATATTTTAAATTTAAAATTTGTATTATTTAAATAAAAATAATATTAAAAGTAGAAATTAAAATAAAATTAAAAGTAGAAATAAAAAGTAATATTGTTTTACAAAAACGTTGAAAATAAAAATCTAAATGGTGGGCCCCCTGGAAAATCTGGGTTGCGGCCCAAGTACTCCATCATCCGTTGCATCATCTCCCTGTCCTTGTCCCGCTCGGCTCTCTCCTTTTCCCGCTCGGCTTCTAGGGCGGTTTGTGCATCTCGTATCTTTTGGACCGTCGTCTTCAAACCTTCAATTTCGACGTCCTTTTCCTTCATCTGGGCTCTCAGGTCGGATGTCTCGCTGTAGTAACTAGAAGACCCCGATGATCCCGCATCGTCGGGAAGACCATAAAGCCGCCCTTTGCTCTGCGGAGCAACCTGCGGAAGAAATTAAATTGTAAATAAAAAAGACTTGAAAACTATTTTAAATTTTACATACCTTTAAGACGAATTGGTTGATGATGTCGTCCGGGGCTTGGGTGATGGGTGGGGTTCCTTCAACGGATGGCTGAGACATAATGTACTCCTCTTCCATTCTTTGGACGCTCTCCTGAATCTCCCGAGCTACCTGATCCTGGACAACACCATTCTTGTCGGTGTGTGGCGCTAGCAGAAGTTCCAAGTTGTTGGGATCCCGACCCAACTTCTTAGCCTGCAGTGGTTAGATATTTATTTAATAATATAAATGTATAAAACAAAAAAAAAATTAATAAAAATGAAGACGTACATAAAAAACTTACCATATCCCTAGCTTTTGTCTTCTTGCTGGTAGCTCCAAGGTTGTGGGTGGAAGGTCCCTTGCCGTTGCGCTGGCTGTTCCGGTTGCTAGAGTGATATGTAGAGGTGTCCTTGGTAGCCTCTAGTTGCCAATAGGCGATGAACCCGTTCCACAAGTCCGGCTTCTCAACCATCTCCTTTGGCACCTCACCGTGTAGCCACTTATCCTTCCACTCGAACACCTTCTTCGAGTAGTGCAGTGCTGCATAAGAGTCGAATTCCTGCCTGACCAGAGCGGTCATGTGTGGGTCCCACCTAAATTCTTGCTGCAAAAAGAAAAATTAAATATAAATAATAATAATTTAAATGAAAGTAAAAATTGTGAAAAAGATGACTTACCGCAAATTGGCGAAACCACATATCTTGATCCTCTAGTGGCATGGCGGTGTACGTCGCATAAGGACGGCTGAGCATAGAGTTTTCCATCTTGTTGAGGGACTTCGAAATCCCGCCGCGAGAATCACCAAACCTACGGGAAAAAATGTAACATTAGTCGCAATTAAATTAAATTTGTTAAAAAAAACAGAAATGAAACAAAAAACTTACCATCTGTCTCTACCGAGCTAGTCTGGATGGAGTCTAGTCAACCTCTCTCGTCCAGGAAGACCCATGAAGTCTTCGACGCTAATCTGCGACGGTGCTGTGGTGGCTGCTGGTGTCACCGGCGTCTCTACAGGTATAGACGACGGTGTAGGTGTAGACGTCGAAGTCGAATGAGCTCTACTCACACGACGACGACGATGTTGGCCGCTGCCAGATGCAGTGGCGAAACCACCGTAATCCCTAGATTTATATGATAATATATTTTAAATATATGAAAAATCTATAATTATAAAAATATAATGGTTTAAAAAAACATTGCTTTAAATTTCCAAAATTCTAAAATTTAAATTTCCAAAATTGTAAAATTTAAAATTCTGTGGTGGAATTTAAAATTTAAATTTGCAAAATTCTAAAATTTAAAATTTAAAGTTTTATAAGGTTTTTAAATAGTGTTATAAGGTTTTTGTAAAGTTTTATAAGGTTTTTAAATAGTTTTATAAGGTTTTTAAATATTTTTATAAGGTTTTGTAAACAATCTTATAAACCTTTTAAAAACTTTCCTAAATCTAATTGTTTAAAATTCTTTAAAATATAGATATAAATTTAAAAATTAAGTCATTATCTTTAAATTTACAATTATTTCGATATTCTAAAATTGTTAAGTAATTGTTACATAATTTAAAATTCTTAAAAATTAAAATTCTAAAATTTTAAATTAATCGTTATAATTGTTTAAAAATTAGTAAAACTTGCTAACAATTTTCTAAAAATTTATGGAAAAAATAATTTCCCTAAATCAATTTCCCTAAATCAATTTCCCTCATTTTTCCTAATCATAAATCTAATTTTTCATAACAATTTAAAAACCCTAACAATTTCATAACAATTTAAAAACCCTAACAATTTAGTAAAATTTAGTAAAAATACTAACAATTTAGTAACAATTTCATAAAATTAGTAACAATTTCCAAATTTCATAATATAACTTCCCAAACCCTAAATCTAACCCTAATCCTAAATTCACAAACCCTAAATTCACAAACTAATTTATATTAAATCTAACCAAAATCAACAAGAAATTTGAGGATACTTACAAATGGGATGGAATTTCCGCCATTAGTACGTAATCCGGCGAAGAAGAGGCGAATTCCGGCGAGGAGGAGGCGATTTCCGGCGAGGAGGAGGACGGTCGTGGGCGATTTCCGGCGAAGACAAGGCGAGAAGGAGGAGGCTCGTGGGAGATTAGGGCGTGGGCGATTTCCGGCGTGAATCGGCGGTTTTCCGGCGTGAATCGACAGATCGGAAGTGATTTCCGGCGAGGAGGCGATTTGAGAGTTTTTGAGAGAAGAGGAAGTGTTCGTCGGGGAAGAAGAAGGTGTTTTATTCCCAGAATTCCGACAGCTTTAAATCTGTCGGAATTCCGTCGGAAATCCAAAAAAATTAAATGACCGCGTGTAATTGGACCGACTGATTTCGCGGTGTTTATTTTTCATTTCGCAGGTAAAAATTGGCAAATTCGTCGGAAATCTGTCGGAAATTTATACATTTTTTCGACAGATTTCCGACAGATATGTGGTTTTAGGGTATGAGAAATTTAAAAAATTAATGAATTAGCATTTAGGAAAAAATTGGTAATTTTTAAACAATATTTAGCATTGTTAACATTTTTTTCCAAATTGCTTATTTTGGAAAAATTGTTAGCATTTTGTACATATTTTTACCTGAAATTTCCAATTCCGTCGGAAATCTGTCGGAAAAATGAATATTTTTCCGACAGATTTGGGGTTTTAAGCTTGTTTATTATCCGTTTTCGTAGTTACAAGTTAATAGCATGGTTGGAAGAATATTTGGAAGATAAAATACTTGATAATGGTCATTGTTACTTTCAAATTCTAAACATTTAGTATTTTCCGTAAACATCTATTGTTTTGTATATGAAACTGTATGAAACGCTTTTGGTTGAAACATGACAAAATCGCAAAACATGTTCTGTATAACATCGAGAAGGTTATTTACTCAATTATCTTTCACTTTAGTTGTCACAATTGTATGCCGAGACTTTGTCTTCTCAAAATTCAGGAATTTGGCCTCAAAACCCTAAATCTGTCGGAAATCAGTCGGAAAAATATATATATTTCCGACTGATTTCCGACAGATGTAAGGGTAACACGTGTCGTCTTTTAAGGTTAGCATGATATGAATATTGCGTCGGAAATCTGTCGGAAATATATATATATATTTCCGACAGATTTCCGACGGATAAAATAAAAAAAAGTTTATTTATATAAAAATGATATATCTGTCGGAAATCTGTCGGAAACAGATATATATTTCCGACAGATTTCCGACAGATATATCATTTTAAAAAAATATATATATATATATATATATATAAATCATTTTATATTAAATATATATATATATATATATAAATAAATATACTGATAAGTCGGAATTATATATATATATATATCATTTAAAAAAAAAAATATATATATATATATATAAATTATCCAACTTCTTCGTCATCAAATTCTCCAACTTCTTCTTCTTCATCAGATCCTTCCGAAGGAATTGTGTCTTCGTCTTCATCAAATCCTCCAACTTCTTCTTCTGATTCTGAATGTACGATATTATCACCAAATTCAGTGAAATCAACAAAAAGGTCCACCGCTGAAGAATGATCAACTGGAGCCATCGGAGTAATTCTAGTTGGTTGCATAGCATCTTGCTCAGCAACTCCATATAGTCTCCCTCTTGGATTAATTGGAGTCACTGTAATCCAAGGATCTCCTCGATGTGTTACCTTAGGATAAGAAATGTAGCATACCTGAAACAAACATATTTAGTTTAGGCAATTACAATATCATTATTTATCTATAAGGCACGTATTATAAAATTTTAAAATCAAACCTGGTCTGCCTGTGAGGGTAGGATGAATGGGTCATACTTTTGCAGTCTCCTAGAAGAATTTACTGAAGTGACGCCAAATTGGCTCACCTGGACACCTTCTGGATATGACGGATCATACCACTCACACAAGAAAACAATGCACCTCATGCCCAACATTCCTGGATAGCGCACTTGCAATAATTTAGACAAATTAATAAACAAACATTTAATTAAGTAATAATTAATTCAGTAATTTTAAGAAATGTAAGCGTTTTTTTAAAACTTACGTAATATTGCAGCCAATTTGGAAACTCGTTTTCCTTAGATTCTCCAAGTTCGTCTTCTGTCATTTCTGGATAATAGCGACGTATTGATGCAATGTAAATCCTGAAAGCAAACAAAAAATATATAACATATGAAACCTATATATTACTTAGGTATTAAAAACAAGATGTATTTAAATAAGTTCTGTTTTTACCTTTCGTACTCCGCCATCTCCTCACAATTCGTTAGGATATACATATGTAAGTGACTCCACTCTGCTTGTGATAGGAAGCGTCTCTTCCCTCTCCCAATCAGTCGGCCAACTTGCGAAAACATCTCAGGGACAATCGCGGTATACGTGACTCTCTCACCTTTATCATCATAACGAGCAGGACGTCTACTCTTCGTACTAACTTCTCGCGGAAAGTAATATTTCGCAAACTGTGATGATTCTTCATTGATACTCTGTGCGACAATAGAACCTTCAACTCGAGCCAAATTTTTGACCTTCTTCTTTAGATGGAACATGTACCGCTCAAAAGGATACATCCAACGAAATTGAACGGGACCACCTAGTTCGGCTTCGCGGGGGAGGTGTAGGGGAAGATGTTCCATAACATCAAAAAAAGACGGCGGAAAGATCTTCTCAAGATTGCAAAGGATCACTGGTATATTGGCATCTAAATTGCGGATCCCCTCAACTGTAAGTGTCCTCGTACATAAATCCCTAAAGAAAGCACCAACTGCTGCAATAGCTTCATGGACAATTTGAGGAAGGAGATGGGAGAAGCCTCTGCATCAGTACATGACAATCATGACTCTTCAATCCCAAAAACTTTAGGTATCGCGAGTCTACGCAGTTACCCAGATTAGCTGCATATCCATCAGTGAATTTAACTTCGTGTTCAATCCACCGGAAAAATTCTCTTATCTTTTGTATTTGCAATCGGTACGGAGGAAAAGGATATGTACCATCGGGAATACGATCAAGATAAGCACGGTAGCAAATCTTTGAAACATCCATCCTAGACTTCACATTGTCTTTTGTTTTTCCCAGGATGTTTAACACCGTATTCATGATGTTGTCAAAGAAGTTCTTTTCAATATGCATGACATCGAGGTTGTGCCTTAATAAATGATCCTTCCAATACGGCAAATCCCAAAATATACTCTTCTTGTGCCAGTTGTGAGCTCCTCCTACACCACAAAGCGGTTCATGCCCATTACCCCCACAATCAGGAGTCCTCTCAGCACCAAAATCTCTCAACTGCTCCAATATAGTACGACCGTCTATCTCATCAATTGGAGCATCAAACACTTGTTTATTTTTCTTAAATAATCTTTTAGACCGACGATAGGGATGGCCGTCCGGTAGAAACCTTCTATGGCAATCAAACCAACATGGCTTTCTTCCATTCCTCAATTGGAAAGCGTCAGTGTTGTCTTGGCAAAACGGGCACGATAATGTTCCATGAGTAGTCCATCCATATAGCATACCATATGCTGGGAAATCGCTAATAGTCCACATAAGGACCGCACGCATCAGAAAATTCTGCTTCCGTGAAACATCAAATGCTTCGACACCGTGACTCCATAGCATTTGTAACTCATAAATCAATGGCTGGAGGAATACATCAAGTGATCTCTTCGGATGCTCAGGGCCGGGAATAAGAACGGAGAGGAATAAAAACTCTTGACGCATGCACATACCAGGGGGCAAATTATACGGTGTTACGATTACGGGCCACAAAGAATACTGCCTTCCATGTTTCCCAAATGGATTGAAACCATCCGTACTTAACCCGAGGTACACATTTCTTGACTCGTATGCAAAATCCGGATACAACATTTGAAAATGTTTCCACGCTTTTGCATCTGAAGGATGTGTAATCTCTCCATCTTGACGATGCTCTGCATGCCATCTCATTTGTTCTGCCGTTCGCACAGATTGATATAACCTCTTTAACCTCGCTGTCAATGGTAAGTACCACATACGTTTATATGGAATTGGAACTCTCCCACCAGTTTCCTGATACCGCGGTTTACGACAAAATTTACATCTTCTCCGGTCTTCGTCTTCTCTCCAATATAGCATACAGTTGTCGATGCATACATCTATCACCTGATACGGCATACCAAGACCAGCTACAAGTTTCTGTATCTCGTAGTATGATGCAGGTGCCTGATTATCTTCAGGCAAAATATCTTTCACAAAATCTGCTATCGCATCAACACACTCTTCCGCCAAATTGAAGTCTGTCTTAAGGGTCATCAGTCTACTAGCAGTTGATAAAGGGGAATGTCCGTCTTTACACCCATCATATAATGGTTGCTTCCCTGCGTCTAACATATAAAAAAATCTTCTAGCTTCTTCATTTGGTTCTTCTAGTCTATCCTCCCTTATTACGATCAATGGCAAATTCTCTCTAAACGCATCATGAACCATCTCAGCGGTACCTACACCAAAATCTACTTTCGTTCTATGTTCGCCTAAGCTATCCGTTCTATGTTCACCTAAGTTATCCATTCTATGTTCGCCTAAGCTATCCGCAACATATGGTGCACTGCTACTACTAGCACCATCATTATTAGTTTCTCCATGAAAAAACCAAATTTTGTATCCCGGCATAAAACCAACGGTATACAAGTGATGCCAAACTTGTTCTACATTAACATTACGAGAATTGCAACAATTTAAACATGGACATTTTATCACCTTTCGATTCCCGACAACCGCCATGAACTCGCATATACCTCGTGCATAACTTGGATTTAATGTATTCGACTCCGGATCATACATCTCTTCATCCATCCACGATCTATAATATCTAGAAGATGACATCTCACTCTCTTAACGATTTTTTTCGAACAAATATTTGGTTGGAAGTTGTTGTTGTTTTGTGAGTGATTGAAGATGTGTGGAATCATATATATAAATACACTGACCGTCGGAAATCTGTCGGAAAAGCGTCGGAAAAACAACGGATATAATAACGGCTATATAACGGTTATATAACGGCAATTTTTTCCTACAGATTTCCGACAGACTAGTTGGGAGTCTGTCGGAAATCTGTCGGAAATTGATATTTTCTGACGGATTTCCGAAAACTGACCGGAATCTTCTCCGGCTTCGGCAACGGCTAGTTACACGGTCCAATAATCCGACCGATTTTCGACGGTCTGTGGTCCGTCATAAATAATTCTGACAGATTTCCGACGGAATTGAAAAATTTCCATTCCGTCGGAAATCGGTCTGATTACCGTCGGAAAATTTCCGACGGAATTACTTCCGTCGGATTTGCGGCTGTTTTCTTGTAGTGTCAAAACCCAAGAAATCCCCAAAACCTAACAAGTGATTTACTCAGAAATAGATGATGAAATCATAATAACTGAATAGATTTGCATAAAAGAGTAAGAGTAGAAGATACAAAAGGGTTTGTAGGTAGTAGATATCAAGAACATGTGATTTCCCTCAAAGCTCTTCAAAATCTCTCTTTTTCTCTATGTCCCACGAAAACAAGATAAAATGTGGGGACAACCTAAATAACCTATTTATACAAGTGCCAAAATTAGGTCTAAAAACAGATATTTTTGGCTTTTGCAGACCGCGTGTAAATCGACAGAGACTTATGTCGATCGACACTAGACTCTCTGCCTTAACATCATCCGATCTTTAAAATACTCCATCGATCGACAAGATATATACACAAATATCATGTGTCGATCGACAGGCCATGCTGCTCGGTTCCTCTTGGATCTTTTCAGCTCCAAAATGCTCCAAAATGATCCAAATGTCTCCATTAAGCTCCAATTGGCCATTTTCCTGCAAAACACTATAAAATATACACAAATACCAAAAATATTATACAAAACCGACTTATATCATGGTTAAAAACGGGTAAAAACCATTATATATCAACTCCCCCAGACTTAGCATTTGCTTGGCCTCAAGCAAAACATACACCAAGAATGTGAAAGAGGTTTGAAAACACAGAACATACCTTCCCTTAATGCAGCGAATTGACTTTTCCAGTTAGTGAACCAACAAGCGATGTTACGAATATTCAAGCCCATCATCCACACGGCTTTGATATATATCGATGACATCCTTCTATTCTCTTCAGATGAAAAGGAACACATTCAATCTCTAAAACAGTTTCAGGGCATACTCAAAGAATATGGAATTATGCTCTCGGCCTGAAAAATGATCATAGCTGATACGGGCTCAAATTCACTCTAACTACTCTCTCAAATTAAGAGATCGTAGTAGTATTTAGGGATCGAATCCGCAGGGAATTGAATACACAATCAATCTCAGTGTTCAAATTATGCTAAGTAAAAAGATGTAATTGTAATCACAATTCATAAAACAAGTAAACAAGAGATAGTTTAATTTCAAGTTCTCAAAGAGACGAAAGCTAGGCCATGGAGATTTCTTCAGGTAATGAATCGAAATCAAAGATATAACAACTGTTGAGATTCAATTAAGCACCGTTCTAGAACTCAAACACGAGAGTATAGCCAGCTAACTTCCGTTACAAAGGCTATCTATCCTTAAATCCTCAAATCCCAAATTCCTTTGCGAATTCATCGAATCTAAACAAGCAATTAGTACAAGTTCGATTTGTTCACAAAATCCCTAAGCCAAATTCCTTTGCGAATAGGTAATTTTGCCCATCTAGACTAGTTCAGGTTATTAATCTCACTTCCGTGACTAATCAACAATCCTAAGATAAAGATTCTAAGTGATCAAGCTAGATTCTAGCATTAGAAACAGTCTAGATGAAGAACTAACGGATAAACCTCAACAGATCTGCGATCTTAAAGATTTCTCATCAAAACCCAAGAAATCCCAAAACCTAACAAGTGATTTACTCAGAAATAGATGATGAAATCATAATAACTGAATAGATTTGCATAAAAGAGTAAGAGTAGAAGATACAAAAGGGTTTGTAGGTAGTAGATATCAAGAACATGTGATTTCCCTCAAAGCTCTTCAAAATCTCTCTTTTTCTCTATGTCCCACGAAAACAAGATAAAATGTGGGGACAACCTAAATAACCTATTTATACAAGTGCCAAAATTAGGTCTAAAAACAGATATTTTTGGCTTTTGCAGACCGCGTGTCGATCGACAGAGACTTATGCCGATCGACACTAGACTCTCTGCCTTAACATCATCCGATCTTTAAAATACTCCGTCGATCGACAGGATATATACACAAATACCCTGTGCCGATCGACAGGCCATGCTGCTCGATTCCACTTGGATCTTTTCAGCTCCAAAATGCTCCAAAATGATCCAAATGTTTCCATTAAGCTCCAATTGGCCATTTTCCTGCAAAACACTATAAAAGATACACAAATATCAAAAATACTATACAAAACCGATTTATATCATGGTTAAAACGGGTAAAAACCATTATATATCAATAGCCCAGCCCAACATCGATTTCCTTGGGATGAAAATTAAAGATGGACAGATAACGCCACAGTCTCATCTAGCTACAACGCTTCTTGATTTCCCAGACGAAAATCTCACAAAGAGACAAGTCCAGCAATTCCTTGGAGTCATCAATTATGTTAGTGACTTTATTCCGCATCTTTCGCGACTGACAAGGCCACTACAAAAAATGCTGACAAAGAATCCACCTGAATGGACAAAGCGACAAACAGAAGCGGTCAAAAGGCTAAAGCTAGAGATACAGAAGCTACCACCTTTACAGATTCCCTCCTCGGGGACACGAATTCTTCAGACCGACGCAAGCGACAAATATTGGGGAGCAATATTATTTGAAGAAATAAATGGAAAACGTCAAATATGTGGATACAAAAGTGGAAGCTTTAAAGATTCGGAAATGCATTATCACTCCACGTTCTAAGAAATCCTAGCAGTCAAAAAGGCAATCGAGAGGTTCGAGTTCCATCTGATAGGACATAAATTTCGCATCGAAATGGATATGTCTTCTTTTCCGAAGATGTTACAATTCAAGCAGAAGACGGTCCCACACCAACAGCTACTTCGATGGAGCGAGTGGTTCTCAAAGTACGACTTCGACTCCTTTTATTTAAAGGGCGAGAAAAACACTCTCGCAGACATGCTCAGCAGAACTCCACTCAAAGAAATTAACATGATGGCAAGCTCCTCCAAATCAGAAGATGGATACTTTGATTTTGAAGCCAACATGCCTAAAGATGCTCATGAGTTAATCGAAAGGAAGATCCTACACGAGCATCTTCTCCAGAAAGCCTTCCGTTATCAATCCATCATCCTTTGCAAGATGGCATCAACTGCCGTTACATCGCGCCAATGGGAATCCACCCGGAGTACCCTTTCGCTCACCTCTACAGGATTGAGAATTCAAACATGCCAGAAGAAGTTCTGTGTTTCCTCTGGTACCTTTGCTCGGCCTACACCATCGATATTGTATTTGACATAAGTTGGCTCTACCAATACGTCTGCGCTCAACAAGGACAAAAGGAATGTCTTTCGACTTTCTTAACATGGTTTGCACCACTATCTAGTTGGGCCGGTAAATTGAGAAGATCGGCAAAAGCAACGAACTTACCATTCAAGAGGCTGAAGGGACAAGGAAGTCAAAGGACCCTCGATCCGTTATTTAACCCTCATACATTATACTTCTTCCATCGTCCTGTCCAGGTCAACAACAATTCCGGCAAGCTTCATGCACTTCCCACGCTCATTCACCACAACGACTAACAACGAGGGATTCGTCCAGACTTCAACATTCATGATAACAGGCCCTACGAAGATTTCCAAATACATGCGTTTCGCCTCAACAGTACAAGATAGACGTTTCCAATCCCTTTCATCCCAAACTGGACATACTACTCAGTAGACTATCAGATGAGCCTCGATGAAGACCTGCAGTATTTCATGGAAAAACAACAGAATATGGCTCAAACTCTTCAGGCAATTAAACAAGTCCCAGTATCTGCATACGCTATGGAAACCTACTTCGAAGACTCTCAACCCCCTGATGACGACATGAATATCGATGAAATCGGGAAGAAATTCAACATTGAAGTTAACACTCAAGACAACTTCGCAGACTTCGCGGATTATGAGGAGCCAGAAGTGAAATACAAATGCCCAGGAGATCAACCCGGTTGCTGCCAAAAGCACATCATCAAGTTCGAAATGGAACACTAAATGAAGTACATCCTAATACTTCATTATGTATAATAAGCGTATTTTATTAAGTTTAAGTGTGTTTAATTATGTTTAATAAATAATGATGTAAGTGTGATGTAAGCGCTTATGTCAGCGCTCAATAATGTGGAATGTGATGTAAGCGCTTATGTCAGCGCTCCATTCTCCCCTATAAATATGTGTGTACCCCATTATAAGATGTCACCTCATATTTTCTATAAAAACCTCTCTCTAGTTTATCTCTCTGAAATGTTTCTCTAAATCATTCTCTAGTTATCCAGATTTCCGAACTTCTTCATAAGCTTTGATTACTCTCTATCTAAGAGATGCCTCTCTGCTCCAACTCTTAAGTTGAGCATCTGGGTTATCAACACGGTTTTAGTCAACACGATGGCCGTGGGAGAAATTTCCTAACAGTGGTTGAGCAAATCAGAGGCATAGACCCGTTTAGAAGCTCCCAATACTTGGAACTACCGCTCGACTTTCAACACGACTTTAGCCAACACGATCTCCTGAAGTATTCGTTTTAATTGTTACTTTTATATAAGTAGTGGAAAAACAAGGAAATACTATGAGAAAAAAAATTAAAGTTTTTAAAAATGAAATATAAAGTTTTGATGATTTATTATATTTAAATTTAAGTGTGCCCCATACTAAAATATGTTCTGGATCCGCCCCTGGATATTATAGTATACGAAATTACGAAGAAAAAAATGAATTGTGTACGTATTGCAAGAAATGAAGTGTGTAGGTATCATATTTAATTTTGTTTTTTACAAGTAAACATGGAATCATTTTAAAATGCATATATGTTAGTGCCATTCATTTAAAAGAAAATGAATCTTGAAAAAAAAAGATACTAAGATCAGACATACGAAAACACATTTACATATGAAATCTAAAATAGCTAATTGGATAAGAAAATATCTACAAAAGTCACAAACAATAGAAGAAAATGTGATATTTTTTTTTTTGTTGAAAAAATAGCTTAAAAAATCCCCAAAGTTTCAACCACTAACACTTTAAACTTCTAAAATATTTCACTACCACAATAAACTTTCAAACTAAAAATATTAACATTAATAACTTTTAAACTAGAATTTGAGTACACTCCGTCAAATCATTTAACGAAATTATTTGTTTCCGTTAAAATATGCTGATGTGGGATCAAACTGAATTTTTTGATAAATAAAATTAATTTAAATCCTTATTTTATTATTTATCATAATTAGTAATATAAAAAATGATTTATTTTTTTCTCTTCTTTCCTTTCACTTCTCACACCATCGTCGGGTCTAAATGGTTGTCAAATTTTGGAATATCTGGAATAAGATGAATAAAGAAATGGAGTAGATTTGAATGGAATGATGGCAGTTACATGAGAAAGATGAATGGAATAAACGATCGCAGAGAAATATTTATGTAAGATGAATGGTGATTTTTTAAAGGAATAGAATGGAATACAAAATAAATATGATTAAAACTAAATAATATTGTTAATAAAAAAATTAAACACTAACCTATATTTATTAAAGACATGAAAAAACGTTGCCAACATAGAAACATAATAGTTCTAAAATTCTTAAACTAAACTTTTTATTAAACCTAATATCTAAAGGTGGGAGCGAGTTACACCAGATTTTGCAATCCATATTTCCTTAGCAATTTGATCACGAACAACTTTCATATAAGCTCCGGCTTCAGTGTCTTCTTCAACTCGACGACTTTGATCATCATTTGTGTCGTCATTAATAATTTGTTGACCATGTAGAACATCTTTTGTAGCATATGCTTCCTTAAACTCAACATCTCCAATGTTGTTTTGGCGGATGAAATTATGAAGTCCCATTGTAGCAAAGATAACACGTCTTTGTATAAAAATATCATACCTTGGAAATTCATTTAAAACCCTCCATTTTTTTTCCAAACTCCAAATGTGCGTTCAATTACAGAACGAAGGGATGCATGCCATCTGTTAAACATCTCTTTGCTATTCCGTGGAGCTTCACCATTCAAGAACTCTTGTAGATGATATCTTGTACCACCATTGCGTTATTTTCTATACAGCGCTAAATAACCACGACTATTGGCATATCCAGAGTCTACAAGATAATAATTTCCTTCTGGAGGTGTGGGAAACATATGATCATCTTCAATCGCTGTTGCTAAGACTCAAGCATCATGTGCTGACCCTGCCATCCTAAAAAACAATACGTAAAAAGCATATCTGCATCGCACATGGCCAAAACATTAAGACTCGTAGTTCCTTTTCGACTTATGAATCGAATGGATTCTTTTCCCGGTTTCACCATAACTGGTACATGTGTCCCGTCTAATGCTCCAACGATCCCACTAAAATAGGGCCAATATCGGTCATCTCCTTCTAGACGATCAGATACAGCTTCAAGTTCTTGAGATGTACGTGGTCGCATATAGTCCACAACCATTCGTAACATTGCTCCAAGTACTTCATGAAATTTCTGACCTATTGTCTCTTGTGCATGTCCAAATCTTAGACCAAGATCATATTGAGTATCATTTTGACCACAAAGGATAAGAAATATTGCAACGCTTTCATCAACACATATGCTATGTGTGACTTGTAAGCCATACCTGCCGTTAAGTAACTCACATAGACGTGTAAATGCCTTTGGGCTCATCCGCACTAACGTTCTACAAGAGGTTTCATTCTCATAAATCTGATTTTGGATCATGCACCATCCTCTACCTTTTTCTTGATTCATTGGTCTTTTGCAGAAAAATTTACGGTAATATTCCAATGCGGGAGAGATGTATGCTTGAAATATCTCATCTTCTTCTAGTAATATCAACTCCGCTAGTTCTTCATCAGACAAATTTTCAGTCCCACGTAATAGTAATTCTGCAATGCGAAAGTCCTGGAAAAAAAAACATTGTTAAAATAAATGTCTATAAACTATAAATATTTTAGTGAAGATTAGAAAATTCAAAATTTATTGCATAGAAATATTTAGTGGATATTCGAACTCAATAATATAAAGTGAAAAAATTCAAGAACAAAATCAACTTTTAAAATAGTGCAAAATTACAAATGATATGTTAATTCGAAAGCAAATATTTTATTGGTTAGAAAAAACATATGTTTTATTGGTTTTATTAGAAATAGAAAATAACTAAAGTAAACTAAATCAAAAACCAGAAGTTGAGCCTAGCGAGTTAGGTCCGGGAATCCCAAGCAAAGCTTGAAAACTAGTTCTAGAAGATCTTGTTTCGAACAATCCTAGTCCCGGACATAAATTTGTGGAAGCATTAGTGTTAAATCTAGCCATTTGGGAATGATTAAATGGCATAGAAGAAGTTGGAGTGTTCGATGTATTATCCCTTAAGTTGATGATTTGGCATGGATCACCATATCTATCAACACCACTTAAACCCTCCAAAAACTGAATTTATTTTCTTCACTTCGTAATTTCATAAACCCGTCGTGGATATCTTCGTCTTTCATCAGCAATCCATTTGCAACCCACCAAAATTTTTCCATTGTTTCAATTTGTAATGTTTCTAAAACAGCCAAAGCATCACCAAAAGTCACCTTCTGGTGGTGTCGTGACCGTAAAACATCTAATATGTTGGTGCGAGACTCTTCCATACGTTGAAGTCCACTTTGGATTTGTGTTTCGAAATTGACTCTTTTTTTATTTGTACGTCTATTGGACGTACTCCGGACTCGCGTACTCAATCTACTCACACGAGGTGAAGAACGTTGTAATTGTTCTCTGGTGGGAGCTTCATCATCTAAAGCTCTAATGCTACTCGGTTCAAAAGGTATTTCTTCTTGTGTTTCGTCTACAGCTATTTCATCACCACTAGCTCCCTCATCTTCCATTTGTTGGATATGTTCACCGAGCGTGAATGGTGAAAAATGATCATCTTGATCCAAATCATGTTGACCATAAATTTCTTCGAGGAGATCTCTAAAAAGAAGAGGTTTACTTTGCAAGACCTTTACAAATTTACCATTACTTCCAAACTCCTACAACAGTAAACAAAATTTATTAGCAAACTATACATACATAATTTCAAACAGTATGATTAATTTTGAAAACTCACCGCAATTCGATCATCCCACCATGGTTTATTCATCCTTATATGCCCTGTCGTAGCATCAACAGTAACACCGGAACGAAAGCATAAAATATTGTAATTGAAACAACCAACCCTTTCTTTTTTTTAATAACCTGAATTAAACATACCCATAAATGCTAATTCTCTACGGCTATTTCTAACAGTTGCGGAAGTTCTCATAACAATAATCCAATAGAATTATAAACCAATTATCCAGTAGTTAATTCAAATCCAATTCAGAAATGAAACAGAAACTCTAGCAACCTAAACACCAGGTTCACTAGACAAACTAAAAGATAAATCAAACACCCTATCATCCTCTTCCCTGGCCTTGATTCCGCGATCACGCATTTCTATTACCTGCAACACATTGTAATAAAAGTTGCGTAAGTATTTAACAAATACTTAGTGGAGCGGTCATCCCGTCTACCGGATACATAGTAAGAGAAAATAGATTATCAATTCTACGCGATCAAGCAACAATCCACAAAAATGACAAAAACAACATTTAATAATAAGTGGTGTCGATCGACACACCCACGTGGTGTCGATCGACACTCCATTCAGGAACACAATTCTGGCGAAGATAAAATAGTGGTGTCGATCGACACTGCCACTAGGTGTCGGTCGACACCTCTCGCAGAAACCTGAACCGAGTCAAAATCCTCTTGAGACTCGAATTCTGTTTCATCACACGAGATCATCACGACACAGACAACATAAATCACACAGAACAATCACGGAAAAACCATCAAAATATCACAAACAATCGTTCAATACCCTAATAATCTAGTCCCATATCCTTGATCGCACACTCACCTCGAAATCGCGAATTGCAAAGGGAAAAAGGATTGAACAGCGACGAATCAGAGATGAGACTCACAGAAAAACACCGAGACAACACGATCACTCTCACAAACAACCACACAAGCCTTATCAACGAAAAACGGTGAAGAACGGATCACGAATCCTCTCGATTCACACTCAAACACACAAATCACCTTTTTCTTCACTAGATTTTCTCTCCCAAAACGTGCCTCTGCGGCTGGAAACTTATACAACCCGACCTAGGACTGCGTTCCTAAACCGCGCAACAAACCGAACGATTTTAAATCAAACCAAATTTGACCAAAAATATTGGTGTCGATCGACACCCTGCCCTGGTGTCGATCGACACCCATGACCAAAATCCATATTTTGGTTTCGGGATGTTACAATTCTCCTGTACTAATCTGGATTCGACCTCGAATCCCGCAAATCGTCTATTCAAGACTTACACTTGACCCCACTTGATCAATAATCCACTAGAGATCCTCACCCAACCCCTGAACTTATACCTAGTCCTATGTTTATACACGCATTTTCCCAACCATTTACTACTCCTAACTCATTATCACTCTACCACGCTCTCAGGAGCTTGTGTTTGGTCAAACGGAAAGTCTTCTTGTCCTAATGGCTCGAAACAAGGAGCTGGCTCGTGGTTGTCCCAACAACTTGACTCAACGGCTCAAGAAAGAATGAGATGGGTGCAAAGAAACTACATGATCTATAACTATTGTACGGATTCTAAGAGATTCCCTCAAGGTCTTCCTAAAGAATGCTTAGCTGCGTAGAGAGATGTGAGAGAAACAAAAGTCGACTTTTTTCTTGTTTGTTATACAAAATTCTTTTGATTCCTTTGTTGTACTTTCTAGTGTACTTGTTCGTTAATAATGACGTAAAAAGTAAAATATTTCTGTTACAACTTACAAGATACCTTTATCCACTTTGGAAAAAAAAAAAAAAATGGAAGGAGGTTTATTTTCTCAAATTGAATATAACATCTTTTCCACGTAAGGTAAACCAATAGAACACATTTGGACGAACAAATTAAACGGAAAAAAGCAGAGAGAAAACCCTAATTATTCTCTGTTACAAGGTGCCCTTCTATTCACTTTTGGAAAAAAAAAAAAAAAAAAAACAAATTTGGAAGGAGCTTGTTTTTATGAAATTGAACATATTTTTCACGTAAGGAATTCCAAATAGAGCATATTTTCACGTAAGGAAAAGTAATAAAATAAACAGAGTACATATACATAGAGAAAACCCTAATTATTTCTATTGCCCAGCCTCTGTTTTCAAGTTGGAAAAATGAGGACGACGATGCAAGATCTTCCACCGAAACTTGTAGGTGAGAAAATACTCACCAAGGTTCCAATAACATCTCTAAGAGAAGTACGTTCCACTTGCAAATTATGGAACGATTTATCCAAATAATGGATTTTGGCTAAAGAGTAATCAACAAGGCATCAGTTTGTAGGGTTCATGACAATGGATTCTAAGCTTCGTTCATTGAGATTTCCATCTCCGCAAGGACGAGGTAGCAAAGACCTGGATGATATATCTATAAAGAAGGTAGATTTATTCAGTCAAGTGGAGATCTCTCGAGTCTTTCACTGCGACGGCTTATTGTTATGTGCAGGGGCGGATGCACATAGGGGGTTATGGGTGCAAGTGCACCCAGTGAAATGTCATAATCAATGCATTTACCTTAAGCATAATTTCAGTGCCCCCATAGTAAAATGAAATTTTGCCCCCATTCCTTTTTCTACCCAAATCTTACCAAATAATTAAAGTTTGTTTCCGAAATTTTAGCAGTCAAACATAATATCAAAAACACAATCAGTTGATCTAATTAAGGGGTTGCTATTTATTATAAATTTTATTAAACAGTTCTTTGTACTCAAGTATTAATGAACTAAGTATATATAAAAGTTAAGCTTAACAGAATTGGAAAGAAAAAAAATGTGTATATATATATATATATAAGTTAAGCTTAACAGAATTGGAAAGAAAACAAATGTTATGCATGTATATATCTCCTAATACAAAAATGGATGGTATAATTATTAAATTTGTGCTTGACAATAAATTTTGTTAGATAGTATTGTCCATTTTAAAAACATATATCATTATCATTTTTTGGTATCACAATTTTAAATTTTATTATTATTATTGTGCCCCCGGTCAAATAAAATCTCTTGGATCCGCCCATGGTTATGTGTAGTTAGGGACAACTCGAGTCTCGTGCTGTGGAACCCTTACTTAGGGCAAACACTGTGGATCAGACCCAGAATAAGTTTCCACAGATTTGACAGGTATGCTCTTTGCTCTCGGATTTGACAAGAACCGTAACCCCAAAATCTTGAGGTTTGTGGAAGCTTATGATTTAGCCTCAAGTACGATTTTGTGTATGAAATCTACGATTTGAGCTCTGGTTCATGGAGGGCTTTTGACTTCGCTCCCGACTTTCAAATAGAGTATAATCAACATGGTGCGTCTTTGAAGGGAAATACCTACTTTTTTTCTCAAGAGAAGGTACTAGGAAACGGAGTACATGTTTTCTTCTTACTCTGTTTTGATTTTACAAGAGAGAGGTTTGGACCGCATCTGACTCCTCCGTTTCAGTCCTATTCGGAAGAGACTGTGGCTCTCTCTTGTGTTAGTGATGAGACCGTCTAACACGTTTGAGGTCACGACTAGGATCGAGCCCGATGCAGTGTCTTGGATGAAGTTTTTGAAATTGGATATGAGACCAGTCACTTGTGATGGTCATGTTCAGCTTCGCTATAATACTGGGACCTTCTTCATTGACAAGGAGAAGAAAGTCGCTCTGGTTTTCGACACATCTCCCGAGCTGGACCACACAGCTTATATTTTTGGTGATGACGAATACTTCAAATATGTGCGTCTAGGAGGAGCTCTCTGTTTTGGTGATTTGCTCTATGATGATGGATACCCAATGCCACGTTGTTTTCCTCCACTCGTGTGCTCTTCTCCTTGTCTTCCGAGCTTAGTGCAAATCAACCAACCCTGCAAAAGGAAAGACAAGCACAGAAGCACAAGGAAAGACAAGCTTAGTGCAAATCAACCAACCGCGCAAAAGAAAAGAAAGAGATGATTTCAGATTTGTTTCTTGTAAA
Source organism: Draba incana (assembly GCA_963576765.1). NCBI lineage: Eukaryota > Viridiplantae > Streptophyta > Magnoliopsida > Brassicales > Brassicaceae > Draba > Draba incana. The sequence goes on from OY755205.1 coordinate 32,971,864, forward strand.
ATTTAACTGCTAATCAATTACGTCATCTTCGTTTCTATGGATAATTAATAACTAAGGATTTTGGCTTTTTCATGTTTTTTGCACCATCTCGACGACATGGTTTAAGTTTTCCTTCTTGAGTTTTAAAAGTACCTTATTTGTTTCTTGCATTGTTGACTGCTTCAGTTTCGGTTCTATTTATCAGACTCAAGATTTTGGCTTTTTCATTTCTCTTCTACCCATTTTTAGTTTTGCTCTTCTCACTGGTTCAATTGCAAAATCAAGAAATGAAAACTGCTCCAAAAGCATGGCATTCGCTTGGCTAATTATTTGTAAAAAAGTAACTAGTCTTAGGGTTCTCAGCCTTGAGTTCTCAAGTTTTCATCTCCATTTCCATGTCCACAAGTATCACATCTTATGACCAAGCCGCACATCTCATAATATTGAATGAAGTAATAGAAAAGGGGAGATTAACAATAACAAGTGTGTTTTTGACAAAATTTATACACACATCACATACAAAAAGGTTTCAAGGACTAAGACAGGATCATGTGAGACTTGAAAATGTCCAAGTTATTTTTTTTTAGACATTACAGTCTTTTTAAGATTTTCAAAAAAAAGAAAAAGGTAACTTGGTAAATTTCATATCTATTCATCATTATGGGTGTGTGGAACACCCTATTCTTGGCAAAAGACAAATTAAATTCCTTTTAGTAAAACATTACAACATGAACCAAAACAAGTGGTCCGTGTAAGTTACGCCAGCAAAAGCAAGCAAAGGATCATTGTCAACTACACTGGACAACTAGGAAGGAGTGTCACATATGCATTACATAAGCTGATAAGGACACGTATAAATAGTTCCCTTAACAAACAAATAAACTACTGTAAGGCTGTAATTAATTGGTGACTTATTTGGAGAGGGGAAATGAAGAGAAATGTGATATTTTTCAAAATTTGATAAATGTGTTTTCCACTTTTCCTCTTGATTAATTCCTCCAGAAACAAAAATTATATAACAAATTTATGCCTCATCAAATTTAAAGAAGAAAAATGATAAGGAACAAAAAAACTGATTTTTTTTATTCATTAATAATATTTGGATTTTTATATATAGCATTTTTCAATATGTTCATTTCTATATTTATAAAAAATATGTAAAAAGATTATATTTGTTTCATTTTTTTTTTTTTTTTTTGCTAAGAATGTAAATATCATTAAAAACGAATTACAATTTTTTTAGAACAAATGGTAAACCTTTCAAATGGTCACTGGAAAAAAAGGATAGCATAGACAATCTGTACTTTATCGACATTGTAAAGCAACCTGCATCGTAATAATCTCGATACAAATCATACAAACTTAGTAATAAAGAAGAAGCGGAAAGCCAAAGAAGGAAATTACATGAATGACCAAGTAAACGCTAACCACATAAATGAAAACTCTATCATCCGGTAGCCTGAAATTGAAAGCCTTCGAACTTAAGGGTAAGCAAGCAAACAAAACATTGGTTGTGCTCTACACCTGTGAACGATGGTTGCCAACTACCCAAAGGAATCAAATATGAGACGGGAGCCGAAATAATCAAATGCGTTCATAAACTCTACCAAGATCTTTTCTCCTGTATTGGTTAGTGCTTTACATTGCAACACTCAAGACTAGGGGTGGGCATTCAGTTATTCGGTTCGTTTTCGGTTTGTTTTTTTAGTTTTTCGGTTTTAGCTAAAATATGTCCATATTTAAACCGAATGAATTGTGGGTCGGTTTGGTTCGGTTTCACTTCGGTTTCGGTTCACATTTTAAGGTCCATAATAGAACCGAATTGCTTCGGTTTCGGTTCAGTTTCGGTTCTTAACTAAATAATCGAAGCAAACCTATAAAAATCAATTGCACAATGACAAATAAAACACAAAACATCATATTCAAAGTAATTTTAATCTAAAATCCATAATCAAACACCAAATAAACCCTCAAACAAAAAGTTTTAAAAGAAACACAAAGTACTTAACTACTAGGTATATATTATACATTAGTTAGAATTCGGTTTCATTCGGTTTATGATCGATTTTTCGGTTTAAACCGAAACCTAAGAACTATATTTTGCTTGGTCCAGTAGGTATAGTCCGAATACCCGAACCTGAACCCATACCTATGTTTTCGGTTCGGTTTAGTATTTTTGCCCACCCCTACTCAAGACCACAGTTTTACTAGCTTCTTCAAAAGTAGTAGTAACGGAACATTATCAAGCGCGAAGCATACCTAAACATGTTCCACTAATAGAATCGAAACTTCTAAAACTAGTTAACAGGTCGCGTTACACTTCGGAAGATGCATACGTTTCTACAATTTGAAATGCCTTGGGTTTAATTCTATCATTTGCATGGAAACCAATCAAAGACAATGACCAGTTCATGTTAAAAATTGGTCTATAATAGTTAAGAAAAATTGTCCAACCATAAACAAAAATTAGAAAATCCATGTTCAAAACTGAATGAACGCTCAAACAAACAAAGTGTGGAACCTTAAATTTTCCATACCCTGAAGTGAATCAAGGCTAATCTTTGAGAGCAAGTCAACTAGAGAATCAAGACTAACCTTTGAGAGGAAGTCAAAGTATTTAAAACACGTTTTCTTATACCGTCTATAGTTGTTAGGCCGATTAACTTTTGAAAGAAATTTGCACGTAAACAATTTATTTCACTTTTAGTCTTTTATATCACGTGTTAATCTTTTTCATTAGTTAAAACATAATAAATTATGATATTACGTGGAACTTTAACCGTTAACAAATAAATTCTGAAATCATTTGAAAATTCATATATATAAATTTCATTTTTATTAAGAACAAATAAAGAATCCTAAACCTAAACAAACAAATAAATTGAAATCTAAATATCTACACAAGCATTGAATCACATTTTGATTTTTGTAGACTTAACGTAAGAGCTGGGACTGCTCCCTTCGGATATAGCCAGTTGGAGGAAGAAACTTCCGGACCACGACCATCATCAAGTTGAAAGGTCTTAGCTGTATCCACTACGAGACATTAAAACATTTGAGTCAGTCAAAATCATAAGTTACCCAACTACTACTAACTTATCCCTTGAACGTGGCAGCTCTCTTCTTCCTCCACTTCAATTTTGAATTTATTAATAAAAGGACTTTTGTAAACAAGAAAAAAATATATATATACAACGTCCATCCTTATCCTATTCTTTAACCAATCTGATTTTGTTATTTGGCAATGAAAATGAATGCTCTAATCAGATAAATTTTTCCTTTCTTTATTTTCTTCTAATAACAGAATCTCTTGGTTCTATTAGAGGAAAACTCCTTCTCTGTTCAAGGTCGGTCCAAGCCGGTGGTAAAGTATCCAACTCTCAAATCCAACTTATAAATAACAAAACTCCCAAATAAAAAAAAAATTGAAAAAAAAGGTAACATATTAAATATTTAGTTACGACTAAACAAACAGCGTGAACTCCAAAGCCAACAGTTTTTGGTAACAAATCCAAAGCCAATTAAACACAGCTTTTACTAAAAAGATGGCCCAATCTCCAGCTGTTGCCTCACAGGACACGGATTCCTCTTTCACCATACGAACCTTCCTCTCTTAAATCTTTACTTCTAGTTCTACTATATATGCACTCTTCCATAAACCCTCAAAACCACAATACCAATAACTCAATACAAGAACTCCAAAGATTCTGAAAATGGCGATCAATTATTTCCTTCCTCTGCTTCTCTCTCTTGTTATCATTTCCTCTGTTTCAGCTAATTTCCATAGAGACGTTGAGATCACTTGGGGAGACGGTCGTGGACAGATCAAGAACAATGGAGATCTTCTCACTTTATCTCTTGACAAATCCTCTGGTTCTGGATTCCAATCCAAAAAAGAGTACTTGTTTGGTAAAATCGGCATGCAAATGAAGCTCGTACCCGGAAACTCTGCAGGAACAGTCACAACACTCTACGTAAGTTGTAATAATACAACAATCTATTTATTTTTTTTTGGAACTTTTTTGGGTTCTTTTTGTTCTTTTTTGTAACAAAAAAATTTGGTTCTTTGGTTACATTCTTAAGTTCTTGTTCCTAAAATGGTTTCTTTACTTTCTGCAGTTGAAATCACCTGGAACAACATGGGACGAGATTGATTTTGAGTTCTTAGGGAATTCAAGTGGAGAACCTTACACACTTCACACTAATGTCTACACACAAGGCAAAGGAGACAAAGAACAACAATTCAAACTCTGGTTCGACCCAACTGCTGATTTCCACACTTACACCATTCTATGGAACCCACAAAGAATCATTTTCACAGTCGATGGAACTCCCATTAGAGAATTCAAGAACATGGAGTCTATTGGCACTCTGTTTCCCAAGAACCGACCAATGAGAATGTACTCTAGTCTCTGGAACGCAGATGATTGGGCAACTAGAGGTGGTTTGGTTAAAACAGATTGGTCTAAAGCTCCTTTCACTGCTTCGTACCGTGGCTTAAACCAAGAAGCTTGTGTTTGGTCTAACGGCAAGTTATCTTGTCCTAATGGCTCCAAAAAGGGAACCACTGGCTCGTGGTTCTCCCAAGAGCTTGACTCAACGGCTCAAGAAAGGATGAGATGGGTCCAGAGAAACTACATGATCTATAACTATTGTACCGATTCCAAAAGATTCCCTCAAGGTCTTCCTAAAGAGTGCTCAGCTGCGTAGAGAGTAGATAGAGAAATAAAAATTTAATTTTTCTTTCTTTTTTTGCTATAAAAATTCTTTCTATTTTATTGTAGATCACATGAATTATATTGATTCGTTTAAGACATGAAAGTAAAATATTCTCTCTGTTATAATATGTCTTCTTTTAAGTAGTAAAGTCTTTCGTAGTTTGTTCCATTTCCATTGTTTATGCTCGAAGTCCGTCCAAAAATGGCCGCATCGTTTCATTGAGAACTAGGGTTGGTCAATCAAGACCAGACCCAAACCCAAATGGTGCAATAACGTTTTTTTCAATTTGTTTATCAAGGAGCAATAACTTGACGGTTCGGTTTCATAATTGAGAACATGTGCAATGGTAAAACTATGTTTTGTGTTCTTAAGACATTTTTTATTAATAAATAATGATTATGATTGGTTAAGAACATAATTTGTGTTCTAAACCTTCAATGGTAAAACTATCTTATGTGTTCTTAAAAAAATTTAAAATGAAAAAATTAAAAACTTTGAAATATATTTATTTTAGATAGAAATATATATTATATTAAAATATTTAAAACATAGATTTTCAAATCGTAAACCAAAAGGATCGGTGATTTTCAAATCGATGAACACGCTATTAAGCGTGTTTTTTTTTTCCTTCTCAATAATACAAGGTCCATTAAAAATTTGACACCTATCCATAAAGAACACAGACAAATTGCTCTTAATTAAGAGTTGTTCTTGCTAAATTAAACCAATTATGATTTAAATTTAATCTGTTTTTACCTAAGAACACCTTCTAAAACTACCCATTGCATATGCTCTAGCAATAAATTATTTCTCGGTTCTATAAATACTAGGTGCTTCTCCGCGCGTAGCGCGGTTTTGTAATGAATTGTTTTAATATATTTGGATTCAATATGTTGGTTAAATTTTTTTTTAAGGACCGGTGTATTTGTTAGTTTTTATTGGTATTTGAATAATTTATATCCGTGTTTATGTTGTTCTCATAGATACCACTTTTTAAAGTTTTCCTTCCAACCATACCACCAGTTTTTAAAAGTTTCAAAAATACCACTTTTTTCAAATTTTCAAAAAATACAACAAAATTAAAATTAGTTTTAAATGGTCAAAACTTAACTCTAAACCCTAAACCTACACCTTGCCCCCTAAAACTATACTATAATTGTACAATAGTTATGTTAAATTCTAAACTCTTTAAAAATCAATTTTTATGTTAGTGGTATTTTTGGAACTTTTGAATTTATTTTTAAAAAGTGGTATCTATGAAACTTAAAAAAATTGGTGGTATATTTCGAAACAAAACTTCAATATATTAAGGAATTTATATTGTTTATTTTGGCGTTTTTGTTTGGTCTTTGTTTTTTGGTTTAGTTTAGTTTGATTCATGTAATGGTGTTAAGGATATTATTTGTTGTTTTTGAAATAATAAGTATTATTGTCTGGACTTCTATTATTAGTCGGAGAAAGATTTAAATTTAGGTTTTCATTCAATCTGAATTATAAAAAAAAATCAGTCTAGAATTATGTGTTGAGTATATGTTCTGTTCTCATTTGTTAAATAATACTCGAATAGTAAGGCGGCTTCTAGAAATCAATACTAATAATCGACGAGTATAAAAAAATGTTTGGGCAAAATTAGACCTTTAATTACTCCAATTGCCACTCAAAAATCCACTTTCTAAAAACATTTCTCAAATTCGGAGGGGCAATTTCGTAATAAAATATGCAGGATCCAATTTCATACCCAGTTCAAAACGGATAAACACGCGGATCCTTTATTATTGATTTTGTAACATCTCGAAACCAAAATGTGGATTTTTGATAGGGGTGTCCGACACCAAGTTTTTCGGTTGATTTTGGTTTGATTTAAAATTGTCCGGTTTGTTGCTCGGTTTGGGAACGCAACCCTAAGTCGGGTTATATATGTTCCAGCCGCATATTTCATGAGTTGGGGAGAAAAAACAGAGAAATAAAAAGGGTTTTGAGTGTTTCCAAGGGATTTGTGATTCGTTCTTCATAATTCTTCGATCGTGAGACTCGTGAGGTTGTTGGTGCGTGTTTGCGGTGCGTTTCCGGTGAATTCCAGCATCAGAGAGTGTTGATTTTTCGCTGTTCCTTTCCGTTCTTCGTGTTCTTCGCGTTATTCCCTTTTCCGTTGCGAAATCGAGGTGAGTGCGCGACGTAGGCTCGGATAGGTTAGAATTCGATTGATAGATGGTTAGGATTGTTCATGGTGGTTGAACTGGTTGTTGATTGCGTGTGATTATGATTTTTGTGATGCATTTGTGTGATTTTCGTGTTTTGGATCGATTGTTTTAATCTGTTCTTGGTGGTAGAACAGGGTGTCTATCGACACCTAGAGGTAGTGTCGATGGACACCAAGGTGAAACGACATCAGAATTGTCGAGGTGTCGATCGACACCTAGTGGTAGTGTCGATTGACATCCGGTTGAATCATGTGTGCATTTTTAATTTTTTATTATTCGGTTATGATTTATCCGTACTTAGCCTGCTGATGGGAGGACCGTCTCACTAAGTATTTATTAAATACTTACGCAAATCTTATTACCATGTGTTGCAGGTAACAGAAATGCGTAATCGCGGAATCAAGGCCAGAGAAGAGGATGATAGGGTGTTTAGTTTATTTATTTGTTTCTAGTGAACCTGGCTTTTAGGTTGCTAGTATTATTTGAATTATGGAATTTGGTTTGTTGAACTTGGTTTGTTGGTTTAATAATTATTTGAATTATTTTTATGAGAATTTCTGCAAATTGTTTAATAGCTGTAGAGGATTAAATATTTATGAAAATATTAATTCGGCTATTAATTTTTTTTTTAAAAAGTGTTAGTTGTTTCATTTTGGTATCAGAGCCTAGACGTTTTTAGGACTTGGTAATTGGATGAATTGGGACTATGTGTTTAATTGTTTATTGGTGCTTAGCCAATTAGTAGTCTTAGATCATCCTCCTCGGCCTTCAAAGAGATTCCGCGGTAAGTTGTGTTTTATTGTTTGTTACTTCTCGTTTGCTCATATTTTCCTGTCCTGTGTGGTAGATAGATACTGGAGCGAGAGGTCGTAGAGGCCGAGGATGTGGTCGTGGACCCGTAGAGGCGTCGTTTGGTAGTGTGGCTGCATCCCAGACTCATCAGGTGGAGACCGCGAGCGAGACCAGTGCCAGTGTGGCTGTGGGTGCCGGGAGGGGCGCCGGGAGAGGTGCTGGTGGTGCTGTTGGTGCCGAGAGGGCCGCCGACAGAGGTGCTGATGGTGGAGTGGGCCCGAGTGGGGTGCTGCTCTAGCTCAGGGTCGTGATGATGTTATTGTGGGACTTCTGACGCAGTTGTTAGATCGGTTTCCGGCTGCGGTTCCGGCACCGGCTCCAGCAGGACCTCCGGTGGTGGAGGCGCAGCAGAGAGCTGTAGTGGTTGAGCAGCCGAGGGCTGCAGTTGTTGAGCATTCTCCCTATCTTGTGATGATGGGACAGATGCAGAAGATTGGTACGCCTTCCTTTGCAGGCAGAGTTTGGTCAGAGGGGGCCGAGGAGTGGCGCTTGAGAGTGGAGCGCAACTTTTGATCGATTTGATGTCTTGCTGAGTATCTGGTGGAGTTGGCTGTCCACTATCTTATTGAGGACGCTCATTTGTGGTGGAGAAAGATTGAGACCAAGAGAGGTGCTTGGACCTGGGGCGAGTTCAACGCCAAGTACTTTCCTCTGGAGGCTAGAGATCGTCTTCAGACGAGGTTTATGGAGATGACTCAGGGAGAGAGTATTATGCGAGAGTACGATGCTGAGTTCAGCAGACTGTTGGTTTACACTGGCCGTAGCACAGAGGACGAGAGGACCCTGATGCAGAGGTTTTTGCAGGGGCTTTGTCTGAGTATCAGATCGCAGTGTCGCGGTTCTTTGTACGCCTCGATGGCGGATTTGGTGGAGCTAGCTGCTTCTATTGAGGAGGATCAGCGTGAGCAGGCAAGATCTGCGATTGTTCCACCAGTGGTTGTTCCATCCTTTGTTTCTCCTGTTGCTCATGCGAGGAGGCAGCTGCAACAGCATTCTCGGAGTTCTGGTTCTGGCAAAGGCGATAAGCCTGCGCAGGGTCAGAAGAGGAGGTTCGATGAGGTTTCTGGCAGCGGCCAGAGTAGTCGTAGCTGTTATGGGTGCAGGAGCACAGAGCATCGTGTGGCTAGTTGTCCCAAAAGGGAGGCATCTTGGGATGCCAAGGTGTGGTTTCATTGCCGAGAGCCGGGGCATATCCGGCTGATGTGTCCTAAGTTGCAGCAGATGGCTGTGGTAGCGGTTCAGCCAGCGGCAGGGGCAGCGGTTCAACCAGTAGCAGGACAACATATGGCTCAGTTGGTAGCAGTTCAGCCTTTGGGTCAGCTTGGGCCTGCACCGCGTGTTTATGGGCCGGCAGATGCGGGGCAGTTTGGTGGCGCGCAGATCACATGTAAAATTTTAGACTCGAACTTCGTAAATTCTTAGTGGTTGAATTTGGTTGTTTGATATACCTAATATTTTACCTATTTTATTATCTGTTTTAAAACATTTTCTAGGTATTTTAATAAGGTTTTACACCAAAGAGGTAGTTTTTCCTCGTATTTGTAGTTTTAAAGTGTAAACAGGGAAAATCATCAAAATGGAGCAAAAATAGTCTAAATAGGTGTATTCTAAGCTACAGAAAGTTTATCAAGCCAAAGACTTAGTCCAAGCCTCAAAATTCTCAAAATATCACACTTTGCTGATTTGGACAGAAGCAATGAGTCCAAAGTTTTGCTACGGACGGACGACCAAATCAAGTTTTATTTTGATGAAAGATGGCTTAGTTTCAAGATCTTTGAGTCAGCTTTCTAATAAAGTTAGAACTATCTCATTTTGAGCTATGAGCTAGAAGATACACTAGATTTACTAAAGACATGTCAAACTGCCTCGAAGATGAAGAAGGTGCAGAAAAGAGTCAAACGTTGATGGACCTTAAGGCCAATGTTCCTGACCATTATCAGCCCAATTTGAAGACTTTTTTAAGCCCATCACATGCCTTGGAGAGGTGGTCGGTTGGACTTATAAAGATTTGGAAGTTTTGACCACAAAAACCATTTTGCCCATGGAGAACCTTAGCACTATAAATACTTGTTTTTAGCCTATTGATTAGGGTGTGCCGAAATTTATAAAAACTTTTTACTCATAGAAGACAGCAGCCACGCCTCCTTTGGAGGATTGATCATAGAGTTTGTTTTAGGAGCTTTGGTGGATGATCTCGCTTTGTACTTCGCTATAGAGAAAAATCTTCTTATCCCTACTCTTTTAATAAAGTTTATCATCATGTTTTAATCTATCTCTTTCTTTTTTTCGTGCACCATGTCCGAGTAATTCACTTGTTAGATTTTAGGTTTTCATTGAGTTTCATAATTCGATAATTGATTGATGATTGTTTAGGGATAATAATAGAATCTTCATCTTTACTTGTACTCTATGCATAATTGCTTTACCGCGCATTTAGCGATTTGATCTTAGGTTGATATAGATTCCAAAAGCTTTTATATTGACCGGAACTAGTATCTGATGAGCCAAGCGTCTTAACATTCCAAAAGTTTAGTTAAGGAGTTCGGTGAACAATAACATAACCCGTACTTTTCTTGCATATTTTCACCTTGTAATAACCACGTGAAAGCCGAGTCTATTAGGGTGATGAAATATAGTGGTTGGAGCCTCGAAAGAGGAATGACTATACCTTCGTGTTATGAGTTCTGGATGGTGCGGTATATCCTAAGGTCCCTAGATTAAATCAATCATTATTGTTGGATGATTCTCTGCGATTTCCTAAGTCCTAAAGCTTTTCTCTTATTGATTTCAGTTTATTTAATACTTGCATCCGTGTTAATTCACAATCACCCAAACGACAAACATATTTTGTTCTAGCTTTATTTTATTCATTACAATTCATAGTGTGGTTAACAAGTCCTCGTCGAATTGTGATTGCTGTGCACTTGCAGGAAGTTGGATTAAGTGGTAAAACTTAACCCACCATCATTGTTGTTTCTTTTATTTTTGCTTGTGATAGTTTGTTAGGGTTCTCAACGCATGTAATTGTGTAGGGACCTTATTAGTGGGAGGTTTCGAGTCCCATGTTCTTTTTGATTATGGAGCATCAAACTACTTCATTACTCTGGGGCATGCCGAGAGTAGTGGCATCCGGAGCAGTGCTGGTGAGCTGTCAGGCTGGGTTAAGGTTGCTGGAGGCGGGTTCCTGTTTAATTCCGACCGAGCTAGAGCAGTGGATGTTCAGATTGCCGGGCAGACCTGGTGATTAGTTCGGTGGAGCTTTATGACGTGATTCTCGGAATAGATTGGCTGTCGTTTTATAAGGTTCATCTGGACTGCTTTCGAGGCAGTGTCGCTTTTGAGCGAGATACAAGGAAGTTAGTGTTTCAGGGTGTGAGACCTATTTTCGGGAGTCTGGTAATCTCGACTATTCAGGCAGAGCAGATGATAGCGCGGGGTTGCAAGGCTTATTTGGCTGCTATTTCGATACCGAAGTCTAGTGGCGAGGTTGCTATCGGGGAGATCCGAGTTGTTCGGGAGTTTGTGGATGTTTTTTAGTCGCTGCAGGGATTACCGCCATCTCGGTCTGATCCTTTTACGATTGAGTTAGAGCCCGGGACAGCTCCGATTTCTAAGGTTCCTTACAGGATGGCTCCAGCAGAGTTGGCAGAGCTGGAGGATTTATTGAGCAAGGGTTTCCACGATCGAGTGTTTCACCTTGGGGAGCGCCAGTTCTTTTTGTGAAGAAGAAGGATGGCAATTTCCGTTGTGTATCGATTATTGGGGACTGAACCGTGTTACGGTAAAGAACAAGTACCCTCTCCCGAGGATTAAGGAGTTATTAGATCAGCTGAGGGGTACTACTTGGTTTTCCAAGATAGACTTGGCGTCATGTTATCATTAGATCCCGATAGATGAGGCAGATGTTCGTAAGACATCGTTCATGACGAGATACAGGCATTTCGAGTTTGTAGTCATGCCTTTTGGTTTGACGAATGCGCCGACGGCTTTCATGAGATTGATGAACGACGTGTTCAAGGAGTATCTGGACGTGTTCGTTATCATCTTTATTGACGATATGCTGGTGTACTCAAGGAGTTCCGAGGAGCACGAGGCTGGTTTTGGAGAAACTTCGGGAGCAGAAGCTGTATGCTAAGTTGAGCAAGTGCAGTTTTTTGCAGAGGCAGATGGGATTCTTTGGTCATATCGTGTTTGCAGAGGGTGTTTTGGTAGATCCGGCGAAGATAGAGGCTATCAGGGATATGCCTATACCGAGTAATGCTACCGAGATCAGGAGTTTTGCAGGCTATTACCGGAGGTTCGTCAAGGGTTTTACGAGTATGGCTCAGCCGATGACAAAGCTGACCGGGAAAGTCGTTCCATTTTTTTTGTCACCGGAGTGCGAGGAGAGCTTTGCAAGGCTCAAGGAGATGTTGACTAGTACGCCGGTACTGGCATTAACCGAGCCGGGGTAGCCTTATACCGTATACACTGATGCTTCAGAAGTTGGTCTAGGTTGTGTTCTGATGCAGGAGGACAGGGTCAACGCGTATGCTTCGAGGCACTGACAGGGTAGTGAGCGTAACCGCCCTACGCATGATCTTGAGTTGGGAGCGGTGGTTTTCGCTCTGAAGATTTGAAGATCTTACCTCTACGGTGGGAAGGTACAGATCTATACAAACCATAAGAATCTGCAGCATATCTTCACTCAGCCGTTGCTAAATATGAGATAGAGGCGTTGGGTTGAGTTGGGGAGAAAAACCAGAGAAAGAAAAAAGGTTTTGAGTGTTTCCAAGGGATTTGTGATCCGTTCTTCATAATTCTTCGATCGTGAGACTCGTGAGGTTGTTGGTGCGTGCTTGCGGTGCATTTCTGGTGAATTCCAGCGTCAGAGAGTGTTGATTTTTCGCCGTTCCTTTCCGTTCTTCGTGTTCTTCGCGTTATTCCCTTTTCCGTTGCGAAATCGAGGTGAGTGCGCGACCGTAGGCTTAGATAGGTTAGAATTCGATTGATAGATGGTTAGGATTAGTCATGGTGGTTGAAATGGTTGTTGATTGCGTGTGGTTGAAATTTCTATGATGCATTTGTGTGATTTTTGTGTTTTGGATCGATTGTTTTAATCTGTTCTTGGTGGTAGAACAAGGTGTCGATCGATACCTAGTGGTAGTGTCGATCGACACCAAGGTGAAACGACATCAGAATTGTCGAGGTGTCGATCGACACCTAGTGGTAGTGTCGATCGACACCCGGTTGAATCATGTGTGCATTTTTAATTGTTTATTATTCGGTTATGATTTATCCTTACTTAGCCTGTTGACAGGAGGACCGTCTCACTAAGTATTTATTAAATACTTACGCAATTCTTATTACCATGTGTTGCAGGTAACAGAAATGCGGAATCAAGGCCAGAGAAGAGGATGATGGGGTGTTTAGTTTATTTATTTGTTTCTAGTGAACTTGGTTTTTAGGTTGCTAGTATTATTTGAATTATGGAATTTGGTTTGTGGAACTTGGTTTGTTGGTTTAATAATTATTTGAATTATTTTTTTGATAATTTCGCAAATTGTTTAATAGCTGTAGAGGATTAAATATTTATGAAAATATTAATTCGGCTATTAATTTAAATAATAATAAAAAAAGTGTTGGTTGTTTCAGATTTGATTGTTCAGAATCTTGACCCGGATCTTTGTGGGTTATAACAATAAATATACAATAATATTTTAGGAAACTGTTGTTATTGCAAATATGGCAGTGTTCAATAAAATTTAATCAAATATGGCACTGTTCACAAAATCATTACGAGCGTGCTACTGTCCACTGACTTAATAAAAAAAAATCTCACTTTCTCATCATCTCTCTCACGCCCAGATCCAAATTTTTTTCTCTCACAAAATTCTCTTATTTGAAATTGAAAATCGGATTTGGGTTATGGATCTAGGATTTTTGATTCTCTTTCGTCCATGTAAATGTCTGTAAATTCCTTCAATCAATTTTGATTTCCTCAATTGGAAGAAGAAGATGACGACGAAGAAGAACACGAAGAAGGAAGAAGAAAAACACGTTTAATCCATGAATTTTGTTTTTTTAAATTCGATTTTGGTTACAAATTTGAGTTTTTGATTGAATTTTGGTAATGAATCAAAGCTTTTTATTCGATTTGGGTTACAAATTTGAGCTTTTGATTTGATTTTTGTTCAGATCTGGGTTTTGGTTATTTTTTAGTCAGATCTGGGTTTTGGTTGTTGAAACAACAAGGCGTTTTTTTTGTTTTTTAAATCCTAACAATTCTACTGCGGAATTCATAACTCAAATAAGCCAGCAATTAACGAAATCAACATAGACAATTAAACTATTAACTCACTGAAAATTAACCAATAAACATTTCCAATTCAATTCAGCATTTTTATCAACCTAACCCAGGTTTTACAAAATTGCAATTCCAAAGCATAAAAAAACTAGAGATCCTAATCATCCTCTCGTCACGGCCTTGATTCCACGAACCCCAAACTAATACCTACAATACATGGGAAAAAGAGTTGCGTGAGTATTATCATAAATACTCAGTGAAGCGGTCATCCCGTCTACTGTTTACAAAGTAGGATAACAATGCCAATTACTACGCAATAGCCAACAATCCACAACGTTCAAGTTATTAAAAAAAATAAGAACAATCCTTCAACAGTTCACAACGTTCGAATTACCAAAATAAGAACAACAATCAAAATATGCACAAAGGAACTCGGTGTCGATCGACACTACCACTAGGAGTCGATCGACACCACTTACACGACAAAAGCCAAACACAATAACACGAGGGGTGTCGATCGGCACTACTTCTAGGTGTCGATCGACACCTCAACACAGAAACCGAAACCGACCAAAATGCTCACAAGGCTCGGCTCCGTTTCCTCGACAATCATTAATCACACAACGCGATTATTACATAATCCTCAATAATAATCCACTATAATTAACATCAAATCAAACATAGAGCCCTAACATTAGTTATCCGTAACCACGATCACGCACTCACCTCGATTACGCGATTCGAGAAAAGAACGGTTAAGAACACGAAATCAGCGACCTCGCAGCTTTTGATCTTAACCAAAAACACCGAGGTACCCTTCCTCAAACCTAGAACACAAAACTTGGATTTTCCCAAAACCCTAAATCAGATTTCCAGAAAACAGAACCGACGCGATTTACTAAAATCAATGCTGAGGACAGAGTTTACCTCGGATTTTTGATCGGAAACCTTTTCCAAAAACTAGACACACAGAGATTTCCACCGCCCTATAGATCGTTGTCTAAATCTCTCTGAGTCTCCGGAAAAACACCCCGCAATCAGACTGATTCCTGAACCTGATTCAGCAGAACCTCCCTCACGAAAACGCGAATAATCTTAGAATCAAAATCTAAATAACAAACGGATTGGCCTCACGGTTAGCTAAGAGGGAGAAGAACTTACCCACAAAAATTCACTTTGATCCGAACCGATCTCCTTATCCGTTTCTCTTCTCTACCAGAATGAAGCAGAACTGCCCCCTTCTCTCTTATCACCAAACCTTGAAGGAAATCACCAAAAAGCTCTCTAACACATTTTTTTGACCTTAACCATAGAAAAATGAGGCTGCCCAGCCTTATAAACAGGATTCTAGGGTTCTCAACCCAAACCGACATCAAACCGAACCATCCGAACAATTTAAACTAAAACCGCAATTGACCTGAAACACTGGTGTCGATCGACACCCACACCTGGTGTCGATCGACACCCCTTGCCAAAACTCACAATTTGGTTTCGGGATGTTACAATTCTCCTCCACTACTCTGGATTCGACCTCGAATCCCGCACAACTCAACCACGGACCAAAAAATCCTGAACCAATCTGGCCAGTACTACTCGAGATCACTAAACTCAAACTCCAAAACGTCGATCACAGACCGCAACCTCCTGTCCCACTGGCCAACACCACTCAATACCAACACATGATCCTAGAGGCTCAAATCCAATCTCATGCATCTGACCAAGTCTCCAGACATTTATTACTCTTAACTCATTTTATACCCTTCTTACTCGTAGGAACACAATCCTTTGAGCAATCGATAACACAGGGACCACTGACCCAATACACACCTATGGGAAAGACCATCCCAAATAGTATACTGGAGAACACAATCTCCAAAAGTATACAGGAGAACACATCTCCACAAATGAGTTATTCGGGGACAACACCCCTAGAGTAATAAATTCTGAGACGCTCATAACATCTTCAGACTAGGATTACCTCTTCTGAGTGAAACACGATATTCCCCATCTAGAATATCATCCCTAAGGACAAACCACTGGTCCACACCAATCAATAATGTGAACACACATCTCATCTCACCGAAATACAAGGAACCTCCCCTTATAAATCTCAACAATGCATAGTCGTTACCACAAAACGAGAATATGCCAATCGATAAAAGAGCATAGCACCACGCTCACACAACCGAACTGGAACCATAAGAAGAATGAAGTTCAAATTGTGACCCACTTGTCGAAATACCACCTGAACCTCAAATCCATCCTTGCCTCAGGTTCCCAAATATCCACCTCTACGCAACACAAACCTGCAAAGCTTTTAACAAAGCAACTTTTCCTAACGTACCACTTTAATTCTTCCCTCGAGAAATCTCAAAGGTCTCGTCGTTACCGAAAAATCTGGCAAAAGTTCCACTGGAAATTAGCCTCCAACCTCACCGAAGCACGCATGCACTTTCACAACATTGACACCTGGAGATACCCACGATCTCCTACCTCCAACTCCTATTCTGAATTCCTCTTATCAGCATAAATCTGATGCTAATCTTGAGCCTCCCTCTCGCTAAACTTACAAACACAGATGCTTCCCGTTGCTTCCTGCACTAACCTGCACACATCATGTTCCTCTCCCCCACTTGGGTTTAACATATAGGTGACTTATACCGCCTCCCATACAAGCCATGTATGGAACCATCTTGGCATCCATCGGAATCCTTCCAAACCATAAACCGCTTCCACTTGCTGCCACTTACCGCATACTGCGGTCCACTGACCAGTATTACCAAGTTTACTCGCCTGAACCCTGAGGTTCATGTCTCGTCTCATACTTATGCCATGCACGGACTTTGATTATTCAAACTTTTACCGACATCATCACACTCTCAGGACATCTCCTTCGAGGTGACGATACCGATGCCACTCCACTCTCAGGACGTCTCCCTCAAGCTCTGACTATAATTAGGAAAAACACTTCCTATAGAGTAATCATCCCTTGCGTGCACAAGCATTTGAAGACTAGAACAGTCCATTGGTAAAACCTGCTACCAAGACCCTAGCATATCATCGCCGCTCCAACTGAGCACTTGGCAATACAACGATCTTCCTTAAGATCTTTTCATGACCTTCAAAACACGCTATTAATCCTAGGTTTATTCGGCTGTAGCAGACATCTAATGCTCTTAACTCATACAAAGCTCTAACACTCGCAGGACGCATCCTGGAGTTGTAAAGTAACAAACAACTCGCACTCTCGGGACGCATCCCTTGAGCCAGCAACACCCTGACACTCACATGACGCATCCTGGAGCTGTCAGGTAACATACCGTTTGCACTCTCGGGACGCATCCCTCGAGCCAACGATATCTGGGGAACACATCCCCACACGAGAGATCACATCTCCCCTACTTATACTAGGAAACGCAATTCCCAAATAAGTAAGTCTGGGACCACTGTCCCCACACGAGAGAATACATCTCCCCTAGAGCAATAAATTCTACACGCCTATCAACCTCAATATTTAAAACTGCCTCAAGTAGTCCGAATCACAACTTGAATCCACAGAGTGCACTGCATCAAGCTTATTCCACTCTAGGCTTGACGCCCACCACATCGTCTATCAAAGACCAACACCTGACCAAAACCTGGTCCACGATACTCGAGGTCTCCACCAACTCTCATAACCCGCCCAACATAGGCCAACATCCTTACCATACCTGGCCAGTACTAACAAGAGATCCTCACCTGATCTAAAAGTCTCGCATCTAATCCTATGTTTATACACACGTTTCCCAGACATTTATTACTCCTAACTCATTACCTTGCTCTCGGGACGCATCCCTTAGCAACAAATATACCAACCACCAATGGTATACCGGGAACCACTTTCCCTTTAGACTCATACTGAGACCCATTCGTCTCAAACAAGCCTCTGGAGACCACCAACTCCCTAAAAGAATGCAGGGAACTCGCTCCCTTCAAGAGACCCACCATCTTCTGATACTTATCCTGAGACCCACTTGTCACATATAAGTTTGCATCCCACGATACTATACCGTGATCCACCGTCATCGGTAAGTAACATCTGATACTATGCTGTGATCCACTAGTCACAAGTAGACCGCTGAAGACCCACCATCTTCTAAATTGTAATGAGTTATTTGGGAATACCACTATCCCTAGAGTATTAAATTCTAAAACGTTTATTAAGATCTATGATTAGATCTGCCCCACTTGGCAACTCGATACCCCAACACAACTGCCCACGAAGACCATCACACTGACCCGACCTGGTCAAAACAATCTGAGATCAAATCCCGATCTCCGAGGCCCCCATCCAGTCTCAAGCTTACTTACGTTCCCAGACATTAATTACTCTTACTCATTCACACACTGACCCACACAAGACACATCCTATGTTTTATCAGGCAAACATAACGCTCGCCCTCTCAGGACGTATCCTTCGAGCCAACGGTATATGAGGAAGTCACATCCCCGGGAGAGAACTCATAACCCTCGCTACTTATTCTGGGAACTCGCATCCCAAATAAGTATAGAGGAAAACTCACATCTCCTTCGGAGACCTCACATCTCCGATAATGAATGAGTAATTCGGACCGCTGCTCCAAGAGTAATCAATTCTTAAACGCCTCTAAGCCCTTATTGACCAGACCTACCTCATATGGTCTAAGGCATGATATTTCCCACTCTGAAATATCGACATTACTAATAAGAACTATATAACTTATTAAACACATGAAATAAATAAGGAAAAACTTCATCTTATAAATTTTCGAACGTAGAATCGTTACAACACCAACCGAAACTACAAAACCGAAAACAACAAAGCCAAAACTAAAGCTCTGAAACTGGAAACAAATCCAAAAGAAAGAACATCCGCAATCCTAGCCCTGCTCTCCCAGATCCTCGATTGCCGTAAGAACCTTCACTAA
The DNA here is from genome assembly GCA_963576765.1 of Draba incana. Lineage (NCBI taxonomy): Eukaryota > Viridiplantae > Streptophyta > Magnoliopsida > Brassicales > Brassicaceae > Draba > Draba incana. The sequence goes on from OY755205.1 coordinate 32,990,847, forward strand.
CTCCGCCCTCGAGGCGTACCTGGAAGCTCTGCCAGGCTTCTTCAGCCCCATCCGAAGTCCCGGCACGAACTTGCCCATCTGGGCCCGCTCTTCATCCATGCCGCTACTACCATAGACCACTAGCCTGCTGAACTCAGCATCATACTCATGAATAGCAGATTACCCTGAACCAGACTCCTGAACTGCAACTCTAGCTGCTCCACCACCTCTTGAGGGAAATAGTTGGCATTAAAATCGCTCAAGAATTCACCCCAAGTCCACACTGTCCGCCTCCTCCTGGCCTGAACTCCTGTCCACCAGAGATAGGCATTACCATCCAGAAATCCTACCGCCAGATCCACACGGTACTCCTTAGGACATCTATCTGATAGAACGAAGCCTACGCTCTACCTTCAACCTCCACTCATTGGCTCCCTCTGGCCCCCCTCCGCCCGAGAAGGACAAAGGACCCATGCCTTGCATCTCATTGAACATCACTAGATACTGCTCTCTTGGGTCCATTACTGGAGCCTGCGCTGGAACCGCAACCGGTAACCGCTCCAAAATCAAAGCCAGCATTTCTGCCAAACGATCCTCCGAATCCTGAGCTCCGCTCGTAGCATAACCCGCACCTGGGCCTCTGACCACACCAGCAACTCCAGTAATACCTCTGGCACCGGCTGTTTTAGATGTCACAAGAACACTGGCCGCTGAATCCTCCTGATACGTCGGCAAAGCAGACTCCGACTCTGACGACTCACTCTGAGTCACCCACTCGAATGACGTAGTCACACGACCCCGACCACGACCTCAGCCTCCACAGCCACTAGCTCTGCCACCGCGACTTCTCGGAACTCTAGCCATCACACACTGCACTTTCCAAGAGCACATTCTAAGATACTAGAATTCACAGAATAAAGGTCAACAATCACATACCGTGAAATCTCTTTGAAGGCTCATAGAGGATGATCTAAGACTCTACAACTCATAGAATTAACTAACTACTCATAGCCAATTCATGCCACAGTCTCAAATCAATCAATTACTAGCAGCCCTAGAACCGTAAGGGCTCCGATACCAAAATGAAACAACCAGGCCTTTTTTTTTTAATCCTAACAATTCTACTGCGGAATTCATAACTCAAATAAGCCAGCAATTAACGAAATCAACATAGACAATTAAACTATTAACTCACTGAAAATTAACTAATAAACATTTCCAATTTAATTCAGCATTTCTATCAACCTAACCCAGGTTCTACAAAATTGCAATTCCAAAGCATAAAAAAACTAGAGATCCTAATCATCCTCTCATCACGGCCTTGATTCCACGATCCCCAAACTAATACCTACAACACATGGGAAAAAGAGTTGCGTGAGTATTATCACAAATACTCAGTGAAGCGGTCATCCCGTCTACTGATTACAAAGTAGGATAACAATGCCAATTACTACGCAATAGCCAACAATCCACAACGTTCAAGTTATTAAAAAAAATAAGAACAATCCTTCAACAGTTCACAGCTTTCGAATTACCAAAATAAGAACAACAATCAAAATATGCACAAAGCAACTCGGTGTCGATCGACACTACCACTAGGTGTCGATCGACACTAACACTAGGTGTCGATCGACACCACTTACACGACAAAAGCCAAACACAATAACACGAGGGGTGTCAATCGACACTACCTCTAGGTGTCGATCGACACCTCAACACAGAAACCGAAACCGACCAAAATGCTCACAAGGCTCGGCTCCGTTTCCTCGACAATCATTAATCACAGCAAACAATGCGATTATCACATAATCCTCAACAATAATCCACTATAATTAACATCATATAAAACATAGAGCCCTAACATTAGTTATCCATAACCACGATCACGCACTCACCTCGATTACGCGATTCGAGAAAAGAACGGTTAAGAACACGAAATCAGCGACCTTGCAGTCTCTGATCTCAACCGAAAACACCGAGGAACCCTTCCTCAAACCTAGAACTAAAAACTTGGATTATCCCAAAACCATAAATTAGATTTCCAGAAAACAGAACCGACGCGATTTACTAAAATCAACGCTGAGGACGGAGGTTACCTCGGATTTTTGATCGAAAACCTGTTCCACCGCCCTATAGATCGTTGTCTAAATCTCTCTGTGTCTCCGGAAAAACACCCCGCAATCAGATTGATTCCTGAACCCGATTCAGCAGAACCTCCCTCACGAAAACGCGGTTAACTCTTAGAATACAAATCCAAATGACAAACAGATTGGCCTCACGGCTAGCTAAGAGGGAGAAGAACTTACCCACCAAAATTCACTTTGATCCGAACCGATCTCCTTATCCGTTTCTCTTCTCTACAAGAATGAAGCAGAACTGCCCCCTTCTCTCTTATCAACAAACCTTGAAGGAAATCACCAAAAATCTCTCTAACACATTTTTCTGACTTTAACCATAGAAAAACGAGGCTGCCCAACCTTATAAACAGGATTCTAGGGTTCTCAATCCAAACCGACATCAAACCGAACAATTAAAACTAAAACCCCAATTGACCTGACACACTGGTGTCGATTGACACCCACACCTGGTGTCGATCGACACCCCTTACCAAAACTCACAATTTGGTTTCGGGATGTTACAGTTGTTTGTTTGGTCAAATCTTGGTTTTGGTTATTTTTAAGGTTTTCCCGTTTTTATAAAGTTTTTAAACAGTTTTATAAAATTTTTTTACATGTCATTAAAAACTAAATAGTTAAATAATTTATAATGTTTTTAAAAGGTTTATAATGTTTTTAAAAGGTTTATAATATTTTTATAAGGTTTGTAAAGTTTTTAAAAAGTTTATAAGATTGTTTAAAAACCTTATTAAATTATTTAAAAACCTTAAAAAACTTTACAAAAACCTTATAAACAGATTTACACGGGTTTTAAATAGTTTTATAAGGTTTTTTTAATAGGTTTACTAAACCCTTTTAAAAACATTATAATTTTTTTAACAGTTTTATAAGATTTTTTTAACAGTTTTATAATGTAAAGGCAAAACCCTACCCCAATCCCTCCTCTCCCCCCTCAAAATTTATACCCTAAATGTATACTAGTTAACCTAAATTCAAAAATTTACAGTCGTTTGTGTTTGAATCTCCTCCTCCTCCTCCTCCTCGAATCTTAGCGCAAATCTTCTCAAATCTTCTTAGTGGAGATAGTGAAAATCTGCTCGAATCTTAGCGCAAATCTTCTCAAATCTTCTTAGTGGAGATAGTGAAATTAGAGATGACGAGAATCGAATTCAGTGATAGTAAAATCCGATCTCATGATGGCGATCTGGTAGAGAAAGAAAAAAAACGAAGTTTGGATGAGAGAAAAAAGTTTGGAGCTGGGAGATGAGCGTGAGAGAGATGAGAGAGAAAAAGAGATTTTTTTTTTTTTTTTCATTTAAGTGAACAGTGGCACGCTGATAATAATTTTAAAACAGTGACATAATTGAAAAGTGGAATGCCAATAGTGGCATAACTCAAAATTTCTCAACATTGAATCAATTTAATTATTTCTCATATGCATTTATGAAGAACTTGCCATATTTTTACAAAATCTTACGAATAAGAGCTCCCATAATTTTAACAACTAAAATATTCTTTATGTGGAATACTATTTGATTGCAACTAAAATATATAGTAAATCCTGCTTTGTTCGTATTTCTCTTATTAAATGTCTATTTTGTTGCCAAAAATTTCTTCCATAAATAAAGGGAATCTAAAGAAAAATCAGTTATATTTAAGAAATAACAATACATTTAATACGTAATTACGTACTCATTAAATAATTTACAAATAATGATTAAGAAAAACAAAACGGTATTTCAAAAATTAGTAGACTTAAACTTTACTAATTGCAAAAATAGACGTGTTTTTAAAATTATTATTGACATTTTCAAAAAAACAATTGTTCTAAAACGTGTATGTATATATATTGGTTTTATAAAGCTTTGAATATTATTTTTCAAAACATAATCATGGAGTATCTTCAAGTTAAGTTTATAGAGAAAATGTACTTATTGAAAAGATTTTGTCAAATATATTGTATGATTAATTTAAATTTGAAATTGGAAATTCAGAAATATTTTCTTAAATGTTTTTGGCGTAACTTTAGGGAATACAAGATATGCAATTTTCCTTTTTCAATTTTTTCTATTCAAAATTGTAGATATGCGAATATTCGTCTATTAGTAAACAATTAATTATATTTCTCTATAAATAATCATTCATGAAACCGGCCGGTGAGACTCACAATTCTTTTTTAAATCTCATTGTGTTTCCATCCTGCTCCCTCTCTTGTTGTTTTAATTTTTGAATCCTCTTTTGATTTTAGTTTCTTGATTAAAAAAAATTGGTAAATAAAGTTCTAATTAATTATCGGAATTTGACTTGGATGATATTAACTTGTGTTCAGGAACTAGATAGGAAGTGGATATAATGGTGAAGAAGATTGGAAGGTTGTTTGATTAGAGGCATTATTTTCGTTTGTAACTGTAATTAAATTATTAATCAAATCCTAAATGCTGTTTCTGTTGCTTTTTTGAAGGCTTTTGGTGAGGAGACTAAGAGTGTGGATATCATTGATTTTTGCTCAAAGATCATTGTGGCGAGAAAAGCTAACACAAAGAGGATAGAAAACTTGGTCATAACAATAACAATGTGTTATATTAGTTTTAATTTTATGGTGTGTTTTCTATTTGCATGTTTAACATGAAGCAAGTTAGATAAATTACTTTGTTACTTTTTTATTATATGGAGTAAATATTATGTTGTAACTCTACTATAGCTTTTGTGGCAATTTGTACAATAATAAAAAATATTGTAAAGTTTTTGGCCTGGTGTATGATAAAATATTGTAAATATTATAACTTTTATCTGGTGTATGATTAAAGTTAGTTTTCTTAGTAAAACAACATCTTAAAAGAAGTGAACAAACCCATTTAACGGATTTATTCTATTTAGAGTCATGTTTTTCTAATTAAATCTATTTGTATGAAAGATTTATGTATATTTTTGCTTCTCAACTAATTTTTCTCAACAAGTTCTGTCAAGATATATAAAAGATACGAACAAATATTCTTTGAATTTGATTTCTCAGAATTGTTTGACAAGCATCAAATAAATTTATCCTAAATCATTTACAAATTTTTAACAAGAAAATCCATAAATCCACATTCTCTTCTATAATTTGTTTTTAAGTTGAGGGACATATTTTATTCTTAGTTTTGTTTAGTTATAACATCAATTATAGTTTTGTGGTACATAAATTATAGATCCAAGATATAAACATGGACTTCTTTCATTTAAAAAAAAATAAATAGAGATAATGATTTTCTGTTAAAGTATTAAAGTAACAATTAAAGTTTGTTTTATCCTCTATCATGGTATATAAAAATTGTTAAAATTAAAAGTTTTATACTAATATAATATTTAAATTCACGTTTTTTCGCTAAATCATCACCGATGAGGTGAGTTCTATATTTTTTTAATTAGAATCTGACTTGGATATTTTATCCATTGAAAAAGAACTGGTTAGAAAAAGTGATCTTAAAAATTTGGTTATTGATTTTTCAAAAAAAAGAAAGAAATGATGAAAAGTTGCTAGCTTAGTTTTTATATGGTTTTGCAATATGACAACAAAACTTCCCGCCTTTAGTGGTTTTATAAAACAGAAAGAAATCTTATTTTGGACATGATTTATTACAAAGACACATTCATACTAATTAAAAAACTAAAAATCTAACAAATTTTAAAAAGAATAGGGAAAGACAGTGAGGGACAGAGAGATGGAGAGACATAGGGAGAGGAACAGAGAGATGGAGATAGAGACGGAGGTAGAAGGAGGAGTGAAAGAGAGACATGAAGGAGAGAGACATGGGAGGGAGAGAGAGACAGAGAGAGAGAAGAGACGGGGAGAGAGAGAGAGAGAGGAGACGGAGAGAGAGAGAGTAGACGTGATAGAGATAAAAATGTATTAGCAAAAATTTCATAATGCTATTGACATGAGTCTAAACATATCTTAAAAATATTAGGATAGACAATGAGAGACGAAGAGAGAGAAAGAGAGCGATGAATAGATAATAAGAGAGAGAGACATGGGTAGAGAGACAGGAAAGTTAAAGAGAAAAAGAGACGGAGATAGAGAGGGAGGCAAGAGAGAGAGAGAGAGAGAGGGAAGGGGAGAGACATAGAGAGAGAGAGAGAGAGAGAGAGAGAGAGAGAGAGAGAGAGAGAGAGAGAGAGAGAGAGAGAGAGAGAGAGAGAGAAAGGGTTATTTTTAGGAGATGGATAGACATTGAGAGAGAAAACGGTGAAAGATGAGAGAGAAAGAGGAGAGTGAGTATATGTGATAGGGATAAAATGTATTAGCAAAAATTACACATTTTTATTGTTATGAGTCTAAATAAATTCTGAATCTTTGATGTGAACTCTAATTTCCCTAAATTATAATTAAACTCATTTTTATGTAACCAAGATGATAGACTTAATTTATTGGGTAACAAAAAGTGTGGTAAACAAAAAAAAATATTTTTGTTTTTGACATGATATATTACAAAGACACCATTTATACTGATTTAAGAGATCTTAAAAATAATAAGAGAAACTATGAGAGACGAGGAGGGAGTAACAAAGTGATGGATAAGCAATAAAAGAGAGAGAGACATGGGTAGAGATATGAGTGAGAGAGAGAAAGGAGGGAGAGAGAGAGACAAGAGTTATAAAGAGAGAAGGAGACGAAGAGAGAGAGAGAGAGAGAGAGGGAGGCAGGAGACGGAGAGAGAGAGGGAGGCAGGAGACGGAGAGAGAGAGAGAGAGAGGGACGGGGAGGGACTTAGAGAGAGAAGACAAAAGAGAGACCGGTGATAGAGGAAAGATAAAGAAGGGGAGAGAGAGAAAGTAGACGTGATAAGGATAAAAAATGTATTAGCAAAAATTGCACAAGGCTATTGCTATTAGTCTAAATGTGTTCTGAATCTTTGATGTGGACTCTATTTCCCTAAATTATAATGAAACTGAATTTTGTCTAACCATTATGGTAGACTTAATTTATTGGATAACAAAAAGTGTGGTAAACAAAAACTTTTTTTTATTTTTGACATGATTTATTACAAAGATACTATTTATACTGATTAATTAGTTAAAAATCTAAGAGATCGTAAAAATATTAAGAGAGACAATGAGAGATGAAGTGAGAGAAACAAATGAATGGATAGACAATAAGAGAGAGACTGGGGTACAGATAGGAGTGAGAGAGAGAGAAAAGAAAGAGAGAGATGGGAGAGATAAAGAGAGAATTAGACAAAAAGAGAGAATTAGACAAAAAGAGAGAGAGAGAAAGAGAGGGATGGGAAGGGACATAGAGAGGGAAGGAGTTCTTTTTAGGAGATGGAGAGACACTGAGAGAGAGACGGAAGAGAGAGAGAGAGAGAGAAGAGTGAGCAATGAGAGAGACCAGTGATAGAGGAGAAAGAAAGAGAAGAGAGAGAGAGAGAGAGAGAGAGAGAGAGAGAGAGAGAGAGAGAGAGGGATGGGAAGGGACATAGAGAGAGAAATGGTTATTTTTAGGAGATGGAGAGACACTGAGAGAGAGACGGAAGAGAGAGAGAGAGAGAAGAGTGAGCAATGAGAGAGAGACAGAGAGACAGAGAGAGAGAGTAATAGGGATAAAAATATATTAGAAAAAATTACACATTGCTATTTATGAGTTTAAATGTGTTCTGAATTTTTGACGTGGACTCTAATTTCTCTAAATTATAATAAAACTAATTTTTGTCTAACCAAAATGGTATACTTAATTTATTGGATACCAAAAAGTATGGTAAACGAAAAAAAATTTTGACATGATTTATTACAAATACACCTTTCTACTGATTAAAAAGTTAAAAATCAAAAAAATTATAAAAATATTAAGAAAGACAATGAGAGAGAAACAGAGGGATTGATAGACAATAAGAGAGAGAGACATGGGTAGAGATAAGAGTGAAAGAGAGAAAGGAAGGAAGGAGACGAAGAGAGTGAGGGATGGGGAGGGACATAGAGAGAGATGAGGTTATTTTTAGGAGATGGAGAGACATTAAAAGAGAGACGAGAGAGAGAGAGAAAGAAGGGTGAGAAAAAGACAGACCGGTGATAGAGGAGAGAAAAAAGGAGAGAGAGAGTAGACGTGATAGGGATAAAAATGTATTAGCAAAAATTACGTATTGCTATCGTTATGAGTCTAAATGTGTTCTGAATCTTTGTTGTGGACTGTAATTTCTATAGATTATAATGAAACTGATTTTTGTCTAACCAAGATGGTAGACATAATTTATTGGATAACAAAAAATGTGGTAAACAAAAAAAAAGTTTTAACCTTTGTAATGATTTATTACAAAGACACCCTTTATTATGATTAAAAAGTTTAAAATCTAAAAAATCTTAAAAATATTGGAAGAGACAATGAAAGACGAAGAGAGAGAAACAAAGAGATGGATTGACCATAAGAGAGAGAGAGAGAGAGACAGGGGTAAAGCTAGGAGTGAGAGAGAGAAAGGAGGGGGAGAGACGCGAGAGATAAAGAGAGAAGGAGATGGTGAAAGAGAGAGGGAGGCAGAAGACGGGAGAGGGGGACAAGGAGAGAATGGCTTCTTTTTAGGAGATGGAGATGCATGGAGAGAGAGAGACGAGAGAGAGAGAAGAGTGAGAGAAAAGAGAGGCGGTGATAGAGGAAAGAGAAAGAGGAGAGGGGGGGGGGGAGAGATAGAGAAAGTAGATGTAATACGGATAAAAATGTATTAGCAAAAATTGCAAAAAACTATTGTTATAAGATATAATTTGATGAAGAGAAAGAGATAAAGAGTGAGGCAGGAGACGGAGAGTGAGAGAGGGATGGGAAGAGACATAGATAGAGAAGAGGTTATTTTTAGGAGATGGAGAGACACTGAGAGAGAAAGAGAGAAGAGTGAGAAATGAGAGAGACCAATGATAGAGGAGAAAGAAAGAGAAGAGAGAGAGAGAGAGAGAGAGAGAGAGTAGACGTAATAAGGATAAAAATATATTATAAAGAATTACACATTGCTATTGTTATGAGTCTAAATGTGTTCCGAATCTTTGATGTGGATTCTAATATCCCTAGATTATAATGAAACTGATTTTTGTCAAACCAAGATGGTATACTTAATTTATTGGATAACAAAAAGTTTGGTAAACGGAAAAATATTTTTATTTTTAACATAATTTATACTGATTAAAAAGTTAAAAATTTTAAAAATCTTAAATATTAGGAGAGACAATGAGAGACGAAGAGAGAGAAACAAAGTGATGGATGGACAATAAGAGAGAGAGACATGGGTAGAGAGAGATATGAGTGAAAGAGATGACGAAGGGAGAGATAAAAAGAGAAGGAGACGGAGAGAGAGAGACAGAGGTAGAGATATGAGCGTGTAGGACGTACGACGACATATTACTTCATATGGCAAGAAAACGCCGTTTTGAGTTGAAGCAGCTTATTTTTGAGAACAAGATAAGACGCCTCCAAGCTCCTTACAAGGAAATGCAAATCCTTGGTTTTGATAAAATAGCACCATTACAATTTTGTGTAACGAGTTTAATACATCTCTCTACAACACCTTCGAGTTTCGTTTCTCAAATGATCACTATGTTTTGAACTTTATGTATTTAGTTTCTTTTGTTTTTTGTTTTTGTGAAACTTTGATAAGTAGTTATTGTAAGAAACTTTTTCTCATTACCATCATCCTATTTCTTATGTACTCTTTTGTACTGAACCTAATATTACAAACCGAGTCCTATACTTTCCAAATAAAAATACTATGTTCCCGTGCTTTCGTGGACCGGTTACTATATTTTCGAAATACAATTACTAGAAACCGAGTCCTATACTTTCCAAATTTGTTCCCCTGACTCTGTGGACCGATTACTATATTGCGAAATACAATTACTACAATCTACCCTCCGTTCCCTACTTTTTCAAACTAAAGCATACACGTTCCATATACCGCTAATATGTTGCCCTGCGTCCGTTGACCATTTCCTACATTTTCCTCATTCACTTAATGCACAATGATTAGTACATTTTCCGAATATAATCAATAATAACAACTAATTAAAATATTGACTTTATACTATACACAACACCATAAACAAACTAATTATTTAACAACCCGCCGTTCGGGGACCGAACGGGTCATCCCCTAGTAATAATATAAGTTATATAGCCTAGAAAGCTACCTAAGGTAGAAGTTGAAACAGTAATTTGGCTTTAGCTGTTTATTTTCATGTTTTTGTGTATTTGTTTGAGAATTCGTTTTTAGTTTGTAAAATGTCGAGTTTGAATTTGAAAATGGTTATAACAATTTTCCATTTTTCTTTTTTAAATTGAGTTATTATGTTGGTAAAATCCACATCGTCTTGGACATATCCAATCCAGCGATTAATTCACGAAGTTAAATGTATATTCTTGAATCAACATCGTCTTGGCCATATCCAATCCAGCGATTCACGGAGTTAAATGTATATTCTCGAGGTCGTACAATAAAAACCGAGTTGAGATCAAGATATAAATGAATCAGAAAGTTACATGGAGAAGGATAAACAATAGGGAAATGAAATCACCATAAGTAACAACCCAACTTTTTCCTAAAACTTTCGCTACACTTTTTGTATCAGAAGTATTTTGACATCCGTAACAAACGGTAAGTAAAATATTCCTTTACCTAGATTTGGGGCTCATTGTCGGCGGGAGAGTTTCATTGGTTCTCTTTAACAAAACCTATGTTTCATCATTTAGTTCTTTCACTAAGTTGTTTGTTTTCTTCCTTGTGCAAGTGTAATTGGTTTAGGATCAAATCAATTACACAGGAAGAAAACAAACAACTTAGTGAAAGAACTAAATGATGAAACATAGGTTTTGTTAAAGAGAACCAATGAAACTCTCCCGCCGACAATGAGCCCCAAATCTCACCAACATACTCAAAGTCAGGGCAATAACGATTTGGTACATCAAGTCCTAGGTTACAATTAGTTATCGTAGATTTATAGATACGACTTGACCAGCTCGACTTCTTCACAAGTATACCCAGTATAGTTTTGCATATCAAACCATGGGTTATTGAAAACTCCAATTTGATTATTGGCTACATGTAGCATCATATTTGATTTAAATCTTGGAAACCCCTAACAATGCATCTTATTTCTTTCGCAGTGAAAACAATATCATGTATCCCTGTAATTGGAGATTCATACTCGCTTTCCCTTGTAAGAGTTCAAAAAAATCATTGATGAATAATAGAGAGAGCTTGGTCTCACTTCACAATTGTTGAAAACTCTTAAGAGATTTGGATGGTGAATTAAAAAAACTTTAGAAACAACCACAAGCTGCTTTTGGGACAATACCAGTAGCTTTGTATTTAGCGGTTGTTTCTTCAGCTTTAAGAATGTCTTCACCGCGTTTAGCTTCGATCATCGCTCTTCTCTCTTCCGCTTCCCTATGAATCGCCGCAACTTTATTCTTCATCTTCTCTGCGTACTCTGCTTTCTTCTTCTCTAGGTTCCTACACTCAAAACAAATTCACTTTCTCAAATGACATTTTCTCAAACAAATTCTCTCTAGATAAAGTTTTCTGGGTACCTCGATTTTCCGGAATTGAGCTTCGACTGCTACTTTCTTGCTGTTTTCCCAACCAATGACATCAGATATCTTCTTCTCAGCTCTGTTCCATTTGTGTCAAGCAAAAAATCAGACAAAATAACCTTATGAAAATACCAAAACCAATGATTCAAAACAGAAATCTCTTTACTTGTTCTCTGCTTTGCAATTTTCACTATCTTCCCAAGCTTTGACAAAAGACAATATCTTCTCCTTTGACAAATCAGCTAGCTTTACATCTAATACCACCAAACAAAATGGAGGTTATTAATGAACTTTCACTAAACATTACAAACAAAAAGTTTTTTGTTTTAACAGCTTACCTCTATCAAGCGAAGCAAACAAAGATTTCTTCGGTTCAGGCTCTTAGAACCAACCTGAAGCAAAATTACATCACCAAGGAAGATTTTTTGAATTGGTAAACTATTTGCACGTCATATATTAGTTACAGTGATGTATAAAACCTTTAGATTTCAGGTTTAATGAACTACAGTGCTAAGTAGGTAAGTTTAGATTAGTCCACCCTAATTGAATTGTATTTAAAAAAACCCAACTTTTTAGAATCTCCAATTGCGATTTACGAAATCGATTAAAACCAACACGAGATTCTGAAGCGAAATGATGACTTTCTGGAAGATATGCTAGATGATCAGAAAATACCTTGAGATAATTACAGTGGACATCCTTGTTCACTCTTGCTCCCACCAAAGAAAATGGGATGCATGTAGTCCTGTGCATTGACATAAACTCTCTGGTCGACATTTTAATATCAATCGACTAAATTTGGAGTCATAGACTCCTAAGATAAATCTAAAACAACAATAGGTGTACGATTCTGTCAAATACAAAGAACATTAGAGAGATTTTGAGTGAAAAAACTAAAAGAGTGAAGCAAGATCTTCAAGAATTCGTATTCAAGTGAAGCATGTATGACCAAGTTCCTTGATTGTTGATAATACACGGAAACGCAGATTCACGCCCTCTGTTATTCGATACTTGAGAGATATCACCAAGTCAGTACACACTGGTACTGTAACATCCCATTTCCAATTTTTGTATTTGGAAAGTGGGTGTCGATCGACACCACTGGTTGGTGTCGATCGACACCAAGTTCTGCGATCAGTTTCAGTTAAGTTGTAATCGTCCAGTTTGGCTCGGTATGAAGGATAAACCCTAGGGCTTCCCTATTTAAGTCTTTTAGCAGACTTTTAACCGTGGGAAAACGGGGAATCGTGAGTGAGAGAGAGAGAGAGATAAGTTTTTGTGTGAGTTTTCGAAGGATTGTTGCAAAGAAATCTCTCGGAAACCTTCTCGTGTGATTCCTCGAGCGTAGAGATAACCGTGATGCGTAGCTAGTGGCGTTAGGGTTTCGTTCCTGTGAGTTTCAGCCTTGGTTCGTTGTTCGTTCGTTCGTTCTTTTCCCCTTTTTAATCCGAAATCGAGGTGAGTGCGTGATCGCGGTTACGGGACTAGTTTGTTAGGAGATTGAGTGATTGATTTGTGATGATTATAATTGATATTCCTGTGTTTTTCGTGTGATATGTTGTGGCTTGGTCGTGATTGATCTTGTAGGAGGAAACGAATCGAGTCTGCGAGAGGATTTGACTCGGATTCGGTTTCTGCGAGAGGTGTCGATCGACACCTAGTGGTAGTGTCGATCGACACCACTTTTTTTGATCGCGAGGTTTGGTTTTGAAATTGGAGTGTCGATCGACACCACTTGATTAATTGTGAAAATTGCATAATTGTTAATTGTTGCATATCTGTTGAATGATGATTGTTCGCGTAGTAATTGGCATTCTATTTCCCTATTATGTAATCGGTAGGCGGGATGACCGCTTCACTGAGTATTTGTGATAATACTCACGCAACTCTGTTTTTTCCTTTTGAGTTGCAGGTAAAGGAAAAGTTGAGATCGTGGAATCATGACTGGGACGAGAGGATGATTAAGATCTCTAGATTATATGTTTTGGTATTACATTTGGTAGAACCTGGTTTAGGTTGCTAGATTTATGAGTTTGAATTATTGAATCCTGAATTGAGTTATTTGGTTATCTTAATTAAATTATTTTGATGGATTTAAATGATTTAATTGAGTTATTAATTTCCGCATTAGAATTGTTATGTTTTTTTTTAAAAAAGCTTGGTTGTTTCAATTGGTATGAGAGCCCTTACAGTTCTACGGCTGTTAGTAATTGGTTGATTTGAGACTGTGACATGAATTGGCTTTGAGTAATTAGTTATTTCTGTGAGTTGTAGAGTCTTAGATCATCCTCTCCGAGCCATCAAAGAGATTCCACGGTATGTGATTGTTTGACGTTTATTTTGTGAATTCTAGTAGCTTAGAATGTGCTTTCGGTAAGTACATTGTACGATGGCTAGAGTTCCGAGAGGCCGTGGTGGCAGAGTTAGTGGCCGTGGAGGCCGAAGTCATGGTCGTGGTCGGGCTCGTGTGTCTTCGTTGTTCGAGTGGGAGACTCAGAGTGAGTCGTCAGAGCAGGTGGCTGTTTCGCCGACGTATCAGAAGGTTTCAGTGGGTGCTGTCAGTGGGTCGGATAGTTCAGCTGGTGCTGGAGTTAGTACCAGAGCTACTGGTGCGGCAAGAGGCCCTGTGCCAGAGCTACTGGTGCGGCAAGAGGCCCATGTGCGGGAGTTGCTGCAGGTGGAGCCCAGGATCCCGAGGATCGTTTGGCGAAGATGCTTGCATTGATTTAGAGCGGTTACCAAGTGCGGTACCAGTGCATGCTCCAGTAGCGACCCTGTGGGAGCAGTATCTGGCGATGTCCAATGAGCTGCTGCTTATGGAGCCCTTGTCCTTCTCGGGTGGAGGGGGGCCAGAGGAAGCCAATGAGTGGAGGCTGAAGGTTGAGCGAAGGCTTCGTTCTCTCAGACGTCCCGATGAGTGCCATGTGGATCTAGCGGTTGAGTTCTTAGAACGAAATGCTCATCTCTGGTGGACCGGTGTCCAGGCCAGGAGAAGGCAGACATTGTGGGCTTGGGGTGACTTCTTGGGAGAGTTTAATGCAAGATACTTTCCTCAAAAAGTTGTGGTGCAGTTAGAGTTGCAGTTTCAGAGTCTGGTTCAGGGCAACCGATCAGTACGTGGGTATGATGCTGAGTTCAGCAGGCTGGTGATCTATGCGAGTAGCGGCATGGATGGGGAGCGAGCCTAGATGGGCAAGTTCGTGGGAAGACTTTGGATTGGGCTGAAGAAGCCCGACAGAGCTTCCAGGTATGCCTCGAGGGCGGAGCTGGTGGAGGCACTTGCAGCAATCGAGGACCTGGAGGAGCAGTTCGAGGATTGAGTTGGTTTCTGTTTCTTTCGGTTTCGTTTCCAGTTTCAGATTTTGAGCTTTGCGTTGTTGTTTCTGGATTTTTGTATTTGCGTTGGTGTTGAAACGATTTACATTTTTGAAAATTTATATGATGGTGTCCCTTATTTATTTTCATATGAGTTATGAGGCGTGTGGTTCTTAGATGTGTTTTTTTTGTATGTGTGGACCAGTGTGGGTCGTTTCTTTGAGGATATTCCAGGCTGGGAATATCGAGACTATACCACGTGAGGCGGCTCTAATAAGAGGAAAGGTGTGTTCTCCTGTATACTTATTGGGAAGTGAGTTTCCAGAATAAGTAGCGAGTGATGTGAGATCTCTTGCGGGGAGGTGAGCTCCCCAGATACCGTTGGCTCGACGGATGCGTCCTGAGAGTGCGAGCAGTATGTTGTCTTGTGTGGATTAGAGAGAGCCTTTGAGATCATGGGAGGATCTTGTGTGGTATTGGCCAAGTCAGGTCAGGATTTTAGTCTATGTTGGACGGGTTTCAGGATTGGGTGAGGATCTTGAGTAGTGTTGACTGGATATGTAATGACCCGTACCGCGGCCTAGGCCAAGGCCGGCCCCGAACACGCGGAACGACCGGTCCAAGTAAGGGAACGACCGGCCAAAATCATGGATTTTTGCCTTAGGCCCAGAATGACCGTATGCGATTCGGACCGAGACGGAACTTGGTCACGCGCCGAGACCGCACCGTTCGGGCACCGTTCGGCCTTGGAACGGGGACGGCCTTGAGTGGTTGATTTGAGGCTGTTGATTGAATTGACTATGTGTAGTTAGTTAATTCTGTGAGTTGTGAAGTCTTAGATCATCCTCTCCGAGCCTTCAAAGAGATTCCACGGTATGTGTTTTGTTTGACCTTTATCCTGTTAATTCTAGTATCTTAGAATGTACTTTTGGGAAGTGTTGTATGAGTTGGCTAGATTTCTGAGTGGTCGAGGTAGAGGCAGAGGTCGTGGCCTTGGAGGCAGAGGACGTGGTTGTGGGCCAGTGATTGAGTCGTCCCGTAGCGTGGCTGCAAGTGCTACGCAGGTGTCAAAAACTCCTAGGCATCTTGTGGGATCGGTGACTAAGACCAATGTGAGTGCCAGTGTGGGTACTGTGGGTGCCGGAAAGGGTGTCAGGTTAGCTGGTGGTGGAGTGGGCCTAGGAGTGGGTGCTGCTCCAGCTCAGAATCGTTTGGATCGTATGGAGGGTATTCTGGCACAGTTGATGGAGCGTTTTCCGGTGGCAGTTCGTATTCAGGCTCTTGTAGTGCCTACAGTAGCGGAGGTGTAGCTGAGGTTTGCGGTGACTGAGGTGCGTCTGACTTATCTGGAGATGATGGGTCAGATGCGGCATTTTAGTGTTGTTTTCTTTTCGGGCGGTGTTGGGCCTGAGGAAGCAGATAAGTGGCGTAAACGTATGGAATGCAACTTCCATTCGGTGCGATATCTAGAAGATTGTCGAGGGGAGTTGGCGGTCCATTATCTGAGTGGAGGTACTCATTTATGGTGGAAAGTTATAGAGGCCAGGTGCTGTGTGGACCTGGGGAGAGTTTCTAGATGAGTTTAACACTAAATACTTTCCTCAGGAGGCTCTAGATCATCTCGAGACGAGGTTCTTAGAGCTAGTGCAGGGCGATCGTTCTATGCGAGAGCATGATGCCGAGTTCAATCAACTACTTGTACATGCGGATAGAGGCATGTAGGACGAGTGGACGCAAGTGCAGAGGTTTCCTGAGGGGACTTCAGGCAGATTTGAGGAGTCACGGTAGAGCGTCGGAGTATGCCTCGAGGGCGAAGCTGGTAGAGATGGCTGCATGAATTGAGGAGGACCTGAGTGTCAGTCAGCTGCAATAGTTCCAGCAGCAGTTGCTCCTGCGGTTCAGCCGAGTAGACAACATCAAAAAAGTGGTTCTGGTTCTGGTTCTGGCAAGGGCGGTAAGCTTGCGCAGGGACATAACCAAAAGTAGGATGATGATTCGAGATTGAGTCACGGTGGTCATGGATGCTACGGGTGTAGGAGCATGCACCACAAGCTGGAGAGCTGTCCTAAGAAGGATGAAGCTCGGGATTTGCGAGTATATTATCATTGTAGGGAGTCGAGGCATATCAGGTCGATGTGTCCCAAGGGGCAGCAGATGACAGTGGCGGTGGTCCAACCAGTGGTAGAGCAACTGGGGATAGCACATGCAGTGGCGCAGACTACAGCAGAGCAGAGAATGCGGAGGACCTGAGGGAGCAGGTCGAGGATTGAGCTGGTTTTCTGTTATGTTTCAGTTTGAGAGATTTAGCTTTTGCTATGTTGTTTTGGATTATTGTATTTTTGTTTGGCGTTGAAACGATTATTGCATTTTGGGAAAATTATAAGATGAGTATTTCTTATATATTTTTACGGCTGGGTTAGTCGTGGTGTAGAGTTTGTGTTGAGTGGTGGAGAGTCTAAAAATAGAAGTTTATGAGAATTTATGACTATCTATTTTTCGAGGGACTCTAGTGGAACACCCAATGCGTTGGGTTGTTCGGATGGACCTGAGGATCGGTCAGGATGTGATGATATTTTGGGTTTGGGAATAACATGTTTGGAACTACCCAAGGTAGTTCAAGTCGATAGATGTTTATAGACGTTTTAGAATTTATTGCTCTAGGGGTTGCGGTCCCGAATAACTCATTCATTGTTTTTTGAAGATGATTAGTTCCCCAATGGGGATGATTAGTTCCTCAGAAGAGATGATTAGTTCTCATGTATGCTCATTTGGGATGATTAGTTTCCATTCTGAGTATCAAGGGATGATTAGTTCTCTCGAGGGGATGATTAGTTCCCCTGTGTACCCGGAAAGGATGCGTCCTGAGAGTGGATGGGGCACGTGACACCAATAGCTCATGGGATACGTCCTACGAGTGGGAGGGGTATGGAATGAGTTAAGAATAATAAATTTCTGGAAACATGTGTATAAACATGGGATTGGCGATGAGTTTTGGAGGTCCGGAAAGGATCTCGTGAGTGTTGGCTGGTTGGCCAGGTGCTTCGTTGGAGCGGGAATGATATTCCGGAGTATGGAATGTCACTTTGGTATCGTGGTAGTTCTAGTCAGGAGGTGTTTGTACACATATGAATTGATTACTCTAAAGAAAGCATTTTTCATATATATCCTGATCTTGAGGGAGACGTCCCGAGAGTGGAGTGGCACCGATTTCGTTACCTTGTAGGAGACGTCCTGAAAGTGTGATGGTGTTGAAATGAGTATGAGTAATCAATGTTGGATTGTGGTATACGCATGCGACTGAATATAGACCTCGAGTTTTATGTGTGTAAGTATGCGTGATATCAGTTGATGAGTTGCAGAGTGTGATTCGAGTCAGCTAGTACATATTAAGCATCAGTTGCCGAGTGGAGTGATGTAGGGATTGCCATCCCAGAGTGGAGGTGGGATATAGATTGCGATGGAATTTCTGGGTTCGGGCAAGTATGCTGAACCCAAGTCGGGGAGTTGAGCACTTTTGGTGCGAGTTGGTTCAGGAGACGAAGGAGACGATTCGTGTCTGAACGCGAGGGATTTTTGGGAATTGACAGAGGATTTATGCCAATTTGAGGAGGAAGGTTGTAGAGTCCGTAGTCGAAGATCGGGTGTGTCCTTGGATGACCATGATGCGAGGTTCTACCAGTTTGAGTTCAGAGACTCTGCGGAGTATGAGTTTTTTGGGTCCATTTCCGGTAGGGGAACGATTTGGACCGGTTGCATGTCGGTTGGATTTACCTCCGAGTATGAAGGTATATTCGTAGGGTTTCCATGTGATGGGGTTGAGGAAGTACATGCGTGCTTTGGGGGAATTGTTGGCTGAGATTCCAGTGGAACTTCAACCAGATTATTGGTGGCGACGGGACCTCAGAGAATTTCAAGAGAAGATTTAAGGTGCGGCGTCGGAGGAAGTTTGTTCTTTTGAGAGTTTTATGTTTCGTGCTGGTGCGGGAGAGGAGACTTGGGAGCCAGAGGCAAAGATGAGAGTTTTTAGTTTGCTCTTTTGTGGTTCTAGTTCCTCTTTAGCCTTGTGCTATTGTTTTTTTGGATTGTGTATTTTCGTTTCGTTGTCACGATTTTATGTTTTGGAGATTTATAATATGGAGGTTTCCTTATTTATTTCCTGTGTGTAATAGGATGTGTAGTTCTTATTATTATTGATATTCGGATTAGGGAATATCATACCTTGGACCATATAAGGTAGGTCTAGTCAATAAGTGCTTAGAGGCGTTTAAGAATTAATTACTCTAGGGGCTGCAGTCCCGAATGACTCATTTATGGTCGGAGATGTGAGTTCTCCAGAGGAGATGTGAGTTCTCCAAAGGAGATATTAGTTCTCCTGTATACTTATTTGGGATGGGAGTTCCCAAGATTATTGGGTGTGAGTTCTCTAGCGGGGAATTGAGTTCCACAGATACCGTTGGCTCAAAGGATGCGTCCTGAGAGTGCGACCGGTATGTTTTCCTGACAGGTCATAGGATGCGTCTTGTGAGTGTCAGGGTGTGAAATGAGTTAGGAGTAATTAATGTCTGAAATGTAAGTAAGCATGAGACTAGATGTAGGCCTCGGAGATCAGGAGAGTTGATCTCGGATTGTTTTTGACCGGGTTGGGTCAGTGTGAGGGTCTATATTTTGACCAGTTTCAGAGATGGCTTGGTGTCCGGTTTGGTTGGATTCATGCATGTGTCGTTGGGGTGTAACGATACTACATGTTAGAGATTCTGAGTCAGAGTTCTCAGATGTATGCTATTGAGTGACCGGAGGTTTTGGGTCAGATGTGTAAGGGTATTCCAAGTCAGGGAATATCGAGTTTTGAGAGATGAGGACTTCTCCAGAGGGATGAGAATTCCCCTAAGTGTTAATAGGAGATATTGTTTTCTCCAAAGGGCAAGGTTCGTCCAAAGTGTGGATAGGGTTGTGTATGTGGGCGTCGAGTCTCGGGTTGATATTAAGTTTGGAACCTCGATTCAGACGGCCCTGGTAAGGGATGTAGCGTTTTTGGTTGTGCATGTTCTTGTTTGATTGTTGCGCGATCAATCGGGCGGGATGTTTCCAGGCGAATCTGGTCGTGTTTTGGACGAAAGTGTTAACTTTAGTGAGATGGGTTCTGAACCTCGAAGATCAAGAGTGATGATCTCGGGTATTGCTGACCGGGTTGGGTCAGGAGTTGGTCTTTGGTAGACGATTTGTTGATGCGAGTGGTAATCTCGAGTGGTGCCGATCAGTTTGGGTCAAGGTTTTTGTCTTTGATAGACGGTTTGTCGGGATTCGAGGACGAATCCAGAGTAGTGGGGGAAAGCTGTAATATTCGCAAACTAATTTTTGGGAATTGGAAAGGGGTGTCGAACGACACAAAGAGAGTATTGATAGACACCAATGATTTTTTGTTAGGCCGGTTTGAATTAAATTGTTCGGTTTGGTCGGTTCGGGTTAAGGGAGTTAACCCTAGGACTCTTATATTTAAGGTTTCTCAGCTTCGTGGCCCCGTTTTAGGGAGTAAAAACGTGAGAGATTATGTGCTGATCAAATTGAGAGAAGAGAGAAAGAGTTTCGAGAGAGTCTCGAGGAAGAGAGTTGTTTTGTGTGATTTAGGCAGTTCTGTTGCCTTGTGTTGGGGAAGAGGATCGGATGATCAAACCAGTTCTGATCATCGTGAAATTTTGTGGGTAAGTTCTTTTCTCTCTCAGCTAGCCGTAAGGCAAATCGTTTTGTCAATTGGATGTGTATTCTAAGAGTTATCTCTGTTTTCGTGAGGGATGTCTGTGCAGAATTGGGTCTGTGATCAGACCACTTCGAGGCAATTTTGCCGTAGTTCTAAAAGAAGTTAGGCGAAGATTTATATGTCGTTAGAAAGCTCTTTGTGTCTAGTTTCCGAATATGTTTTCTGATTGTTCTTTAGAGGTAAGTCTGTCCTCAGCATTGATTTGAAGTCAGTACGTCGGTTCTGTTTTTCAGAATATTCTAATTTGGTTTAGGGAAAATCTTGTTGGTTAGTCTTAGGTGATAGAGAAGAATAACCAGTAGCTTTTGATTCTCGTGGAAGCTGTGATTTGTGCTGGTTATGTCGTGATTAGTCTCCTAATCTCTAAGGCTAAGGTGAGTGCGTGATCGTGGGTATGGATATCGATTGTTAGGATTGTTGTTTAATAGTTTGTGATGAAATTGTTTAGATATCGCTCGTTCTGCGAGTTTCTCGTGAAGTTTAGTGTGTAAATTGTATTGGTTATGATTGGGATTGATCCGCGATGGAACAGAGTCGAGCCGTGTGAGGATTTGGCTTGATCTTGGTTTCTGGGTCGAGGTGTCAATCAGCACCTAGAGGGTGTGTCGATCGACACCCATCGTGGTTTGTTCCTGGCTTCTGTCGTGAAAGTGGTGTCGACCGACACCTAGTGGTAGTGTCGATCGACACCCTATTGAAATTGTTGCTTCGTGCAGTTTTCGTTTAATTGTTCTTGTATCGGTAACTTGAAAATTGTGAATGTTGGTTGATTACGTAGTTTTGGCATTCGTCTATCCTTATTATGTAACCGGTAGGTGGGATGATCGCTTCACTGAGTATTTGTGATAATACTCACACAACTATTATTTCCATGTGTTGTAGGTAAAAGTTTGAGATCGTGGAATCATGGCTGGGACGAGAGGATGATTAAAATCTCTAGTTTATTTGTTTAAATTACGTTTGTAGAACCTGGTGTTAGGTCGCTATGTATGCTGAGTTGAGTTATTGGAATTAGAATTGGTTAATTTTTATGGATAAATATGGTTTGAGTATTTATTATTTTCCGCTGGTTATAGTTTTGTTTGGTTATTGCGAAATTAATCGTTGAGGATTATTATTTATGAGAATAATAATTCGGATTAATTATTTAATTAAGAAAAAAAATTTGGTTGTTTCAATACTAAAGTAATTTGAAGTATAAATGTCTATTTGTAAAAAATGAAACTTTTATCAAATATGACAATGTAATAACATGGTGTTTAACATAAGACTAATGTAATTTCTTTGAACATTTTCAAAATTTTGGAAATTAGAAAATTTAACAATTAAATGTAAGATTAGTAGTCCACACACCAATAATATAAGTATGTATATAATCTAGTAAAAAAATAAACCAAGCAAAATACTGTAACATTGATAAAACCAACAATATTCTCTGAGTTTAAAAAAAATCAATACTTAAGCATCGAACTTGTTGTCCAAGTTTTTAGTAACATCTCTCAGCTCCAAGCATGTCTTCTTGGTGGCGGAGTTTTCATCCTTCTCATCCGCTTGGGTATCAGCACTAAATCTCTTGGAAGACGGAGTGGAGCTCAACATCGGAGTCCCTGATTCATGGACCTCTGACCAACAATTACCACTGGCCCTCTAGAACAATGCAACAAAGGAAGTTTAAATTAGTAGTTGAGATAGAAATTATAACCCTTTTTGATGACCAATTACATATTAAACAACAAAGCTCAAATTAATTACCTGGTCAATAGTTTCAGACTCACTATTCTCTGGCTGCATTTCAGAATGTAATTCAGAATCTGGGATTTTTATGATTTGCTGCTAATCGAATATCTTTGAGACTTTGTATATATCATTTCCACCTTTGATGTTATCCATCTTCACTTTAGCGAGGAATAGGTAGGTCCTTCCAACACAATCCTTCAAACATTGTGGAATGATAGATGGATCTTTCATCTGTCAAAATATTGAATGTGTTATTTAATTGTTCCATATTTGAATGATTTTTTATGTACAAATCAGATCTCAAAAGAAATGACCTCTTCATAGTTCCAATTCAAAAACTCAGAAGCAGACTTTCCCACAATTGTTTGTGCTGGTGTATCCCACAACAAAATTTTGCAAAACCGGTATCATCAAACACTTCGACATGCATTTTGAACCTGAATTGATTATATTAAAAGTGGAATTTACACCACACCAAATAATGAATTTTTAAAAGTATTAACATGGGACAATAGTTTACCTTGGCAATACATTAGGGGTTTCCATTGAGCAATGCTCACACCGAAAGGTAGACTTTTTTTCTTTGGAATCTTCCTCCTTTGGATTTTTAAGGGCTGTATTTTTACATTTCTTGCATGTAAAATAATACCAACACCAGTCGATATCATTGGCTAAAATTGTAGCCGACACTTTCCACTTACCCACCTTTCCAATTACAAAACCAACATAAATGTTTCTAAGATAATATAGAACTTTACATAAACTTAATCTAGATGGAGAGATTATTGTGATCATAAATCTTGAGAAATGATATTCATATAAATTGTTACCTCAGTACTGCTTATGAGCTCATAGATTGTACACCTCTGAAATTGGTTCCAATAATCGTCCCTCGCAATTGTATTACCCTCGCCAAGATGCGTATTGTCCGCAAATACGCCAATCAATGTCAACCTTAGACAAACATGCCCAAAAATATAATCACAATAAAGTATAACGAAGCAAAACCAACATGAGTACACTAATATATATCCGTGTCATCAAAGGCTCTACTTCCTTGATAGCAGGATTGATAGTTACTTGACTACATTCGCCAAAGGCGTTTGTCATACTGCGAACGCCTATTCATGATATAAGTAAACCACATTATATTGGGCGTACCAAAAAGTACAAATTTTATTCAAATTTGCTAATTACCTCGAAACTCATTAATTTTACCCCACCGGAGCAGCAAAATAACTGGATCGCCGTCTGCTTTTTCCCACGTAGTCATATTCGTCTCAGCAAAACCAGCCCATAATGTACACGAAAGACGTTCACCCCTAATGAATAATTATGTTTAAACAATCACAACTAAATCTATATAGTTGAAAACATATAGTAAAATAATCCATAGTTCACTTACTCAGAATCACATATTTGGAAATAAACTTTTTTGGTCATCTTTCAAAAGACTTCGTGCTCCTTAACATCTCCAACTTCTTGGACTTGTCCAAGTATATCTAACGAATAAAACAATATCAACACAAATACTGTATTAAATACGTTACATGAGATAAATGGAAAACAAATATATATATATTTATACCAAAGTATTAATTACCTATCATGGTATGGGAGGATGCCTTATCGTCGAGAACATCTCTAAAGCTTACCAGGTCCAAGTACAGGTCAGATGAAACACTCATACACCTGGTTATGACTGTACAGGTCAGATGAAACACTCATAAATTAGGCAAGATACATTAATTCAAATGTAAATTTAATACTCAAATAGAGTACTTTAATTCAATCATATGCAAAAAAGATATATTGCAAAATGTGATTCATTCTTGTTAGCAACAAAACTAAAGTTTCTAATATTTCGTACAAAAAAAGGTATACTTTTAATTATTATTCATTCAAAATATTGCAAAATGTTGAAACAGAATACGACAACATGTTATCGATGTTTATTATTCTAGTAGAGTAATAAAAAAGATTTGAAACAATTCTTTTGAAGTTATTATCATCGTTACTCTTCAGCCGCCGTGTTTGAATCATCTTTGCTGTCACACTTATATAGGTACTTGTTGAGGTACTTGATACAATCCGTTTCACTACGCTCGTTTGCCTTAACTGATTCAGCGAAACTTGATCGCTGCAATGATTCACCAAGATTTTGAAAGAAGATTATAAATACATTTTCTCATGGTAAATATAAAATCCAAAATATACAATTCAAAAACATACAATTTCATGGGGTAGACGCCAGTAAAAAAACTTTGTTGTATAGTCTGGCATTTGTATAATTCGTTGGATCAAACTCTTTTCCATAAACTGATGATAGGAGTGGCATTTCCTGAAACAAAATGAATATGGGATTATATAAAAGAAAAAAAATAATTTATATAAAAACCCTAATATATGATATTAGGATAAGAATTTACCTTCACTGGAGTGACAAATTCATTTGAATCCACCTTTTCATTAACATATGGAGAAGCCATTGATCTAAAAATACGGCAAAAACACAAAAAAGAATAATATATGAGATTAGGAAAAGAATTTGGTAGAAAACGTGACACTAAAGATGTGAATCTCCAAGTTCAAAACAATCTGAGCACACTGTATGATAAAAGAAAAGTAGTTAGCATTCCGAAATTTATAACAAATATTAAATACCTTGCATAAACGATGAAACAAAATACATAAACCTAGAAGTGAAGGCTATCGACCTAAAAATTTTAGTAGTGCTATTCTTTGATCAAGTCTTATTTATAAGCTGAAATATTTTAGGTCAGAAACGAACATCTTTTTCGGTAAGATATTTAGCATTTACTTTGACTTTCTATGCAAGTTGTAGGATTTTCGTCACTATGGAAAATGAAATTAATTGTTAGATTATTGCATTATATTTAGGAAACAACAATAACAATGTGATTTGATAAAGATTCTCCATATATTTAAACGACATTAATTTTATTTTCTCCTTCATCAAAATCCGTTTGGGCTTCAATGAGCCCAATAAATACACAAACATGTTTATTCTGATCCATCAAGCGTTTATGTCAGAAATCAAGCGTTTTGAATAATTACACAAATGTCATTAATGAAGGATCTGCGTGTTTATCCGATATTAACTAGGTTTTTCAATAGGATCTTGCATTTTTGCGGACGAAATTGCCCCTCCGAATTTGAGAAATATTTTTAGAAAGTTGATTTTTGAGTGGCAATTGGAGTAATTAGAGGTCTAATTTTGCCCAAACATTTTTTTATACTCTTCGATTATTAGTACTGATAATTAGGTAATTTGAACTTCAAATGTCCATTTATCAAAAATTAAAATTTTTACAAGGATTACAAAGTAATAACACTTATAGTTTATATAACACTTATATGATTGATATGAACATTATAATTTTTTTGGAAATAGAAGATTTAACAATTAGATGTAAGATTCTTAGTCCACACATGAGTAAAATATGTTTGTATATAATCCTAGTTCTTGAATACACATTTGAAACACCAAAATTCAACCGGGCGTAGCTAATCAGAAGCAAAAGAGTCACAAATATATTACGTTTTTGTGACTCTTTAGTGACACTACTTGAAACCCAGAAAAGAGTCACAAATGAGTCACAGAAGAGTCGCAAATTAGTTACGAATAGTGTCTTGTTGCTAATTCGTCACTAATTCGTCGCAAAAAAGTGTGACGTTCAGTAAAATAGTCACAACTCCGTCACTAACTTGTGACGCTTTTACGACATGAGTTTTTCGTCACAAATTTGCGACGGATTTGATACGTTTTTTCTTTTCGTCACAAATCCGTCATAGTTTCGTCCCACATCCGTCGCAATCGTTGTGACCGAAAAAACAGTCAAAAAAATCCGTCACAGATTAACGGTTTTCTTGTAGTGATAGAGAGAATTGTGTTGTTGTATTATTCCATGAGAATAGAGTATATATAGGATTACAATACTTGGGGAACAAGTAGGTCTATAGCCTTCTAGAATACAAGCCTATAATGGGCATCCCCTATTGGGTTTATAACAAGATACTTTTTTTGTTTTTGTCAACCCGTAATATAGATACTTTTAGGTGGATAAAATTACAAATCTATTAAAAAGCTAGACGAAACCAAACATTTTGTTGGATTTGTTGTCGGAAACAAAAAGATACACTTCAAATGAAATATATGTGAAGGGTAAAATAAATGGCCATCATGTTAGAACTATTTGACTCATTTGCTACATTTTTTTTTGGATAAAAGCTATCTGGAAGCTAGAGTTTGAGAATGCAAAAACAAATCAAGGGGCTTTAGGATTTGATTCGAAAATGAACATGTTCTTCGATCCCGCAAAGCGTCTTGCCAGAATAAGCTTGTGACTACATTATCTAGATCTTAAAACCACATTATTAGTACCAAATTTATCTAAATCTTCCCGAATGTCATTACGATGGTAGAACCAAAAGATAAAATGATAAACAAAGTGCTAGAAATGGACTATTTTTTGAGGCCAAGGATTCAGAAATTATAAAGTATCAAGCAAGCGTAAATTTGGAACTTTGGTTGCCCCGTAATCACCCTCTCATATGTAACCAAAATCCCCATATCTTTTAAACCAAACATATACAAACAAAACCCCCCAACGATTCCTCCCAAATCCCAATACTCCAATGCTAAACAGTTAAACCAAGCAAACCATCACTTTCTAAACCCCATTGCTTAAACAAACACAACCAGGCTGCACAATTAAAAACTGTAGAATGCTAATGACCTAAATCTCCAAATCTCAGTTCCTTGCTTTATGAGACTTTTTATCAACCAACCCGATTTAGAACCAAAATTTATCATGTGAAGAAAGTGAGGTACTTAGTCATAGGGATTTGAACAACGTTTCTCCTAGTGTCAATGGCTTAAGATTGTTTATAACACTATATAAACATAAGCAATACGCAATAGGAAATCAACTCACTATTTCTCAAAGTGTTGGTTGTTAAAGTATACAATGAGTAAAACTCTAAACTATGTATGTGCCAATATTCTAATGTACTCCCTCCGTTCCATTATATATGATTTTTAAGAGAAATTTTTTAGTTTCATTTTATAAGATGTTTTACTAGTTTCTATGCAGATTTTAATGTGATTTGATACTTTTGTCCTTCTAAATTCCGTAGTCTTATATATGATTAGTTGAATTATATTTTTAGTTAAATATTAAGTGAGATTTTGTTTGTATTTATTATTTTCTTACTTCTCTCGAAATAAATTAAAACATCTTATAAAATGAAACGGAGGAGTATAATTAAACC
Source organism: Draba incana (assembly GCA_963576765.1). Lineage (NCBI taxonomy): Eukaryota > Viridiplantae > Streptophyta > Magnoliopsida > Brassicales > Brassicaceae > Draba > Draba incana. The sequence goes on from OY755205.1 coordinate 33,018,589, forward strand.
AAACATATACAAACAGATGTAGGAACTGAAACTTCTACAATAGGCAAACTGATATGTGAAAAAATAAATTTTAAGAGCATAAGTCAAAATTATAATTAAAATCGGAGAGATGAAAAGGAATTGCAGAGCCAAAATATCGGATCTCTTTCTTTAAATTTTTTAACGCCCCGTAATGAGACTAGCGGTAAGGTACGAAATCGATATGACTTCTTGGTAAATAATAGAAACTGAGATAATCAGAAAATCTCATGTCAGGTTACTTTTTTTTTACTCTCTCTTTTTGTGTTCATTTTCTTCACTAAACCGAACTGAACGGTATATGAGCTCGGTTTGAGACGTACCAAATAAATCTAAAACGAGAAGGGAATTGAACCAGTCGGTACGGTCCTTATTTGGTTAAGGAGACAGAGAAATGTGTAAATTGGAATCGCAGGCATGGCGTTCCAATTTGTATTCTTTTTTCATATTTTTACTCCTGTATTTTCTGGTCCGGTTTTGGTCTTTTGACATTAAGGAAGCGTTTTATTTAAAATGTCGTAAATAAGATCTGTGAAAATCTTAGAGTAAACGGAAGGCAAGTAAAAGTACGCACTACTAATTTTTCTTATTAATTTGTCAACTCAAAATAATTAACTTTTCATGTCACTGATAATTCAGTTTCAACTACATGATCTTCTTAAACTCACATACATATATTTTGGAATTTCAGATGTCTGATTGATCATAAAACAAGACATACTCATTGCTGTAAAATTAGTCTAACTCGTGTCTCATCTCACTTGCTAATGTAGTAGTTGTTGAAAAATATCATGGTATACCTAAGTAAAAATAGTTTGATTGATACAACACCTTTTTGGACCCACATGTTAGTTCATTACGTCTAAAACTCTTACTTGGTATTTATAGAACAAGAAAAATAATACGAAGATCGTTTCAAATGAGATAATAACAAAGGGAGTTCCATTACAAAACTTTATGGTCTCTTGTAAATGATCGACAAGATTGGTAACTAATAAAGTTTAGAAGTTTGCATTTGTGTTTGGACGATAAGACTCATCTCTTACACATCTCTTCAATCACATGTCAACAAAAGTTATTAAGGTTCCATGTATCCATTTCGACGTGAAATAGATGATGACTATTTTAACGACAAACCGTTTTGAAGCTATTTCGACTATTGGCCCTAAAACGCAATAATTCAATTCTGATTTATAATAAAAATAAAAACTATCAATTCTAAACCTAATTTACATGATATAATTTGTTTTTCTGCTAGATATGGTGTAAAATAAATTCTGTAAAGGCTCAGAAATTCAATACAACATAACGTTAAAACAAAAAAATCTAAATATATAGAGAACAAAACATAAAAGCAAGTTAACATAAATTACTTACCTTTATTACAATGATCCCATTAGAAAAAATTATCAAAAACCTTAGACCCCTGGTTATATACAAATTGTTAATATAATGATATACATAAAGATTTTGCTCCAACACTTTTATTTAAAGATAGAATCGCAGAAATTATTACTCATGGCACATAATAATTCTAATGAAACAGTTCTAACTAATTTAAAATAATTTACATAGTTTAATATGGCATTAACTTTTTAATTTTCTTTGTAAACTTTTCTTGTGTCCAAATTAACATTACTTTTATAGGGTCATGAAGAGGGGAAACATTATCTAGAGGAAGTGACCTTCGTGACTTGCTCGATTCAAACACTGAATTATTGAATCTAAAGCTCATATGCCTTTTTAATTTCGTGCATTCTCACATCTCATAATAAATACCTTCACTTGGGTCTATTTATTTTGTTTTCCTTAAACCAACTTACTCACTCACATTAAATACCGGTTAACCAAATAAAAATTAAATTAGTTAGGCATATTATACCAATGGAAAATTTTAAGGGATCTCGAAGATACCTTATAGCCTCTGTAATGTTCTTTTGGAGTATTTTTTTTAACTAGTTAATTTTCTACCTGATTAAACAATGTTTACATATTTTTTTTATTAATTTTTAAAATGGCTCTGTGGTGTTGCCGACTGTCATGTGCTTAAAAACAAGAAGCAAATGCATGATGAATAATGAAGTACCAAGTACAAGTAATAACTTTACAAAAACTAGATTTCCTCATTAGGAGGCTGAAAACTTTTACAATCCAACAAATAACGATACGTCAACAACCTTTTTTTTGTGATAAGTCCTCTCTTAATTAATTTAGTTTTAGAACCGCACAATTTTTGGTGAGATATTCTAATTGATATCACAAAAAGTAGTGGGAACAGTTGATATAATTATAATAAACAGAATAAGCGAGAATAAATAGTAGTATGTAGTTCAAAAATCAATAATACAGAAATATTGAAAAAATCGTAACGAGGCATTTTGTTTAAAGATACAGGACTTTGGTCTATCGAAACCTTTGATGAAATTGAGAGTCAGAGAAGGTTTATACTTACCATGCTAATTAGTGTTTGTTATCAGTAATTCAGATTATAATAGTTAATTTGATGATAATCTAAAAGTTAGGCTTATTCTTTTCATTTTCATATCAAAAGTTTAAATTTGAGTATACATTACAGTCTACTCCCTTCAGAATAATTAATATATTAGTTCTGTAAAATAACTTGTTCTCATTCAGCAGCTGGTATATCGAACATGATATCAAATCCAAACATGGTGAAAATGTCATCTACTTAATTTATATAGACAGAAGAAAAAATATCATGAAAACCTCGGATAATAACATTAAAATACTAATATTTGAAAAACAAAATCTTTTGACTAGATGACGTATTGTGCTCAAGAGGAATATAGAATTTAGTGTATATACGGATAGATACGTATAGTTATGTATTTATTAATGTAATATGTACATAAATATTTATATATGGAAATGTATTTTTAACTAACTATAGTTTCGCAGCACATGTCTCCTTGTCGGGGCACATTGATATATCGATCATTTATGTATTATATATAGGCGACATTCATCCATTTTATAATGCACTATGTATAGTAAAAATAACCATCTACGTAGAGAATATACACATCCTTCATTGCTTTTTCTTTTTTACTTCTTTTAATCAATTCCAAACTAATATATCGCTAGGTACCATCTTCCAAAACCAAATTTTGATTTGAATTTCGGACTATAGTTACAACGTGAACTCGATTTAACATAAGAAAACATGACTACTAAGCAATAGACTTATCGGAAAACAATTGATTTTAAGGATTAACAATTGATATGATAATATGATGTCTAACAAAATAGAAGATTATTTTAGAGCCTTAACGACAAGTCAAGGTGACTCATCTCCGGATCCTGATCAAGACCACTCTCTGGTAGACGACGGCCTGAGAAGTCCCTTGAGCCGCCGTTTTCGACAAATCCTTCGTAGCCACGGCCGTAGAGTTCGAAACGGCCGGAGAGCGGATAAGGCTTGTCGGATTCAATAGTGGCTGAGGATCTATAGAGTTCTCGACTCTTCTTGGCTAATGTTCTTTCAAGCTTATGAGCGTTTTGATGACCACCAAGAGCTTGAGAGCTGTAAAACTTTCTTTGGCAATAGTTACAAGAGAAGACCCTAGGCTGCTCCAAACATGATGATGAGTTCGTGGAAGAAGAAGAAGAAGAAGAAGACATAGAAGAAGGCTCGAGAACTAGTTTTAGGTTTAGTTGGTGGTTCTTGTAACTAGGTAGGCTTAGACGTAAAGATGTGTTTGGCTGAAAGTCCATTCTTCACTATTCAGAGAGGGAGGGAGAGAAAGTTAGAGAGAGGTTAGAGAGATGAGAAGAGAGAAGTGTGTTTGAAGGGTTTGTGCTTGAGGGGCATTATATTTAAGGTGTAAAGTTGCGTAGGTTTGCTCAAAAACTCATGTTGGGTGCAACTTCGACTGTAAAGCATGGGGAGAGAGAGAGAGAGAGACATGGAAGCTGAAAGAATCAGTGGGGATCCGAGTGTTGTCGCCTTCATTAATGGCACCCTTTGAACCCTTTGTCGGTCCATCTAATATTATTTACCTCCGAGTTTTATATAAATTTCTGAAGACATTATATTATTATATCTTTTCTTATCGTTTTAGAATGTTTAACACCTTAAGAATGATGTCCCATGTGGTAGTTGTTAAGACCGGACACATAAGATATTAGTTTTTATTTGAGCATTCTAGCTAATTTATGCCTTTTTGTTATTGGAATTTCGGAATTTTCCTCTCATGCCCAAAGTTTTCTAAGCATAACCAAGAAACCTATTTGTGTTCAAATTAGAATTCATACCTAAAGTACTATGAGATAAAGACAATGATCATATCATCAATAGAAAAGTCGATATATATGACTTTCGTAAGAAAATCGTTTGAGATTATGTCATGTTCAAAATAAATTATCAACTATAGTACTTGGGGTTTGAAAATTTTGTCTTATTTAGATATAATTTGATGATGAAAATGTAAATATCTCTACAAGAAAATTGTATTTTAGCGTCGAATCTATTCCGACGCTATTTTAGCATCGATTTAGCGTCGTAATAGCGTCCACAACACAATTCGACGCTAATTAGGGACGAAACATTTCGAAGCTAAATCGACGCTATATCGCGTTGATTTAGCATCAGAAATCTAAGTTCGACGCTAAATCGATGCAAATTTAGTGTCGATTTAGCGTCGAACGCATAGCATCGAATATTGCGTCGAATTTGGTAGGTAGATGACACATTTAACACGGGTTCACCTACTTATTTAGAGTCGTTTAGAAACGACACAAAAACGACGCGAATTCGATGCAAAATCGACGCAAAGGAATTCGATGCTAGTTCGATGCTAATATTCGATGCAAAAATCTCTTATATATACCCACCCACCACCACCATAAGGAATCAGTTCAGTATTTCAAAAGAAAAAACAAAATTTCAATTCCGAAAAACAAAAAAAGACTTTTCTCCCTAATTTTTTTTTTTTAAAATGGGCGATATATACGAACTAAGATGTTGGATGTATCAACGTAAAGATGACAATGGAGGCCTTTCAGAAGAGTTCCTCAATGGCCTTGAAATTTTATGGCTCAAGCGAGTAGTGTGCCTACAATTCAACAGACCGGAGTGATGGTGTGCCCGTGTCGAAAGTGCAAAAATTCGGAGCCACAGACAATGGATACAGTTGGTACGCATTTATTTAATAGAGGGTTTACACCTGAGTATTATGTTTGGTTTTATCAAGGAGAGGGATATGAAGATGAAACTTCTGGTAGTACTAGTTACCAACCTATGGATCAGGGTCAGGGTTATTCGAATGAACAATATGATGTGTATCAATTTGTTATAGAAAATGATGATCATGATGTCGGGTTAGAGCATAATAGGTTCGAAGAAATGGTAACCGATGCATTTCCTGGAGTTATGTGTACTCCTGATGTTGCTGAGGAACCCAATTTAGATGCAAAATTTTTTTATGATATGCTTGATTCTGCAAAACAACCAATCTATGAAGGTCTGTCTAAATTATCGTTGGCATCTAGGATGATGACAATAAAGTCTGATCATAATCAATCTGAGAGTTGCATGGATGATTGGGCATCTCTTCTAAAAGAATATTTGCCAGAGGGTAATCAAGCTGCTGAGTCATATTACGACATACATAAACTAGTCTCTAGTTTAGGATTGCCCTCGCAGATGATAGATGTTTGCATTGACAATTGCATGATATTTTGGAAAGATGATGAACATCTGCAGGAATGTCGATTTTGCCACAAACCAAGATATAAGCCCCAAGCAGCTGGTAGAAAAGTGCCGTACCAGAGAATGTGGTACCTGCCCATAACAGATAGGCTACAAAGGTTATACCATTCAGAACGCACAGCTGCATCAATGAGGTGGCATGCGGAACATTCAACTACTGAAGGAGAAGTTCATCATCCTTCCGATGCAAAAGCTTGGAAACACTTCAAATCGGTACACTCTAATTTTGCTACAAAGAAGCGCAATGTTTATCTTGGCCTATGTACAGATGGTTTTAGTCCGTTCGGTATGTCTGGCAGGCAATATTCTTTGTGGCCGGTTATATTGACACCTTATAACCTTCCGCCTGATATTTGCATGCAGAGGGAATTTCTGTTTTTGAGTATTTTAATCCCTGGCCCGAAGCATCCAAGAAGATTTTAATGTGATTTGATACTTTTGTCCTTCTAAATTCCGTAGTCTTATATATGATTAGTTGAGTTATATTTTTAGTTAAATATTAAGTGAGATTTTGTTTGTATTTATTATTTTCTTACTTCTCTCGAAATAAATTAAAACATCTTATAAAATGAAACGGAGGAGTATAATTAAACCAAACATATACAAACAGATGTAGGAACTGAAACTTCTACAATAGGCAAACTGATATGTGAAAAAATAAATTTTAAGAGCATAAGTCAAAATTATAATTAAAATCGGAGAGATGAAAAGGAATTGCAGAGCCAAAATATCGGATCTCTTTCTTTAAATTTTTTAACGCCCCGTAATGAGACTAGCGGTAAGGTACGAAATCGATATGACTTTTTGGTAAATAATAGAAACTGAGATAATCAGAAAATCTCATGTCAGGTTACTTTTTTTTTACTCTCTCTTTTTGTGTTCATTTTCTTCACTAAACCGAACTGAACGGTATATGAGCTCGGTTTGAGACGTACCAAATAAATCTAAAACGAGAAGGGAATTGAACCAGTCGGTACGGTCCTTATTTGGTTAAGGAGACAGAGAAATGTGTAAATTGGAATCGCAGGCATGGCGTTCCAATTTGTATTCTTTTTTCATATTTTTACTCCTGTATTTTCTGGTCCGGTTTTGGTCTTTTGACATTAAGGAAGCGTTTTATTTAAAATGTCGTAAATAAGATCTGTGAAAATCTTAGAGTAAACGGAAGGCAAGTAAAAGTACGCACTACTAATTTTTCTTATTAATTTGTCAACTCAAAATAATTAACTTTTCATGTCACTGATAATTCAAGTTTCAACTACATGATCTTCTTAAACTCACATACATATATTTTGGAATTTCAGATGTCTGATTGATCATAAAACAAGACATACTCATTGCTGTAAAATTAGTCTAACTCGTGTCTCATCTCACTTGCTAATGTAGTAGTTGTTGAAAAATATCATGGTATACCTAAGTAAAAATAGTTTGATTGATACAACACCTTTTTGGACCCACATGTTAGTTCATTACGTCTAAAACTCTTACTTGGTATTTATAGAACAAGAAAAATAATACGAAGATCGTTTCAAATGAGATAATAACAAAGGGAGTTCCATTACAAAACTTTATGGTCTCTTGTAAATGATCGACAAGATTGGTAACTAATAAAGTTTAGAAGTTTGCATTTGTGTTTGGACGATAAGACTCATCTCTTACACATCTCTTCAATCACATGTCAACAAAAGTTATTAAGGTTCCATGTATCCATTTCGACTTGAAATAGATGATGACTATTTTAACGACAAACCGTTTTGAAGCTATTTCGACTATTGGCCCTAAAACGCAATAATTCAATTCTGATTTATAATAAAAATAAAAACTTTCAATTCTAAACCTAATTTACATGATATAATTTGTTTTTCTGCTAGATATGGTGTAAAATAAATTCGGTAAAGGCTCAGAAATTCAATACAACATAACGTTAAAAAAAAAAATCTAAATATATAGAGAACAAAACATAAAAGCAAGTTAACAGAAATTACTTACCTTTATTACAATGATCCCATTAGAAAAAATTATCAAAAACCTTAGACCCCTGGTTATATACAAATTGTTAATATAATGATATACATAAAGATTTTGCTCCAACACTTTTATTTAAAGATAGAATCGCAGAAATTATTACTCATGGCACATAATAATTCTAATGAAACAGTTCTAACTAATTTAAAATAATTTACATAGTTTAATATGGCATTAACTTTTTAATTTTCTTTGTAAACTTTTCTTGTCTCCAAATTAACATTACTTTTATAGGGTCATGAAGAGGGGAAACATTATCTAGAGGAAGTGACCTTCGTGACTTGCTCGATTCAAACACTGAATTATTGAATCTAAAGCTCATATGCCTTTTTAATTTCGTGCATTCTCACATCTCATAATAAATACCTTCACTTGGGTCTATTTATTTTGTTTTCCTTAAACCAACTTACTCACTCACATTAAATACCGGTTAACCAAATAAAAATTAAATTAGTTAGGCATATTATACCAATGGAAAATTTTAAGGGATCTCGAAGATACCTTATAGCCTCTGTAATGTTCTTTTGGAGTATTTTTTTTAACTAGTTAATTTTCTACCTGATTAAACAATGTTTACATATTTTTTTTATTAATTTTTAAAATGGCTCTGTGGTGTTGCCGACTGTCATGTGCTTAAAAACAAGAAGCAAATGCATGATGAATAATGAAGTACCAAGTACAAGTAATAACTTTACAAAAACTAGATTTCCTCATTAGGAGGCTGAAAACTTTTACAATCCAACAAATAACGATACGTCAACAACCTTTTTTTGTGATAAGTCCTCTCTTAATTAATTTAGTTTTAGAACCGCACAATTTTTGGTGAGATGTTCTAATTGATATCATAAAAAATAGTGGGAACAGTTGATATAATTATAATAAACAGAATAAGCGAGAATAAATAATAGTATGTAGTTCAAAAATCAATAATACAGAAATATTGAAAAAATCGTAACGAGGCATTTTGTTTAAAGATACAGGACTTTGGTCTATCGAAACCTTTGATGAAATTGAGAGTCAGAGAAGGTTTATACTTACCATGCTAATTAGTGTTTGTTATCAGTAATTCAGATTATAATAGTTTATTTGATGATAATCTAAAAGTTAGGCTTATTCTTTTCATTTTCATATCAAAAGTTTAAATTTGAGTATACATTACAGTCTACTCCCTTCAGAATAATTAATATATTAGTTCTGTAAAATAACTTGTTCTCATTCAGCAGCTGGTATATCGAACATGATATCAAATCCAAACATGGTGAAAATGTCATCTACTTAATTTATATAGACAGAAGAAAAAATATCATGAAAACCTCGGATAATAACATTAAAATACTAATATTTGAAAAACAAAATCTTTTGACTAGATGACGTATTGTGCTCAAGAGGAATATAGAATTTAGTGTATATACGGATAGATACGTATAGTTATGTATTTATTAATGTAATATGTACATAAATATTTATATATGGAAATGTATTTTTAACTAACTATAGTTTCGCAGCACATGTCTCCTTGTCGGGGCACATTGATATATTGATCATTTATGTATTATATATAAGCGACATTCATCCATTTTATAATGCACTATGTATAGTAAAAATAACCATCTACGTAGAGAATATACACATCCTTTATTGCTTTTTCTTTTTTCCTTCTTTTAATCAATTCCAAACTAATATATCGCTAGGTACCATCTTCCAAAACCAAATTTTGATTTGAATTTCGGACTATGGTTACAACGTGAACTCGATTTAACATAAGAAAACATGACTACTAAGCAATAGACTTATCGGAAAACAATTGATTTTAAGGATTAACAATTGATATGATAATATGATGTCTAACAAAATAGAAGATTATTTTAGAGCCTTAACGACAAGTCAAGGTGACTCATCTCCGGATCCTGATCAAGACCACTTTCTGGTAGACGACGGCCTGAGAAGTCCCTTGAGCCGCCGTTTTCGACAAATCCTTCGTAGCCACGGCCGTAGAGTTCAAAACGGCCGTAAAGCGGATAAGGCTGGTCGGATTCAATAGTGGCTGAGGATCTAAAGAGTTCTCGACTCTTCTTGGCTAATGTTCTTTCAAGCTTATGAGCGTTTTGATGACCACCAAGAGCTTGAGAGCTGTAAAACTTTCTTTGGCAATAGTTACAAGAGAAGACCCTAGGCTGCTCCAAACATGATGATGAGTTCGTGGAAAAAGAAGAAGAAGAAGAAGACATAGAAGAAGGCTCGAGAACTAGTTCTAGGTTTAGTTGGTGGTTCTTGTAACTAGGTAGGCTTAGACGTAAAGATGTGTTTGGCTGAAAGTCCATTCTTCACTATTCAGAGAGGGAGGGAGAGAAAGTTAGAGAGAGGTTAGAGAGATGAGAAGAGAGAAGTGTGTTTGAAGGGTTTGTGCTTGAGGGGCATTATATTTAAGGTGTAAAGTTGCGTAGGTTTGCTCAAAAACTCATGTTGGGTGCAACTTCGACTGTAAAGCATGGGGAGAGAGAGAGAGAGAGAGACATGGAAGCTGAAAGAATCAGTGGGGATCCGAGTGTTGTCGCCTTCATTAATGGCACCCTTTGAACCCTTTGTCGGTCCATCTAATATTATTTACCTCCGAGTTTTATATAGATTTCTGAAGACATTATATTATTATATCTTTTCTTATCTTTTTAGAATGTTTAACACCTTAAGAATGATGTCCCATGTGGTAGTTGTTAAGACCGGACACATAAGATATCAGTTTTTATTTGAGCATTCTAGCTAATTTATGCCTTTTTGTTATTGGAATTTCGGTATGTGAAAATTCTTTTAGAATTTTCCTCTCATGCCTAAAGTTTTCTAACCATAACCAAGAAACCTATTTGTGTTCAAATTAGAATTCGATGCTAATAATCGATGCAAAATCGATGCTAAAATCTCTTATATATACCCACCCACCACCACCGTAAGGAATCAGTTCAGTATTTCAAAAGAAAAAAAAATTTTCAATTCCGAAAAACAAAAAAAAACTTTTCTGCCTAATTTTTTTTTTTAAATGGGCGATATATACGAACTAAGACGCTGGATGTAACGACGTAAAGATGACAATGGAGGCCTTTCAGAAGAGTTCCTCAACGGCCTTGAAATTTTCATGGCTCAATCGAGTAGTGTGCCTACAATTCAACGGACCGGAGTGATGGTGTACCCGTGTCGGAAGTGCAAAAATTCGCAGCCACAGACAATTGATACAGTTGGTACGCATTTATTTAATAGAGGGTTTTCACCTGAGTATTATGTTTGGTTTTATCAAGGAGAGGGATATGAAGATGAAACTTCGGGTAGTACTAGTTACCAACCTATGGATCAGGGTCTTGGTTATTCGAATGAATAATATGGTGGGCATCAATTTGTTATAGAAAATGATGATCATGATGTCGGGTTAGAGCATAATAGGTTCGAAGAAATGGTAACCGATGCATTTCCTGGAGTTATGTGTACTCCTGATGTTGCTGAGGAACCCAATTTAGATGCAAAATTTTTTTATGATATGCTTGATTCTGCAAAACAACCAATCTATGAAGGTTGTAGGGAAGGTCTGTCTAAATTATCGTTGGCATCTAGGATGATGACAATAAAGTCTGATCATAATCAATCTGAGAGTTGCATGGATGATTGGGCATCTCTTCTAAAAGAATATTTGCCAGAGGGTAATCAAGCTGCTGAGTCATATTACGACATACATAAACTAGTCTCTAGTTTAGGATTGCCCTCGCAGATGATAGATGTTTGCATTGACAATTGCATGATATTTTGGAAAGATGATGAACATCTGCAAGAATGTCGATTTTGCCACAAACCAAGATATAAGCCCCAAGGAGCAGGTAGAAAAGTGTCGTACCAGAGAATGTGGTACCTGCCCATAACAGATAGGCTACAAAGGTTATACCATTCAGAACGCACAGCTCCATCAATGAGGTGGCATGGGGAACATTCAACTACTGAAGGAGAAGTTCATCATCCTTCTTATGCAAAAGCTTGGAAATACTTCAAATCGGTACACTCTAAATTTGCTACAAAGAAGCGCAATGTTTATCTTGGCCTATGTACAGATGGTTTTAGTCCGTTCGGTATGTCTGGCAGGCAATATTCTTTGTGGCCGGTTATATTGACACCTTATAACCTTCCGCCTGATATGTGCATGTAGAAGGAATTTCTGTTTTTGAGTATTTTAATCCCTGGCCCGAAGCATCCAAGAAGATCTATTGATGTGCTTTTACAGCCGTTGATTCACGAGTTGAACATGTTGTGGTCTCATGGGGTTAGTACTTTTGATTACTCTAAGAAGGAGAATTTTACCATGCGAGTTGTGCTTATGTTGACGATAAGCGATTTTCCTGCCTATGGAATGTTATCTGGTTGGACAACACATGGTAGGTTATCATGTCTGTATTGCCAAAATGAAACAGATGCATTCCAACTAAAAAATGGTAGAAAATCTTGTTGGTTTGATTGTCACCGGAGGTTTCTCCTTATCAACCATCTGTACCGGGGGAACATGAGGTTGTTCACAAAGGGCAAACGTGTACGTATCCCCCGACCTCCATATATTTCAGGAAAACAAATTGAAGGCCAACTTGATTATTGCCTTTCGCCTTTGCAGAACTTTTGCCAACGAACATGCATGAATCACTTGCAGGTATATTTTGTATGACGATATTTAAATATGTAAACAAATTATGTGTCGGAAATAACATTTGTGTTTTGGTTGATATTGGATTTTGGGTTTAGGTGTTGGAGCATTTTTTCGAGATCTGTGTGTGCGAACTCTGACTCAGGATGGAATTCAACAACTAAACAATAACATCCCAATATTGCTGTGCAACTTAGAGAAGATTTTCCCTCCATCTTTCTTTGATGTGATGGAGCATCTTCCTGTCCATCTTCCTCACGAAGCCAATCTAGGAGGGTCTGTTCAATTTCGTTGGATGTATCCTGTCGAGAGATTCATGAAACACTTAAAAAGAAAGGAAAAAAACCTCTCATTTCAGCTCATATTACTTCCCTCCAACTGTCCGGACACGAAAAAGAGCTCCACGTAGGTACGACGATGGTGGCATCGCACAAACGTATCCAGTTTCAGATGTCCCAGATATATTCTGTGCAGTTGGTAGGCAGGCGGGAATCATAAGAGAAGAAGACTGGTCCTCGTTCGAAGACTACAATTGTGCACACACATATATTCTCTTACAATGCGACGAAGTTAGCCCATTTTTAAGGTACATATTATAATTCCCAAGTATGGATTGAGGTCAAAAGAGTTGTTTTCGTACTTATATATGCTATGAAACATATATAACAAACGCATTTGTTATAACCATATTTTCTATTAGTGAATTCATTCGCCAAGTTAACGAGGCTTTCCCAAATGCATCCGCCAATGAGATTGAAAAACGTAAAGATCTACACTTTGCTAAATGGTTGAGGACTCAGGTATATAAGTTAAACACAAGATTATATATATCTAGTTTCCATAAAAACCTATATGTACACTTTGTGTATATACTACTATATTTACAATGTGTATTCTGTATCTGCCAGGTTGATTATGCAGACATGTCATACCCTGTATGGTTTAGAGAGTTGATCCAAGGTCCGTTGGGGAAAGTTACGTCATCTCCAATGTATTTTACACGAGGTTATGTGTTTCATACGTTCGAACGTGGCAAAAATAGAGCAACTGCGAACTATGGTGTGGTAGTTCGAGCCGGGGACACGGATTTTTATGGCATTATCCAAGACATTATTCAAGTGAAATTCCCTAGTTTGGTTAACTTAAAGTGCACCCTTTTCAAATGCGAGTGGTTTGATCCAGTTGTCGGGCGAGGGGTTCGAGTAGGAAAGTTTGGTGTTATTGATGTTAATGGATCGCGTTCTTATGCAGAGTATGATCCATTTGTCCTTGCATCACAAGCGGATCAAGTATGTTTCATTCCATATCCACGTGTCAGAAAAACAGGGATTTCATGGTTATATGTGCTTAAAATAGCACCTAGAGGAATGATAGTTGAATCAAACGACGCTCCTATGCAAAATGAAACGGTCGTGGATCTAACAACTCCAGAAGCAGATATAGACAACATCATTCTTATAGATCCAGAAAATCGAGAAGCTGAAATACTTCTGGATGCTAACGATGCAGAAAATCCCGAAGACGAGTTCGCAAACAAGAGTGGAGAAAGTACCGATGAAGATGACGACAACTCAAATGACGATTCAGAGTGAAGCATATATGGTTGTTTTTATTTCATTTGTATTTATTTTTGGAATTCATGTGATTGTTATCGTTTTATGTGATTGTTATCGTTATCTGTGAATATCGAATTCATGTGTTTATTATCGTTATATGTTGTGAACATAATATCTGTAGCCAGTAACATGTGATGAACATAAAATTGCGTGACCATAGGTACGTTCGAACTCGGGTTCACTATGCAGTAACATGTGCTGATTTGCCCATTAGGCTACGAGCAATTTCAGTTCGTTTTTAGCATTCACTAATATTAAAAATTAGTTTTTTTTGTTAATGGTATTTTACTTATTCGAATCGAAGAACATTACACATAAAATATTATATTACACATAAAATATTACATTAATCAGAAAATAGGAAATATTACACATAACAACATTATTATAAACTCGTACTATGGATACTAGGAAAATATTAAAAATTAAAGCAACATAAAGCCTTAATTAAGTTTATTCTTAACCATTGACGGGTTGGATGTTTATTCAACATCTAATTCTGGAACTGTTTCATATTCGTACCCAGTAGTTCCTTCATCTTCCTCTTTCATAGTAGATACTTCGGTTGGTTCGTATTCGGCAATCATAGAATTAGCACCAATTATCTGTATGGAAAAGGAATTCAGTTTATTATTATCATAAATATTTAGAAAGTTATGCAAAATCTACCTTAACAATGTTCCGCTCTGTGATGTTGAGGTACTTAGAGTTCCTGTTAAAACGGCATACGGTAACATTCTGTAGAATGACCACCGCACCTACAATAGTGGCGAGTTTGTACTCGTCATTTTTAAAGATGTTATGGTGCATGGTTCCCTCAATTTTTCCTGTCGGATCCTTTAAGGTCACTAGCAGATCTCCCTCCCCGTTGGGGGTCACACTGGAGAGCATATCCACAATCTAAAAATGAGATACAATTTAGTTGTCAGATAAATTTATCTATAAATGGATATAATATTTATGGACAACGTAAACCTTTTTCACTTTCACAAATTGTGACTGCGGGGATTGAATTTCTGCAACCTGGATCCAGAATGGTGTGCTCCTGTGGTTATAAGAACCTACATTTATGAATGATAGAGTTAGTATTTTTCATCTTCAATCATTATTATAATGGTAAAAGCGTTAATTATATATATATATATACGTACCTTCACAGATTATGTAATTTATAGTAGAAGTCCACCGAGGACTACTAAAATCCTGGTCGCCCTGTAGTGGCTCATTGATGACCTCGCGAATGAAATCTTGTGTTGGCCGTGTCTGAGAACTTTCACCTCGCAACACCTTCGCATCGTGTGACCTCTTGCGAAACAGTCTTCGCCGTATGAGTTGGCCAGGTCCCGGTATTACGGGCGTTTGGTGTTGGGATAGTTTAGTTGGTTGGAGGGACATTGTCAGTCCAGCATCAATAACATTTAAGTCATCGTATGGAGGGCTTGAAGGAACAAGAGTTGTGTTTGGAGGGTTTTGAACTGAGGCTCGGTTTTGCATATAGTAATTCCATAGATCTCTGTTTGCCATTTCGAAATTGAATATTTTTGTGTTATGATTTTGTGTTGAATTACTCTGACTTATATAGGCAAAATACAGAGATATTTTAAGCTTAACGTGTCGATTTAGCGTCGCACGCATATTGTCGAATATAGCGTCGAATATTGTGTCGAAATTGGTAGGTACATGACACATTTAACATGGGTTCACCTACTTATTTAGCGTCGTTTAGAAATGACACAAAAACGACGCGAATTCGATGCATAATCGACGCAAACGCATTCGATGCTACTGCGATGCTAACATTCGATGCAAAATCGATGCTAAAATCTCCACTTAAATATTTTACAGATACGAAAATTATATGACAACTCATTTAAACAAATCCGATTTGACAACTCATTTAAACATATATCTTCTACTATAAATACATATGATGGAGTGTATAACTTCTACACCTATCAATAACACACATAATGTCTTCTAGCTTTCCTAAGGAAGACTCTAAATCAACAAACGTGGGAAATTTTTTTGATGTTCCAAAATACACGTGGGAAACCGAAACTCAATGCGATGAATTCACTCAAGAGATACCCACTTACTCGTGGGAATTTGATACGTGGTCACCAACCCATAATGAAGATTCTACATCAACAATAGTACCGGACAGCCAATGCTTGCTAAACATCCACCACATTCCTAAATTCTCGTGGGAAACTGAATCTCAGTGCGACGAATATACTAAAAAGATACCTACCTACTCGTGGGAAGCTGATTCATGCTCTCCTGCCAATGTTGTGAGTCCCAAATTTGAAGATGGAATCAGTTATTCAAAACACAAATATGATAAGCATCCATAATGTCATGACCAGAAGCGGGTTCTCGACGAAGTTTTGTATAGGCAACTCGAAGACGGACAACCATCTCAATTGATTGAAAAGTCAGATACTTACGGTGGAAGTACTTCAAATGAATGTAAGGATTACTACTACGATTATGAATTTTCCCAAAGCCCAGAAATCCTAAACTTAAATGTAGATGTTGATGCAATCAAAAGGGAATTTTGCGACGGATATTTAGATTCTCCATCAAAGAAACAAAAGGGAAAGAAAAGTTTCTCGTTCTAACCGTTGTTTGGAGTGAATACATACATATATGTTTTAAAAATTAATAGTCTATTATGTACTTGTACCATAACCGTTGTATGTTTAATTTTTTCAAGTCTCTAATGTATAGTACCTGTGAAAGAAGTCGTTTTAAAAATTATGTTTCATTATTTGTAATGTTTTATTGGAGTTGCATAATAAAAATATATCTCGTTGTTAGATTGTTATTGAATTGTTGTGATTATTATCGTTATATGTTGTACACCTTAAATGAAAAATAAGTTTAATTTATCGTCGATGTTACAAATGCATGTAAGGACTGCTATTTGAAAAAACTATATACCTTCATAACCCTTTATGAACCAAATATGTAATTTCAAATTTCAAAATTTTAAATTATTCTATTATATGAAAGAATGAAAAGGGTAAGATAGTTTTCGTACCAGTGGCGGATACCCTAAACCCTAAACCCCAAACGTAAAATAGATTGAGGTAGCGTCGATTTAGCATCGAATTAGCATCGATTCGACGCTATCT
Source organism: Draba incana (assembly GCA_963576765.1). Taxonomy (NCBI): domain Eukaryota; kingdom Viridiplantae; phylum Streptophyta; class Magnoliopsida; order Brassicales; family Brassicaceae; genus Draba; species Draba incana. Next base: position 33,035,782 of record OY755205.1, read on the forward strand.
GAACAAATTTTACGTTTGGGGTTCAGGGTTTAGGGTATGAAACGGATAAAATTAATTTGATCCGACGCAAATTCGACGCTATATTGAATTAATTTGATTTAACCAATGGCGGTTAACCGAATAAATTTAAATGTTTTTGTTTAAACCAACGACGATAAACCGAATTAAATAAATTCGGATCTTAATGAAGTCTGCGTGGGGAAAAGAAATTATATTTAAATGTAATCCGACGCTAATTCGACGCTAATTAGCGTCAAATTAGCGTCGGTTCCCGAATTAAAAACGGAGACCGAAGTCTTCTTCTCCGGTTTCTGAAAATCTCTCTCTCTCCCGGCAAAAAACTCTCTCTCTCTCCTGGCGAAAATCTCTCTCTCTCTCCCGGCGACTCACTCTCTCTCTCTTTCCCGGCGACTCTCTCTCTCTCTCTCTCTCTCTCGGCGACTCTCCTCTCCCTCTCCCTCTCCTCTCCTCCTCCTCATCTCCGGCCGCCTCTCTCTCTCTCTCTCTCTCTCTCCCTACCGCAGCCTCTCTCTCTCTCTCCCGCCGCCACATCTCCTTCCTTACGCCGGAAACCGTCTCCTCCACGGCACCTCCGGCCGCCGCACCATTGGTAATAAATATATATATATTTTTTTTTCAAATTTTTTATATATATTTGCAATTAGTTATAAATTAGTTATGGAATTTGAAATGAAATTGATTTTAGAAAATGGTTTTACGAAATATGTAGTAAATAGAATTTAGGAAATTTGATATGAAATAGATTTTAGGAAAAAAGTAGGAAAAACTTTTAGGAAATGGAATTGAATTTAGATTTGATAAATTATGGAATTGAATTTAGATTTGATAAGTTATATATTTGAATTTTGATTTTATGAAATTTATTTATGTAAAGTCAAATAAAACAAATTTATGAGTTTTTTGAATTTAAAATATTTATTTAAAATTAAAACCGAATTTAAAAGTTATTTTTCATAGATGTTAAATTTATGGAATTTTTTATATATATTTGCAATTAGTTATAAATTAGTTATGGAATTTGAAATGAAATTGATTTTAGAAAATGGTTTTAATAAATATGTAGTAAATAGAATTTAGGATATTTGGTATGAAATAGATTTTAGGAAAAATGTAGGAAATAAATTTTAGGAAATGAAATTGATTTTAGATTTGATAAGTTATGGAATTGAATATAGATGTGCTAATTTATAGATTTGAATTTAGATTTAATGAAATATATTTATGTAAAGTCAAATAAAACTATTTAAGGAGTTTTTTGGATGTTAAAATAATTTTTTTAAAGGAAAAATGAATTTACAAGATAATTTACGATATTTAAAATAATTTCATAAATGTTAAATTTATTTCAAAAATATTATATTATTTCCTAAATTTTAAATTTATATTTTACATTTTTAAATTTAATAAATTTGTTTTATTTTATAGGGTGATCGACGTCGTCCTCTTTCATACGGCGAGTTATTTGGCGACGATGGTTCGATTCCCGGATCCGATGGTCGTCGCGGATCCGGATCAGCATCGGGGTCGGGTTCGCAGGCTGCGAACTATCGTTCACGAGCTCCGCCAATGGCTCCGCCACGCGCTCCGCTCCGAGCTCCGCCACAAGCTCCACCACCGCCTCAGCCACAGCCTCATCCAGAGCCAGAAGAAGGCGAAGATGATCATCCCGATGACCACAATGAGCCCCCTCCACCGCCAAACGCGCCTCTTTTGATGCGGATTTCTGAGCTTCTTCGCCAACCTGGACGTGAGGCACGGCTTAGGATTATCCATCCGTTGAGGCCTCGTGGTACATTATGGTATGTTTTAATTTTTTCTCAATATTACTAATTAAATTTGTTTTCTGTAATTAATTTTTAATTACAGGTTATAATTAAATTATTAACATTCTATTATTTTGTTTAATAGGTTTACGGATAACAAGGTTGCGCGTTCGGTCACCAATGCAATCAAGGCCCACTTCTCTATGGCGCATCCTAATTGGAGCAAGACGCCGCAGAATGTTCGGGATATTTGGTTCGAGTCATGGGCGGTAAGTCATTTTATATTATTTAATTTTATTTATTAAATTATTCGATTATAAATATTTTCATAACATTATTCGTATTTTTGTAGCAAGGGTGGCATTGGGAGGAAGCTCATACTTTCGAAATGCGAGCGGCGTTCGAGGGGAAGGCCCTAAAGCGTCTCAACGGTTACGTCGGGAACTTGAAGAAAGCGTGGGGCAAGAAAGGCGATGAGGCAAAGCCGCTCGCGATGGATCCCGATGTTTGGTGGGGTCTAGTGCAGTATTGGGAGGATCCCAAATCGGTGGTTAAATCGGGGAAGAGTTCTGCATCCCGTCTCACGCCGGTGGCCGAAGGAGATGGACCTTCAAAGCATACAGCGGGTCAATCATCATATGCCACAATACGACTGGATATGGTAATTTTTGTATTAAATAAATTTATTTGATTATTTATATTTTCAATATTTATTTATTATATATTTCATTTTTATCTCTGTTTATTTTTGTTTAACACGCTTATGGCGGTGATCTTCCTCCGATGGTTAAAGTGATGGAGAAAACTCATCGGAGGAAGGATGGGACGTTTGTTACCGCTCAAGCGGAACAAACGTTCAACGCGTACAATGCAAGACAGCAAGAGTTTGATGAGTTTGTCCAGTCTACGATGGGTCTCGAAGATTTCGATAGACTTTACGACGAGGTAATTTATTACGTTTTTATTTTGTATTATAACTTATTTTTAATTATAACTTATTATTAATTATTATTTTATTGTATAACACTTTTATTTTTTAGGTTGCACCGAAGTAGAAAGGACGGACGATGGGTGTTGGATCCATCAAAGATGTCCCGGCAGCTTGTTCGTCTTCTCAATATTCTTACTCTTCGGGTTCGTCTCAGCCGCGTGTGACCGCTGAGTTGCAAGCTGCTAAAGCTGAGATTGCGCAGATAAAGACGGAACAAGCGCAGCTAAAGACCAATGTAGGGTCATTGACCAGTCTCTTTGAAATCATTGCAGTGGATAACCCGGCATTAGCCAATGCCTTGCAAGGCATGCCGCGTCCTCCACCGCCTCCGACACCTCCCGGTGCAATGCAATTCCACCAAGAGTTCGAAGATATCGTGAACCTAGGGACCCAACAACAGCCGTAGGATTAGTATTTTGTATCGGATAATTTTTAATTTTTATTATAATAATTTATAATTTATAATATTTTTTGTATAAGAATTTTTTTTAAATAAAAAATGTTACCAATTGACGCTAAATCGATGCTAAATTAGCGTCGACACCTGATTCGTTCGACGCTAATTCGACGCTACAATCAGGTGTCGACGCTAATTCGACGCTAATTTAGCATCGATTTAGTGTCCATTTACCATCGAGACGTTTCGATGCTAATTTGACGCTAAAGTCGCGTCGAATTAGCGTTGAAATATTGTGTCGGATTAGCGTCGAACATCCGACGCTAAATTAGGGTCCAAGTAGCGTCGAAGTTCATTTCGACGCTATTTTAGCGTCGAAATAGCGTTGAAAATGAATTAGCGTCGACGATTTAGCGTCGAAATAGCGTCGGAATATGCCGACGCTAAATCAGTGTTTTCTTGTAGTGTATATTCAAACTGATAGCATTGTACTTTGTAAGTTTGAGAAATGCATCGAGCATCACAAATTTATATGATCATCAATTATCAATTTTTGTATTATGATGAGTTAGAATTTCTTCTTCTTCTTTTTATTTTATTTTTATTTCGGCGTATAATTGGTAAACAAAAATATATAATTCATCCCATTATTCAATTACGAGAAATATTATTAATTGTTAAAAAGGCATAAATGTCTAAACAAAAAAAACAAATAGGGTTTCAATCAAAACAGCTGTTAGGTTCATTCAATAATGTATGATAAATGAAAGACTTAAGTTAAGATCAAACTTCTCTTATCAAATTTCCAGTAATGGCAATGAACACTTAACGTGATAAAGCTTTTTGACTCGACTTAAACATGTAAGATGATCTTAGCCTCCAATTTATTTGAAATCATCGTCCACCGTACGATCAATCTCTTAATCCAACCGTTCACAAGGAGTTCGTACCAGATAAGATGTGGACTGCGCCACAGTGAACCCACTTAAGATATATCACGTTTTGCCTTTCGTGAGTTTATCATCATAGAAGTCATTTCAGTTTGAAAAAATAAATTCAATTAATTTTAATTACTTTCGATCAATGAAGAAGACACATCGATGTCATGTGTACATATGTTTTCATTAAGACTTTTGTCGTTTAAACATTGAGGGACAGAGAGAGAGATTACGTTTTGTACTAATCTCTCATGCTTGTTTCGCTTTCTTTAATTAATTTCTTTTTCTTTTCACTGTCAGATCGATTTAAAAAGTTCATGGTACTTTGCTAACCAGTGAAGTAAATTGATTGATCAATTATTTACTTTTAAACCGCTTTTTTTTTAACCAAACCGATTTTGTAATTATAGAGATCCCAACTAGTGAGATGAGTTCAAAGGTACAAGACTAACTTTTGATAGTGCATCGGCTAAAACATTTGTCGAGCGCAGAATGAAAACGAAAGAGATAGATATAAAATCATCACCTAAATAACGAGTGTTATAGAAGAAAGACTTCAACTCATTGAGCATGCCATTCGTCTTGGGTAGCGTGACAAGAGAGAGCGAGTCCAAGGACACAATGAGCACTCGGTAACCCGCATCTTTATCTGCAATTAAAGCAGTTTTCATGGCAAGAGCTTCCGCTATTAGAGCCGAAGCCACATTCTTGCAAGGCGCACTACTTTGGTTGAGAATCTTGAGGGTTGGGTCCCTAAAACACAACTCGAAACCATCATCTCGTGATGAAGCTATCCATGAAGCATCAATCAAACAGAGTATAGCACTCTGAGTTATTCTCCATGTGCAGACTTCCGGTTGAGTGTTCATGTGATAGGTGCTACTCAATTGCGCTTTTTGCCAGTCCCTTCCTTCTCTAATTGACCTATTCACTAAATCCTTAACTTAAGTTCGTCGATTCTCAAAGATGAGTTCCTTGCCTTCCATAAATTCTAAATCAGCCATGGATACAGGGGAGCTTCGGTGAGTCCACTCCGAGGGAGGTTAACTTGTCTTCTAGCCGAGTTTAGGAATTGATTGATTGATTGTTCTCGTAGACGGTTATGGGTTGAAGAGCATTGTTGCTAACTCCCAAACGGTTGCTGCATAAAGGCAAAGAAAAATAATGTGCATTTCATCTTCCTCCTCTCCACAATGCTTGCATCTCAAGACATCACCAATTCCACGAGTTACAAGATTACGGCCTACTGCTAGACCTTTACTCTTCAATTTCCACATGAAATTCTTTAGCTTAGGTGGAGTTTTGAACTTCCATACACATGCCCTCCAATCAAAAACCTCTTCTATCATTGGAGCTACATTTAATTTAGTTAAAGCATAACCAAACCTTGTAGTACATGAACCTGACCTTGCACGTAATCAAGACAGTGAGTTCCTGCATCGAGAAAGAGCCCAAGACAAGTCTTGTGATCAATTCCTCAGATTGAGGCAACTGCCTGCATATTGCTTCAAAATCCCAAGATTTTAACTCTCTGTGGATCAGCTCAGAGACTCGCAGATTAATGGGTTGTACGCTTGCAGGGGGATTGAGGTTGAGAGCCAAGCATCACCCCATACCTTGATGTTTTCTCCATTACCTAAAATCCAACCAATACCACGTGATTACCTCTCTGCTTGCTAGTAACCTTGTCTACCCGTGAGAACCATTTGATGTTAGAGAAGGATCCAAGAAGGATGAATTCGGAAAGTACTTTCCTTTGAGTATCCTTGTAATTAAGGTAGTTCGTTCCATGATCATTCTCTAACTTAATTTCGCAAGCAGAGAGTCATTCAATTCAATTATTTCTAAAAAACCAAGGCCACCCACCGAGATAGTAGTGTAAGTCTATCCCAAGATACCCAACTAATCTTCCTTATTCACGGTTTATCGTCCCACCAAAACTAAGTTAAAGCCGATTGGATTTTCTTACATAAAGATATTGGGAGCTTAAAACAAAACATTACGTAAGATGACCATCCGAGAGCTTTGAGAAAGACTTGTTTTCCGGCAGAAGATAGAAACCGTGATGACTATCCGAGAGCTCTTTGGTTAATATTATCGAGAATACCCGTGAAAATGTCTTTCTTCTTCCTCCTGAAATGTTGGGGTAATCCCAAATACCTTCCCATACCTCCTTCGGTGGGAATTTGGAGGAGTTGTTTAACTCTACGTTTTAGTCCTAAAGGCGCCTTAGACGAGAAGCTAATAGCCGATTTCTTGAGATTGATCATTTGATCCGAAACCATCTCATATTGTTTAAGTATTTCCATTAACTCTTTGCAACACTTTGAGCTTGCCATCGTAGAAAACATTGTATCATCCGTAAAAAGCAAGTAATTCACGGGAGGACTACCCCTTGTTATTTTTATTCTAAAGAGAGCCTTTAGCTTGTGAGCGTGAGCATAATCCCGATAGAACTTCCGTACAATGGATAAAGAGGTAGGGAGAGAGAAGATCTCCTTGGCGTAATCCTCTCGAGGGAATAACCTTGTCATGTGGTAGACCATTGATGAGGAAAGAGTAACACACTGAGCTAACATATTTCAATAGCCAACTGATCCAAATATCGTGAAAGCCAAGACTTTTGAAAACCTCTTTAAGAAATCCCCATTCGATTCTATCGTAGGCTTCACTCATGTTCGTTTTAACCGCCATAACACAATGTTTCCTAGCATCACATATCTATAGATAGTGGAGGACCTCGTGAGTAATAAGAACATTATCCGAGATTGCTCTTTTTGGGACAAAGGTTTATTGGAAGGGCGATATTAACTCTTCTAGCAGTGGTTGAAGCCTTTTCGTGAAGATTTTTTGCGATGATCTTATAGTGTGTTGTGCATAGGGCGATTGGTCTATAGTCCGAGACACGTTTTGGTCCTTGTCCCTTTGGTATAAGACACACTTGGGCTCATTGAATCTCTTGTTCAAGGAGCTGGTTTTGAATAAGTGGTGAATCTCTCTTACCACATCAATGGCAATAATATCCCAAAAAGCTTGGTAAAAGGATGTAGAGAAGCCATCGGGTCCCGATGCTTTGTTGGAATGAATAGCAAGAACCGCTTGATGAATCTCTACCATCTCTGGTATGGTATTTAATTTTTCATTCATGGAGCTTGTAATCCTTGACCGAAGTATATCTTGTACCAATTGAAAGTTTGTGTTACCATTTGACTCAAATAGGGATTGGTAATAATCAAAGACAGTTTTTGCAATATCCTCTTCTTCATAAATCGTAATACCATTATCATCCTCCATTACAATTAGTTGGTTTCTCGCCCTCTGTCGAGTAATGGCATGAAAGAAGCTCGAGTTACGGTCTCCTACTTGTATCCAAATGATTATGCTCTTTTGCCTCCAAAACCTCTTTTCTTCTTAGTAAAAGGACAGAAGTTTTTCAGTAAGAGCGTTAATGAGACTCTAATTTGGCATGTCTAAATTTTGGGCCCATTCAAGGTCCTTCTGGGCCTTTCCTTTCTCCACTCAGTTATTAGCCTTTTTTTTCCTTTGACCACTTGATAATTTGTCTTTTACATCGATCTAATTTCTTATTAACTAACTATGTTTCCTGCAATAGCTATAGCTTCTCTCAGATGGCCCAAAATTCATCATCATCACTGAGTGTGCGGTCATATAGGAATGCTCCTTTCCTCCTTTGCTTATTATAACCATAATATGTGACTAAAGGACGATGATCCGAACCTTCGAACCTTAACCGGTGGAAAAGGTCTCAGACCAAGAGTAATTCACTAGTGAGTGATCCAATATTTAACCTCTCTAAGAAAGAGGATTTCCGAATATTTAACCTCTTATAAGCCTGTTTGTGAGTTGAAACTTATGAATCTTTCAAAGGAGTTTTCACTGCGTATAGTTTTTCCTTTCTTCTCTGAATTTACAACAATCTCATTGAGGTCACCGGTGATTAACCAACTATCACCCCTGCTATTGCGAATAACCATAATTTTGTCTTATAAAACTTGTCGATTATCTATTTGAGGATGACCATAAATGAAAGTGACAAAGCTTTCATGGTTTTTGTTCTTGATCTTTGCATCTATATGGTTTATGGAGGATTCCAGGATTTGGATGTCGACATTGTTGTTCCTGACCATATCGAATCCTCCACTAGCTCCTACAGGTGGAACCGTATAATTGTTGCTTAAGTCTGTACCCAGAAACTCTTTAAGAACTATATCATCTTGGTTTTTGGTTTCCATGAGAAACAAAATATCCTGGTTTGGATTGCATAATGCCCGGATTCTTAGAACTGTTAGGTCTTCTCAAATACCTTGACAGTTCCAACTCACAATCACTAAGGAAGAATGGATGATGGATCTTGAAAATCCATCTGTGGCTGGTGTGCTTGAGATATCCCATGTACCAAATTAACAAACTCCCCATCATGGGGTATTCTTCTACTGTGACTTGCCTTATCTCCTCCTGTTTTCTTCTTGATCGTATTCATAGGCCTCAGAGCATTCATTTTCCTTGAATTTACTCCTTGTAGAGGACTACTAGCCACTTTCTTCTTAGTGTGTTTAACTGTGGACTTGGTGTTCCACCTTCCCCTAATTTCTCTTGTCGATTTTGGTAGAGTAATTTGGACTGAGTAAAGTTCAGGGGTAGGAGCATTGGTAATTCTCATCATCGCCACAATTTTGTTGTCCCCTGCAGAACCAGCAGTAGTGCTCATACCTTGTGGGAGGGAGACTCCCTCTGCTTGAGATATGTTTCCTTTATATTGACTTGAGCCCAACAAGAATTGCTGGTTATCTTCAGCTAAATAGTCAACCTCTATATCTTTTAGCCACCCTGAGTCATAGTTATCCCCACCCCCAAGACGAAGTCTTCCCGTGGAGTTCTAGGGGAAGATAAACACTCCAAGGTCGGTTGTCTCAATCTAGGTGACCCAGTCTTTGGGGATGGTTTGTAGAGGGCCTGCAAAAGGCCTAGGAGAAATATGTTCCCTCTGTGCATTTGGAGGGGTAGTGTGAGTCTCTCTGGACCTTGAGTGAGAGCTCTCAAGAGGGGCTAGTCTTCAAACTAGACTGCGTTGGTATTCTTGTTTAGACAATCATGCACCTCTAGTATGGTCTTCTTTGGGGGTAGTTGAGTGAGAACTATACACTGGAGCCTGAATGACAGATCTGTAGTATGATCATCTTCTCCTTTAATCATCTATGCTTTCCTTGATCAAGCCTCTTGCAAGACCATAGCCTTGTCTCCCATACCTTGGTTCAGGACTCCTTCTTGGTTGAGCTATACTTAGAGAGCTTCTTGTCCGTGACATGCGCTCATATCTTCTAGGAGATAAGAGGATCCAATTATCTCCTCTCATTCATCCTTCTCTTATCCGCTTCTATTCGGTTCAAGACTTTTTTGTTGTTTTTTTCCCAATTGACTAAAGTCTCTCACTCCTTCCTTGGATTGGGGACCGTCTTTCTCATCATGAGATAATGAGAAGCATGAGAAAAAAATTTTCTCAAGTTTTTCATAAACAAACTCAACCGTTGTTATCTCATCTCTGCGTAATTTGATTTTTGTACTCATCACTAGCGGCTCCATGCCGTTTAATTGGACTCTGACCCGGTCATTATTAGTGTCTTGATACTTGATGAGTCCTAGATCTTCACCTATAGTTGAAATTTATCGAACCGACGAGTAATGGCGGGGTAATCCACATATTTTTACCCATAACGTACTTTTGGAGGGGAAAAATGACGATAGTATAGGTTCCCATCTTTGAAGAATTAACATCCACTTCTTAAAGTAGTAAGGATCTTTCCTCAAAACAGAGTTTAGAGCTTCCTTCGTATCAGAGCAAAATTGGAAGGTCTCTGGACCTAGGTCTCGGCCGATAACTCAACCTTCACGGTTCCATAGCTGGTGTTTTATAGAGGGGGTTGTGACTCTTACCATGATAGAGAGAAAATTTTCCTCTATGAGTGTTGAGTTATCTCCTTCTAGGATACGGAAGGGAGACCTTCGTCTCGGCTTAGCTTCTCTGGGTATCCATTTCTCTTTCTGTTTTCTTGTGTAGCGTTGTTACATGTTGATTCCTTGTTATGACCCTAGAAGTAGGGCACAAAGTAAACAAAGTATGAGGGGGTTTCTTACCCACGCGCTAAGAAGAATGATTATATAGTCGCACAAGTAGACTTAGCCTTGTGTTTTAGTCGCAAATTTCTATAACAGAGTATATGAGAAATGATATGACCTTCTGGGCGGTACAAGAACTACTTCTCAGATCTTTAGGCTACATTAAGTGGTAGTGTCGGTACAAGGATTCCCTTCACCTCCGCTTATGATCCAATAAAAAGATAGAGGGTAGATGATGTTGTAATTCACCATGACTGGAGGACCGGAGGTGCCGGAAAACCAGAACGATGACTTTAGAGCTCTAAGATCCGAGCATGTTTACTATTTAGAGTAAATAAAAGTTAGTGCGTTATTTCTGGGGGAAAGCAAAGAGAAGTTTGAGGGACAAATTCAAACTTTTCGGATAAACATCGGGACTCATGTCTAAGAGAAAAATCGCTTTGATGGCGAGGTTAGCTGCCATGAAATATTCAGACGAGACGATAAGAGTTGCACTCTACGGTTCCGTACTTAGCGGTAGTACCATGGTAGGTCAAGACTATTTCTGGACCAGGTTGACCAAGCAATGTAACAAAAATACTTCTAAATAGCTTATAACCATCAAAGCAACCTTATGCTCAAATGTCCTATAATTTAAAATCAATATATGCGACTCAAACGAAAGGGGTTATTCAGAAAATAATTGGATAACATTAGCCATATATTATGAGTAATAAAATGAGATCTAAAACAAACCACAAAGACGAAATACAGAAATCACTGGTGAGACCTAAATACATCCCTTTTTGGGAGCTCTCTAAATCATCTCAGGACTCTTGGATGTGGAAAAAGCTTCTTAAGCTAAGACATGTGGGTATGCGGTTTATTAAAGGTGTGCTTGGATGAGGGACTAACATAAATTTTTGGTTTGATGTTTGGACTTCATTGAGATAACTAATTTCGTACATTAGTCTTAATGGACCTAGAGACCTAAGAGTTCCATCCAAGGAAAGGTTGAAGACATTGTTGACTGCAACTGTTGGAAAATTTTATCCCCTAGGTCTAAGGAATATCTCAACCTTCACATTTACCTATATACGGTTAAGTTGCCTTTTCGTGATGCCCCTAGGAACTGTTATGAGTGGAATATTGATGGTAATGGAGGTGAGGCCCATTCTTCTGCTACCATTTGGAAAGCCTTAAGACCGAGAGTAGACGGGGAGTAGGCAGAGCAATTTAATACAAAGGATCTATCCCAAAGTACTCATTCACTATGTGGGTGGCCAATTACATTAGGCTGCCAACAAGATCAAGATTGGCCTCCTAGGGGCTTAATGTCACTATAGAATGTTGCTTATGTACTACTTTGGTTGAGACTAGAGATCACATATTCCTTACTTGTGACTACAGTGGGGATGTTTGGATGCTAGTGTTGTCAGGATTTAACCCTCCTAATACCTTGTTTACTACTTGATCAGAGCTTCTTCCATTGTTGCGAGCTAACTCTACTTATGCCTTTTCTGTGCTCAGGAAGTTGGTTACACAAGCTACTATTTTTCATTTGTAGAAGCAACGGAATAACATTCTCCATAACCATACCTCTGTTCCGGCTAAGATCATTTTGAAAGGCATCTACAATGAGGTCAACTACTCTATCTCTGCTAGACGGCAGAAAATAGCTTTTCAAAATCTTATGTCTCTTTGGTTGAGATAGCTTTGCGGTTCCCCAAAACCATCCCTAAACTTCTAATTACCTTGTTTTTTACCTTTTTAAGCAAGGTGGTATAGCTATTAGATTTCACTTATTGTAAAATATACTATTCATTTTATAGTGATATTTACCCTTTAGCAAAAAAAAAAAAAAAAATCAACATAAGTTAAAGTTTTTTTAAACCGAGTATGTAGTTTTACATCCGAAAAGTATAAACAATCTAAAATGTAATTAGTGATATATGTCGACTAAATCTGAACAGAAACTGAAAGCTAACCATAATACTATTCCTAAACTAAAAATAAATACTCGAATGTTTAAAACTAAACTAAAAATAAATATGGAAGCTCCTTGTCCCAATGGTCAAGGGTTTTAAGGCTTCTACACCATGTCTGTGGTTCGAACCCCAGAAAAGTACAATTTAATGCATATTAATGGAGAAAACGTTTCTTGGAGGTTCTAGAGTGCAGAGAGACAATGTCCATCATTGGAGATGTCGTACATGCTTAAGCCGATCGTCGGGGAGAGTCTGTCCATCATAGAAGATGTCGTACATGCATAACCGTTCGTCGAGGAGAGCTTGTCCATCATGGGGATGTCGCATATGGAGAGTTCGCATCAGAGGAGATGTCGTACATGGAGAGTGCATCATGGAGGCGAATATGGAAGCTACTCACCTTAATCGCATAGATAAGAGATAAATGAATATCATCATAATACAACTAGGTCAAATTGATCAAATTAGTCTAGTGATGATTGTAACATCTATAATAATTTAGACGTTTAAAAAAAAAACTAAAATAAATAGATAAAAATCTGAAATCTAAAATCTGAAATAAAACAAAGCCAAAATCCTAAGTGACATATCTGCTTTAAATATTGGTCGAACCGGACATAAGAATTATTTTACTAACTTTAATACTTTATATAACAGGAAATTTTGAAAGAATTTTGTGAGTTATATTTTAATCTTTTAAACTAGTTTTCCTTGGTATTACCATAACAAATCTATCAATGCAGTTTGATATTATTGTGTTTTCTTATTTATAAAAATATTATATAGTAACCCGAGAAAACACAATATAATATTTTTTCAAACTGCATTGATAGATTGTTATGTTAACAATATAATATATAAATTTTTTTTAATTAATTCAATAATGTATGTTAACAAACCAATAACACATGTAATATTTTTCATAAAGAAAATATACAATTTCTAGAAAAAAATTAACCGAAAAACATGAAAAACAATTTGATGTAGATAAAAGATCCAACCATTTGTCTATAGCTATAGTTTGTATCATATCGCCTAACAAATTTCATTAGCTAAGAAAATAGAAAACAAATGATAAGGATAGTAATGATATAATAATTGAGTTGTGTTTTCTATATTGAAATTATGATCAAATATGTTATCTATTTCTAGAGAAGGATAGAGTTTAGATTTATTTAGGTTAAGCCGCACAAAATCTTAAGATATAATCATAATTGAATTGTAAATCACGATTTATAAAACTACTAGATTAAGAACCTCACAATACGAAGATTATTTGATTTATAGTAAATAGTTATGTTTTAAAAATGTTTTGGAGAAAAGCATACTATATTCTTAATTCATGAAACAACAATACTTTTAAAAAAAAAATAATTAATCCGAATTAATAATCCCATAATTATTAATTTTCAATGATTAATTTCAACGACAAGCAACCAGCGGAAAACACAAATCAATTTAAACCAAATAATAAATTCTTAGATAATTAAATCCAGCAAACCAATTCAACCAAAACGATTCAACAACAATCTGAATTCCATATTCAAACTAAGCTAGCAACCTAAACACCAAGTTCTACTCAGTTAAGCAAAGCATAAAAGAAATTTCCTAATCATCCTCTCCCTACGCCATGATTCCCCGGTCAAACTTTTCCTTTACCTGCAACACATGGAAAAAGAGTTGTGCAAGTATTTCATAAATACTTAGTGAGACGGTCATCCCGTCTAGAGGCTATACACACAAACCACAAACAAGCAAGACAATCCAAATTAATATGTTCAACACAAGAATTGCACTAACGTCGATCGACACTACCACTAGGTGTCGATCAACACAACCACTATGTGTCGATCGACACTCGAACAACAATGGTGTCGATCGACACTACCACTAGGTGTCGATTGACGCAAGAACAACAATAGTGACGATCGACACTACCACTAGGTATCGATCGACACACGGGCTGCAAAAATCGCAGAACGAGCCTCTCCTCTCATGGCTCATTCTCGCGACACACAGTCGATCCCTGCACCCAAAACTCAAGCCACATCACACACAAACAACTCAAAACACAGGACATCAAATTTCAATCACCATTCCATCATGAAACCATATCAATCGATCATCAAACCTGCTAATGGCTTAGATAAGCCTACGATGACGCACTCACCATAGGGATTCGGATTGAGAAAGGGCCACGAATAGGGACTCACGAAATCAGACTCGATCACCACACAAAACTCTTATATCTCTTCCAAAATCACGAAGAACAACACTACGATTCCGAACCTTGCTCTTTAAGCCACTAATCAAGCTTAAGAACAAACTAACTCCCTAAAACTCTCTCTCACACACACACACACACACACACACACACACACACACACACTTTTCTCTCTCAAAAATCTGAAACACGGTTGCTCGACTATTTAAACATGAGCCTATGGTTTCCATAACCCAAACCGCACAAAACCGAACGATTAAAAATCGATTTGGTCTCGCCCGAAACAGCTGCGTCGATCGACACACGTACCAAACTCATATAATTTAGTTCGCGGGCGTTACAAATCAAACCCTAACTTAGATAATGTAAAGATTAAAGTTAAAGGTTCATATCTAATTTGAAAAAGTATATTCTCATATCTCATATAATTTGAAGAATTTGGAAATCAATAAAGTATATACACTTGATATCTGTAAATATGGTTTAAATTATTAAACTACTTGATATAACAACTAAATCATTCTTACATGTTTTGACAATCCTTCTCTGATGCCATTTCATAAACTTTAAACATGTAAAAACATACAACTAACCAAATTTTTTTATCTTTGCTTCTTCTCTTTGATCTAGTTCTCCTTTTATCCATTGTCCATTATTTTGTGTTCCCCATAGATATACATATGTTATAATGATAGAAACATGGTCGTTTCTATTTTTAATTATAGTTTGCTTTTTCCTTTTTTCTAATTTGTTTTATGCTAAATTTCTCTTTATTAAAAATAGTTTTCAACTAAATATCTTAAATAATTATTCGTATAGAGGTTTTGTGCAGTGATATGAGCCAATAATTTAGCTTTCGATCTTGTTAAGCCATGATTAACAACATAAGAACAAGAAAGAGTTTTGCAAAGCTTCCTCTTAACCCTAGTCTCTCTTTGAGATTAAGGTTACTTCTTGGAAGTTATCTCTATTAATGATTAAAGAGGTCCTTATATAAACCTTAGTACAACTGACCTATTCTTCAACTAAAAGGAAAATTAACTAAAACTTAAATGCTAACTGTAAAAAGAAAAACACCATAATTATAATTCTAATAAAACACCAAAAATACTAATAACTGTATAATTTCTCCCCTTCTCGACTTGAATCTAGTCCCCAAGCTCCAACTCTATTTATGCCTTATGCAGCGTCTTCACGCAAGCTCCCCGTGTATCTCCATCAAGTCTTCCTTTGAAAGTGGTTAATCGTCCTGATCCTCCCCGTCCATGACCGGCTTGATGTGAAAAAGGAATGGGTTGCATACATGCCCTGGAATGAATAGCTCATCACATGTTAAACATATACATTTAGCTCGACGTTCTACGATTTCGGCCCTAGTCTACTTTTTCCAATAATGTTTTTTTCTCTTCAGCTTGTTGAGACAACATAGTTTCCTCGTCTTTTATGTCTTGTATCATGTTGTTCACTGCTAACTTTGGCTTCTCACACTGGGGAATATGTCCTCCAAACGTTCATGCCCTCCCATCGCCATCAATCTTGTATTCATTATCTCGAGCATATTCCATTGCTTCAAAGATTGTCTCAGGACAAAGATATTCTACCTCTTTTCGCAAATTGTCTTTTAGTCGTGCACAAAATTGCTAGAGTTGTTGATCTCCAGTGAGTCTTGTCTGTCGTCCAAGACATTCTTCAAATTGGTTGCAGTATTCATCAGCTGTAGCAGTGTGTCTTAAGTTGCATAATTCTCCCACCGGGTTTACTGCATCAGCTTTTCCAAAATGACTTTTACCGATCTTTTTGAATTCACTCCAACTCAGCTTATGAGTGACTAATCGGCGGAGATTATTGTTCCAGTGATATGCTTGGCCCGTTAAGACGAATGTCGCCTCTTGATCCTTTGCGTCATCATTGAAAACTCGCTCGTCTGCAAAATAATCATCACACTTTTCCAACGATTCAACTGCATTAGTAGAACCATTATAAGGTGGAAATTCCGTCTTTGATGGTGGAACTATTAACCTATCAGAGCCATGGCCTCTTTCATCATAAAATTCATAATCTACCTTCTTAATCAGTCTACCATGAATTCTAAAATCACCAGGCACATAAATATGTTGCAACTCGTTAGATGATGCACCAATTGGCCTCACTTTCCAATCCCCTCCTCCATATACTCTTATATGGCCACGTTCTCTACCCATAGTTCGCCCCGGGCATGGTCCACCAGAGAAGGCAAGTTTTTGTTCCCCTCTCATCATCTTGCCATCACATGCTCTGGCACTTTGTGATATCATCCCCTTACTTCCCTTATTACCATTCAACACCTCTCCTTCAGAAAACTCATCAATCGATAGTTTGATTGACGATCCATGTTTTGGAAGAACCCTAACGGTTTGTTCTTTTGTGTGAGTACGCTCATTCAATGTGTTGAGGTAAGCTTTTCAATAGTAGCTCCGTGTTTTGCTACTGTTTCTTTAAGGGATCTTACGTCTTCTCTGATGGTGTTCATCTTCTCTATTAAGAGAGCGAGTTGTGTCAATACAATATTTTGGTCTCCCATCGAATCGTTCGGCTCTGATACCAAATTAATACGAGCCAATAATTTAGCTTTCGATCTCGTAACCGGAGCTGTAATTAACAATGTAAGAACAAGAAAGAGTTTCACAAAGCTTCCTCTTAACCCTAATCTCTCTTTGAGATTAAGGTTAATTCTTGGAAGTTATCTCTATTAATGATTAAAGAGATCCTTATATAGACCTTAGTACAACCGACCTATTCTTTAACTAAAAGAAAAATTAACTAAAATTTAAATGCTAATTGTCAAAAGAAGAACACCATAATTATAATTCTAATTAAACACCAAAAATACTAATAACTGTATCATATAATTTGTAAAATTACTTTATGTTTGTTTTTTTTTCCATTTTAATTTTTCTCTTTTTGGATAATTAATAATTTTGATATTGAAAAACTCACATATTTAAATAATAGACATGTGTTATAATCTAATCGACTATTTAACCCATGTCGTGATCTCGTGGGTTACAATTTTTCGCATTCTCTTTTATATAAAAAAAATTATATTTATTTGGTAAAATTGTACTCCATGCATGTAAACAGTTTGTTTGTACGAGTCAATTAATGGTTAATCATGTTGATAAACCAAAACTTGAAATTCAGCATGACTACACATTTTTTTTTTTTTTTGCTGTTATGAAATTTGAATGCAATTATGTGATTTGATTAGAGGAGACGTGGAAGATGGGGCGACCAAAATAAAATTAAATTATGTTGCTGTCCTACGACTGGACGACATTAATACTTCATTTGACGATTAATCTATGTATGTATATACACAAATATATATATACAACCAAGGATGTGGTGGGTTAGTAGATAAGCACTTGGAGTTGGTTCTATTGTGCCCCTAGTTTAGCCTCCCTTGGGAAAAGAGACATTCTCAAGGAGAGTGGGCAAAAGGCTGACTCCGGGGCAACGGAAATTAAAGTTTCGGTCCGAATTTAAGATTATAAAAAAAAAAATATATATATATATATATATACAAAGTTTTACATTTTTTTAATAATCACAAGTGATTGTGACCGAAACCGACTAATCATCCAAAATGTGTAGCCAATAATTTACTCACTGAATTTTTTACTAGATTTAAAATATAATATTATTTTGATTATGTAAAGAAAAGCAAAAAGCAATCGGATATCCATATATATAATTTTCAGGTAATATTTTGAATCTACCACGTTTTTAAAAAACCTTACAAAATCTACTACAAATTGAAATCTTTTATATTGAGTACCACATTTTGTCTTTTAGTGAGTGTCAATTGACACAATTGCCCTTAATTTTCATCAATTATCTATTTAGTTTTGTCCACGAAACCATATTTGTCCCCCGCATCTGTTTACACCCACCGTCGCCGTATTTGTCTTTCAGCACCTTCACCGCCGTGCCCACGCCACCGTCACTGTCGTGTCGTGTCCACCATCGTTTCTGTCTCTGTCTCTGTTTTTGTCTACGACAACCGTCGGCATCACAGTCATCGTTTTTGTCTACGATGGGAAATACCGTCCACGGCCCCCGTCTCTATTCATATCCACCATCGTCATCAACCACCGTCACATTTTTATCCACGATCATCGTCTCCGTCATCATATCTCCATCTTGTCTACCACCTTCTTTATCGCTGTCCACGATCACCGTTTCCGTCCGTCGCCGCTGTTTATAACCATCGTCTTCGGCACCATCTTCTGCATCATCTCCGTTTTTGTAACATCCCGAAACCAAAATATGGATTTTGGTCAGGGGTGTCGATCGACACCTGGGCAGGGTGTCGATCGACACCAATGTTTTCGGTCAAATTCGGTTTGTCTTAAAATTGTCCGGTTTGTTGCGCGGTTTTGGAACGCAGACCTAGATTGGGTTATAAAAGGTTCCAGCCGCATAAGCACGTTTCTAGAGAAAAAAGTTAGTGAGGAAAATTGTGTTTTGAGAATTCAAGAGTGATTTGAGAGGATTGTGATCCGTTTCTCATCGTTCTTCGTTCGTGATCCTTAAGGGTTCGTTTGTGTTGTATTTTGGGCGAGTTCTCGGTGATTTCCTGCGAGTTTCATCGCTGTTCGTCGCTGTTTCCGTCCCGTTCTTCGTGTTCTTCGCATTCTTCCTTTTTCCTTCGTGAAATCGATGTGAGTGCGTGATAGTGGATATGGGATTAGGTTATTAGGAATTTTGAATTAATGATTGTGATGATTGGATTGTTTCTGTGTGAATTATGTGATTAAAATCGTGAATGATCTCGTATGATGAAACATAACTCGAGTCGTGTGAGGATTTGACTCGGTTCAGGTTTCTGCGAGAGGTGTCAATCGACACCTAGTGGTAGTGTCGATCGACACCACTGTTTTATGATCGCGAGGATCGGTTGCTTGAATGCAGTGTCGATCGACACCCCTTGTTTTTAAATGTTAAATTTTAATTATTGTGAAATGTTGTTTGCTCGTGTAGAATTGATAATCTATTTCCTTTACTATGTATCCGGTAGACGGGATGACCGCTCCACTAAGTATTTATTAAATACTTACGCAACTCTGTTTTTTCTTTTGACTTGCAGGTAACAGAAATGCGTGATCGCAGAATCAAGGCCATTTGAAGAGGACGATTAGGATGTTGTAGTTTCCGTTTAGTCTAGTGAAACCTGGTGTTTAGGTTGCTAGATTTTTATTATTTCTGGAATTTGATTTATGGAATTGTTGGATTATTGTTTTAAATAATTTATTGAATTATTTAATGAAAATTTCCGCAACTGTTTAATTTTTTTTTTTTTTAAAGTGTTGGTTGTTTCAATTTGGTTTCAGAGCCTAGACCTTTTTAGGACTTGGAAATTGGATGAATTGAGACTATGTGTTTAATTGTTTATTGGTGGTTAGACAATTAGTAGCCTTTAAAGAGATTCTGCAGTAAGTTGTGTTTTATTTGCTTGTGACTTCTTGTTTGCTCATGTTTTCCTGTCCTGTGAGGTAGATGGATACTGGAGCGAGAGGTCGTGGCAGAGGCCGTGGTCGTGGCCAAGTGGCAGAGTCGTCTAGCAGTGTGGCTGTATTCCAGACTCATCAGGTGGAGACCGCGAGCGAGACCAGTGCCAGTGTCAGTTTGGCACTGGGTGCCGGGAGGGGCGCCGGGAGAGGTGCTGGTGTTGGAGTGGGCCTGGGTGGGGGTGCTGCTCTAGCTCAAGGTCGGGATGATGTCATCGTGGGGTTTTTGACGCAGCTGTTGGAGCGGTTTCCGGCGGTGGCTCCGGTACCGGCTCCAGTAGGACCTCCGGTGGTGGAGGTGCAGCAGAGGGCTGTGGTTGCTGAGCATCCTCCCTATCTCGTGATGATGGGACAAATGCAGAAGATTGGTACGCCTTTCTTCACCGACAGAGTTGGGCCAGAGGGGGCCGATGAGTGGCGCTTGAGAGTGGAGTGCAATTTTTTATCGATTCGATGTCAGGCAGAGTATCGAGTAGTGTTGGTTGTGCACTATCTGAGCGAGGATGCGCATAGCTGGTGGAGATCGACTGAGACCCGGAGGACTGTGTGGACTTGGGATGAGTTTGTGGGCGAGTTCAATGCCAAGTTCTTCCCTCGGGAGGCTTTGGATAGCCTGCAGATGAGATTTATGGAGCTTACTCAGGGAGCGAGTTCAGTGCAGGAGTATGATAACAAGTTCAGCAGGCTTCAGGTTTATGCTAGCCATGGTATGGCTGAGGAGCGGACTCTTATGCAGAGGTTCTTGCAGGGTCTTTGTATGAGTATCAGGACCCAATGTTGTGTTTCAGTGTATGCCTCGAGTGCGGAGTTGGTAGAGCTTGCTGCTTCTATAAAGGAGGATTAGCATAAGCAGATTGGTTCGGTGGTTATTCCACCTATGGCGGTTCCATCTGTGGCGGCTCCTGCTGTTCAGCCGAGGAGACAGCAGCAGCAGCAGTATTCTCGGAGTTCTAGTTCGGGCAAAGGTGGCAAGCCTGCGCAGGGCCAGAAGAGGAGGTTCGATGAGGTTTCTGGAGGCGGCCAGGGCGGTCGTGCTTGTTATGGATGCGGGAGCACTGAGCATCGAGTGGCTAGTTGTCCCAAGAAGGAGGCATCTCGGGATGCCAAGGTGTGTTTTCATTGCCGAGAGCCGGGGCATATCTGGCCGATGTGTCCTAAGTTGCAGTAGATGGTTGTGGTAGCGGTTCAGCCAGCGGCAGTGGCAGCGGTTCAGCCAGTAGTAGGGCAGCAGTTGGCTCAGTTGGCAGCAGTTCAGCCTTTGGGTCAGCTTGGGCCTGCACCGCGTGTTTATGGGCCGGCAGATGCGGGGCAGCCTGGTGGCACGCAGATCAGAAGTAAAATTCTAGACTCGAACTTCATAAATTCTTAGTGGTTGAATTGTGGTTGTTGTTTCTTTTATTTTTGCCTGTGATAGTGTGTTAGGGTTCTCAACGCATGTAATTGTGTAGGGACCATATTAGTGGGTGGTTTCGAGTCCCATGTTCTTTTTGATTCTAGAGCATCAAACTGCTTCATTACTCCGGGGCCTGCCGAGAGCAGTGTCATCCGGAGCAGTCCTGGTGAGCTGTTAGACTGGGTTAAGGTGGTTGGAGGCGTATTCCTTGTTACTTCCGGCCGAGCTAGAGTAGTGGATGTTCAGATTTCCAGACAGTCGATGCCGGCAGACCTAATGATTAGTCCGGTGGAGCTTTACGACGTGATTCTCAGAATGGATTTGTTGTCGTTTTATAAGGTTCATCTGGACTGCTTTCGAGGCAGAGTCGTTTTTGAGCGAGATGCAGGGAAGTTAGTGTTTTAGGGTGTGAGACCTACTTCTGGGAGTCTGGTAATCTCGGCTATTCAGGCAGAGCAGATGATAGCGCGGGGTTGCGAGGCTTATTTGGCTACTATTTCGATGCCAAAATCTGGTGGTGAGGTTGCTATCGGGGAGATCCGAGTTGTTCGGGAGTTTGTGGATGTTTTTTAGTCGTTGCAGGGATTACCGCCGTTTTGGTCTGATCCTTTCACGATTGAGTTAGAGCCCAGGACAGCTCTGATTTCTAAGGCTCCTTAAAGGATGGCTCCAGCAGAGTTGGCAGAGCTGAAGAAGCAGCTGGAGGATTTATTAAGCAAGGGTTTTGTTCGACCAAGTAATTCACCGCGGGGAGCACCAGTTCTTTTTGTGAAGAAGAAGGATGGCACCTTCCGTTTGTGTATCGATTATCGGGGATTGAACTGTGTTACTATGAAGAACAAGTACCCTCTCCCGAGGATTGATGAGCTTTTGGATCAGCCGAGGGGTGCTACTTGGTTTTCCAAGATAGACTTAGCATCGGGTTATCATCAGATCCCGATAGATAAGGCAGATGTTCGTAAGACAGCGTTCAAGACAAGATACGGGCATTTTGAGTTTGTGGTCATGCCTTTAGGGTTGACGAATGCGCCGGCAGCTTTCATAAGATTGATGAACGACATGTTCAAGGAGTATCTGGACGTGTTCGTTATCATCTTTATTGACGGTATCTTGGTTTATTCAAAGAGTCCCGAGGAGCATGAGGCTCATTTGAGATTGGTTTTGGAGAAGCTTCGGGAGCAGAAGCTGTATGCTAAGTTGAGTAAGTGCAAATTTTGGCAGAGGCAGATGGGATTCCTTGGTCATATCGTGTCTTTGTGGACCCGGCAAAGATAGAGGCTATCAGGGATTGGCCTAGACCAAGTAGTGCTACCGAGATCAGGAGTTTCTTGGGTTTTGCAAGTATGGCTCAACCGATGACAAAGCTGACTGGTAAAGATGTTCCGTTTTTTGGTCGCCTGAGTGCGAGGAGAGGTTTGTGAGGTTTTAGGAGATGTTGACTAGTACGCCGGTATTGGCATTACCCGAGCCGAGGAAGCCTTATACCGTGTATACTGATGCTTCAGGAGTTGGTATGGGTTGTGTTCTGATGCAGGAGGGCAGGGTCATTGCGTACGCTTCAAGGCAGTGGCAAGGTAGTGAGCGTAACCGCCCTACGCATGATCTTGAGTTGGGAGCGGTGGTTTTCGCTCTGAAGATTTGGAGATCTTACCTTTACGGTGAGAAGGTGCAGATTTATACAGACCATAAGAATCTGGAGCATATCTTCACTCAGCCGTTGCTGAATATGAGACAGAGGCATTGGGTTGAGTTGCTGGCGGATTATGATCCAGAGATCGTTTATCACCCGGGCAAGGCTAATCAGGTTGCAGATGCTTTGAGTCGGTGGAGGTTTGATTCAGCTCAGGAGCAGGATATTGAGGCTTTGGTGGGCGAGATTAGCACGTTGCGTCTTTGTGCGGTTTTGCAGGAGCCTTTGGGCTTGGAAGCAGTCAATCATGCAGATCTTCTCAGTAGGATCAGAGTGGCTCAGCAGAGTGATCAGGGTTTGATTGATGCGTCGCGAGCAGTTGGTTCTGAGTATCTGGTCTCTCCGAATAGGACGATTTTGGTTCGTGGTCGAGTTTGTGTTCCTCGAGGTGAGTTGTTGAGGCAGGAGATTCTGAGTGAGGCTCATGCGAGCAAGTTCTTGATTCATCCGGGTGCGACTAAGATGTACCATGATCTAAAACGGTATTATCACTTGATCGGGATGAAGAGAGATATGGCAGATTGGGTCGCAAAGTGTGATACATGTTCGTTAGTGAAGGCAGAGCATCGAGTTTCGAGCAGTTTGCTGCAGAGTTTACCCATTCTTGAGTGGAAGTGGGACATGATCACTATGGATTTCGGGGACTTTTGATGCTATCTGGGTGATTGTGGATCAGTTGACTAAGACAACACGATTTCTGGCCGTTAAAAACACCGATGGAGCTGAGGTTTTGGCTAAGAAGTTCGTGAAAGACATAGTGAAGCTGCATGGAGTGCCAGCTAGTATTGTGTCAAACCGGGATCCCAAGTTCACTTCAGAGTTTTGGAGAGCCTTTCAAGCAGAGATGGGCACTAAGGTGCATTTGAGTACGGCTTATCATCCGCAAACTGATGGTCAGTCAGAGAGGACCATTCAAACCTTGGAGGATTTGCTGAGGATATGTGTTTTAGATTGGGGTGGTCACTTGGTTGATCACTTGAACCTGGCTGAGTTTGCGTATAACAATAGTTTCCAGACGAGTATCGGTATGGCTCCTTACGAGGCTTTGTATGGGAGGCCGTATAGGACACCTTTATGCTAGACCCAAGTGGGAGAGATGAGCAATTATGGTGCTACTTTTTTTCAGGAAGCGACGGAGAAGATTCGTGTTTTGAGGCTGAACATGAAAGAAGCTCATGATCGGCAGAAGAGTTATGCAGATCGAAGAAGAAAAGAGCTTGAGTTTACCGTGGGAGATCGTGTGTATCTCAAGATGGCGATGTTGAGGGGTCCTAACAGATCCATTTCTGAGAACAAGCTGAGTCCGCGATTTATGGGTCCGTTTCCAGTAGTGGAGCAAGTGGGACCAGTGGCGTATCGACTTGATTTACCTCCGATTATGGAAGCATTTCATAAAGTGTTCAATGTTTCGATGTTGAAGAAGTGTCTCCAAGAATCGGAGAAGCTGGTGGCTAAGATTTCTGAGGATCTGAAGCCTGATTTGACGGTTCCTGCAGTTCCTGTAAGGATTCTAGAGAGGAGTATCAAGGTTCTGCGTCGGAAGAAGATTTTGTTGTTGAGGATTTTATGGGATTGTGGCGGTTGCCAAGATGAGACTTGGGAGCCAGTGGCAAAGATGAAGTTGAAGTTCAGGAAGTGGTTCGACAAGCAGGTCGCAGCTTGAGCTTACTTGTATCTTTGTGGTTCCAGGTCGGGAGCTATTGTTGTTTTTGGTTCATGTATTTTTCGTTTTGTTGTAACGATATATATTTTTGGAATTTATAAGATGGGGTTTCCTTATTGACTTCCAGAGTTATTATAAGATGTGTGTTCCTTATAAGCGTTATTTGGTTGACCAGTATGGGTCGTGTTTTAGATGATATTAGGCAGAGCTAATCATAAATGTTAGTAGATGTTTTCAGAAATTATTACTCTAGGGACAGTGGTTTCCCGAATAACTCATTACAATTTGAGAAGACAGGTGGGTCTTCGGTGGTTCTACAGGTGACGGGTGGATCACAATGTAGTACCGAGTGTTACTTACCGATGACGGGTGGATCTCTGTGTAGTATCGTGGGATGCTTACTTATCTGTGACGGGTGGGTCTCAGGATAAGTGTCACAGATAAGTATCAAGAGATGGGTGGGTCTCTTGAAGGGAGTGAGTTTCCCTGCATTCTTCTGGGAGTTGGTGGGCTCCAGAGATTTATTTGAGACGGGTGGATCTCATTATAAATCTAGAGGGAAAGGGTTCCCGGTATACCATGGGAGGTTGGTATATTTATTGCTGAGGATGGTAATGAGTTGGAGTAGTTAATTTCTGGGAAAGCGTGCGTACTAACATAGGATTAGATAAGAGTTCAGGGTCGGGTGAGGATCTCTGATGTGGTTGACCAAGTAGGGTCAAGTGTCGGTCTTGGATAGACAGTTTACGGGATTCGAGGTCGAATCCAGATTAGTGGGGGAGAATTGTAACATCCCGAAACCAAAATATAGATTTTGGTCAGGGGTGTCGATCGACACAAATGATTCGGTCAAATTCGGTTTGACTTAAAATTGTCTGGTTTGTTGTGCGGTTTTGGAACGCAGCCCTAGGTCGGGTTATAAAAGGTTCTAGCCGCAGAAGCACGTTTTCCATAGAAAAAGTTAGTGAGGAAAATTGTGTTTTGAGAATTCAAGAGTGATTTGAGAGGATTGTGATCCGTTTCTCATCGTTCTTCGTTCGTGATCCTTAAGGGTTCGTTTGTGTGGTATTGTGGGCGAGTTCTCAGTGATTTCCTGCGAGTTTCATTGTTGTTCGTCGCTGTTTCCGTCCCATTCTTTGTGTTCTTCGCATTCTTCCTTTTTCCTTCGTGAAATCGAGGTGAGTGCGTGATTGTGGATATGGGATTAGGTTATTAGGAATTTCGAATGAATGATTGTGATGATTGGATTTTTTCTGTGATTATTTCTGTGTGAATTATGTGATTGAAATCGTGAATGATCTCGTATGATGAAATGGAACTCGAGTCGTGTGAGGATTTGACTCGGTTCAGGTTTCTGCGAGAGGTATCGATCGACACCTAGTGGTAGTGTCGATCGACACCACTGTTTTATGATCGCGAGGATCGGTTGCTTGAATGCAGTGTCGATCGACACCAAGTGGGTGTGTCAATCGACACCCCCTATTTTTAAATGTTAAGTTTTAATTATTGTGAACTGTTGTTTGCTCGCGTAGAATTGATAATCGATTTCCCTTACTATGTATCCGGTAGACGGGATGACCCCTCCACTAAGTATTTATTAAATATTTACGCAAATCTGTTTTTCCTTTTGAGTAGCAGGTAACAGAAATGTGTGATCGCGGAATCAAGGCCATTTGAAGAGGATGATTAGGGTGTTGTAGTTTTCGTTCAGTCTAGTGAAACCTGGTGTTTAGGTTGCTAGATTTTTATTATTTCTGTAATTTGATTTATGGAATTGTTGGATTATTGTTTTAAATAATTTATTGAATTATTTTATGAGAATTTCCCCAACCGTTTAATTTTTTTTTAAAAAAAGTGCTGGTTGTTTCAGTTTTCTCAGGTGGATTTTAACATAGAGAGAAAGAGAATAAAAGTGAAAGAGGAAGAAGAAAAGATGATGTGTAGTGGGTAAAATTGTCTTTTCAAATAAAGGTGTAGTAGATTTAATAAAAAGTTTCAAATTGTGATAGATTTTGTAAGAAATTTTGGGAAAAGTGGTATAGGAATTTTCTCTAATTTTAAAAAGGCAAATTTACAATTCGTGTCTGAATGTTTTTTTATTTTGTTTATTTTGTTTTTTAATTATAAAAAGAGACAATTAGGTTAAAAACAATAAATCGGGGGGAAATTAGGCGAGAGACATAAAACAAACGGAAACTAGTCTGACATTTGTCTTAGCATAACAAAAAGACTAAAGTACCCTCCAATATCTACGCTCAGTTTACGATAAGAATTATGGAAGATTTGTTCAGAATTAAGGTAGCTATATAATGATGGTTTTAGTATTGTAAGAATCGCAAGACATGCAAACTTGAATCGGGTCTCTTTGTCAGTCATGGCTTTACGCCGCAACATCTGTGTTGCCTGATCTACAGTACACGTCTCTAGTTGTCCAAACAACGTCGGCCAGTAGGGTCTGTCCCTAATTGTAAGCCGCTTCTTTTTCCTGAAAGTCTTCGGGTATTTCCCACAATTGAGACCGGTGACTATACCAATTTCTCGCAATGAAACATGGATTGGTCTTCTGACAAAAAGAATCCAAATCTCATGCTTCTTCTTAACATTTAGCAACCGCGTTAGGATATATTGGCCAAAGCTACCGGAGTAAGCAGGTTTCTCCGACGATGATATTAACTTCCCAAACGGAGAAGCCCTCAACTCTTCCCTCTCCTCTTCGCCTAAAGCACTCAAAATCCAGTTAATCCTCTTTGTCTTGTGATACGAATTGACACGGTCGCCGATTGGTTCTTCGCCGGCGGCAAATACTCTCGGAGGTAATTCCATACTCACCATGAATCTCGCACAAGTTTTCAGTTAACAGTTTGATGAAAGAGAATTAGAATCTCTGAATTTGATTTTTGAAAGTGAATCTAACGCTATAATTGTGGTAATGGAAGATATGTTCTCAACGAGACTCTCTCTCTCCCTTCGCAACAACTGATGCGTGATACATATGAAATGGAATGTATGTATACATTTTGATTAAATATATAATAAACTACAAAAAAATAGTCTGACACACATCTACGGTTACAAGCAA
Organism: Draba incana; assembly: GCA_963576765.1. NCBI lineage: Eukaryota > Viridiplantae > Streptophyta > Magnoliopsida > Brassicales > Brassicaceae > Draba > Draba incana. The sequence goes on from OY755205.1 coordinate 33,063,592, forward strand.
GTTGGGTCGTAGATTTGTAGGGTTAAAATCGTCAGGATACTACATTGCATGGAAACTCTATTTGTTGACGTTTCACGCTCCGGAATCGGAATCGGAATCGGAATCAAAATCTTTTGGAATCTTTTGGAAGCGTCGTGGAATCGCGATTCGAAATATTACCGATTTGGAAGCGGTTTGGAATCGACCGATTCCATTTTGGAATCGCGACGGAAGCATATCTTTTGTTTTGGAAACGTGTAAAAGTAAATATTAGGAAGCTTTAGGATTATTTTGAAATTTTTATAACTTAAAAAGAATAAAAAAATCCTAAAGAAATACGAATCATTGAAAACAAACATGAAGATGATGATCAAAATCCTTGATTTTTAACATTGTGATTTGTTTTTTCTTTTCAAATTAAGTTATTTAATACTTTTTGAATTGGATTTGTGTTCTAAATTTCAAACGATGTTTTTGGGTTTAATCTTGGATGTTTTTAAAATAAACCTTAATTATGAATATTTTATAATTGATACTAAATAAAAAATATATATATATGTATATACACGTACATATAATTATACGCTTCCAAAACGTACCCGATTCTTAATTTTTTCAAAAAAATGGCTTCCACGTATTTGATTCCGAGTCCATGCAATATAGTCAGGATATATGACACGGCAGGCCCAAAACAGTTGTTTGTGTAATTATGTCCCAAAACTTTGTTCCTCAGTCTAAATTCTCTATAAAAATGTAACCATTGAATAATATTATTGTAGGCATTTTTTAAAATAACTGCATTTTGTGTCTGAATGGTTTACCAACAAGCCACCACTTGGTATACATATTTATTTATGTAGCTATCATGAAGTAATTGGAAAAAATGCCGACTCGTAAATTATTTGATAGATCGCGTCCATTATGACACCTTTGTTGGAGAACAGTAATACTATGCATTATAAATTATAATGCATGTAACTACACATTTTCTATTCTCATATGGTTTTAGAAATTTATTAATTTATATAGGTTTATTAATTTATATAGGGGATGACTGGTAGAAACTATAGTATAATACTGTTACTTTTAAAAATATATATTAAAGCTACTGGGGAAAATTAAAATTTTAAATAATGGACGTGGTTTAAAAAAAACAATTCATAATTTTAAGGTCTTGATAAAAACCAAAAAAAATTGTACACAAGATATTATAAATTTAGATATAGTTTGCAAAAATACAATTACCCTCCATTTCTTAAAAACAAAATACAGCTAGTTAAGGTACAAATAATTAGAATAACCTTCATTTCTTGAAAAAAAATAACTGCGACAACCCAGTATTCGTTGATCTTGAGAATTAAAAACCATACGAAGAGGATCTAATTGGATAAGACAAAGTAAAAAACGGAGGCGAAGAAAAATTGGATAAGAGAAAGAAAACAAAGACTATGAAAAAAAATGTCAAAACCTTAACCACAGAACAAAATATTGACTAATGATAACAAAACTAATATCATTAACGAACTTTTCAAAAACATTATTTATGGTGTGGATGAATCAATTATGTTTTAATAATATAGTTGTGTTTTTCTTCTATCTCGCAGTATTTAATTACTCTAATTACTAAAACATTTTTTACATATTGTTATCTATCATTTATGTTTTATTCCAATACAAAAACAAAAGTTACAAAAACGGAAAAATCCATAATTTTTAAAATGACACTCAAAAGTAAAAAAGTTTTTATCTTAGGCATATTAATTTTTACATGTATTTAAGTTTAACAACTAACAGTCATGCACATTTAACTTTTATATATGATAAAATCAGATTATTAAATTTTCGAATTAACATATTTAAAAAAAAAAATTCATACCTACACAGGGTGCGGGTGAATCACCTAGTTACTCTCTATTTCTTCAAAAAAAAAACAGCTAATTAAGGTACAAATAATTAGAATAACTGCAACAGCCCAGTATTCGTTGATCTTGAGAATTAAAAATCCCTAAACTTTAACAACTTAAGTTTTATGAAAAATATTATGGTAGAGTAGTGATACTTTCAAATAAATTTTACCCAGTATCGTGTCATGGTGACAAAAAAATAAGCCTTGGCTCTTAGAGCATCAAATTGTTTTGAGAAAATTCGAAGCATTTTACTTTTATTTATTTATAATGTGGGTTATATGTTAATAGCTTTGTGGGTAAGTAAAATAGGCGCCACATAGAAACATGCGATTCTTTGATAAAAATATATTAAAAAAAAAATTATTGTTAAAATATTTCGGTTAATAAAGAGGTTGTTCTATACTCTTTTTAGATTAAAATTGCTTCACTGTAAGTTTCAAATTTTAAAAATTGAGTTACTTAGATATATTATCTAATGAAAGAGAATTGGTTAAAAATTTAGAAAGATGATTTTGTTAACAGTTTTATAGAAGAAAAAAAAACCTTAATGATTTAGGTATTAATTGCCAACAAATTGGCTAACTTAAATTTCCACGTAAATTAAATATCAAAATAGACAAATGCCTCGTTATCTAAAAAGTTAGAAAGCTCTTACATTGTTGACAAAAAAAAAAAAAAAAAAGCTCTTACATTTATAGCAGGTTGGGATACAATTGGTTGAACCATGTATATTACTTCAGTTAAATAAATTCGTATTTTAATTAAATAATTCTAGCAAAGTAGCAACTGAAGATGGCACATGGGAAGTGAATGCCTGAATGGGACTGAACTGAATTATAAAGCTAAAGAACAAGAAAAAATCATATATATCATTTTTCGTTATAGAAACATATTCGGATATATTCAACAATCAAGTTGTAAATTCGGCGTAAGACTTCGACCAATAGGAAAAATGTGACACATTACGCTGCCATTGTGTCCACTTACAAGAACGAAAAAAAAAAAGACTATCGGAGGACAGAGGGTTAGACCCTGATCACTACATAATCAATATATTCATAATCCTTTTTTTTTTAAGTAGAAAAAGGAAATGATTAGAACAAGATTAGACAATGATTGTGGGATGATAATCTAAACAGTCGGCTAAGTTTGCGCTGAGCATTTTGTCTCTTTATAACAGACACAACACAACAAGATTCGTTTCACATGATTTGTTATGTTCATGTTAATTTTCTTGATTAGTTCTATACAGATTATATATTAAGATTACGGGGAAACAAGAGATTAAACATTAATTTGATATACATGTATCCATATATATTAATATTATGATCAGTCAAAGCATATAGTCTTTGTACATTGTAACAAATATTTGGTCTGTGATTTCTGATTTGTATATTCATAATTATTAATATATATATATATATATCCATTGAAAGAGCTTAGACGGGAATGGTTGTGAACATGTTTTTCCTTTGTCCACTTCTAATAACAATATCTGAGTTTAATATCAAATCCAAAATTTGTGATTCCCAATTTCATTCATACCTACATGGTTTGTGTTCGTGAATGGTATGCTATATAGCCTATAGTATAAGTGCGATGAATAGTAAAATAGATTGTTTAATAGCATAACTGAATCACATACTAACACTTCATAGTTAAGCTAATGGTGAAGTATTGATGTTTATCAACTATGAACATTATATGTTTAATATTTGCAGATATGTGCGGAAATACATAAAAAACACACACCCACATGACAAAGAAATTCATAACTAATAAGATGATATGTATGGTCATCGAATGATGTGAAATAAAACACATTTGTGTTATGAAAACATAATTGAACATTCTCTGAATCAAATATATAAAATGCGTACATTTAATATTTGCAGATATGTGTAAAAATACATAAAACACATACACCCACATGACAAAGAAATTAATAACTAATATATATATGGTCATAGAATGATGTGAAATAAAACACATTTGTGTTATGGAAACAAAATTGAACATTCACTGAATCAAATATATAAAATGCATACATTTAATATTTGCATATATGTGTAAAAATACATAAAAACGCGCGCGCACACACAGACACACACGGTACCAAAAAATAAGTTTGGTTGAAACTGAGAATTGAACTATAGTTATAAATTATAATTGGTGATAAATGGTTTCATAGTAAAATGATTAACTATTTTAATATATATATATATATAAATAAATAATAAAGAAAATATATTTTTAAAAGATTAATAAAGTTTAATATTATTTTTTTAGAAAAAGCTAACCGTATGGTTTATAACCCACTACAAAAAAAAAGTTATATAGCATCACTTAAATAGTATCATAAAACTGACTGTTGTTATTTAGAATCACTAATTAAAAAATGATACTTAAAATATAATTTAACATCAATTCTAATAACTGATGTTAATGTTGAGTGTTTGATATCAGTTCACCAAAATTGATACAAAATTATATTAGTTTGCATCATTTTAACACAACTGATACAAATACAAATTTATGTCAATTAAATAATTGATGTATTAATTTAATTTTTGTTAACATCATTTAGAAGATGATACACAATTTACATCAATTAAAAACCGATGTTAATAACATTTTAAATAATTAGTAAAAATTATAATTGAAACTAATTAAAATTGATTGCAACAAGTGATGCTTATTACAAAAAATAGCTTTAATCGTAATGTGGCTATATTATATATTTATAATTTTATAAAAATCTAAAATCTAGCTTCTTCAGTATATGATTTTAGTACTCTATAGTGCAAGTACGAGTGCTAAAACTTTAAACATATAAATAGTTAACTAATTGGGAATACAAGTTTTTAATTAATAAAAAACAATTATGTAAATGCAAATGCAAAATGAGGCACTTAACCATTACTAAGGAAATTCAAAGAATCAACGTGGTTAAATTTTAAGATAGTAAAATGATGTTTTTGAAGATAAAAAAACTAATATATACTTCTAAATACTTTCATTTTTTGCTCACAATGAAATATTAAGTATATCTCTCTAATAATGCTTTTTAAGGGGAACTATTGAATTGATATAACCTTTCTGATATGTAAAAACAGATTTCTAAAATGTATCTTTTCATTAACCGTAATCATTCTATATTTACTAGTATTTAATTATTCCTATATTTTGAACGAAATCTAATCAATGCGGGATCTCGAAATATATTCGTTAGTTTAAGGAAAATTTATGATAGAATTTAGGCAATTCAATACCTACTTCGTAATCAAATAGAGATTTTGATTTATGTGTACAAGATTTGACAAAAATTATGGCTTTAGATCTTTTAAATTACATTAATATTTTTATTTTTTTAAAAACAGTTAAGTTCATATCCTTATCTCCTATAAAGATTCACCCAACCTTGTACTATTTGTGAAACCGGTTCTCTTTTTTTTTCTCTCCCTTTTATCCAAGGTTGATCAAAACTTTGTTTATCAGGCAATCTGAAACAACCAAGCTTTTTTTTTTTTTACTAACATTTTTACTGCAGAAAATAAACATTTAAACCAATAAAATAATCCATTAATCCTATTTATTAAATAATTCCTTAAACCAATTAATTCAAATACTAGAGTTCAGGAATGCTCAAATAAATAAACTAGCAACCTAAGAAACTGGTTCGCTAGACAAAGCAACAAAAACAATAGACTCTATCATCCTCTTCTCTCGGCCTCGATTCCACGATCACACTTTTCCTTTACCTGCAACTCAAAAAGAAACCGGGAGTTGCGTGAGTATTATCATAAATACTCAGTGGAGCGGTCATCCCGCTAATCGACAATAAATAAACACGAATAACGAACGAACAGCATTTGATTCAACATTTTTAGTCCAATTTCCAATTAACATTAATAACCAAAATTTGACAATTAAAACAGGGTGTCGATCGACACACCATTACGGTGTCAATCGACACTCGGTCAGAACGAACATCATTTCTAATCACGGGGTGTCGATCAACACTGCCTCTAGGCGTCGATCAACACTCCGCTCCTGAAAGCAGAGCTCGAGCATACCAGAGCTGGAACTAATGCGGCTGCCTGCCCTCTCAGATCCTCCTCGATCCCTGCAGCAACCTCAATTAGCTTTGCCCTTGAGGCGTACTTCGTCACTCTGCTTCTAGTCCGCAAATCCGGCAGTAGTCCCCGCAGGAACTTCTGGACCTGCGTCCGATGATCGATCATGCCTCCACCCGCATAAGCCAGCAACCGACTAAACTCTGCGTCGTAATCACGCACAGAACGATCTCCCTGAACCAACTCCACAAATCTCGTCACGAGTCGATCTAGTGCCTCCTGAGGAAAATATTTGGCGTTGAACTCTGCCACAAATTCCCCCCAGGTCCACACTGCACCAGGCCTCCTGGCCTCAATATCTCTCCACCACGCGTGCGCATCACCACTCAGATAGTGGATTGCCAACTCTACTCGGTACTCATCCGAGCAACGGACCGAACGAAAATTGCGCTCTACGCGCACGCCACTCATCAGCATCCTGCGAGCTAACACCACCTGAGAAGAATGCCGTACTCATCTGCCGCATCTGACTCACCATCTCCAGGTAAGACGGACGCAAATCTGCAACTGCAGCCCTCGGCTGCACCTCTGCCACTGGAGGCACCACTGGAGCCTGAACTGGAACCGCCGCCGGAAACCGCTCCAACAACTGTGCCATAAAGCCCTCCATACGCTCCCATCGATCCAGAGCTGGAACAACACCCGCACCTGGGACCGCTCCTCTGCCAGCCATACCGGTGCCTCTCCCGGCACCTACAACACTCACACTAGCACTACCACTGGCCTCGCTTGCGGATCCCACCTAATGCGTAGGAGTCTCAGATGCATGCGTAGCACTCGAAGACGACTCAACTACTGGTCTACAACCACGTCCACGACCTCTGCCACGGCTTCTATCATGCCCACGACCTCTAGTTCCGGCGTCCATCTCTCTGCACTCATACAGAACAGGACAATAAGGTACAAGAAGTCACAATCAATCACAAAACTTACCGTGGAATCATTTTAAAAGGCCGAAGAGGATGATACTAAGACTCTATTAAATTGACTAAACACAAAAAAAGTCAATTTAAACACATAGTCTCAGGCATCCAATTCAACTGTCCTAAAACCGTCTAGGCTCTGATACCAAATTGAACAACCAAGCTTTTTTTGTTTTTTAACTAACATTTCTACTGCGGAAATAAACATTTAAACCAATAAAATAATCCATTAATCCTATTTATTAAATAATTCCTTAAACTAATTAATTCAAATACCAGAATTCAGGAATGCTCAAATAAATAAACTAGCAACCTAACAAACTGGTTCGCTAGACAAAGCAATAAAAACAATAGACTCTATCATCCTCTTCTTTCGGCCTTGATTCCACGATCACACTTTTCCTTTACCTGCACCTCAAAAAGAAACCGGGAGTTGCGTGAGTATTATAATAAATACTCAGTGGAGCGGTCATCCTGCTAATCGGCAATAAATAAACACGAATAACGAACGAACAACATTTGATTCAACATTTTAGTCCAATTTCCAATTAACATTAATAACCAAAAATTGACAATTAAAAGAGGGTGTCGATCGACACACCACTACGGTGTCGATCGACACTCGGTCAGAACGAACATCATATCTAATCACGAGGTGTCGATCGATACTGCTTCTAGGCGTCGATCGACACTCCGCTCCTGAAACCGGAGCTCGAGAAAATCCTCACACAACTCATTTTTGATTCAACCGGAACCGCAATCAACACGACAAGGCACGAAAACACTCAACCACACGGCAATAACAGTGACCAAGTCATACACACCAATGAACAACAATCAATCCACGAAAAACCTATCCGAATCTACATATTGCCGCGATCACGCACTCACCTCGGGAAAACGAAGAGGTTTTATCACGAGAACGGATCGACTACGGCCTGGACTCACTGACTCGACGCTGGAAACGCAAGGAAAAGAGCCACAAACCACCACAAACGACCCCCGGAACACACGAACGGCAAAACCAAAAGAACAAGAACGATCTCACAATTTTCACTCGAAACCCCTTCGAATCACGATTTTTCTCTGAGTTTTCTCCCTTCCCGACGGCTCTACACCCCAATCTCTTATAAACTCGCGACTAGGGTTTTTAATTAACCAAACCGCATGAAAATCGCGGTTTAAAACCGAACCTCTGGTTTCTGAAACTTGGTGTCGATCGACACTCTCTACTGGTGTCGATCGACACCACCCAGAACTATCCAAATTTTGGGTTTCGGCCGTTACATGATCCTTCTCTTCTTCTTCTTCTTCTTTTGTTAAAGAACAGGCTATCCTTCTCATATGCACAAGAAGACGTAATTGAGGTAAAATAATAAAATTTTAACATGAATTTTTTGTTTATATTAGATGAAATTAAGATATAATTTTGATTAGTAAATACAACTATGACTGGTGAAGAAGATAGGTTTTTTGTAGTTGGTGTTCAAAGCGGATGAGAAGGAGAAATCAATTGCTTCGCGAAATGAACTTTGAAATGAAGAAAGTGGTATTGAAGATGAAGAAGAAGATTAAAGGAACAAGAAAATTCTATCTCAACAAAAGAAATGATTTTGAAACCAAAAATAAATAATCAAAATTGTAATTTAATTTTTTTATTTTAATACTAATGTACATTTGTAGTTTAATTTCCTTTTAATTTAATATTAATATTTTAAATGTTTTTGCCGGTTTAAAAACAAACGTGTGAACAAAACGTCAATAATATATAAAGTGATGCAATAAAAAAAAAAGTTAAATGTCAACAATAACATGTGACACAAATATACTTATCACATATGTATGACGTAAATATTTATCTAATATTTACGTTTTAATAAATATTTACATTTTTTACATCATTTGTTTATAGTTGATGTAATTATAAAATCAGCTAAACAAATGATATAAAGTTTAGCATCAATTGTTATAACCGAAATAAATATTTAACATCATTGATACAAATTGATGTAAAGTTTAGCTTCATTTTTATAAGTGATACGTACTAACATCATTTATAATAAGTGATGAAAATATTTGTGTCGGTCTTTTTTATTGATACAAAATTTAGAGTCACCACTTTTAGAGTCACTCATGTAAATGATATAATATTAGTTGTATCAATCAAAAAATGATGTAAACTAACAACATAAATGATACTATACACTCTTTTTTTTTTGTGACCGGTGAAACAATTCCCTTCCCTCCAGCGACAAATTGTAAACTAAAATGACATTAATAGTGAATAATGTTATTAGTTGTCTAGTGTTATGAAATGAGAAAAAAGAATGAGAATGGGTGATTTATTCCATAAACAACAAGACTATACATAGTGTACAACTTGAAGGATAATACTAGAATATACTAAAGCATAAGGAATATCCCTAGAACATCTAGAATATCCATAGAGCATATTGAATATGGGCTTCTTAATGGGAAACTACATAAATGAATTTATAACACTCCCCCTTGGATGTCCACTATCTCAAAATACCGATAATACGCATAAGGTGCTGCCTCATTAAAAACCCTACCAGGAAAATCCATTGGGAAAAACCATGGCTAAAGGAAAAAGAGTGCAGCGCGTTTTTACTCCTCCTGATAAATACAGAACTTAAGATCTTTGTGACGACGCATCCAAATGATGAACTTGTTTCTTCAATGTCTTGGAAAATAAGCCCGCCAAAGGCAGATAGTCCATGGCAGTTTATCATTACATGTTTGATTAAGGGAATCGAGTTGGAGGACTCTCTCTTAGATAGTGGAGCAAACGTTAATGTCATATCTCATGATATTGTGAAGATGCTAGGAATCTCGAATATAGAACCTTCAAATGTTTTTGTCGATTTGGTTGATTCTTCTTATGTGGTTCCTGCAGGTTTTATTTCGGATTTAAAACTTCGAATAAGAGATTATCTTGTGCCAGCTGATTTCTACGTAGCGATAAGCCAATGGTTCTCGGATCGTCCTTCCTCACTACTGTTGGTGTGATCTTAGATTTCCCTAATCAGCGCATATCCTTCACTAAGATCAACAAGAAGATCTTCTATCCAGCAATCCATCTCGAGGACATTTCTTGTTGAACAATTAATAAGGGAGAGAAGCTAGCTTTAGGCCCTTGAGATGACAAAAAGAAGGTCCAAAACATTCTCAATGTTATTACTCCTGCGATTTCACCTCATGAAGCCAACAAACCTAGGATTTCTAAGGACAAGAAGAATTCATGTGCTAAGCATTCGGTTTTGGCTTCTAGGGAGTGCAAAGAAGAGGTGATACACATCAAGGTTAAGCGCAAGAGAGCTTCAAAACCATTCTCCAAATTCAGAATCATTATTCCCATGGAGTTGGAGGAGAAAGGAAAAGAAAAAGAAGTTTAAGAGATGATGGAGAACACGATGAAACTCTTCCTGGAATTGTTTCTTATAAGTCTGGGGGAGCTGAAAAGAAAGATCAATCGAAGTCGACACATGCGAGTGTTCTGGAGGATAAGGGAAGTACAACGCTTCCCAAAGATCCACCAAGCATCTGAATCCTGACACAGTCAAGCTAATGACTAAAATCAAGTGCTTAGTGGGAGGTAACCCACTTGTGAGTCTACTAATTATTTATTTTGATTTTCATTTCATTTACAATTTTACGTTTGGTTTTTTTTTGTTTTTGATTTTTAGGAGAATGACCGTGTGTATGCAAGTGAGGATGAACTTCAGACTTGCGTGTCGAGCGACAGAGAAATCAGTGTCGCTCCACACGAGGAAAATCATTGTGTCGATCGACACAAGGGTCGTGTCACTCGACACGAACTTCATGTAACAATTCTCATTCGGTTTTTCACACGTTTCGTTTCTTATTTATTTTCTTTACCCACTCCGGATTTAATAACACTGGGAATAGTGTCATTTAAGTATGGGGGAGGTAGTTACTAACTATTGTGTTTGTTTTTGAGTTTTAAGAGTCAATTTTAAATTTTTTGGGTCGAAACTCCCCTTCTACTTGCTTTGAACAACACTCAAAGGACCATTACAATGCAAGTTGGTCGGTTTTACAAGGTGGATAACTGCAAGTGGATCGGTTTAACGGATTGAGTTCATATTTCTAAAGAACGCCAGAAAGAATGTTGCAGACCCCGCCCCTAATGAACTCTTATTTCGTGTCTTAGACGATCGCACGACTTGATTAACATTTCAACACTAGAAAGCGAGGACGGACAGCTCTTGAAACTTCTTCCTGGTGATGAATACAACTGTCCTAGATCAAAAAAGCCTCATGACCCTGACTTCTCATAAAAAACAACAGTATTGAGTACTGATCTAGAGAAATCATAGAGATGCCAAGGAAATAAAAAAAGTCTACAGAAAAATGTAGTTCAAGCAGAAAACTGCAATCAGAAAAAAAAAATTCTTAAAATCAGATAAAAGGTGAAGGAAAAATGGCATGCATCTCTATGATATCCGTAATTGGATTATACATTTACGGAGGGAAGAGAGAGGGTGAAACGCAGGAAAGTGTAAAAGGAAGAGAAAGAATCTAGAATGTCCAGCGATCGATATTCTCTCGATGAGACCACACCTAAGTAAATGAATGGGGTTTGCAACAGAAAGTCTGAGTTTCTCTAAGGGGTTTGGAATCAATCTGGAGAACTGCTAAGCTTCTAGGGACACATCGAAATACTATCAATTGAATTTGCAGGAATGTGGATTATAAAGGAGTGAGTACATCTGTTTTGCTTAGGGACAAGCAAAAAAGCTATGTTTGGGGGCGTTTATATGTCATGGTTTTTACCGGTTTTCAACCATGAAATAAGTCCATATTCTAGAGTCTTTTTGTTGTTTTTTCGAGTTTTTAGTATTTTTATTAGGTACAAGGACGTTAGGAGCATAATTGGTGTTACTAGAGCATTTTGGAGCACTGTGGAAAGAGCTATCAAAGTCTCAAATTCGGAAAGAAGATTTTATACACATGTTGAGCGACAGGGATATATGTGTCGCTCGACACGAAGGAATTTGAAGTGTCGATCAACAGACCTTTGGTGTTGCTCGACACAACCATTGGAGCAACCAGAATATCAGATTTGGAAGATGTCCGTTTTTGCCCAAGAAGACCCAGATGCTTGCAATTAAGCCCAAGTCAGTTTTGTACCTTATAAATAGATGTTTTAAGCCATTGTTTAGGCTAAGCTTTATTTTCTAAGAGATATTTTTATACTAAGAGATTATTATTCATTACTATGTATGAGTAATCTCCTAGTTAGGCTTTTAGGGTTTTTCAAAGGGTGATGAAGTTTTGTTAGAATTTATTTACTATTGGGATTTGCATTCATATTTTTTTCTTCACCTTGATTGCTTTAAACTCTGATTTTGGCTTGAATTAGATATCTCAACCTTAGCTATGACAAGTTTCCCCGAGCATATGGTTGAGATCCTATGACGTGTACTCGTCCCATGTATTCAATCCATAGCCAACGTATTCATAAATTAAGTCTAGTTTAGACCATATACCATGAACACCTATGAGTCCTTAGTTGAATCGCCATGATCCAAGTGGATGCTATGTCACTGCGCCTATGGCTAAGCTTAAGCTTATCCTTGCGGCCTTGTGCTTGTTTTGGATTGAGGTCCTTATTGATCCCAGATCAAGACCTTACCAATCTGCGGATAACTACTTTCTAGGTTAGCATTGATGCGATCTCTGCTCCTACACTGCTCGTACTGACCTTAGACAAGATGAATCGAGGCAACCCCCAGGCCATACCGGTATCATCTCCAGATCGTTATACTGAGACAACCCCGAGGCCATACCAACATAACAAATATATGAACCCTTCACGTACCAGACCATCGTTCGTTCTATCGTACCGTGTACGTATGGATTCCATCCATTTCTTTGTACAACGTATGTACTGAATTGTCATTCATCATCCCACCGTATACGTACGAACCACTGTCCGTCGTGATCCATCTTCATACCCCGGCCGTATGAATGACCCTCCATCGTAAGAATATGCATGGATCCCTGATTCGTACGTACCACTTACGTACGTGGATCAAGCCCTTGGTTGGTTCCCCGAACCACGCCAAGTTTCTCTTGATCCATCTCTACTCTACCTTTAACCCATACTACTAATTACTACATGAACACTACAATGGAGAAAAGAAGACAAGGAATATATTAAGTACGGACTGCACCTTACCTTGGTTCATGATCGCTCTCCTAGGGACTTAGGGCGCTGAGTTCCTTCTCAACCTCCTCCTTATTCTTTTTCTCCTAAGCGTTTCTCTTTGTATTTGGAGTTTAGAATATATTCGGTGGTGTGAATAATGAGCTCTCCTAGCTCACTATTTATAGGCCACCGAATTTTCCTAGGATAATATTCACTTTCCTAAATTTTCTCCACCTCCTTAGTATACGGGGCAAGCCCATATGATTTTTTCCTTTTCTTCCTTTAAGTAGGCGGCCAACTTTTAATAAGCTAGGGTTTTCGTTTTCTTCTTTTTAATTATGGACCTTCCACTTTCCTTTCATGGGCCTTAATAAATTTTCATTCCCTAAAAGCCCATATTAAATTTAAACCCTATTTTATTAACTGCTGAAATTCTCCCTAAATAATTCTAAGTTACAAGGAGGTCCTTATTCTTGAAGATTGGATGTTACAGCATTTGCCACCGAGTTTTCATTTCGTGGGATTTTGCTGAGCTCGAAGTCACCGAAGCGGGCCGCAAATTCTTTAAGTACTTGGAGATAGGCATATATTTTAGCATCCTTGGTTTCGTACACCTCCTTGAATTGACTGGCTACCAACTGAGATCACAGTTTGATTTTAGGCGATTTGCCCCTATGGCCTTGGCGAGCCAGAGGCCGGTGATTAGAGCTTCATACTTCGCAGCGCTGTTGGACGCCTCAAAGTTTAACCAAAATGATTGTTCAATGATTTCACCTGCTGGGGATTCTAATCGTACTCCTATTTTGGATCCTCGGCGTGAGGAGTAGCCGTGGACGTGTAGCGTCCATAATCCCTCTTTGCTGGTGATTTTGATACTTTCCCCTTCAGGGTGTTCGCCTACGAAATCGTCCAGGATTTGAGTCTTGGCGCCCCTAGTAGATTATGTCGTACTCGCTCTGAAACAACCAGATTTTTTTTTTTTTAAACCTAGCAATTTCTACTTCGGAAAAACAAAACTCATTCAACCAAAATCCTAAAAATCTAGTTCCATATCCGCGACCACGCACTCACCTCAAATACGGATTGAAAAGGAAAGGAACGAACGAACGGCGATGAATCAGCGAAGAACACTACTGATCAGACCTAAACCAAGTTTGAAATTTTGCTGGAAAGATCACGGCTACGAAGAACGATGATCCTACGCCTCTATGAACTCGAGAATAACGATCTCTAATCACCAAAACTCTTAAACCACAAGGATTCTCTCAAACCTTACTTTTCTCACGTTTTTTCTCTTTAATTCTGCCTCTGGAGACGAGAAAACGCGACTGCTCCTTATAATCCCGAGCCTTAGGGTCCCAAAACCAAATTGCACAAAAACGCAATTAAAATCGAACCAATTTTGGTCAATACCACCAGAGATCCTCACCCGTACTCGCAAGGCTCACCCCTAATCATCTATTTAAACGCACGTTCCTAGACATTTATCACCCTTAACTCATTAACACACACACTCGCTCTCAGGAAACTCATCCCTCGAGCCATAACAACTAGGGAAACCACCGTCTCCTCGAGAGTACCACCGTCTTTCAGTACTTATACCAGAAACCACCGTTCCAGTAAGTACACATGAAAACCACCGTCCCCTAGAGAGAACCACCGTCTCTCAGTACTTACGCTGGAAACCACCGTCCCAGGTAAGCACTCTGGAGTACCACCGTCTCCGCATAATGAGTTATGAGTATAAATTCTAGAACGCCCATAAATATCCACGATTAAATTGCCTAATGTAGTCCACACTCGATATTCCCTCACCCGAAATATCCACAAAAATAAGATCACATATCTTATAACACAAAAAAATAAGGAACACCATCTTATAAATCTCCAAAAAGTACAATCGTTATAACAAAAACGAAAATACAACAAAAGCAACCCATGTTAAAGACTGAAACTGGGAAAACAAAGAGAAATAAAGCTCAAGCGGTGACCTGCTTGTCGAACCACTTCCCGAACATCAATTTCATCTTTGCCTCAGGATCCCAAGTCTCCTCCTCACAACCCGCACAATCCCACAAAACTCGCAACATTGGAATCTTCTTCCGACGCAACTCCTTGACTCTCCTCTCGAGAATCCTCACAAGAACTACCGGAACCGTCAAATCAAGCCGAAGATCCTCAGGAATCTTAGCCACTAACTCCTCCAATTCATGTAGGCACTTCCTCAACATCGATACATGAAATACCTTATGAAATGCCTGCATAATCGGATGTAACTCCAGCCAATAAGTAACCGGCCATACCCGCTCTACTACCGAAAACGGACCAATAAACCGCAGACTCAGCTTGTTCTCTGCTATGGATCTGTTAGGACCCCTCAACATAGCCATCTTAAGATACACACGATCTCCCACAGCAAACGCAAGCTCTCGCCTCCGATTATCTGCATAACTCTTTTGCCTATCCTGAGCCTCTTTCATGTTCAGTCTCACAACTCGAACCCTCTCTGTCGTTTCCTGGACATAAGTAGCCCCAAGAATACTCCGCTTCCCCACTTGGGTCCAGCATAGGGGTGTCCTGCATGGCCTCCCATACAAAGCCTCAAAAGGAGTCATCCCAATACTTGCCTGGAAGCTGTTATTATAAGCCTCAAAATGATCAACCTAGTGACAACCCTAATCCAAAACACACATCCGCAGTAAATCCTCCAAAGTCTGAATCATCCTTTCTAACTGCCCATCAGTCTACGGATGGTACGATGTACTCATATGCGTACCTTAGTGCCCATCTCTGCCTGAATCCTCCCCAAAACTCTAAAGCAAATCTCGGATCCCAGTCTAACACAATACTGGCTGGCACTCCATGGAGCCTCACAATCTCCTTCACAAATTTCTTAGCCAAAACAGCCGCACCGTCTGTCTTTTTGATGGCCAGAAAATGTGCTGACTTAGTTAACCGATCCACAATCACCCAAATAGCATCGAATGTCTGCAAGTTAGGTAGTCCCACTACGAAATCCATCGTGATCATATCCCACTTCCACTCCGGAATGGGTAAACTCTGTAACAAACCACTCAGAACCTTATGCTCTACTTTTACCAACGAACACGTATTAAACTTCGAAACCCAAGGACCACATCTCTCTTCATCTCGACCCAGTGATAGTACCGCTTGAGATCACGATACATCTTAGTCGCTCCAGGATGAATCGAGAACTTACTCGTATGAGCCTATCGTAGAATCTCCTACCTCAACTCCTCTACCTTGGATACACAAACCCGACCGCGAACAAGAATCGTCCCATTCGAAGAGACCTGATACTCAGAATCCCTCTACAATCGATGCAACCACTAAACCCTGATCACTCGCCAGAGCCGCTGGAATCCTACTCAACAGATTTGCCTGATCAGCCGCCTCTAAGTCCATCGGCTCCTGCGATATAGCATATAACCGCAAAGTACTAATCTCACTCACCAGTGACTCAATATCCAGCTCCCGAGCCAAACCTCCACGCCGACGACTCAAAATCTTTGTCAGGATGATAAACAATATCCAACTCGTAATCTGCTAACAACTCGACCCAACGTCTTTGTCTCACATTCAGCAACGGCTGAGTGAAAATGTGTTGCAGATTCTTATGATCTGTGAAAATCTGAACTTTCCCACCATACAGATAGGATCTCTAAATCTTCAACGCAAACACTACTGCACCCAACTCTAAATCATGCGTAGGGTAATTACGTTTTGCACCTCTCAACTGCTTGGAAGAATACGCAATCACTCTACCCTTCCGCATCAACACGCAACCCAGACCAATCCCAAAAGCATTGGTGTACACTGCATAAGGCTTACCCGACTCGGTCAATGCCAACACCGGTGTACTCATCAACATCTCTTTCAGCTTCGCAAAGTTGTTGTCGCACTCCTGAGACCACATAAACGGAACATCCTTCCTGGTCAACTTAGTCCTCGACTGCGTCATACTCGCAAAACCCTTGATGAACCTCCGATAATCCCCTGCTAAACCCAGAAAGCTCCTGATCTCGGTCTCATTAGTCGGTCTAGGCCAATCTCGAATAGCCTCTATCTTAGCCGGATCCAGAGAAACTCCATCTGTAGAAACTATATGGCCAAGGAAACCTATCTCTCTCTGCCAAAAACTGCACTTGCTCAACTTAGCAAAAAGCTTCTGCTCCCGAAGCTTCTCCAGAACTAACCGCAATTGCACCTCATGCTCCTCAGGACTCTTCGAGTCAAGCAGAATATCATCGATAAAGATAATCACGAAGACATCCAGATACTCCTGAAATATGCGGTTTATCAACCTCATGAACGCTGTTGGCGCATTAGTCAGACCGAATGATATAACCGCAAACTCGAAATATCCATATCTGGTCATGAAAGCTGTCTTCTGAACATCAATGATACGGGCTCAAATTCACCCTAACTACTCTCTCAAATTAAGAGATCGTAGTAGTATTTAGGGATCGAATCCACAAGGAATTGAATACACAATCAATCTCAGTGTTCAAATTATGCTAAGTAAAAAGAAGTAATTGTAATCACAATTCATAAAACAAGTAAACAAGAGATGGCTTAATTTCAAGTTTTCAAAGAGACGAAAGCTAGGCCATTGAGATTTCTTCAGGTAATGAATCGAAATCAAAGATATAACAACTGTCGAGGTTCAATTAAGCACCGTTCTAGAACTCAAACATGAGAGTATAGCCAGCTAACTTCCGTTACAAAGGCTATATATCCTTAAATCCTCAAATCCCAAATTCCTTTGCGAATTCAACGAATCTAAACAAGCAATTAGTACAAGTTTGATTTGTTCACAAAATCCCTCTGCCAAATTCCTTTGCGAATAGGTAATTTTGCCCATCTAGACTAGTTCAGGTTATTAATCTCACTTCCGTGACTAATCAACAATCCTAAGATCAAGATTCTAAGTGATCAAGATAGATTCTAGCATTAGAAACAGTCTAGATGAAGAACTAACAGATAAACCTCAACAGATCTGCGATCTTAAAGATTTCTTATCAAAACCCAAGAAATCCCCAAAACCTAACAAGTGATTTACTCAGAAATAGATGATGAAATCATAATAACTGAATAGATTTGCATAAAAGAGTAAGAGTAGAAGATACAAAAGGGTTTGTAGGTAGTGGATATCAAGAACATGTGATTTCCCTTAAAGCTCTTCAAAATCTCTCCTTTTCTCTATGTCCCACGAAAACAAAATGAAATGTGGGGACAACCTAAATAACCTATTTATACAAGTGCCAAAATTAGGTCTAAAAACAGATATTTTTGGCTTTTGCAGACCGCGTGTCGATCGACATAGGTCTCTGTCGATCGACACGAGACTCTCTGCCTTAACATCATCCGATCTTTAAAATACTCCGTCGATCGACAGGATATATACACAAATACCCTGTGTTGATCGACAAGCCGTGCTGCTCGATTCCACTTGGATCTTTTCAGCTCAAAAATGCTCCAAAATGATCCAAATGTTTCCATTAAGCTCCAATTGGCCATTTTCCTGCAAAACACTATAAAAAATACACAAATACCAAAAATACTATACAAAACCGACTTATATCATGGTTAAAAACGGGTAAAAACCATGATATATCAACTCCCCCAGACTTAGCATTTGCTTGGCCTCAAGCAAAACATACACCAAGAATGTGAAAGAGGTTTGAAAACACAGAACATACCTTCCCTTAATGCAGCGAATTGACCTTTCCAGTTAGTGAACCACATGATTCAGGACCAACCAAAACCAGACCACCATGTACTTCTCCGCAGACATTCTCGGCCTTCCAAATTCATCGCCCACTTCTCAGCATAATCCATTAGTCTTCATCGCTTGGTCTCAGTGTTCTCAAAGCCATGAACCTTCTAGACTCATTCCCATACTGTACCGTGACAAATCAACCTATACAACACTTGGTACTCTTTCTCTCCCCCAGACTTATTTTGTTCTATATTTATATATATACATTTTTTTTTTTTTGTGATTGTTGAACTCGAAGCAATGCATATTTCACTAATGTTGTTCCTTGTTAGGAGACAGGGTCGTGACTCACTACTATTGTTCCTTGTGAGGAGACAGGCTCGTGAGTTGCTCGTCTTTAACATCCGTTTCACGGGACTCAGACTGCCGCTTTTGAGCTGGGTGATCACCTCGAGTACAGATTGACTGGATTTTATTCCTCATCTTGTACTCAAAGACTATCATTTCACCCCAATCCTAGTACATATATATATATATATATATATATTTTATATGGGGAGAGGAGTACTATTACTTTCAACAGGGGGTTGCATTTATCAGGTACGAATGAGGAGTCAAGCTCAATGGACATCGATCCCAGAGAGAATCGTGCAGTAGCTCTGACTTGGCGGATTATACTGGAAGTAGTTTACGTTTTTGGTCAACTGGGCAATTCTCTGGATTTTTCATTAGTCTAGCTCTGAACCGGTCAACTGGAAGAATGGTCACACGCTGAAAAAGAAGCTCCGCTGAACCAAAAGAAGGGTTGTTCCAACTAGTTTTGACTCACAAAAACAAACAAAAACAAACACAAAAACAAAACTATGTTAGCAACGACCTCCCCCAAACTTAAACAACACTGTCCCTAGTGTTATCAAGCTTGAAATTGGCAAAAGAAATCAAACGAAACGTGAACTTGATCGAAAAAGTGTAGAAAATACCCATTTGGAGATCGTGTCGATCGACAGGAACATCGTGTCGATCGACACGATAAGGTTCTGTTTTAAACCGTTGTGTTTTTGGAAATTCGAAATTTTACTGCCCGTGTCGATCGACATATATCCATGTCGATCGACAGATGAGGTTCTGCCCAAATTGCATATTCGTCGGTTTTTTTTTCCGCAAAGTGTTTGGTTCAATGTTCCAAACCTGCATCTACAGATATTCAACAAACGATCTACGGGAAAAACACACTGCAATCAAGTTCACTAATCGTTTCAAATTCCAACTAAAAATCCGAAATCAGAGTACAAATTTTTGAAATTCCACAAATGCAAAGTAACTAAAACACACCAAAAAAAAATTGTCTGAAAAGGGAAAAAAGATAAAATAGAGATAAAGCAGAACGGAGGAAGGGAACTAGTCCTCCTCCTCATCGTGATGGTGCTCTGATGGTGCTTGAGAAGAATCCGGTGGTGGTGAGTTCCGTGGAGACGGTGTACAGGGGTGAATACAGCTGGATTTGCACGACATCGCATCCCATGTCGCCTTCAGAGCCTTAGCGATCCAGTTGAAGCGCTGCTCCTCATCGAGTGGTCCATCGGGGAGTCTCGGGTAACGATGCTCATGATCAGGCTCCTGGTGCTTCTGCTCTGGCGGTGCATGGGAGGTGCTAGCTCCCCGTGTTGTGAGTTTCCTAGTCGGCTCTACCGGCTTAAGTAATTCCGCCGGTGGATCGAAGAAGATAAGCGAATGGTCATTAGTGACCCGCAGAAACTCTACAACACTCCTAATTTCCACCCTTCTCTTTTGGTCTCTCGCAATCGAGAAAATCCAGTGGATAGGATGGTCAGTCGTGATCCAATGAGCATTCTTCATTTGCTCCATGTCCACATATGCACTCTTACTCTCTACCGTATATCCGCTCTTGGAAACTTTGCATCGCTCGAAGATCAAAGTGAGGAAGTTCCCCACAGGTAATTGCTTCTTGCCTGGGTTAGTAAGAGAAAGCGGAGTGTGCTTGAGCGAGTAAAGGTACTCCATCAACACCATTCCCATGTTCGGAGTCGTAGTGTCCCAAGTATCATTATGTACGATGCTCATCAAAGCATATGAAAGCAGGACCAACTCGTGACTCCTAACCTTAACTGGCTCCATCTTGCATATGATGGTGGAGGAAATCAAGCGAAGCAGGTAGCGGGCTACATGATGACGCACATCAGCCTGTGCAGAACCCCCCACCTGATAAGGACCAGTACCAATCATATCCCACGGTATATGTACGCCTCCAGCAATGTCTCTCGGTAAACCAACAAGTGGAACCTCGGGAAATCCAAAAGTCCTGCAAACACTTGCAGCATTCATCTTGTATCGCTTCCCGTTAGCCATGAAGCTCATGGAGATATTCCTCAGATCTAGCTTCTCCTCTGGAGTTTTCCCGCTGCTAGATAACTTCAAGGTGGCAAAGAATTAGCGGACAAGGTCGGGATACATTTCTGATCTTCCGTCCACCAATTGTGCCAAACCCATCTCCTCTACCAATTGCATCACCTCGTCCTTGATTTTCAGCTGAGCTAGTGACATTTCATGGACGAACTTGGTGGTCGCTATTGGGACTCGGAGCCACTCGTTGTAGAGGAGGGAGTCATATTCGTCCCAGACGGGTAGTTCCTCCCTCTTCTCAATCTCATCACTGGTCAATACTGTCCTCAGCGTCACTCCCGGCTTCAGGGACTCAAAGTCAACCTGCATCCTCGTGTTTTCAACTCTTGGCCACTTCGGTCTAGCACCACGATGGATAATGTAAGTAGGTGGTGGAGCTTGAGAACTCGAGGCATCATCAGGTCGTTCACGTCTCTTTATGCCCTGTTTTGGTACCATCTGCAAAGGAAATCAGAAACAAAAAACACGCAGACGAAATCAGAAACGAAGAAATAAAATGGACAGAGCCTTTCCTGTCGATCGACATATGTCTCTGTCGATCGACAGAGAGGGCTCTGTCCCAATTCTTCATTCGACCAAATACAACACTAAACTTCGACCAAATCATACTTATCACCACTCCTAGCATCTCTATTAATCCTGAAATTCGACAAATCATACACGATTTACACCAATTCAAACCACATCCCAAAACCCCCAAATTTTAAATCTCAAACCCTAAAAATCAAGAACAACACAATTTAGGCACAAAATTGATTCGAAATTTCTCTAAAAGTGTAAAGGAAGTATTAACAACACAAGATTCGAACCAATTTAACCCCAAAACTCATCACTTTTCTTCACAAAAACGGAATGAAAAATCGTGACAAGGGAAGCCTACCTTGTTCGATTGTGAAAACGAGTGGGAGAATCGAATAGAGGAGGAAAATTCAAGTGGATTAGGCTCAAAAATCGATTGATTTGGTCAAGTTTTCGAAAATCTATGGTTTGGGGAAGATGAAGTGGTTGTCGATCGATGGAGAAGAAGAAGTGAAAAAGTGGAAAATTTTGGTTAAATCCACTTACCTCGTGTGGTTCGCTGCCCGTGTCGATCGACATAGTATAGCTGTCGATCGACACGACGCTCTCTGCCATAACATCTTCAGTTCGTGTCGATCGACAGATTTCTATTAAAGATTTATGTCGGTCGACAGATGCCAAAACCAGAAAACCACAACTAAAAACCAAAGCTAAAAACCAAAGTTAGTGAAATAGAAAACTATATACATACTTACAAATGGGTTGCCTCCCATTTAGCGCTTGTTTTTAGTCGTTAGCTTGACTGTGTTGAAGCTCAGGCTTCGGGTGCATCATCCAAGGGTACCATGTGTCCCTCCAGAATCTTGGCTTCCGCCCAGTAATGTTTCACCCTCTGACCATTCACCATGAATTCCCTTCCGTCCTTTGTGATTAACACAACAGCTCTATGTGGTCTAACTTCCTTAATCGCGAAAGGACCTGACCAACGAGAATGCAATTTACCAGGAAAAAGCTGTAAACGCGAGTTGTAGAGCAATACCTGGTCGTTGGGTTCGAAGTTCCTTGAGATTATCTTCTTGTCATGGTATACCTTTGTCCTCTCCTTGTACAACTTGGAGTTTTCGTAGGCATGAAGTCTGATCTCATCCAGTTCGTTCAGCTGAATCAATCTCCTTTCTGCAGTAGGCTTGATGTCGAAATTGAAACGCTTCACCGCCCATGCTGCCTTGTGCTCAAGTTCCACCGGAAGATGACATGCTTTCCCATAAAGCAGATGGAAAGGAGTGGTTCCCAGAGGAGTCTTGTAAGCAGTCCTATAAGCCCAGAGTGCATCGTCCAGCTTCGTAGACCAATCCTTCCTCGTGACACTAACCGTCTTCTCAAGGATTTCTTTGATCTGCCTATTTGAAACTTCCACTTGACCACTTGTTTGTGGGTGATAAGGACTCGCCACGCGATGATGAACACCGTACTTCTCTAAGAGTTTAGAGAATATCTGGTTGATGAAGTGTGTTCCACCATCACTGATGACTACTCGTGGTACTCCAAATCGTGGGAAGATGATTGTCTTAAACAGCTTAATGACCACCGCGACATCATTCTTCGGACTAGCAATCGCCTCCACCCATTTGGAGACATAGTCCACAACGACTAGTATATACTCATTCCCATAAGAAGATGGAAATGGACCCATGAAATTGATGCCCCAACAATCAAAGACTTCAACCTCTAGGATGAAGTTTTGCGGCATCTCATGTCGCTTGCTAACCTTTCCTCTCCTCTGACAAGCATCGCACTTCATAATAAATGCATTAGCATCTTTAAACATCGAGGGCCACCAGAAACCGGCCTGAAGAACCTTGGACACTGTTTTGAATGTGGCAAAGTGCCCTGCATATTCATAACCGTGATAGTGATGAAGCACATCTCGAGCTTCTCTTTCCGCAATGCATCTCCTATAGAGCCCATCTGAACAATGTCGGTATAGATAAGGCTTGTCCCAATAGTACCTCCGAAGTTCTCTCATGAATTTCTTCTTCTCATAGCCCTTGAGATCATCCGGTGTAGTCTCTGCAGCAAGGTAATTGGCTATGTCGCTGAACCAAGGTCTATCGCTTTCCGAAACTGCGTTTGACTCGTGAAGTTCCATCTGAGCATTCAGTGTCGATCGACATAGTTGGTTCGTGTTGATCGACATAGGATGTTCAGCACAATGGTGTTCGGACAGTAAGCACTTTGTCGATCGACATAGGTCTCCGTCGATCGACGGTGAAGTCTCTGTCTCAACACTTAGCCGATTTCCCTCTTTGGTCGCTTGGGATCCAATTTCTATGAAGTGGACACTTTCCTCTAGGAAGTAATCATCGATTGGTACACTATCTTCTATCCGAATGCGCGAGAGATGATCCGCTACACCATTCTCTACTCCCTTTTTGTCCTTCACCTCAATGTCAAATTCTTGTAGGAGGAGGATCCAGCTTAACAACCTCGGTTTAGCGTCTTTCTTTTGCATCAAGTACTTTAGTGCGGAATGATCCGTGTGCACTGTCACCTTGGCTCCAATCAAGTAAGAACGAAACTTCTCGAGGGCAAAAACGACTGCTAACAACTCCTTTTCAGTAGTTACATAGTTCCTTTGAGCTTCGTCTAGCGTTCTAATAGCGTAGTAGATGGCATGAAGTTTCTTGTCCTTCTTTTGTCCTAACACCGCCCTAACTGCGTAGTCACTAGCATCGCACATCACCTCGAAAGGTAGATCCCAGTCAGGAGGTTGCACTATTGGGGCACTCACCAAAGCCTATTTGATCTGTACAAAAGCGGTTAAACAATTACATCAAAATCAAATTTGATGTCCTTACAGAGCAATGTGGTGAGTGGTCGAGCAATTTTTGAGAAATCCTTGATGAATCGCCGGTAAAAACCCGCATGCCCAAGGAAACTACGAATCTCCCTGACTGTAGTTGGCGGTTGAAGGCTCGTCATTACTTCAATCTTGGCACAGTCCACCTCAATTCCATCAGCTGAAACTCTATGGCCAAGCACAATCCCATCTTGCACCATGAAGTGGCATTTCTCCCAATTAAGAACCAAGTGCTTCTCCACGCATCGAGCAAGCACTTTCTCTAAGTTGTCAAGGCAGTCCTTGAACGAGTCACCGTGGACTGAGAAGTCATCCATGAAGACCTCCATATAATTCTCAATCATGTCGATGAAGATGGAAATCATACACCGTTGGAATGTTGCTGGAGCATTACAAAGTCCAAAGGGCATTCTGCGGTATGCAAAAGTGCCATAAGGACAAGTAAATGTCATCTTCTCCTGGTCATCCGGATGGATGGGGATTTGGAAGAATCCAGAATACCCATCGAGGAAAAAGTAGTAAGGATGCCTTGCTAAACGCTCAAACATCTGGTCAATGAAGGGCAATGGGAAGTGGTCCTTTCTTGTGGCCGCGTTTAGCTTCCTATAATCTATGCACATCCGATGTCCAGTGACAGTTCTCATCGGAATTAGCTCATTCTTCTCATTCTTTACCACTGTGACGCCTCCTTTCTTTGGTACCACGTGAACAGGGCTAATCCAAATACTGTCAGAAATGGGATAGATGATCCCAGCCTCTAGGAGTTTCAAGATCTCCTTCTTGACAACTTCCTGCAAATTTGGATTAAGCCGCCTTTGATGCTCAACTGATGATTTGCTCTCATCCTCAAGGTGGATCCTATGCATACACAAGTCCGGAGAGATACCTGCAATATCATCAAGAGAATAGCCAAGAGCTGGGGGAAATTTCCGCAGCTTGCTCAGCTGTAAGGCGAGCTCTGGATTGTTCAATGAAGAATTAACAATCACAGGGTAAGTAGAATTTTGACCAAGAAAGGCGTACCTTAGCCCTGCGGGAAGTGGTTTGAGCTCAAGCTTTGGAGCTTTTTGTTCACTCTAATCACTAACTCGTGGAGTTTTCGCTGAAGTTTCCCCCAAACTTGCACTAGTAACCAATTGCTTCCATTCC
Organism: Draba incana; assembly: GCA_963576765.1. Lineage (NCBI taxonomy): Eukaryota > Viridiplantae > Streptophyta > Magnoliopsida > Brassicales > Brassicaceae > Draba > Draba incana. The sequence continues at coordinate 33,089,428 of OY755205.1, forward strand.
TTGCTAGCATCCATCATCGTAGCATAAACCCTTGCATCATCATCAAATTTTCCTTCCTCTTGCACAGAGTTCACCAAAGTCCTTTCCAAGGGATTAATGGGATGTATCTCATTGAAAACTTCCTGCGCGAGGTCGGTGAGTGTGTTAACGTAGAAGGTGTGTCCATCTATGGTAGGTCTCTTAATAAGCTTGTCCATTTTGAATTTCATCTCGAGACCTCCTACTCTCAAAGTCATACTGCCTCCTTGACAGTCAATCATAGCACCTGCTGTGGCCAAGAAAGGTCTACCCAGGATAAGAGGATCCTTGGGTTCCTCGTTGTAATGCAAAACAACAAAGTCAGTAGGAATCAAACAGTTCCCAACCTTGATTGGGACATCTTCCAATACTCCTTCTGGAATCCTTACTGACCTATCCGCTAGGATAAGAGAAATCCTAGTGGATTGGTAATCTGTCATCCCAAGACTAATGGCAACTGAATGTGGCATGAGGTTGACGCCAAAACCTAGATCACAGAGAGACCTCGGAAATCTATCCTTGAAGATCAAACAATCCAAAACAAAGCTTCCTGGATCCGCTAACTTCTCTGGAATCCTGTTCTGAATCACTGCACTTACTTGTTCAGAAATCATAGCCACTCCTTCGTCAATGCCCAAACTCTTGGTGACCATCTTCTTTACATACCGTCGTATCACGGGACTAAGTCTAACGGCATCAACAAAAGGAAGTTCTACCACTAGCTTGTCTATGATGGTCTTTTATTTTGCATCTTCAAGCTCTTGCTTGACCTCTTCTGACTCTTTGGATAAGGTACTTTGGGTTTGTACACTCTCTCGACTGCACTATCTGACGGTTTTGAAGGAGAAGTCGGACTGGGGGCCTCCTGTCGATTGACAGCGATAGGTCCTGTCGATTGACAGGTATCTGGTTTCAACGTATCGACCTCTTTCTTCCCTCTGTCGATCGTCACAGGAGTCTCTGCCAAAACTTTCTCTGTTTCTGTCGATCGACAATAAGGCGTGTCGATCGACGGAGGAGCCTCTGTCTGAATTTCATCTTCATCAAACTCTCCAAATTCATCAAAATTTTATGTACCAAGTCCTTTCTTCAACACAGGCTCTTGGGTTACCTTTCCACTCTTCGTTGTGATGGTAGTAACGGTATGCTTCGGGTTAGCATCCGTTCTAGATGGAAGAAATCCTTCTTGTCTCCTAGAGTTCTCGGCGGTTTGAGCAACTTGAGTGTCTAGCTTCTTCACGTGAAGATTGAGAGACTCAATCTTTCCATTCAGGTCGGTGTACAAAGCATCGATTTTGCCATTGAAGTTCACCGTCATCTTCTGCTGACCCTCTAGAATTTGCTCTAGCATCGAATCTGTCTTGTTATCCGACGTCTTAGGAGGAGGAGTTTGATAAGAAGAAGAACCATAGTTCCTAGTGAAACTGCTCTGATAGGGTTTCTGATAGTCCGTATTCTGGAATTGCGGTTTGGTGTAGCTAAGTGTGGCTTGATTTCCAGTGAATGTAGATCTCTGATTGTTTCCACTGTAGTTGCCTCCACTGTAGTTTCTGTTACCCTGCTGATTACCAAACCTCTGTCCCTGAAAAGCATTACCACCAACGTAGTTGCAGTCCTCTTCATCCTCTTCTTCCTTTGGAATGAAGGTTTCTATCTCCTGAGCAAACTGCACCTGCTTCTTTCCCACTAACAAGTTGTGCACCGAGTCTATCTAGGCCTCCATCTTAGCCATATTTCCTCTATCTGCGCTCTTGCCAAGCTGCTTCCTCTTGAAGTCTATGTTCTTGGTGCTACTACTTGAAGCCATGTTCTCAATGAGCGCCAACGCATCACTTGGAACATTGGTGTTGAAGTTCCCCCTACTTGCTGAATTCAAAGACATCTGATGTCTCCAATTGATTCCTCTGAAGAAGATTCCTAACAGCTGCACATCACTAAAACCATGATGAGGACAATCTCTCTGGTAGGATTTGAATCTTACCCAGGCATCCTTGAACGCTTCAGTTGGTCCTTGTCTGAATGTCGAAATCTTCATCCTTAGATCCTCAGACCTTGTCTCATCGAAAAAGTTGATGAGGAAAGCATTCTTCGTGTCCTCCCAAGTAGTTAAAGAACCGGGTGCTAACTGCTTAAGCCAGTAAGCTGCTTCTCCGCTGAGAGAATATGGGAAGAGCTTACAGAAAAGGTAGTCTTCATGAACTCCATTGGCTTTGATGTTGGACGCTAAGTCCTCAAACATCTCGATGTGGTCCATGGGATGTTCTGAAGGAAGGCCATGGAAAGGGTGCTGAGCCACCAAAGAGAAGTAAGCGGGCTTCAGCTCAAAGTCATTCCTAGGAAAGGAAGGAGGTCTAATAGCAGCCCTGTTGGAGTAGAACTCCTGAGGCCTGTAGTGCTCTCTTAAAGTACGCACATGCTCAGCTGGCTCGTCCTGTTCCTCTGGTATTACAGTTCCATCGTCTTCAGTACGCTGACCTTGAGCGTTGGAATTCCATCTGCACCGCGCAGTAAGATTACTCTGTTGTTGGCCATATTGGCTGCTCTCGTTGCTGCTCGGTTTGCTCGCTCTAACTTTCCAATCTCAGGATTGAGATCGACTAGCTCTTCGTTTCGATTGCTTCTGGTTGGGCGATTAGGCATAAACCTGAAACACACAAATACCAAGAGAAAAGAGCAAGTTAGTATTAAAACAAAAATAAATACTTAGACAAAATCTTAGTAACTTGAATTGAATGGTAAGTTCAACTCCCCGGCAACGGCGCCAAAATTTGATACGGGCTCCAATTCACCCTAACTACTCTCTCAAATTATGAGATCGTAGTAGTATTTAGGGATCGAATCCACAGGGAATTGAATACACAATCAATCTCAGTGTTCAAATTATGCTAAGTAAAAAGAAGTAATTGTAATCACAATTCATAAAACAAGTAAACAAGAGATTGCTTAATTTCAAATTTTCAAAGAGACGAAAGCTAGGCCATGGAGATTTCTTCAGGTAATGAATCGAAATCAAAGATATAACAACTGTCGAGGTTCAATTAAGCACCGTTCTAGAACTCAAACACGAGAGTATAGCCAGCTAACTTCCGTTACAAAGGTTATCTATCCTTAAATCCTCAAATCCTATATTTCTTTGTGAATTCATCGAATCTAAACAAGCAATTAGTACAAGTTTGATTTGTTCACAAAATCCCTAAGCCAAATTCCTTTGCGAATAGGTAATTTTGCCCATCTAGACTAGTTCAGGTTATTAATCTCACTTCCGTGACTAATCAACAATCCTAAGATCAAGATTCTAAGTGATCAAGATAGATTCTAGCATTAGAAACAGTCTAGATGAAGAACTAACGGATAAACCTCAACAGATCTGCGATCTTAAAGATTTCTCATCAAAACCCAAGAAATCCCCAAAACCTAACAATTGATTTACTCAGAAATAGATGATGAAATCATAATAACTGAATAGATTTGCATAAAAGAGTAAGAGAAGAAGATACAAAAGGGTTTGTAGGTAGTGGATATCAAGAACATGTGATTTCCCTCAAAGCTCTTCAAAATCTCTCCTTTTCTCTATGTCCCACAAAAACAAGATGAAATGTGGGGACAACCTAAACAACCTATTTATACAAGTGCCAAAATTAGGTCTAAAAACAGACATTTTTGGCTTTTGCAGACCGCGTGTCGATCGACATAGGTCTCTGTCGATCGACACGAGACTCTCTGCCTAAACATCATCCGATCTTTAAAGTACTCCATCGATCGACAGGATATATACACAAATACCCTGTGTCAATCGACAGGCCGTGCTGCTCGATTCCACTTGGATCTTTTCAGCTCAAAAATGCTCCAGAATGATCCAAATGTTTCCATTAAGCTCCAATTGGCCATTTTCCTGCAAAATACTATAAAAAATACACAAATACCAAAAATACTATATAAAACCGACTTATATCATGGTTAAAAACGGGTAAAAACCATGATATATCAATCAACCTCGTCGATCGGAATCTGATAGTATCATGTTTCCAAGTCGATCTTGGATTACCAAGTAGCACCCCTCAACTGATCAAGCAACTTATCAATCCTCGGGAGAGGGTATTTGTTCTTCACAGTGACTCGGTTAAGTTCCCGGTAATAGATACATAACCAAAAACTACCATCCTTCTTTTTCACGAACAACACCGGTGCTCCCCACGGTGAAGTACTCGGACGAATGAAGCCCTTACTCGCCAAATCCTCTAACTGCTTATTCAGTTCTGCCAACTCTGCTGGAGCTATCATGTAAGGTACCTTAGAGATAGGCGCTGTCCTAGGCTCTAGCTCAATCGTAAACGGATCAGACCAAGACGGCGGTAATCCCTGCAACGACTGAAAGACATCCTCGAAATCCTGAACTACCTGAATCTCACTCACCCACAGACTCTGGCATAGAAATCGTCACCAAATAAGCCTCGTATCCATGCTCGATCATCTGCACTGCCTGAACTGCAGAAATCACAAGACTTCATGAAATCGGTCTCACTTCCTGAAACATCAACCTCTCTGTATCACGCTCGAAGAGAACCCTGCCTCGAAAACAATCAAGATGGACTTTGTAGAACGTCAACCAATCCATCCCTATGATAATGTCGTACAACCCCACCGAATTAATCATCAAATCTGCTGGCATTGACTGCCCAGCAATCCGAACATCAACTGCTCTAGCACGGCCTGAAGTAGCTAAGAATCCACCTCCAGCCACCTTGACCAAACCCGAACGCTCACCAGCGCTGCTACGAATGCCAGTGCTCTCGGCATGCTTCGGCGTAATAAAGCAGTTTGATGCTCTAGAATCGAAAAGCACATGGGACTCAAAACCTCCCACTAACAAGATCCCTACACAATTCATATGCGTTGAGAACTCTGCTAGACTAACACAAGCAAAATAGTACAAACAAACAACAATTCACCAACTAAAGAATTTATAAAGTCTGAGTCTAAGATTTTACCTGTGATCAATGCGCCACTATACTGTCCTTGCCCTACCTCTCCCAGGGAAAAGACTCGCGGTGCCGGTCCAACCTGAACCAACGGGTGCAGAGTCGCCAACTGCGCCACTGGCTGAACTGCAGCAACAGCCATCTGCTGCAACTAAGGACACATCGGCCGGATATGCCCCGGCTCTCTCCAATGGAAGCAAACCTTAGCTTCCGTCGAAGCCTTAGGACAGCTCACCACCCTGTGCTCAGTACTCCTATATCCGAAACATGCATGAGTCCCCAAACTCGACTTGGAAGTGTCATCCCACCTCCTCTTGTGACCCTGCGCAGGCTTACCGCCTTTGCCAGAACCAGAACTCCCCTGCTGATGCTACCTCCGCGGCTGGACTGCCAGAGCAGCTGCCACAAGAACCACTACCGCAGTCTGACTCCTCAGATCCTCCTCAATCCCTTGAGCAACCTCTACCAGCTTCGCCTTCGAGGCGTACTCAGTCAGCACCTGGTCTGCAAATCTGGCTATAGTCCCCTCAGGAACCTCTGGACTTGCGTTCGCTCATCGATCACTCGTGCACCCGCATGAGCCAGTAACCGACCAAACTCAGCGTCGTACTCACGCACTGTACGATCACCCTGAACTAGATCCACAAATCTCGTCGCGAGACGATCAAGAGCCTCCTAGGGAAAATATTTGGCGTTGAACTCGGCCACAAATTCCCTCCTAGTCCACACTACACCAGGCCTTTGAGCCTCAATATCTCTCCACCACTTATTCGCATCACAACTCAGATAGTAGATCGTCAACTCAACTTGGTACTCATCAGGGCAATGGACCGAACATAAATTGCGCTTCTACGTGCATATGCCACTCATCAGCATCCTCCAAACTAACACCACCCGAGAAGAATGCCGTACTCAAATGTTGTATCTGACTCACCATCTCCAGGTAAGACAGACGCACCTCTGGACCAGCACCCACACCTGGGCCCGCTCCTGTGCCAGCCATACCGACGCCCCTCCCGACGCCCAGAACACTCACACTAGCGTTACTATTGGCCTCGCCCACGGATTCCACATGATGCGTAGGAGTCTCTGACGCATGCGTAGCACTCGAAGACTACTCAACTACTGGTCCACGACCACGTCCACGACCTCTACCACGTCCACAACCTCTACCACGACCACGTCCACGACCTCTACCACGTCCACAACCTCTAGCTCCGGCGTCAATCTCTCTGCACTCATACAGAACATGAAAATAAGCTACAAGAGTCATAATCAATCAATCAGACCCTTGCCGTGGAATCATTTTAAAAGGCCGAAGAGGATGATACTAAGACTCTATTAAATTGACTAAACACAAAAATCAATTTAAACACATAGTCTCAGACATCCAAATTCCATTGTCCTAAAACCGTCAAGGCTCTGATACCAAATTGATACAACCAGATTTTTTTTGTTTTTTTAAACCTAGCAATTTCTACTGCGGAAAAAGAAAACTCATTCAACCCAAATCCTAAAAAACTAGTTCCATATCCGCGATCACGTACTCACCTCGAATACGGATTGAAAAGGAAAGGAACGAACGAACAATGATGAATCAGCGAAAAACACTACTGATTAGACCTGAACCGAGTCTGAAATTTTGCTGGAAAGATCACGGCTACGAAGAACGATGATCCTACGCCTCTATCAACACGAGAATAACGATCTCTATTCACCAAAACTCTTAAATCACAGGATTCTCTCAAACCTTACTTTTCTCACGTTTTTTCTCTTTAATTCTGCCTCTGGAGACGAGAAAACGCGACTACTCCTTATAATCCCGAGCCTTAGGATTTTCCTAAACCCAAACCGCACAAAAACGCAATTTAAATCGAACCAATTTTGGTTCAGAAATGATGGTGTCGATCGACACTCCATCCAGGTGTCAATCGACACCCTTACCGAAAATCACTTCTTCGGTTCGGGATGTTACACACTCAGCTCAATCGCCCATTTGATTAGTCGTCCGGACTGGTTAGGATTGTGCATTATAGCTCGAAGCGGGTGATTGGTCAATATCTCAATAGTGTTTGATTGAAAGTAAAGGCGAAACTTTCTTGCTAGTGGAAGCTTCTCCATCGTGGTATACCTCGTTTAGGCACTTCTTAAGGCTTTGCTTACGTAGACAATCGGTCTTTGTTCTCTGCAATCTTCTTTTACTAAGACTCTACTAACTGTTGAGGTGGATACCGCGATGTACAGATACGGTATTTCACCCTCTTCATGTTTTGCTAGGATAGGTGGTGTGGTGAGGTACTTCTTTAGATCGGAGAAATATTGTTCGTAGTCCCCATTCTACTCGAACGTCATGTTAGCTTGGAGAAATTGTTAGAAGGGCAAACTTCTATCCGTCCATCTTGATATGAAGCGGTTGAGACCCGCAATTCATCCGGTTAAGTTTTGAACTTCTTTTTGAGTTCGTGGTGATGGTAAATTCAGGACGGCAGAAATCTACTTCAGATTTGAAACAACAAACTCTTTTTTTTTTAATAATTAACCCAAACTAATAATCCCATAATTATTAATTCTCAACGATCAATTTAACAAATACCAAGAACAACGGCAAAACACATAACTAAATTTATCCAATAATTCCAATAAAGTAATAATAATCCATCAAACCAAATTCCGGAATTCCAAATAACCAAACAATTATTCTAGCAACCTAAACACCAGGTTCTATTAGACTAAAGCAATAACAATAAACCTATAATCATCCTCTCCCTAAAGCCTTGATTCTGCAATCACACTTTTCCTTTGCCTGCAACACATGAAACAAAGAGTAGCGTAAGTATTATCATAAATACTTAGTAAGATGGTCATCCCGTCTACAGGCTAAGTACATCTAACCACTTAACTAGCAATGATCAAACAACAACCAACAAAACAATTCAGAACATCAATTCACAAAACTGAACTGGTGTCGATCAACACTGCCTCTAGGTGTCGATCGACCCTCAGAAAACTACGGTGTCGAGCGATACAACTTCTAATGTCGATCGACACGAAATCAACAGAGGTGTCGATCGACACTACCACTAGGTATCGATCGACACTACGGTCTCATAAATCGCAGAACAAGCCTCTCCTCTTATGACTCGTTCTTACGATCTCCGAGGACCAAACCTGCACCAAAACACATATCAAAGAACACAATACACCCACAATTTTGCAGTCCATACAATCCATTACTCAAATCATCACAAAAACCACAACAAACTATCATCAAAACTAGCTAAAAGGGACTCGATGAGCCTACGGTCGCGCATTTACCTTTGCCTAGAACGAAAAATTGGATTGGGACAGCGACGAACAAAGGCAAACCTACGGATTCAAGCCTCAAACACCACATCTCACTGATACAATCGTTTTACGCCCCTAAAACCTTAAGAAAACACTTCCTATGAACCCAAATCACTTAAACACCAATGATTCTCATACTTTCTCTCTTTCTCAAGCTTTTTTGCCTCTAACCCGAGAAAAACACGACTGCTCACATTTTTAAACACAAGCCTATGGTTTCCTTTCTCAAACCGCAGTAAACCACAATTATAAATCGAACCAAACCGATTAAATTAAACTTGGTGTCGATCAACACCCACCCTTGGGTTCAACACCCACCCTTGGTGTCGATCGAGACCCCTTACCAAAATCAACATTTTCCTCAGGTGACCGCAAACATGCACTTTGCTGGGTTCAACTTCATGCCATGAGATTTAGTGTGTCAAAACATTTGCTAAGGTGTCCAATATGATAGCCCTGGGCATATATTATGAACCCGAACCCAAACCGAAAAACAAGGTTCGGTTAGGATACAATTTTTATCGAAAACCTGAATGGTTTTTATTCCTCTCGGGTTTCGGTTTCGAGTATACTCGCGTAATTTGGATTATTTTTTATTATTTTCGGTTTATATTCAGTTTTGTTTGGGTATTCCAAATTTATATTCGGTTTTTGAGTTATGTCGAGTTATTTTTTGGTTTATTTGGGTTTTCGGGTAACTTTTGGTTTGTTCGGATTTTTAAGGTTCAAAAACCAAATAGTTTTTATAAAACCCGAATAGTTTTATATTCATAAACTCAAAAACCAGAAAACCAAATTATCCAAACTGAAAATTGATTGGTTAACAGAATGCCCTTGCCTTGTCTTTGGCATTAACTGACTTTACGAGCATATCATCGATGTAGACCTCTATGGACTGACCAAGTTGGTCAACGAACATTCGGTTGACCAGACATTGGTATGTTGCGCTGGTGTTCTTGAGGCCGAACGGTATGACCTTGTAACAATAGATACCCCTGTATGTGATGAATGTCATTTTCTCCCTATCCTCTAGATGCATCATTATATGATTATACACGGAAAAGGAGTCTATAAAAGATAACAATTCATTCTCAGCGATGGCCTCAACCAATCTATCAATATGAAGCAGAGGAAGCTATCCTTCGAGCATACCTTGTTTATGTTAGTGAAATCGATTCCTTTCATATCTTCCACTGACCAAGAAAAAGTTGAGATATTTTGGCAAAGCAAGTTTACCAGTTGATATCGGATCCGATCGTTGAGATCGGTATCGATTCCTACGCACGAATCTGGTTTCTCGAGGTCAAGTATAACCTGCAAGACAGTTTTTACGGTTAGGACCTTCTTTGCCTCTTTAGGTGGTCGCTTGTCCACCTCTTCTGCCTCGAATTGTATACTTTCCCTTGTCGGTTGTTAATTTTAAGCACTGGTGATAAGACGACGCCACAACTTTCATGATGTAGAGCCAAGATGTTCCGAGGATGATGTTCTATACCGAGGCGATGTCGATTACTACAATTTTGATTAGTCATGTATTGTTCGATAGGCAAAATGGGAGCCCAATATTTCTAACCGTGGTAGTTGTCTTTGGTGAATCCGATCAGGGGCTGGGGATCCCGCCATAGCCTGTTTCCTTTAATCTCCTTTTCGCAGAGAGTACTTTGGTAAATGAGTCTCATCAAACTTTGAACTTCGCAATCGTCCACCATGATCTTGATGACTATGGGGTTGTTGTGAGGGAGACTTATGTTCAACGTGTCTCTTTCGTCGAACATGGTGGTTTAGTGCTCTCCCGCCAATTAAGTTTGTTTATCCTCCTGTCGGATGGATCTGATGTCACCTTCCTCCTAATTCATTCCTCCCATGATCATAAACGTCGTCATGATTTTCAGTGGTTGTTTAATCGACCATTTTCCGATCATATTTTGCGCCAACAAATCTACGGCCCCACGATGGGTGCCAATTGAAGGTACTCGGTTCGTGTAAACGAACTCAATCTCTTTTAAACAAGTGGGGTTTAAAATTTGAGGGCAAAATAATAAGAAAAGCTTAAGAAATGAAGAATGTTTCCAATGGATAATATTGCTCCAAAGAGAGTTTCAGATCCCCTTTTTGGGTGAAATAAATTACATATTTATACCAAATGATATTCGTAGAACAAACCCTAGAAATGCATGGAAAGTATCATAAATGGGAAGATTTACACAATACTCTCATATATTCTCAACTTATTTTCTAAGTATTCCAAGGTCGACAATCTTATGAAGATTCGGCTTCTAATCTTCAAGATGGGCTTTCCTGGTTGATTCAGACCCATCTTCCTGCCTCTAGATGAATAGTCGAGTCGGTTTTGTCGGAGTCGTAACTCAAAAAATTTAATTCGTAAGGGTTGGAAGGAAATTCGAGACTTCAGAGTGAAACACAATGCGGAAAGTAGAGAGATTGTTGTTGTAGCTGTTAAGAAAGCATTATTACTGATGTTGTGAGAAATTATAGATCTCATTCTAGGTGTATACAATGAGTTATATATAGCTTTTCATCCTAGGTGTAAGTGCTAGGCTTTAGGCTCATAATATCATTAAACCCATTTAAATATGAATCTAATTCTATTATGGACCTAATTAGAAATTGGGCCCTTTAAAGCATGCTTAGGATTATTTCTGGATTTGGCAGAATCGTTCTTGCCGTTACAGCAATCTCCTAAGGGTGGAATCCGACCCCTACAGTTAGCCCCCCAGCTTGGTAGTATCGTTAGATGATGCCAAGGTATACGCTGTTGAAGTTTGAGATTGATGTGATGGACTCTGAAGCCGCCAGGTGTTGATGTCTTGTCATCGAACTTGGGAAGTTTCGGATATTCCATGTAGAGCTACTGCTACCGATCTGCTACTTCAAATATCCCGATCTGCTGCTTCAAATACCCCGCCTCGGAGAAGACCTATGATCATAGAAGAAACTTGCTGGAGGAGGCTAACGTTAATGATTGGAGTTGGACGATGACCGGAGCTTTGCGGAGGAGATTCATGGCGATGGCCGGAGCTTCATGACGGCCAGACCTAATTTTCGGTCAACTTTTGCTTCTGGTCAACGGTCACCGCAAGTCAACAAAAATCAACTGGTCAACAGAAGTCAACAAGTCAATGCAGTTGTTTTTGGTTTCGATTTTGAATTTTGACTCGATTTAGATTAAACTGACAATATTTTGATTTTTATTTTTGGTGAAGTATTTAGACTATTATCGCAACGGAACGAGTCTTGGAGAGTCTGGAGATCTGATTTCGATCTTTGTCGAGGTGATGCCGGATTGAAGATGTCGAAGACGGCAATGATCTTGAGATCTGATTTCGATCTATGTTGACTTTAATGCCAAATAAAATATATTAAAGACGGCAACTATCCGGAGATCCGATTTCAATCTCTGTCGACTTTGACGGCAAAGATCTAGAGATTCAATTTTGATCTTTGTTGAATTTGATGCCGAATTGAAGATGTTGGAGACGGCAAAGATCCGGAGATCTGATTTTGATCTCTGTCGACTTTGACGCCAAATTGAATATTTCGAAGACGGCGAATATCAAGAGATCTGATTTTGATCTTTGTCGACATTGACACCTACTTGACGATGTTGGAGACGGCAAAGATCCGGAGATCCGATTTTGATCTTTGTTGACAATGACGCCAAATTGAAGATATTGGAGACGGTGAAGATCCGGAGATCCGATTTCGATCTCTGTCGACATTGACACATAATCGAAGATGTTGGAGACGGCAAAGATCTGATGATCCGATTTTGATCTCTGTCGACATTGACGTCGAATTTAAGATGTTGGTGACGGTGAAGATACAGAGATCTGATTTCAATCTCCGTCGACATTGATGCCGAATTGAAGATGTTGGAGACGGCAAAGATCCGAAAATCCGATTTTGATCTCTGTCAATTTTGACGCCGAATTGAGATATGAATGACGATTCGTAAGAGGAATGCAATGCCTTGCTGGAGATAGGAGCGACCTTTCGTTTGAGATAAGAGCCACGATCCCTGAATGGAGTGACTGTTTGCCGGCTTGAGAGGAGCATCTGTCTGCTCGAGAGGAGCGTCAGCCTCTTCAAAGGATACTTGAACTACAAGGAGACTTGATCCCTGCAAAGGGTGCGCAGGCAGCTCATCTTCGGATGGGTTCACCCCCCCCCCCCCCCCCCCCCCCTCCTCCTTAAAAAGGAGGGGGAATAGGGACGCCATGTTGAGGAGAGGGACGCCATGTTGGTTTGAAGAATCAGGAGGCGGGACTGTCACATGTAGACAAAGTGTTTTAGTAGCACATCAACAAGCTTGAAGAGATCCTTGGAGGTTCGTAAGCCGGTGCAACTGAAGTTCAACTGGTGAGTTGGGCGCTCCTCCAGGTGGTGTGAGATAACTTTGGTTTACGAACAATGTCATCACTTAACAATTTTCCTCCAAAAGATTGAATGTGTTTCTCGTGTTATGACCAACTTTCAGGGTTGTTGGGTTTTGCATCGACCCTTGGGTTTACAAGCAATGTTGCCATAACAAGCGTGCTCCGATACTGAATATTTTCTAGCGAGGTTACCAACGTTCTATTAGTTAGGTTTTGAATAGACACTTTGGTTTACGGTCATGCTGCAGCAAGTGTATCCGCTCAAGTGAATACTTTTTGACAAAGTTACCAATGCTACGTTAGTTGGATTTTCACATGAACATTTGGGTTTACAGCTTGGTAGTATCGTTAGATGATGCCAAGGTATACGCTGTTGAAGTTTGAGATTGATGTGATGGACTCTGAAGCCGCCAGGCATTGACGTCTTGTCATCGAACTTGGGAAGTTTCGGATATTCCATGTAGAGCTACTGCTACCGTGTTTTCCTGACTTTTTGTTTTAGGTCAAGAATAAGTGTAGTAGACCCTAAAGGTTTTCGGGCTTTTCTATAATGAACTTTAAAGCCTGTTTATGAGAGTTTCTGGAATTTTTCCTCAAAACCTAGTGACTTTAGGAAATCCTCCACGTATAAATAGGCTCACTTGGCATTATTTTTTTTTTTACCGAGTTCCTTTTTCCTGTAATAAACAAGTAAAAAATCAGAATTTTTTTTTGTCCTGTAGCGAAATTTTGTAGATTTTTTTTTCTTTTTCTCCATCTCTGTTCTGACGCCGCCGAACTTGTCGGAATTATCGTTTGGTCCCCAGAATTCTTTGTTGTTTTAGCCACTGGAGTTGGAATCACCGTATGCAGCTCCGCTATGGAGGAATTAGATGAAGCTTCTTCTCCGATCTGAAGCTCTCCTCACCGGAGCTCGCCTCGTGTTCATGACTGTAGTCGTCGTGGAGGAAACACTTAAAGGCAACGGAATCAGATGGAGGTCCGTTGGATTTGCTCATGGACGAGCCAGAAGGAGGAGATGACACCGGAGCAGCTTATCGAGGAATCGAGTGAAGCCTATTCCCGATCTGCTGCTTCAAATATCCCGCCTCGGAGAAGACCTATGATCAAAGAAGAAACTTGCTGGAGGAGGCTCACGTTAATGATTGGAGTTGGACAATGACCGGAGCTTTGCGGAGGAGATTCATGGCGATGGCTGGAGATTCATGACGGCCAGACCAAATTTTTGGTCAACTTTTGCTTCTGGTCAACGGTCACCGCAAGTCAACAAAAATCAACTGGTCAACAGAAGTCAACAAGTCAATGCAGTTGTTTTTGGTTTCGATTTTGAATTTTGACTGGGTTTAGATTAAACTGACAATATTTTGATTTTTATTTTTGGTGAAGTCTTTAGACTGTTATCGCAGCGGAACGCGTCTTGAAGAATCAGGATATCTGATTTCGATCTTTGTCGACGGTGACGCCGAATTGAAGATGTCGAAGACGGCAATGATCTTGAGATCCGATTTCGATCTATGTTGACTTTAATGCCAAATAAGAGATATTAAAGACGGCAAATATCTGGAGATCCGATTTCAATCTCTGTCGACTTTGACGGCAAAGATCTAGAGATTCAATTTTGATCTTTGTTGACTTTTATGCCGAATTGAAGATGTTGGAGACGACAAAGATCCGGAGATCTGATTTTGATCTCTGTCAACTTTGACGCCAAATTGAATATTTCGAAGACGGCGAATATCAAGAGATCTGATTTTCATCTTTGTCGACATTGACACCTACTCGACGATGTTGGAGACGGCAAAGATCCGGAGATCCGATTTTGATCTTTGTTGACATTGACGTCGAATTGAAGAAATTGGAGACGGTGAAGATCCGAAGATCCGATTTCGATCTCTGTCGACATTGACACATAATCGAAGATGTTGGAGACGGCAAAGATCTGATGATCCGATTTTGATCTCTGTCGACATTGACGTCGAATTGAAGATGTTGGAGACGGCGAAGATACAGAGATCTGATTTCAATCTCCGTCGACATTGATGCTGAAGTGAAGATGTTGGAGACGGCAAAGATCCGGAGATCTGATTTTGATCTCTGTCGACTTTGACGCCAAATTGAATATTTCGAAGACGGCGAATATCAAGAGATCTGATTTTGATCTTTGTCGACATTGACACCTACTCGACGATGTTGGAGATGACAAAGATTCAGAGATCTGAATTTGATCTTGTTGACATTGACCCCGAATTGAATATATTGGAGACGGCGAAGATCCGAAGATCCAATTTCGATCTCTGTCGACATTGACACCTAATCGAAGATGTTGGAGACGGCAAAGATCGGATGATCCGATTTTGATCTCTGTCGTCATTGACGTCGAATTGAAGATGTTGGAGACGGCAAAGATACAGAGATCTGATTTCAATCTCCGTCGACATTGATGCCGAATTGAAGATGTTGGAGACGGCAAAGATCTGAAAATCCGATTTTGATCTCTGTCAATTTTGACGCCGAATTGAGATATGAATGACGATTCGTAAGAGGAATGCAATGCCTTGCTGGAGATAGGAGCGACCTTTCGTTTGAGATAAGAGCGACGATCCCTGAATGGAGTGACTGTTTGCCGGCTTGAGAGGAGCATCTGTCTAATCGAGAGGAGCGGCAGCCTCTTCAAAGGATACTTGAACTACAAGGAGGCTTGATCCCTGCAAAGGGTACGCAGGCAGCTCATCTTCGAATAGGGAAAAAGTGAGGTGAGGAGAGGGACACCATGTTGGTTTGAAGAATCAGGAGGCGGGACTGTCATATGTAGACAAAGTGTTTTAGTAGCACATCAACAAGCTTGAAGAGATCCTTGGAGGTTCGTAAGCCGGTGCAACTGAAGTTCAACTGGTGAGTTGGGCGCTCCTCCTGGTGGTGTGAGATGACTTTGGTTTACGAAAAATGTCATCACTTAACAATTTTGCTCCAAAAGATTGAATGTGTTTCTCGTGTTATGACCAACTTTCAGGGTTGTTGGATTTTGCATCGACACTTGGGTTTACATGCAATGTTTCCATAACAAGCGTGCTACGATAATGAATATTTTCTAGCGAGGTTACCAACGTTCTATTAGTTAGGTTTTGAATAGACACTTTGGTTTACGGTCATGCTGCAGCAAGTGTATCCGCTCAAGTGAATACTTTTTGGCAAAGTTACCAATGCTACGTTAGTTGGATTTTCACATGAACATTTGGGTTTACAGCTTGGTTGTATCGTTAGATGATGCCAAGGTATACGCTGTTGAAGTTTGAGATTGATGTGAGGGACTCAGAAGCCGCCAGGCATTGACGTCTTGTCATCGAACTTGGGAAGTTTCGGATATTCTATGTAGAGCTACTGCTACCGTGTTTTCCTGACTTTTTTTTTTTGGGACAAGAATAAGTGTAGTAGACCTTAAAGGTTTTCGGGCTTTTCTATAATGAACTTTAAAGCCTGTTTATGAGAGTTTCTGGAATTTTTCCTCAAAACCTAGTGACTTTAGGAAATCCTCCACGTATAAATAGGCTCACTTGGCATTTTTTTTTTTTTTACCGAGTTCCTTTTTCCTGTAATAAACAAGTAAAAAATCAGAATTTTTTTTTGTCCTGTAGCGAAATTTTGTAGATTTTTTTTTTCTTTTTCTCCATCTCTGTTCTGACGCCGCCGAACTTGTCGGAATTATCGTTTGGTCCCCAGAATTCTTTGCTGTTTTAGCCACTGGAGTTGGAATCACCGTATGCAGCTCCGCTATGGAGGAATTAGATGAAGCTTCTTCTCCGATCTGAAGCTCTCCTCACCGGAGCTCGCCTCGTGTTCATGACTGTAGTCGTCGTGGAGGAAACACTTAAAGGCAACGGAATCAGATGGAGGTCCGTTGGATTTGCTCATGGACGAGCCAGAAGGAGGAGATGACACCGGAGCAGCTTATCGAGGAATCGAGTGAAGCCGATTCCCGATCTGCTGCTTCAAATATCCCGCCTCGGAGAAGACCTAAGATCAGAAAAGAAACTTGCTGGAGGAGGCTCACGTTAATGATTGGAGTTGGACGATGACCGGAGCTTTGCAGAGGAGATTCATGGCGATGGCTGGAGATTCATGATGGCCAGACCTAATTTTCGGTCAACTTTTGCTTCTGGTCAACGGTCACCGCAAGTCAACAAAAATCAACTGGTCAACAGAAGTCAACAAGTCAATGCAGTTGTTTTTGGTTTCGATTTTGAATTTTGACTGGGTTTAGATTAAACTGACAATATTTTGATTTTTACTTTTGGTGAAGTCTTTAGACTGTTATCGCAGCAGAACGCGTCTTGAAGAATCAGGATATCTGATTTCGATCTTTGTCGACGGTGACGCCGAATTGAAGATGTCGAAGACGGCAATGATCTTGAGATCCGATTTCGATCTATGTTGACTTTAATGCCAAATAAGAGATATTAAAGACGGCAAATATCTGGAGATCCGATTTCAATCTCTGTCGACTTTGACGGCAAAGATCTAGAGATTCAATTTTGATCTTTGTTGACTTTTATGCCGAATTGAAGATGTTGGAGACGACAAAGATCCGGAGATCTGATTTTGATCTCTGTCAACTTTGACGCCAAATTGAATATTTCGAAGACGGCGAATATCAAGAGATCTGATTTTCATCTTTGTCGACATTGACACCTACTCGACGATGTTGGAGACGGCAAAGATCCGGAGATCCGATTTTGATCTTTGTTGACATTGACGTCGAATTGAAGAAATTGGAGACGGTGAAGATCCGAAGATCCGAAGATCCGATTTCGATCTCTGTCGACATTG
This sequence comes from Draba incana, assembly GCA_963576765.1. Taxonomy (NCBI): domain Eukaryota; kingdom Viridiplantae; phylum Streptophyta; class Magnoliopsida; order Brassicales; family Brassicaceae; genus Draba; species Draba incana. Next base: position 33,106,991 of record OY755205.1, read on the forward strand.
ACACATAATCGAAGATGTTGGAGACGGCAAAGATCTGATGATCCGATTTTGATCTCTGTCGACATTGACGTCGAATTGAAGATGTTGGAGACGGCGAAGATACAGAGATCTGATTTCAATCTCCGTCGACATTGATGCTGAAGTGAAGATGTTGGAGACGGCAAAGATCCGGAGATCTGATTTTGATCTCTGTCGACTTTGACGCCAAATTGAATATTTCGAAGACGGCGAATATCAAGAGATCTGATTTTGATCTTTGTCGACATTGACACCTACTCGACGATGTTGGAGACGACAAAGATTCGGAGATCTGAATTTGATCTTGTTGACATTGACCCCGAATTGAAGATATTGGAGACGGCGAAGATCCGAAGATCCGATTTCGATCTCTGTCGACATTGACACCTAATCGAAGATGTTGGAGACGGCAAAGATCTGATGATCCGATTTTGATCTCTGTCGTCATTGACGTCGAATTGAAGATGTTGGAGACGGCAAAGATACAGAGATCTGATTTCAATCTCCGTCGACATTGATGCCGAATTGAAGATGTTGGAGACGGCAAAGATCTGAAAATCCGATTTTGATCTCTGTCAATTTTGACGCCGAATTGAGATATGAATGACGATTCGTAAGAGGAATGCAATGCCTTGCTGGAGATAGGAGCGACCTTTCGTTTGAG